>JACEVL010000021.1:2922444-3522444 GCA_020284085.1 Aporrectodea caliginosa | reverse complement strand
ATTACCTGAGTTTCTTTGAGACGATCACCTGACAGTTGTGTCTGAAAGCAACAGCCTGTGCCTCTGAGAGGTAGAATGCTGCTCCTAGTGAATCCTGTTCCTTCATACTACTCACTGCCAAGCCATGAGAAACCTGGCGATAGAGGAAGGTCGATGGGTCATGGTTTAGGAGAAGAAATGCATTGAGAAGGTCTTTTGTTGGAGACAATGAAACACAATCTCCTGAAAATTGGGAAACAAGCTTATATCACAGAAATTGAAAACACAATTAAATGTCAAGCAAGCTTTGCTCTATCACACCATTGGCGTAACGAAGGGTTTCAGCGCCCGGGGGCAAGGGTTGATGACTGCGCCCCTTTTAATTTGCTTGTTGACTTTTAATCGTTCTTGTCATAGTACTGCGTACCACTGAAAGCTAATTTTGCGCCCCTCTGGTGCTGCGCCCGAGGCGGCTGCCCCTGTCTGCCCCCCCTTTGTTACGCCACTGTATCACACTACTGGGTCAAAAGAATGATGCTCTGCTGGTTTTCCGACATAACATATGATGCAGACCTTCACACAATTCTAAAATCTATAGGAAAAGTTTGCATTTACAAAAAAGTCAATGAAAATCCTGAACAAGACATACATGTATATATGTAAAATGTAACAAGAAGTATATTACGTTATATTATGTTAAGTATATTACATAAATCTTAGAAAAGAAGGATCTATGTCAGCAGACTCAGCACAGCAACTAGCTGATTTACAGCCAGTCGAACACTACTTAACTTACCATCCATTCTGGTTACCTAGGTTTCTTATTGGATGCTAGACAATTAATTCAAATTTCTCAACTGCTGTAGCTGTTCAAAATCACTTAAGCCAACTTCAGTAGTAATTCTAGCTGTTGTTAATAGAGCAGTAAAAATATTTCCGACATTAATAAAGTAATATTTCCTCTACTTTAACACAGACAAAAGCCTTCAATAATTTCTTCTAACTAGCATAACATCCCACCTCGGTTGTATCTAACTGTTGAAAGCTGAAGGGCATCTGCCTCATCCACTGAAGGCACATCATCTAAGGAGAGTTTTTCAACTGCACGTGAAACTGATCGCTCAGCCATGCAGGACATTCTTGGAATTTCTGCCAATTCCTTCTCTGCCTTCCAGCTCACTTGTTTTGGCTTTCGTCTGGAAGGAGCTGCTGGCACGGCCTTCGCAGCCTGATCCATTGTCCTCTTCTTTACTGGCGCTCGTTGCAGATCAGACCCACCAGCATCATCACCAACCGGAGTAGCTGTTTTCTTGCTTGAAGAGAGACCTCTTCGAGATGGTTTCGGCGTTTTGGCAACTATCTTTCCAGCACTGATGTCTTCTTCCATCCTCTTCCGTCCTATGCCGGAACAGATCCAGTCAATGTGAGATATTGCAGCCATTTCATCAGTTTTTGGCCAGGAGAATGTCACAAGTGAGGACAGATAATGAGCCTGAGCCCTTAAAATGCTCTTATCATCACAGCCAGGTAAATGATTTTCACTAAGCAACTGGAATACACTGTCCAAGTGTTTGTTTAGTGCTGACATCTCATGGTCAACAACAGAATTTTCTGACAACAGCAGGTGAATTCGAACAAGTTCAGGGTTGTAAAATTTCGATAGAGCCTCTGACACAGGCAAAGCTTCTTTCTTATTTGATCGTTTGCTTGTAACTTTTTTCGATACAGGCTTCTTATCTTTGCTTCCATTATCTGTTGGTTTTCCCAGCTGGAATTTTGCAAAGACATGTGAAGCCTGGAGTTCCAGTTTCCTATGATTCTTCAGAATGTGCAGTGCGAGTTTTATGCAGTCCTGCTTTCTCTGTCGCAGACTACTGTTCGATTCCGCAATCAGAAGAGACATCCAGAGCACCTGCAAGGACAGATCTGTGCACTCGGCACAGTCACAGCCCACTTCATGGTCCCAGGACTTTGGCAACACCATTTCTTGAGCCTTTCGTGTTGGGGAGCTACCAAGGTCCTTCCTCTTGACAGTCTGCAAGTTCAGCTTCAGCATCTTCGTCTTCAGAAAGTCGTCACCGTCATCTTGTGGAACCTCAGTTGGCTTAGTTCTTGATGAGACGTTGGGTGAAAGGACTGAAAGCTGCTTTCCAGAAACTCTCTTTCCTTCAGCACTGAGCAATGTGCCAACACGGTAGAGATGGGCATCACAATCATCAAAACGATCGCTCAGTGTGCTCAGCTGAGCAAGCACAAGATGAAACTCACAAAATCTAAAAAGAATGCAGATGTAAGATTGCAACTGGCAGAGGTTGAAGATGAGGGTTTCAAAGGTTACATTCAGTCAAACACTACAAATACACTACAATTTATTCCCATTTCACTCATCAGATCATGGATTCGAACTTAAGCCAGAGTTGAAAGCCGTTCAATCATTCACTATTCAGTCACACTGACTTAATACAACCAGCTGGAATTTGAATGTATATATATAAAAATATATATAAAATTAACTGAACTTCAAAAATTACAAGAAGGTTAAGATTACATATGCAGTTCCAATAATAATGAGATTTAAGTGCAAGACGTCAAAAGTTGAATCACAGTTATGTCATTCTAACAATGACTGCTGTTGCTGACATTGTAGATGCCACTGGCTAATACAAGCAAGTATTAATTTCTGTTGAAGCAAATGCCATCCATAAAATCGCATCATTTTAATATAGACATTTCATAAGTTACGTTACTTCATATATATATTATAAAATTTTCATTGATGCTGCAAACCTCTTTCGGAGGCAAAATGCCTCACAGAAACGTAGTCCTTGTTGTAGATAAAACTTTGCCTCACGTCCATCTGTTCAAGGTAACATTCTGTCCTTTGTAGATGAGCAATCGAACCAAGAGATCAAGTATGGCCCATCGATCTATCAGTGAATCAGATCCTGAAAATAATGAGTTCATCACACTGCTAAAATTACTGCCAGTACTTGCAATATAGATATTCTCTCCTTTGTACATTCTAAATCAATCAAGTTTTTTATTAAACAAGCAGAATAAGCATAAATTCTAGCAAGCCAGATATGCTTAAGAGACACACCTGACACATTTCTTTCACGGAAAAGGAAGAAGATCATGGAGATGAAAGAGCGCATTCCTCGGACAGCATTTTCGAGTTGCGTCTCCATTCTAGGATTCTTCACAAAACCTTCATCTGATGATCCTAGACGTTGTTCCAGTGGAAGGAGAGCCATTCTTGATTCTGTCATCATGATAATTCCACTGATAATCAGAAAGTCCTTGGTTTTCTCTTTGAATTGTTGAAGCTTCATTTCTTTGGCCTCTGCCAATATATCTGCTGCCTCCTTTCTCTGAAACAAAATATGATCGACCATTATACTACACTCAGAAATCTCATAAAATTCTTACATGCATCATTAGTTTGTCATTTGAGCTGTTTATCTTCTCATCATATTCATTGGCCTCACAATTAAATCATGCTTGCACAGCTATTCAGTTCGTTATTATCAATGTCATTGTCACCATCAACTTCATCACAAAAAGTCAGCAATCAACATTATTCAAAACTGCCTATATGTGTGTGTGACAGAACAATCCAAAACAAAAGCAGCCAGCTAGTTAGTCAAGAGAATCTTTTAAACAATATACAAGTAAAAGTATGCATTCTGAATTCTCTGAGTATTTTAAGCACAAAATTTTACCTTTCCAACGACCAGGTAGGTTTCAACCTTTGCCAAAAGATATTCAACATACAGGCGGCCGAATTGTTGCAGTGAGACATTCTCTTGTGTAGCCCAGGTATCCACCTCTGTAAACACCTGTTCAGCTGCTGCTGGCTGCCTCAATGCCAAATGCATCTCCACTTGCTCTCGGAGAGCCCACAGCTGGCACCTGTGGTCCTTCAGTTCGGAAGAGATTCGCAGCAGCAGAACCAGAGATCGACTCAAACTGACAAAATTCTACAAAAGAAGCAATCATAGAAGTACAGTACCTTTAACATTTTAGTATTCAGTCTATCCAACTTCAGCAGAAGAATTGCCACGATAAAGTAGTTGCACTAATCCTAATACGGAAAATCATAATACACAGAGTAAATCTGACGGCTTCTGAGTACTGAAATCAATCAACTGCACAGAACCAGCCACAAGCCATGATGCAACAGAGGCTGGAAGATGGACTGTGGACAGAAGACACTGACAGGCTATAAGGACTATAATTCAAATATTACCAGAAAAGAATTCAAACATTACTAGAAAAGAATTCAAATATAACAGCTGTGCCAAGTAAAACAACTACCTGCATCAGTTTGAAGATGACAGCCATGATCTGCATATACTCCAGAGTAACTCCAACATCCAAAACGTCCTTATACGCCTTTCTAGCTGAATCATCCTGGCCATACAGACCATCCCATAATTCCAGCGCTCTCCTCAACAACTTCTGGTTATCAGTGTACCACACAGCTTTGCTGGATTCAGCGAACAATTCATCCTCGCTCTCTTCATCATCATCATTAAGAGCTGTCTGTGGTGCTGGGTTGGACTTTGGGACTTTGTTCTGTGAATTCCCCTTCAGCAGCTGAAATACCAACATACAATGTCATACATGTACCCCAAGTGTATCTTGTATCTGAGAATTTATACATTGCCTTTAGAGAACCTATCAAGTGTGATGAAACAAGGCTATCTAACAAACAGTTAGATGCAATGTAAGATAAGCAGATAATGTTTCTTAACCAGTTTCTGGCAGGCTTTAGATATAAATTATGGCTTCAGCTGTAATTATAATTAGATATTTCCATTGCATTGCTAAAAGAAAAACCAGTTAGAAGTGTTCTGTGTACTAGCCTAAAAGATGCTACAAGCCATTAAGAATAGAACATTTATCAGTGAGCAAACATTGCTCAGACAACCAGAAGAAAGTCACTGGTGGCAGGCTGGTGCACACATTCAGATATATAGGATCTTTAGTTCAATTTCAGGCAACTTTAGCTAAACTAAAACCACTTAAGACCAATCAAATCAAAGCAGCTCTTGGTTTACTAAAAGTCTCACTGTCACCTGTCGCCGCTCTACCATATCAGCGCAACTGAACATCCAAGCCATCTTCAGCTGTCAACGGGAATCCATTGGTTGGTTCCTTGTGTGTGCATGGGCCCACCACTGGTGACTCTTGCATCGTTTTGCTAACTGATGCAATGTATTCATTTGTAATGACATTTAACATCATATAGGCTAGCGCAGAGAGCGCTCTGACTAGATATCTTGAAGGGGCGCTATATAAATGTTCAATTATATCACATTTCCAGAAGGGACTTCATCTGAAGCTGATTGCAGAAACCTATTATCCAATATAATAAAATGATCCTCGAAAGCTGAAATAAATTTTAGATGTACTTGGGCCAAACAGAATTTGCACTGTAATCAAACATGTTATCAGGAGGTTTTGGTATTGCTATTTCACAACAACTATATTCCAGATTAATTATCAATAAAATTTAATCAAAGTACAAAAGAGTGAGAAATTAGACCTCGTCCAACTGATCTGGTTCATTGATGGCATACAGGCAAATATGAGCTCGTGCAAGTAAATCTTGACCCTTCACACTACGACCTCTGATGCCTTCCAGGATTTCAGTGGCTTCTTCGCACAACTCTTTTGCTGAGCTTCAATTATAAACAAATGTCATAAAATTAGCTGAAGATTAATCAAATAATTTTAATTTCTGATCAGAATGCATTATAATTGTGCACAAAGAGCTAAAGACAATGTTTCCATCCCAGGTTTATCCTCACCTGTGTATGTTCTTGTATCATGGTTTGTGGCCCAAAGAGTCTCGTGAACTATCCTCAGAGACAACCCTTGGCATGTTAGTGAATTCACTTTCTTGGCCTCAGCACATTAGGGCACTTGGCCAGTTCTCTCTCTCTCTCTCTCTCTCTGCCTCACATCTTCCATCTGACAGATAGTTACATATCTAGACATTTAATATCATAGCCAGATAACACCATTTTCAATTAACACTTTTCACTCATCACACAAGTACCGGTAAATAACCAATGAACGAGTTCAGTTTGTCAGCAATTTATGATGACAGAATCAATCAAGCAACAGGTGAAACATCCTACATATAACTATCTGCATTAATGATTTTGCTTACCACAAACCATCAGCTCTCTGTGATCGTACAAAAAACACTTTTTCCAGAAGGACTGAAGCTTTAAGAATCGGATCATCCTTAACACTGAAGACTAACTCTTCCAGAACCTTCTGATAATATTCATGTGCTGGTGTCCTGAAAATAAAGCATTTGTGCATAATTATATCATCATCACAGACACTGTGCTTATCAACAGGCAAACAAATTCACCAAGAATAAAACATAAACCAATACACCTCAGAACAAGATAAAATATGTGCACTTCTACTCTGGAGTTATCTGGTTTGCCTGAAAACACATTTTCTTCTTAAATCTGTTAATAAGTAAACAACACAGGATTTATATGGTTGAATCCTAACCTGGAATACTTTGTGGTCTGCACAAGGAATTAAGGGGCTGAAGGAACACATTTCAATAGTTTAACATTTCTAATGTGTGCAGAATATGTTGGCTTTCTATTGTGTTTACAGCATCTTGTATGATTAATCGCTTAACCGGTGATAATGCCGGATATATCCGGCGCCAGCTAAAAATCCTCACGCCTTAGCGCCGGATTAATCCGGCATAAACATAATGACTCGGGCATAGTGCTGGCTTGGCGTATTTCATGAAGTATGGCGCATATTATATTAGCAGAGGATGTCATAGGCTATATTTGGACGGAAATTTTTTTGAAGATTACCCCGGCTACTTCCGGTCTGATCGCTATGCAACCGGTGACGTATAGTAAAAGTACAAAATGGCGAAACGGAAGTTTACAAGCGAAGAAGTCTTACAAGCAGTTTTAGGACCAGCAAACATCCATGGATGTGATATTACCGGCAGAATGCAAGAACTTTGGCATTACTGAGAAGATTGTTATATATCTTGCACTTCCTCTACTGGACAGTCGTCGTACAGTGTTCATGGACAACTGGTACTCCAGCTGTCTGTTGTATGACTACCTACACTACAGACATACAATGGCCTGTGGGACAATAATAGATTTGAGTGCTGTTATGTTGGTTTATACGTGATCAGCAAATGTCAAAAAATAATTACGCAACTAACAATAAGCCACAAAAATTACGTTATTTTTACCAATATGGTGCGGCGCCCGGATTTCTTGGCTTGCGGCGGTTAAAGGGTTAAAAAAAAATTATCTGAATGTATCAAAAAGAGAGATATTGAAAAAACTTGTTTCTAAGCGGTTCAGTAGGATTCATTACAAATACAAAACACATTAACATCTATAATTTTTTTAATGAGGTTGTTAAGTTTAAGAGCTAAACTGCACCTGGCTGCCTTTGATGCCTTCAGTTCTTCCTGTAGAATGACAACAGGGCTGAATACTTTGCCATCCTTTGCCATGCATCCCTTCAGAGCTGAAGCGAGGGTTCTGCATGAGACATGTTCCAAGACACACATTTAGTCAAAATATTACTGAAGGCAAACCTTTCATCTAGAGCGAGCAAATGCCTGCATCTGACTAGTTGACAAATATAGGAAATGAGCATTTTAATCGCAGATGCATAATATAAATTATGAAAAACAAATAACTACACAGACACTGTAGACTTAATTACAATTACTACTTGAAGGAACTACTAACAGAATATATTTATCTGTCTCATGAGAAAATTGTCAAAAGGATACCCTTTCTACTACTACAATACAACCTAATCAGAAAACATTGTTTGAACCAGTATAATAATGAACCAGGCATGAATCAATCAACTTAAAGCACTGACAGATAAAGCAAAATCTCTCACGTCTCTTGTATCCGTCTGGATGACCTAATCTAATGACTTCTAGTGCCTTTATAATAATGCTCAAGGCATAAATCAGCGATCGCTTCAAGTAAAAGGGTGCAGGTAAGATGTGAACCAGCTGACAGCAGGACCAGAAAGGTCAAAACCAGTGTTTCAGGCAGCATGGCATGATCAAAAGTCACAAGTTAAGCAGATTGAAGGTAGTCATTTATTCAGCAGTCATTCATTGACATGCAAATATCTGCTGGAAAAATAGCATCTGTACAATACACATTTTGCTGGTATATAGAATCCATGCTGCAGCAAAATGAATTCTAAATCAAATATAGCCATACCTGCTCTGAATAGAATTTTCACCATCAGCAGAATTGTTGGTCAGATCCGAATGAATTTTCACCCAGAGTTTAGCTGCTGAAGCCAAATTATCTGCATCAGCTAACAGGCCATCAATGACTGCGCTCATAGCCTCATCCATGCGACCAGCCTTACGATAGGAATTAGCAAGAAGATCATAAACCTTCCAGACCTGACGATGAAACATAATAAAGTGGTCATGGGTTAGTTTCAACAAGTTCTATCAAAGGGAATTGATACAAAACAGTTTAATCATTTAAGCCCCCACACAGTTCAATGCTTCTTTATACAACACAGTGTAGGTCTTTTATGCGCAATTAGTCTCAAAACCAATATGATAATTGCAATAATTAAAATTCATTGCAGACGCCTTCACAACATCAGATGGACAAGCATAACAACATAATTTTACAGCGTAGTCCTTTCAAATGGTTAACACAATTTACACTAAATATCAGATATGCTGCACAGAACTTCACTGATTTAGGTAAAAATTCATTCAGTATACTGAAAAACTTACACATTGTCATGCAGGTAATTCTGCGTATATATTTATGGTGTCAAACCATATAGACCGATTAATAAAACTTACAAACAAAAGCTCTTAAGTGTGAAAGCAAAATGTAGGAAACTGCAAATTGTAGCTCAGTGTTATTAAAAAGAAGATTCTGAACATACAATTTAAAGGTGAGTGTAAAGAAATGTCAGGCCAAACGGATACGATAGCAATGACTTACCTGCATCTGCGTGTTCACATTGTTAGATTCATGTGCTGCACAGATCTTCAACTGTCTGACAGAGACCAGAAGGACATCAATGGCACTGGCATACTGGCCAGTGAACCACAGCTGTGAACCCCACTTGTAACTGATCTTTCCTGTAAACAGAACACACATTTTATCTAACTAGCTTTCAAATGTCTGGTAATAAGACCTGCTTTAATATTATGTCATCCATAAATGATGTCTTCAAAATATGATCTACTTTGGATTCATCCATCTTCAGGTACACATTTGTCTCTGACCTCCCCATCCACTGTTGTGGATGTCCACATTCCAACAGAGTATATGGTATAAAATTAGGCTACCCTGTAACTCTGTTGATCTTACTTAAATTTATGCTATGTTAAGACAGTTGCTTAGATTCCTTGGACAACCATGTCAACAGCGCTTCTGAGGGTTTTTTAAACTGTGCTCAGATACATACACACTGCATGTCTAGTAGAGACTGTAATCCAATGCATTGCAGACTGTGTGAGCTGTCTCACTGAGGTTAGCATTGAAGGTATGGGCTGTACTCGAATAACTATACGTACCAAATTTGGATGTGGACATCCGCATTGGGCACAACCTCCCCTTTTTTTGCATTTGGCCAGTTCCTTACAAATGGACTTTCAAAGAAAATGGCACACTGTGCTGCAAGGCAAGCACTCAGTGCATCTACTGTGCTCGAACAATGGTACGTCAGCCAATGAATCCAGTTGTGGTGCCCAATAATATAGTGACTGGTGTGCTGGACTGTCAACCTATATGCCAGGGGTTCAAAATCTACCTTCCCATAAATTTAGCAATAAAATGAGTACACTAATGGTGAGTGTACTAACTGTAGTAATAAATTCAGCAATAAAATTATAGATACGGTTAGTGTACTCATTTTATAGCCAAATTCATTATGGGGGGGCTAGATTTTGAACCCCTCACATCTAGGTTGACAGTCCAGCACACTAAACACTAACCATACAACACTCTCTGTGGGAAGATTGAGTAGTTCACCTGCATTCGTGTGTTGAGGCTAACAAATGATGCATTTAACACCCATGGCTGCCCCTTAGGTAATGTAAAGAGACCACTTTCTTAAACTGGTTCCAAAATCATGTGTTTCAACTAGGTTCAGAATACTGAAGTAATGCAACATATTATCTACCTAAAGACAGTCGCTCAGAATGTGGAATGACAATTCTTGTCTCTTTTGTAGCTTGGTTGATAAATGTTTCCAGTCCTTTCAACTCAGCCACACAACCATCAGAGAACTGTGAAACACCTAAACGTCCAACAAACCAATTAGCAAAATAAATTGAGAATTAAATTTTACAAATTAAATAACACCATCATTACCATTACAACAATCCATGAATTACAATTCAAAATTACCTATCAGCAAAGATGATACAAATTTATTATGACAATTATTTCTATAACAGATGATTAAAATATATTACGACAATTATTTATATAATAATAAACCTTTCTAAACTATCAAAGCCATACAGGTTCGCTTCATATTTTACAATTTGCAGCAGCAAAATACATTAATAATGAATTTTAAAACATCATCATTGATGTTGTAATCATAGGCACAAATACAACAAAATTGAATTCAATTAATAATAAAATAGAATTCAAATAATAATAAAATCGAATTCAAATAATAAAATTTAATTCAATTAATAATACCGTGAGCTTAGTATTTTAATCATTGGTCTTGTGTTTATTTCAAATAGGTCACGGTTAAATTTACTGGTGCAACTGATTCTCGAATTACGTATAGGCTGAGTGCATACAAATTCCCATCTATGTTTACATCAGAGCATACTGCAGAGAATGACACACTCAAATGAAGCTACAGATCTTAATATCTGCTATTCTTATTGGCAAGGTGTTCATATTTACTTTTACATTTTAAAAGTTTAACTACAGCCTGAGGCTTGAAACAGAAAGTATATAAAGTACATTTGACTTAAGAGATCAGAAAGTAACATGATTAACCTGATTTGTTTAGATGAATAAGGCAGAGTACAGTTCTTAGTTTGTTGGCCTTGATAGAAATCAATTTTACAATTAGATCAAGTTGCATCTTTTTGTTCGCTTCATCGACTTCATTTCCTTCCATCTTCAAAAACTGCCACTCTGCAGTGCAAAACGTGTATCGACAGTCCATCAGTCCTAAGGATGCACCTAAATCCTGCTCATCATAGTTCATGAGCTTTTTCTGTTCCATGCAGTCAGTGACAGAAAGACAAATGTCACACACAAGCGAGGAAATACGAACAACTGCACAACTAAGGCCATCCAGTCGAGATATCTGATCTAAGAACTCAACACACTCTTTCAGTGTGCTGTGGTCAGTAAGAGTCTCTTTATTCTGAACAATTTTTTCTAGAATATCAGCAGCAAGGCGTAATGCATCCTGGTTTCTTTTTTCCAAAAGCTTTGACAGTTTCTGAGCCTTAAGATGCTTTCTCATCTGTGTAACTGTTTCTCTTGCAAGATGATATTCACAATTTCTGAATAGGAAATGGAAAACGCAACAGGAAAGCTCAACAGTGTACAAGGATTTTATATCAAACGATTTTTGCATATTGTTTATGTCCTTCGAAAGTTCATCAGAAAGAACCGCAAGAAAGGTATCTATGCGTGGCTTGATATCTGCTACAGCTGTGGCAGGCACCTTCTCAAACATAGACGACAGCTTGTGAGCAAACGTTGTCAGATTCTTTCTGCTAAAAACCAAAAACTGCAACCCCAGAATACGAGAATTGAAAAGAATCTGTTCCTGGCCACTTTGAGAGAACTGCTCCAATTTAACACATGTATTCTGAAGAACAACATTCAATCCCAGTGCCATTTGGGCAATTGAGCTAAGAGTCTCTTCACTAGAGGCATTCTCTCTCTGAAAGACATACTCCTCGTAGATGCAGTCAGCCAAGAGCAATACTTCTCGTAGGCACACCTAAAAATATCAACAGAAACAATTATTAAAAAAATTTAAATGAGCGTAAAGTTACACATAAATGCAAATCTGAGGCATGGTTAGTCAGTCACCAGGCAAAGAACTGTTGACATCCAGAAGTCTAAGCCAGCAAGAAATAGTGAGTTTTCAGGCATTTCTTTTTAAGGAAGAGTTCAAGTATCAGACACACATTGGTACATGTAGTCAGTTCCATTGAATCCATTCCTTAGCAGCAGCAAACTGCAATGCACGAAAACCCATGACAGTTCTGGAGCCATAGTTAAATTCTTTCTGAATCCTGTACATTCTCAGTTCCTCCACCAATATCGCCAATCATCCACACACCATCGTCTGCCTCAAGCTTCTCTCAGGCTTTCCACTCCAAATTAAAGTTTCTTCTCTGCAAGAATTCCTATCCGAATACATCCATTTCTCTGCCTTCCAATCTCTCGTCCTAAAAAACCCATCTTAGCAGCGCCTTTGCCTCCTTCTCTCCCTGGTCTTGTAATTTTAAACCTTCATTTTGCTATCCCTGGATAACTCTTTTGACATGATGCAGTGCTTGTGAATAAGCTGGAGCCCTGTGCTCCAATTTTAAGTAGCACTTTAGAATTTTGGGGTTTACAGTAGTAATGATTACATTACATCCTGGTTGCAGTATATAAGCTGTTTCTTCTAACAGACACATGAGGCAGAGATTTACGGATGAACTACAATTTGTCTGTTGGCCATCTCCTTGGTTACTAATGATATGCATATAGTTGCAAATAATAATAATAATAATTACGACAATTTATATGGCGCCGTAACACGGCCATGCCGTTACAAGGGCACCTTGCAAAAGCAGTCTACTTTTAGACATTTAGACTGAAAATAGAACTTGGTGCAGCTTCTATGCTATTTTTCGTTGCAGTCCAAACTACGACCAATCAAAGGTAATATTGAAAAACTTTATTCTGTATACAATCCTCGTTGACAATTTAAAAAAAAACTTAACTAATCTAAATCCCAGTTAGTTGCTTATCATGATCATAATACATATTATATACGTACATGTCAAAAACTATTATTCTATCAAACATACCAGTTTCCCATATTTGCTTATCAGATGATAAACAACTTTGATCAGAAACAAAGGATCATCAAAGTTCTGAAACTGACAGCATCTGATGCAGTCTGCCATGGCATCTGCTGCTGAAGCCAGGCAATCCGATTCCAAACTGTCAAACTTGGCATTGTATGCAAGGAGGAACTTAAGCGCTAGTGACCTCTCTTTCTCAGTCACTGACGAACTGTCTTGAATATAAACACTGAGAAATTCCTGAAGAATACAAACAATATTGATAATAAATAACAGAACAGATGGCATGCAATAGTTCTTGCAGGAGTTTGTTTCAAAAAGGTGCAGCAGCTTAAACTGTTGAACAACTACAGACTGTCTGTGCTGTGGTCGTCCATAAAGGACATCTGCAAAACACGACCTTGTCCGCATTTCGCCCTACCCTCTTTCCCTCTTCCTTAGCGGACGTCTGTATCAGAGGACGACTGACTACAAGACTCCTGCAGTGTGGAACTCACTCACATATGGTAGGCCTACCCATTAACCGACTCTTCCTTTCTGCCGCTTTGCAAGTCAGACTTTAATCCATTTTCCTTTTGATGTCATCATCATTCTTCTTACTATATTATTCCACAGTACCTGTGCATGCTGATGAAATGGTTATTGAGTTGTCAGCAACGGAACATTACTAACCAATGCAGTCCAGACAGTCTGCCATCTGATATGTATAAAATTTAGTTGCAGATATGTCTACACTGGTCATTACCCTACCCTAGTCCGCATTGGGATGACCCCTTCCTCCCCCTCATTACGGATGTCCTTTATGAATGACCCCATAGGGACTGAACTTGCTGAAGCCATATTATGGCAGAGAAGCAGGCTGACTGGGAGACTGAACTGTGAATAGTATGAAAACGTGTTTGCAAATTTTGTAATTATACAGAAAATTATTTAATAATTCCTTCCAAAACCTACAGGTTTTATTAACTGCTTTAGAGATAGTTTTCTAGTAGAACCAAACTATTTAACTGCCAATAACTGATCAACTTGATGCAAGTTTGATGCATGTTGTTACCAATAAACGAACATAATAATAATGATTGAAAACACACCTAACATGCTTACGAAGTTACTGTGCTAAAATAGCCTAAAATCCATATTAAACCAAAAATGCATTAAACTGAGTTGCTTCAAACGATACCCCCGGTGTAAATGTAAATGCACACTTTTCTATAGTGACCGTATGGCGTCCATCCTGCCCATCTTTCAGTGAAATGATCGGGTCCCGGCATTCTATTAGTTTCATGGACTGCATGGCGTCCGATCTCTTAAATTAGGGTCAGGTTAGGTGTCGTGAGGGTCGAGGCCTAGGGTTGCGTTCTAAAACATGGAAAAATGGTACATTCGGGTTATACATGCCAAAATCAACCCTATAGGTCAATTCCACGGAGAATGAGACATAGATCCCCAAATTTTTTTATGCAATTTGGTTACAATAAAGGTATTATTTAAAGGCCAAGAGACCATAGTGTTTAAAGTAACATAAATTAACAAAATTTGTTCACGTGATCGGCGGCCATCTTTCACTATTGCGTGGCCTTGATGTATATCGATATACTGCCTATTCAAATGTTTATTTGTTAATTATATTCATTCGGGTCGGACTTAGAAAATCAATTTCGGGGATCCGGTTCGACTTAGTTTCGGGGATTCGGGTCGCATACTGTGTACACTGTATACCTTGACGCTATCCGTGGTCAATTGAAACTCGCCATTTTGAAGGCGTTTTAGCAAAGCCCGACCGTCAACGTTTTTCATTTTAGTTTTAAAAGCCTACAACAACAAATTTGCGAATTTCTGTTAAAACACTGAAATCTAATCGCAACTGAATTCGATTCCTTTTAGATTTTATAAATTACCGCAAACACCAAAGATTACATATTCACGAGCAGCAAGAGAGATATCACGTAGGTCTCATGAATTCTTCTAGCGCAGTTACTTTATTTCACAACGTCTACGTATTTTTATCGTAATTAAAATTTAATTAATTATGATTTCTGTAACCAGAATTTTCTGTAGAGCGAATTGTAAAGCTTTGAACCAGTCACCAAATGACACCAAGAACCCAACAATGTCTTGACAAAAGAATAAATCCGTTGCAATTCATGCAACTGCCAAAGCATACAGGGTGGGCCATTAAAAATGAGAACATCGCGTTCAATCTGAATTATTTGCGTAATTAATATCTTTTTTCTTTTCAAAATGCAAGTAATTTGTTGCCCAATGTTATGTTCTATGTGTCCGCCTCGGTTTTCAACAATTTATTCTAAACGTCTGTGCCACGCGATCGTTCATAAAATCCGCAGATGAAAGTTGCCCTCGTCTATAAGGATTCTGGGACATTTTTGCGCCACGCCTCAACAATGGCCAGCTTCAGTTGTTCTATTGTTGTAAATTTACGACGAAGGTAGACTTTTGTTTAAGGGCGCCCCAAACAGTCAAATCTACAGGCTTGTTTAGGTCAGTGGCTATTTGGGGCATCCACATGTCTGATTCGATGAAAGTTCTCCTGATGATGGAATTTGAGTGTGTCTTGCTGTGTGTGACGTCCAATTGTGTCGATTACATCTTGCTCAGATATCAAGAAGTAAACCTCTTTCTAGAACGTGATCACAATAATATTTACTGTTTACTTTGACTACGGGTCTAACAGACATTACATTTGTTTTTCCCATCCGATATACACCGACCGAAACCAAAGATCTTGGAGTCTTCGACTGCCGAAACCATGATGCTGCATGCAACTGAAATGTCCACGTTCGCATACGATCGAGTCTTGTTGCTGGAATTTGCTTTTCTTTCTAACATCGGAATAAACACGATCACTTTGAGAATTAACTGGTGTGGCAACTGTAAATGTCTGTTCATCTGTGAACCAAATACTTCGTGCTCTTCTCTCGTTAGGAAACATTTCAAATAGCTGCTGACTTCGTTGCAGGCGTTTTAATTTAGCAGCCGTCGTTATCACCTGCCCCATCACACGATCATCCGCTTTAAGTTGTAAATCTTGGTAAGTAAGCACATCATAGAATAATTTACGTGTTTAAGATTTACTCAAAACACAATCTGATATTGTATTAAACACGATTGAACGCGATGTTCTCATTTTTAATGGCCCACCCGGTAGGTCGAAGCCATTCAAATGCTAAATCCATCTGGATGGAAATACGAGTTTCACGTTTCGTGGAGTCTACGCCGGGTGTGTGAGACAGCGAGAGCCCACCAGTAGTGACTTCTTCCAGTTATCTGAGCATTAGTGGCACGAAGATGGTCTTCTGCTCCTTCGGGGGAAGCGGTCAACAGTCCAACTGTCTTTCTTCTCCCGGAATGCCTGGGCGGATTCCTCTCTTTCTTCAATAGTTACCAGGATAGCGTCTCTGGAATCCGATTCCCTGTCTTCAGAAATCAGCCAGGCTCGGCCTCTCCGGTCGGGCAAAGGTCTTATCGATGCCAGCGACGATACCGAACGTGAAAGACAATTTCCAATTGGGCACAAACTTGTAATCTTAAATTGAATAACAATAATTCCAAAGAGATGGTATTTAGAGCGCCCGCAAAGGTCTAACCATTACTAAATCTCCCTCTCCCTATACCATGTATTTGTAGGGTATCTGAATTCTGTTATTCTAGGGGTAACCATTTCGTATAGAAACTAGTTTTGACCCCTTATATTGACCAAAACAGAATCGATAGATCTGTATTAAGGTCAGGCCAGGCGCTCTATCAGCGGCTAAGGTGGATCGATGCTAGAGTGCCCATGGTCTCTCGGGAGGGATGCGCCTTTTTCGATGTAGTTCGGGCAACCTCGCTTTTCAGTTTTGAGTCCTGAATGCTTCCCCTGCTTGGTACGGCTTTGCCAATGCTGGTCAGCGCGCGCGTATTAATGCAATAATACGCAAAATGGTACGGCTAAAGTTTTTGCCTGCCGACCAGATAATGTTTGATGACCTCTGTCGCCGTGCTGACTCTTCTCTTTTCCATCTGTGCTTCACAACCCCAGCCATGTTCTTAATGGTCTACTGCCTCCTATAAAGAATGTTAAGTACTCTCTCCGTCCTCGTTCACATAACCGTGAGATCCCTCATGCTGACGCATTAACTAGATGTGGTTTTATTACGCGTATGTTATTTAATTGATTTTATTGCTAATCTTTCTTTTTACTATTACCTTAATCTCATATTTGCATAGATGTCTGTTTTATTGTATTTTATGATATTTTTGACATTTGTGATCTTTTGTGATTTGTGATTCAATCTGATGTTCCAGCGTGCGATACCGAACGTGAAAGACGACAAGAGCCAAGTCAACACAAACACTTGTATTATTCAACGAACGAACTGAATCAACTGACAAGTTACAAATCAACTGCATGAACTGATCAACTGTCTGACATCAACTGCTACTGATCTTCAACTGAGCTACAGTCGTCAATTCCTGCCCCGTTCCGCTTGAAGTTAATGTAGCGCTGAAATGTTTGACGAGGCGATGTTTTAAGTTGATAGCAAATGTAGCAATTTGTCAATACTGGAAGAGTTATATAGTGCCCATGTAGGCAGTTTTATTGACGTATAAAACTTTGCATAACTCCGTAATTGTGAATTAGAATAAGGATAATTTCGTTTATCTGCACTAATCAACTGTGTACCTGGAAATACCAGGGTTAATTTGTTCGCAATAATAAATTCAATTATTGGCTAGTCCGGATGTCTCAGTCTGAGTCCATACTTAGAACTTCCCCGGATCTAGAGATTGGAGCTTCCGAAGTGAGCAGAGAGGGTGGTGTAGGTGTACAACTGGCTGATCCTGGGGTGCCCATAACACTAGATTAGATGCACTGGAGATGGATGTGAAATCCCATGGGAAGGCCCAGGAAGCCATTAAGGCAAGCTTAACTGAAATATGATGGGAGGTATGGCGGCCCGTCGAAACCCTGACCTGGAACAGTCGCAGGTCATCCTCAGCTCGAGGATCGCCGACTTTGTCACGCCTGGTGCCACTCAACATTCTGGTGATTGTGAACCCACTTCCTCTTGTTCAGTTAAGGGTTCGTTAACTAAAATGATTTCTCGATAACTATAACTATAACTAAAAATATCATTAACTTGTTAACTTCAAAATAACACTAACTCCACTTAATCGCTATACTGTGAGAATGAAAATGCACAAAATTGTGAAATTTGTCAGTTACTACTCCACTTCAAAGGTTTTCATAGCTCTGAGAGCTGCTTTTGCATAGACTTATAAGTAGTCCAAAATTAACTAAAATAAAAATCATTAACTATAACTATAACTATAACTAAAAAATAATACCAACCATCACCATAACTATCCATCCAAAATAAAAAATCATTAACTCATTCACTATAACTATAACTAAAATAAAACCTGTAAGGAAAATCACACTGACATTCTGGTGATTGGTGAACCCACTTCCTCTTGTTCAGTTAAGGGACCTCTCAACTCTCAAGAATTAATTGTTACTTCACCTACTCCACTAATCGCTATACTGTGGCACAAAATCCTACTCCACGAAGAGCTGCTGCACTATTTCCATTAATTCATTCGTCCATCGTTCCATCCATCACCACACATCCATCCACCAATCAAGTCATTCATTCATCAACCCATGCAACCACACATCAATCCATCTATTAATTTTATTCACTCATTATGTTATCCGTTCGTTCGTCAATCCTTCAACCATCCATCCCTACATCAATCCTCATCAAGTCACTCATTCATTCATTCATTCATTCATTCATTCGTTCATTCATTCATTAATTCATTCATTAATTCATTCATTCATTCATTCATTCATTCATTCATTCGTTCATTCATTCATTCGTCCATGCATGAACAAACTGGTTTCTCTGTCCGTGTATCCACCCATCATCCATCCATCTATCAATCTATGCGTCCATCCATCATCCATCCATCCATTCATCTATTCATCCATTCGGGTCCATCAAAGCAGACCGAGAGAAACCCTGTCTGAACATCGAAACCCTGTCCAAAGAGAAAGGGAACTGAAGCTCCATCTATTCATTCATCCATTTATCGATCAATCCATCTATCTATCCGTCTACCCATTCACCATGCACTCAGCAACAGCCGGAAACACGTCAGACCATCCAGCCATTCATCCACTCATCCATCCAAACATCTACCCAACCCATCATCAAGTCATTCATTCATGTATTCAGCCATTCATCCATCCATCCATCCATCCTTATACCCATTCACCTATCTTGCCGCAGATCAGACATTCATTCATTCATTCATCTACCAACCCACTCTGTCTGGAGATACACAAGAGATCGAAACCCAGCATGAAGATCCAGGCCCTAGGATGCCTCAAAAGAGAAAACGTGTTGTGCTTTTATGTTACGGTGAAGGTTGCTCCACTGAAGCTGCCCCGCCTTTACGCTGGGCACCATTTTCTCCTCTAATGATAGGCCTATCTGAAATGAATGCCCTAACACGTACTCCTCCGCCCTTCGGTCACCTCATCACTAAAATTTGCAAATCGTTCCATAGCCATAGCTGTTCCGCCTCTATGGAATAAACTCCCGCCAGAGTTACGGTACGACAATTATCTGTTCCATCCTCCAAACTCGCCATATCTTCACATCATAGGCGACATCATCCAGAGCCTCCCATAGGCGACATCATCCAGAGCCTTTCCATAGGCGACTGTATCCAGACCCTCTCCATAGGCAACATCATCCAGAGCCTCTCCATAGGCGACATCATCCAGAGCCTCTCCATAGGCGACATCATCCAGAGCCTTTCCATGGGCGACATCATCCAGAGCCTTTCCATAGGCGACATCATCCAGAGCCTTTCCATAGGCGACATCATCCAGAGCCTCTCCATAGGCGAAATCATCCAGAGCCTCTCCATAGGCGACATCATCAGAGCCTTTCCATAGGCGACATCATCCAGAGCCTTTCCATAGGCGACATCATGCAGCGCCTCTCCATAGGCGACATCATCCAGCGCCTCTCCATAGGCGACATCATCCAGAGCCTTTCCATAGGCGACATCATCCAGAGCCTTTCCATAGGCGACATCATCTAGAGCCTCTCCATAGGCGACATCATCCAGAGCCTTTCCATAGGCGACATCATCCAGAACCTCTCCATAGGCGACATCAACCAGAGCCTTTCCATAGGCGACATCATCCAGAGCCTCTCCATAGGCGACATCATCCAGAGCCTTTCCATTGGCGACATCATCCAGAGCCTCTCCATAGGCGACATCATCCAGAGCCTTTCCATAGGCGACATCATCCAGAGCCTCTCCATAGGCGACATCATCCAGAGCCTTTCCATAGGCGACATCATCCAGAGCCTCTCCATAGGCGACATCATCCAGAGCCTTTCCATAGGCGACTGTATGCAGCGCCTCTCCACAGGCGACAGCATACAGCGCCTCTCCATAGGCGACATCATCCAGAGCCTTTCCATAGGCGACATCATCCAGAGCCTTTCCATAGGCGACATCATCCAGAGCCTCTCCATAGGCGACATCATCCAGAGCCTCTCCATAGGCGACATCATCCAGAGCCTCTCCATAGGCGACATCATCTAGAGCCTTTCCACAGGCGACATCATCCAGAGCCTCTCCATAGGCGACATCATCCAAAGCCTCTCCATAGGCGACATCATCCAGAGCCTCTCCATAGGCGACATCATCTAGAGCCTTTCCATAGGCGACATCATGCAGAGCCTCTCCATAGGCGACATCATCCAGAGCCTTTCCATAGGCGACTGCATCCAGCGCCTCTCCATAGGCGACATCATACAGCGCCTCTCCATAGGCGACATCATCCAGAGCCTTTCAATAGGCGACATCATCCAGAGCCTCTCCATAGGCGACATCAACCAGAGCCTTTCCATAGGCGACATCATCCAGAGCCTCTCCATAGGCGACATCATCTAGAGCCTTTCCATAGGCGACATCATCCAGAGCCTCTCCATAGGCGACATCATCCAGAGCCTTTCCATAGGCGACATCATAGCACATCATCCAGATCATCCCTCTCCATAGGCGACATCATCCAGAGCCTTTCCATAGGCGACTGTATGCAGCGCCTCTCCATAGGCGACAGCATACAGCGCCTCTCCATAGGCGACATCATCCAGAGCCTTTCCATAGGCGACATCATCCAGAGCCTTTCCATAGGCGACATCATCCAGAGCCTCTCCATAGGCGACATCATCCAGCGCCTCTCCATAGGCGACATCATCCAGAGCCTCTCCATAGGCGACATCATCTAGAGAGCCTTTCCATAGGCGACATCATCCAGAGCCTTTCCATAGGCGACATCATCCAGAGCCTCTCCATAGGCGACATCATCCAGAGCCTTTCCATAGGCGACATCATCCAGAAACCTCTCCATAGGCGACATCATCCAGAGCCTTTCCATAGGCGACATCATCCAGAGCCTCTCCATAGGCGACATCATCCAGAGCCTTTCCATAGGCGACATCATCCAGATGCAGCGCCTCTCCATAGGCGACATCATCCAGCGCCTCTCCATAGGCGACATCATCCAGAGCCTTTCCATAGGCGACATCATCCAGAGCCTTTCCATAGGCGACATCATCCAGAGCCTCTCCATAGGCGACATCATCCAAAGCCTCTCCATAGGCGACATCATCTAGAGCCTTTCCACAGGCGACATCATCCAGAGCCTCTCCATAGGCGACATCATACAGAGCCTTTCCATAGGCGACATCATCCAGAGCCTCTCCATAGGCGACATCATCCAGAGCCTTTCCATAGGCGACTGTATGCAGCGCCTCTCCATAGGCGACATCATCCAGCGCCTCTCCATAGGCGACATCATCCAGAGCCTTTCCATAGGCGACATCATCCAGAGCCTTTCCATAGGCGACATCATCCAGAGCCTCTCCATAGGCGACATCATCCAGAGCCTCTCCATAGGCGACATCACCCAGAGCCTCTCCATAGGCGACATCATCCAGAGCCTTTCCATAGGCGACATCATCCAGAGCCTCTCCATAGGCGACATCATCCAGAGCCTCTCCATAGGCGACATCATCCAGAGCCTCTCCATAGGCGACATCATCTAGAGCCTTTCCATAGGCGACATCATGCAGAGCCTCTCCATAGGCGACATCATCCAGAGCCTTTCCATAGGCGACATCATCCAGAGCCTCTCCATAGGCGACATCATCCAAAGCCTCTCCATAGGCGACATCATCCAGAGCCTCTCCATAGGCGACATCATCCAGAGCCTCTCCATAGGCGACATCACCCAGAGCCTCTCCATAGGCGACATCATCCAGAGCCTTTCCATAGGCGACATCATCCAGAGCCTCTCCATAGGCGACATCATCCAAAGCCTCTCCATAGGCGACATCACCCAGAGCCTCTCCATAGGCGACATCATCCAGAGCCTCTCCATAGGCGACATCACCCAGAGCCTCTCCATAGGCGACATCATCTAGAGCCTTTCCATAGGCGACATCATGCAGAGCCTCTCCATAGGCGACATCATCCAGAGCCTTTCCATAGGCGACTGTATGCAGCGCCTCTCCATAGGCGACAGCATACAGCGCCTCTCCATAGGCGACATCATCCAGAGCCTTTCAATAGGCGACATCATCCAGAGCCTCTCCATAGGCGACATCAACCAGAGCCTTTCCATAGGTGACTTATGCAGCGCCTCTCCACAGGCAACAGCATACAGACCCTCTCCATAGGCGACATCATCCAGCGCCTCTCCATAGGCGACATCATTCAGAGTCTTTCCATAGGCGACATCATCCAGAGTCTTTCCATAGGCGACATCATCCAGAGCCTTTCCATAGGCGACATCATCCAGAGCCTCTCCATAGGCGACATCATCCAGAGCCTTTCCATAGGCGACATCATCCAGAACCTTTCCATAGGCGACATCATCCAGAGCCTCTCCATAGGCGACATCATCCAGAGCCTTTCCATAGGCGACATCATCCAGAGCCTTTCCATAGGTGACTGATGCAGCGACTCTCCATAATCATCCAGAGCCTCTCCAAACTCTGACGTACCTTAAGTAAATTTGCATTACCTGAAATAATACCCTAGCCTACCTTACGTAAACGAACATTACCCATAATAATATATCCTGTAGCTGAAGCTTGCCTGAACCCTGGCTTGGTGCTTCTCATACTTTGTGATGCTGCGGACCGGTACAATTGCTTTGCCAGCTTTACCGCGGGTTCGATGCTTCCAACATCACTTACATCAGCTTACATTACGTATGTATGTATGATCACTTGTTATAGCGCCCCTTCAAGATTTCTAATCAGAGGCGCTCCCGACTACAGCGCGGACACTGAATCGGAGTTTCACGCCGAAGCGCATGAGCAATTGCGAGTGAAGGACTTGCCCAGGGTCCCTACGCGGCGGCTTGAGGTGAATTCGAACCCGCAACCCACCGGCTGCAAGGCACCGAAGTGACCGAACATACCCGTAAACCACCGCGCCCCACGTTCGCACACCCACATATATGAGAGTGTGCGAACGCTGTAACCTCGTCGCTCTACTCTATCGATGCAACTTGGTCCAGTGACTCTGAACATCCTTGCCATCTTCAGCTGCCGACGGGAATCCGTTGGTTGGTTCATCGCGTGTGCGTGGACCCACCACTGGTGACTCCCTCAGCTTACTGTGTATTGTTTTGCTAACTGATGTAATATATATGTTCGTAATGACATTTAGCATCATATTGGCTATATCTTGAAGGGACGCTATATAGCCTACATGTTCAATTACATTACATTACATTACAATTACAGAACATTACTTCACACATAACGCAGGCTTTATGTTTATGTGAGTGTCATAATAGAGATATTAATTTTACATTTTTTGAAGATTAACCAGAAAGCAGTTCTACTGTCTTGAAAGTAACCAGCTGAATAGTTTAGCCTACCTGTGTTGAAGGCCTTCTATTCCATCATAGACGTCGAGAACAGCCCAAGCTCGCACCCAGAGTAGGTGCACGCAGTGAATTCTCCGCTGTCCTGGATTTGCCTGATACTCGACTCGTCCACGCAGAGGTCTTTCGACGAGCACTATAGTTCCACATCCTGTGACTGGTAGTAGCGGAATCACGATCCTGATTCCTGTCCATCAGTGGCGGCGCCACAGATCGCCTTCCTTGAACACGATATCAGACACTTCCAGTGGCATCATCGATGGAATGCCCTTCAGGTGGAATCTCAGGCTCGTCGGTTACGTAGAAAGACAATCTCATCTTCGTATCCCATTCCTCACAGGTCCTCATAGCTAATCGCTTCACTGTTGATGTCATCCTGGGTGAAGCTCTCGTGCGCCGTCTTAATCGACAGACGACCAAATCGCCGATGGGTAGCTCAAACATGTAACAACTAAAATACAACAATATTTTAAAAGATGTTATCTGTTGTCTGCTTTGATGGTATTTTGTTTCTGTTTCAAAGCCTAACTAGCCTACATGAACTTACACCAAGAATGAACATCGAAATGTCGGTAAACAACGGAGAACTGGAGAAGACAAAGCTACAAGAAATCAAAGCAATTTTCTTCTATTGAAAGTTTTGAAACGCTCCCCGCAGCGTTCGCCTGCTCCGTGTGTCTCCTGCGCCTCATTCGACGCCATCCCCACTGGACCTTCCCTTCAAGCCTTCAACCACCCGCTGACTCTCAAGACATTCGTCTTTCGGACTGGCGATCTCATCCTCCCTCAACGGACCAGGGAAGACGACCTCGATGTGCGCAAACTCTTTTGTGACCGTCAATTCCTCAGACCAACTCGGCGTCTTCTTCTCCCTCGTCCTATTGAAGACTTCGCATGAATGGTCGCCAGTGACACCTCCGTAAGATGTGATCTGCCTCCTGGGGAGAATGCTGTGGGGCTAGCACACGTCGGACTACTGACTTCAATCAATCAATCAATCAAAAGTTTTATTGCCACCGTTTCAAAATATTAAGCATACAATTTTCCGCTCTGAATTAGAAACGCACAATAGGAGGCCCAGAAGGGACCAAAGTCCCGCTAACTAGGGACACCTAGATGAGTGTTACATTTAACAAAACAAAGCCAATGAACATCAAGAATTAACAGTAAACCACAGAAAGTACAAAAGTCATGAGCAGCATAACATGTCACTTTTTTGTCTTAACTAGATAAAACATATTTCTACTCGCAAGGTACACGTGAATTACAGTCATTAATTAAGTGTAGGCGTAGCATTTTCTTAAACATGTGTAAGTTTCCATCGCGAATGTCCTTGGGAAGGTTGTTCCAAATGGCAGTGCCAACAGATTTAATGGAGAATAGGAGTGTATTGGTGTGAGCAAAAACAGGACGAAAGGCTTTAGCATTTCTTGTTTGGTAAGAGTGTATTTCTGTACCATGCTGGAAGAAACCTCTAAAGGCCAGAGGGAGTAGGCCATGCTCGTATCTATACAGAAACTGTGTGAACTCTTGATCTGCTCAATGTTAAGCAATTTTAGGATAGAGAATAAAGGAGCTGTGTGTTCTCGTGGACTGGCTCCTGCCACAATGCGTATTGCTCGCTTCTGAAGGATTACTAGTCTGTTCAATCTTGTGTCGTATGTTGAGGCCCATATCAGATAACAATAGGTTAGATAAGGATATACAAGAGAATAATATAACTTCATTCGAATTGGTTGATCTAACAAATCCTACGAGCAGAGCTTCTCATTTGAAAATAGAAGGCGATTTGACGATCGGGAAGCGTAGGCGACCTCGATCGACCCCGAGAACTTTTTTTGTACAGCGTGTTTTGTGTATCGTATTCGTATAGCTGCATATTATATAGTACGTATAGGCGGTATAGCTGCATATTATATACTAGGCCTACAAATCTAGTAGGCCTATTAAGCCTACAGTTCCGTTCCGTGGTCAAGTACAGTTTAAGTCACATAGCTAGTAGCTCCCTCAGCTTACTGTGTATTGTTTTGCTAACTGATGTGGATATATTGCTGTGGGGCCAGCACACGTCGGACTACTGACTTAAACTGTACTTGACCACAATGTTGCAATTCGAATCAGATTCGACGTACGTCAGCAGCTGCAATTGAGATCGCATCACATGCCCCACACTCGCTCAAAGTCGGCTTTAAACCACTCTGGTCATCGACAGTAAAACCGGCCATCAAATCGAGAATGACG
This sequence comes from Aporrectodea caliginosa, assembly GCA_020284085.1. NCBI lineage: Eukaryota > Metazoa > Annelida > Clitellata > Crassiclitellata > Lumbricidae > Aporrectodea > Aporrectodea caliginosa. The sequence continues at coordinate 3,496,135 of JACEVL010000021.1, read as the reverse complement.
CTGACTCTGAATCAGAATGACAAGAGAGAACTGAGTCTGACTCAGACTGGTCACCGAGAACTACGAATTTATTACGAAAGAATAAGGCTCAGTTTCAGAATCGCCATTGAAGACAGAAGTTGGGCTTTTATCACAGGAAGCATTCTTTTGCCAGGCCATATCAGATGGAAAACTAAGTGCAGGGTCAGAGGTATAGGAACTGTCCTATTCAGTGCAACATGTAAACATACTGCCTCATCACCCGCGAAGGCTCTATCGTCAAAGTAAGACAGTGCCTCGTCCACCGCGGATCCGTTCTCGCGAACACCCGGAGCAGATGATCAACTTAGCGACGCAACATAGCCAAAACCAACTCGCAAATTCAAAACACGCCCAGGAAATACGATAAGAAATACGCTGAAACGTAATCATAAGTGGCAGACCCCGCTCTGTTCAGAGAAGTCCAGGGCAATTAGCTTCACGTCCTCCGTGGCCTCTACCGACTTCAGAGAGAGCCATTATATAACTTTCGGCAAAGGCACATTACACAGTCCCCGATAAAACTCGATAAACTTTATCCCACGAATGTTATATAAAAACATATACTAACAAACTCAACCACAAGTAGCCATACTGACAACTGTTATTGTTCACCTACAGATTTTGACCGTTGTATCATGGAAATAAACGAATCTAGTAACAAAGAAATACGGTCAGAAATGCGTTATCTGGACAGCTGACCATCAAACTTGCAACAATTAAAGACCTGGACACTATGGAGACGGTGACGTCATCGGCATAAATGAAACAGAAGACGGAAATGACGTTATTAGTAATAAAATATCGAACATAATTAATTGAGTTATGTTAACAAGATCTGTTTCTGCGGGACCGCTTCAGGAGTTTGCTAATTTCTATAGCGCCACAAAGTATAACAAACACACGTCATCTGCACGAAGCGGCGACCAAAACCAATGAAACTCTCGACGGGAAACACGTAGGCTAACTGGTTCAAAACTCAAAAGTCATTGTCAAACAGAAACGTAAACCTCGTCTAGTCGAGCGACTGCCAGAAAAAGGCTATAAAAAGATAGATCTAAATAACGTTCATGATAAATAACATGTGCACATATAATTTATAGAATGCATAAATAGTCTAATCCAGAAAAACAGAAAACAATCCTTTAAACTTTCATGTTAACCTAAATGCGGTTTGCACTTGGTCTTACAATAACGAATATTCTATTCTATTCTATTCTATTCTATTCTATTCTATTCTATTCTATTCTGCTCTATTCTATTCTATTCTATTCTATTCTATTCTATTCTATTCTAGAACCAATATTAGCCTCACAAAAGGCCAGAAACAATACGACATAAACACCAACGCTCAACTTGACTTGACTACGTGATCCTGCTGCTGTCACACGATTGAACTAAATAAAATTAGCATGCATGGCATTCTAATACATTTTTCTGTCATATAATCCCACGGCGACAAAGCAGCGTTTTCATTTTGATGGTAATTTTGCGCGTAACCTACATTGTCGGTTATTTTTCTACTGCTACAGTGCTACTGCTAGTCAAACATTATAATATGTTAATAAAGTTTTTCTTATGTAACCTCCAATAATAATAATTTCTCATAATTTCTGCCAAAAAGGTGACATTCGGTCAGTTTTTGTGCCCACTGTATTTTTTTAAATAGCGAGGCGAGGGCCTCTCAAACATTAGGCCCAAAGGATTAGGGCCTCGCAAAGTCTAAATCCGGCACAGGCTGCACAGCCTACAATGTTAGGCGCATGCTTTCAACGCGGCGGCACTATATTTTAGAGCTTCATAGTCGCACATTTAAATATGTATACTATGTTTTCGCGCCTTTCAGAGGCTCCTGGGTACATCTGGAAAGAATTGAACTGGTAGCCTACAATCAGGACAAGTCAGTGAACGTTAAATGCAAACGCTTAGTGCTCGAGACGAAATGGGGTGTGTAAGATTTTGTATACAGATCTTGCGAGTCAATTATAGACAGGCTGCGTGAATAAACCCTGATCGTTTGCTTCGCAGTACCCTTAGTGACGTAATATGTGACGAACCTGTCGGCGTTTAGCCATTAGCTCACAGCCATCGCGAGTCCACTTTATATTCGAGTTCGAGCGATCGAGCCGGTATATATATATATATATATATATATATATATATATATATATATATATATATATATATATATATGGCCTCGAATGACATGCGTTGGCCAGAACTCGAGCAAACGGATAACGACGACGCGTGGCTCTATTATTATATACATGTACCCTATGGGTTCTATATCCAAGTACACGGCATTGGTTGTCGAAAGGGTTCAGTGTTGCATGCACGCGAGATACTGCTCTAGTTCTTGCTGCTGCATGCAACGAATGCACTGACGCCGATTAAGCGCTCAGTTTCCATGGACTGAGTTCCACGTGAATTGTAGTGAGAGAGTAGGGACGGAGGAAGTGGAAGAATTAAGGGCCTGTGCATGTACGAGCATTCAGGAGCATGTCCTATAAAGGCTGAGTATTCCTATAACGCACAGATCTGGAAGCGGAAAATTGCGCGGAAAATAAATACGCCTATATGGACAGCGGTCTATTAAATGATACGCCTAGCCTACATATATATGTACGTACACAGCCATAGACGTGCATATACAACTGCAGTCTTGTAAATACTGTAAAGTATTCGCAGAACCTTTGCGCAGGCCTGCATCTAGGTCACTTATGATAGCAGGTGACTTATATCATAATCACTGTAATACTCTTCTGAAAGAAAGACCTAAGAGTGCGTAAACATTTGCCTATGAGCATTCATTCGTGTAGTAAACAATTCGACTCCTGAGCCTACGTTGGCTTGATCAGAGCGATTGATCAGCGAAACGTGTCACAATACATCGTTTAAGGTAATAAGCGTGACCGGAGATGATAGTCGGAGTACAGCAGGCGTCAAATACTAATTCCAGCCTCCTCCTCGGACCAGGAGGAGGAGGTGGAAAGGGGTTAGGAGGAATTGGAGGCGATGGAGCGAGGTACGCAACGGCCGTCGTACGAAGGGACGACAGCACCGTATCTGAATTGGCTCAACTGCTTCCACGAACGCCGACCAGGTACGAGTTCTATTGCCTAGAAAATTAAGTCTGTTAATAACTTTACTAATTAACTTCTTTTTGGATATATGGCACAATTCAGTCTGTTCTTGGTTATCTGCCCGGTTTTTGAGCGGCTTCACTGTAGGCATAGACTGCTGAACGTCGTAATGGGACTTTTATGAAATTCCTGCTGCACTGTTTTATTGTATTGAAACAGGTTACCCTCAGATTAGGATACTGTTCTGGTGGGTATACGAACCAGCGTTACCTCTGAGTCGCTTCTGCTCAACCTTCGCCCTCTAGCGAACTTTGCTATAAATTGATTGACTCACTGAGAATTGATTGACTCACTCTGTTGCAGTTAAGATCAGAAGACGAGGGAGACGAAGGGATCACCCACCCTCACATTTCGAGGGTATACAAAATGAAGTAGCTTCTTTATATAGGCCCTACACCGACGGCTGCCTCTCGGGGTTATCTTAAAGTACACATGCTATAGCTTGATTTTACATGTACTGTATATCACGCTGCTACAGCTGTACGTTGTTTTCGTTGTCGATTGCTCCTGCTGCTGATATCTTCTGGCGCTTTCTATTATTGCTTTCTGTTGCTGCCTTCGGATTTGCTCTGTGCTGTTGCTTTTTGCTGTTGCTTTTTGCTGTTGCTTTTTACTGTTGCTTTTTACTGTTGCTTTCTGTCATTGCTTTTTGCTGTTGCTTTATGCTGTTGCTGCCTTCGGATTTGCTCTGAGATGTTGCTTTTGTTGTTGCTTTCTGTCGTTGCTTTCAGCTGTTGCTATTTGCTGTTGCTTTCTGCCATTGCTTTTTGCTTTCTGCTGTTGCTTTCTGCTGTTGCTTCATGCGGTTTATGTTGCTGACTCGTGTAAATCGTTCTGCCGCAATTCAGTTATTCTGCCATCGAAGTGTACTGTAGGGGGAAGGGGCCACTGAGTCTATGGGGAGGCAGCGATGGGGAGGCATATGTCCCGTGGGTTTGCGGACTGTACTTCTGGACCCATGGATTATAGAGTCGTGTGCCAAACAGAGCCGCAACGGTGGCAGTCGTAATGATGTTTACTTTTGTGAAATTGTGTTGATAATAGGATTACGGAGGTGTTTTTGGTGAAAACATTAATAAGGCTTTTTATGAGCGTAATAATTAATGATGAAGCGAATGGAGGAGCGATACATCGATCCTGCGCAGTCTCTCTCTCTCTCTCGATCGCCTGCCGTCGTCTATGGAGGCAGAAAATATTATGTTGCAATTGGGACTTTCAGTGTTTTTATGGAGGTGCTATACGAGTACATGCATACATACGTACATACATAGTTCATTACCTACGTATACATACACGCGTACAAACATACACGTACGTATACTACTTACATACATACGTACACAGTTACACACACGTACATACATGCATACAAGCGTACATACACGCATACATTGCATAGGCTATTAAGAATACATACATATAATATAAATACGCACGACACATACATAAATACATATTACATACATACATACATACATACATACAGGCATACATGCTTGCATGCATGCATAGTTTGCATACATTATATACGTAGACTTATACATACGTACGTACATGCATACATACTGTACATACATACATTACATGAATACGTGCATACATATACGTACATTACATCGTTCATTACCTCCGTATACATACACGCGTACAAACATACCTACATACATCACGTACGCCGACGACAAATACTATATAGGTATCATACATACGTACATACATACATACACGTATGTGTGTGTGGGGATACATGCATACAATGATACAGCATTATATACGCAAACGCAAGCATATATATATATATAATATATATATATATAGGTATACATGTTGACAGAGTAATTGAATTTGTATCAAATAACGTACACGTGGAAACATTTGTTTCGGCAAGTATTTGTCATATTAATAACGTTTTTGTAGAGTATTTTAGTATGAAATGTACACTTTTACTTGGAGCCCGCCATAATCAATGACGTGTAGGGTTATAAACACCCATTGTGATCTTTTCACCCTGATCACTATATGCATAGTTTTTACGACACTTATTCATGCATAAATAAACGTACGCACGCCTATTATCTTGGGTTTATTAGATTTTTGAGGTTACTGGTCATAGTTGTTTGGACTTTGGGTGTGAAATGTGGACTTTACTATGGGAGTTTCCAAGAAAGACTATGGAGGTTGCTGTTGAGCCTAGGCCTCTTTATGCTCTCACTTCCCAAACATTACAGCGGTAACTAACTAACCGCAAAATATTCAAATACAACATATTGAAACTCTAACATTTGAAATAGTAACATATTTAACATGGAATTACAATGCACGAAGTTAAACAATAATTATAGTAAGTTGCATGCTTTTATAACTTATATTCACGCTTATTCAAATAACATAATATTATGCGCAGGCACTGTGACCAGAGGTTGACTGTGAATCGAATCTTGACCCTCGACCTTAGTGAGCTGCAGGAAACGCTTCTGCTGAACGTCCACCGGAGTCATGACTGCATCGAGTCCGGCTGTGAGCGTATCACGATCAACGTCAGCGGCCAGCGCTTCGAGACGCAGCTGCGTACCCTGTCCCGCTTCCCAGAGACCCTGCTTGGCGACCCCAACCGCCGTCGCCTCTACTGGGACGGCAAGCGCAACGAGGTCTTCATCGACCGTCACCGTCCCTCTTTCCAGGCCATACTCTACTACTACCAGAGTGGCGGTCGCCTGCGCAAGCCCATCGAGGTCCCCGAGGATGTCTTCCTCGACGAACTGGAGTTCTACGACTTCGGAAAGCAGGCGATCGACGACTACAAGGTCAAGGAGGGCCACATCATGAGCAAGGTGAAGGCTCTTCCGGAGATCGAGTGGCAGAGAAACCTGTGGCTGTTCTGCGAGGTCCCGGACAGCTCTCGACCGGCCAAGGTCTTCGCCATCTTCTCCGTCTTCTGCATCATGGTCTCCATAACCAACTTCTGCACGGAGACGCTTCCGATCTTCCACCGCGAGTTCTGCTTCAACACGACGACGGACGGCGGACGGACCTTTAAGGTGCGACCGAACTACAGCGACCCGTTCTTCATCATCGAAACGATCTGCGTTCTCTGGTTCTCCGTTGAGTTCATCATGCGGTTCGTGTCGTCACCGTCGAAGCGACAGTTCTCCAAGAACCTAATGAACATCTTCGACGTCATGGCCATCTTTCCCTACTTCATCCTCCTTGTCATCCAGGCGACGGAGGGCAACTGCGAGGCGGCCAAGAAGAGCGGGTCCTTCGTCGTCATCAGGGTCCTTCGTGTCTTCCGCATCTTCAAGCTGTCCAAACACTCGCAGGGTCTGCGCATCCTCGGCATGACGATCAAGACGAGCATGAGGGAGCTCGGCATGTTCTTCTTCTTCCTCATCGTTGCCATGGTCATCTTCAGCTCGGCCGCCTACTACGCCGAGGTCGGCCAAGCGGACACCAAGTTCACCTCCATCCCGGACGCCTTCTGGTGGGCCATCGTAACCATGACGACGGTGGGGTACGGCGACATCACCCCCGTCGGCGTCTGGGGTAAACTCGTCGGGACCGTCTGCGTCATCGCAGGCGTCCTCACCATCGCACTTCCGGTTCCGGTTGTCGTCGCCAATTTCAACAATTTCTACCGACACGAATCCGGTCGGGGATACATCAACGCATGAGTGGAAACAGTTAGACCCAAATAGCTCATTTATATAGCACTGCTATAAATGACATGCAGGGAGCATGCGCATGGAGATGAGGTGTAGAGGGCTTTCTGTTGCGGGAAGTATGACTTGGAGAGACATGACTTTGTGGGAGTATAATTATACTTGTGAGTCGGTTTTCGCGATTCCACCAATTTGGCACAGTTGCTTATATACGTAGGTTTATGAAATTGCTCACATTCACTCCGGTTCGCCACACCGTCACACACGTAGGGCATAGGGCCATGTAGCCTAGTTGAAGAGATTGTAATTTTTAATTCGGTTATAAGTCTTTTACCCTTATTCTGCTATCTGCAGCACCTTGTAGAAACGTTGAGCATATGAAAATTAATTCACATGAGGGCCATCTATAGCTTCTAGGCTATAGACCTACTGCGAAGGTATGGGCCCCAACAAGAGTGCGAAATTGCGTGCTAAAATATGTGTAGGCCTTGCCCATGCATTCTGCCAGCGTATCGATGGTAAAGAGGATGAAGCGAGAGAGGTAGGCATATAGGGCCTGTGAATAAGCTGGTTCCCGCGACTTCGCTTTTGTGGGCGCTGTAGAAGTTTCGAGTTTACGATTACACCTTGGTTTAAGGGACTGCCAAGGAGAGAGGCTGATCGAATTCGTGCCTTTCAGGTTAAGTTTTATCCAGACGGCTTTTTCAGAACCACCGAGACCCATTTGAGCCACAGTATGAGTTAACTTGCCACTTCCAATAGACATCCGTCTAATGTTAAGACGTTGATACTCCTCTGCCAGCAGGCCCACATGCATGGAGCCCATATATTTAATATACATGTAGGACCCTTGTTCATCTACAGCACACTGTAGAGCCCCCATAGAAGCCTCTGGCCCTGGGCCCATCTATAGTGCCTATGAAAATGCTGGCAGGGTCAACTACCTCACGTATCATGCATGTCGAACCAACGCCTGTCGTAAACACATAGCGCATGCTCAGAATTCTCCGATTGTTTGTATTGTATTGTGTATACGTGTTATTGGCTCCTTTATGTCACGTTTCTTTGTCTTCCGATTCACCACTCACTGTCAGTGTTATCTAGATATCGGTTCTCAACTGAAATATCGTTTGATTCACGAGAGAATTATTCATTGTGCTCACTAAATATTCAGGTATCTGATGATTAGAGAGTGACGCGGGGAGACAATCTCGTCCCCATCCCTGACCCGCAACAAATAAGTCGTTATCCCCACCCCATCCCCGCATGGTTTGTCCCTCATCCCCGCCCCATCCCCGCAGGTTTTCGCCTCCCCCACCCCATCCCCGCAGGACAACATCATATTCCCCGCACAAAGTTTACACCAATTCAAATTTAAGAAATAAATTTTTTTTTTAGCTTGCAAAACTATTTGTATACTGACTGCATTAGTCTGTTATTATCTTATCGAGAGTTTGCATTAACCAAGTCCTGACTATTTCTGACTAGTAGGCTTCAGGAAATAACAAAATCTTCTTATCAGTTCTCAAGTTCTTAACATCACCCGGGTTTATTGCCGGCTAATTCCCCATTACCGCGGTATTTCCGTGAGAGTAAACCCCATTACCGCGGTATTGCCGCAATTGTTGTCCCCATTACCGCGGTATTACCGCAATTGTTGTCCCCATTACCGCGGGTTTTAGGCCTACCGCGGTTACCGCGGTTTCCCCGCGGGGAAATTCCCCATGTCACTCTCTATGATTACGACTTCAGTTTCACAGACCAACATGGGTGCTAGGATGCTTGTCCGTATACGCGCCTGTGTTGGTAGTTAAAGTTGGTTTTACAATAGTGTAATGTCTTCCACACGACAGACAGACAAAGACACAGAGGCAGACAGACAGAGACAAGGAGAGACAGACACACAGATACAGAAACACACACACACGCACACACAAGAAGGATTGACCAATGCGATTGAGTGAAGAATCTTCAGTTCAACCGAGTCTACAAGTCTACTACTAAATGTCAGCCGACGAAGATCTTGCAGCGAGTTATAATTTATCCGGTTCGAACTAGTTTATGGCAAGTCTGAACTGCGTCGGTATAATAATATTATTGGTCGTATAGGCCGCGCGCAGTCTTCCAGCCTAATGGCCTAAACCACACTTTTTCATATCGAAGATGATTAGTGTCGGAGGCAGAGAACCTCGCTCCACGTTTAGCGTGATCCGAAGATGACCCGACCGGGAAGCGAACCCGGGGCGCCGATTGACGAGCAGGCTACCAACCCACTCGGCCACTCAGGATCCTCTGTGTGAAGTGTTGACAACTTCATTTGCTTTATAGCTCAGTTAATGGGGAAAGGTGGCCACGGCCAGTCTTCTTTATCCTATCTGACCTACTCGATCAATTAATTGAAAAATGAGCAGGGTCGAGGCCTTACGGTTGCTATATATAGAAACGTGTACCATTTACAGTCAATGGTTTAAGAGGATTCTGTGCACAGATTTCTGTACAATAAATTGCTAATTCAATTCAATTAAAGAAGGTGCTTAACGGAATTAATCTTGCTTACTTCTGTTTTGGCAGGGAAACTTGGTCAACTCCGATGGCATGGTTTTCATTTTTCAACCCTAGTTATCTGGGAAGCAAATGGAAGAAAGATTCAGGGATGTCTAAGGTAACAGGCAGGAATGCTATGAATATCCGCTGATCTATGTCTCAGAAGTCTCTACAACCACAAACCGTAAAAAAATATTTTGCCATACAAGCAACAACTGGACCACTGTAAAATGTGCCCCTCTTCTAAATTTCAGAAGAGAGGACCTCATTTATACAGGACTGGAATGCATATTAAATCATCACCAAGTGAACCATTATGCAAAGCCCATGAATTACAATATTATTATTCGAATGACATCATAAAACACACATCAACAGTGAAAATGCACTATTGTGATGCTTCAACAGCACATACGTTGAGGCAGAAGGACATGCAATCACACCTGGATCATCAGGTGATTGAAGATGTAAAGGTTGGAAATTATACGATCACAATAGCATCCGGTCTCAAAAAGGTTGCACACGAAATTGGTGCAACCTTTTTGAGAAAACAAAAAACATACATTTAAATTGTTCCTTCATTTAGATATGCAGAAACCATCCTTCCAAATTAAATTTATTAAACATTATATTAATATAAATAAACATAAACTTAATCAACTTCTATATTATACACTTAACTCAATAAATTTATTATTACAAGGTTATAGTGTGTAGTTCAATAAATCAATCAATGTAGTTACCAAAATTTGATAGAAAATCTACTCAACATGGCCTCAAAGCAGTTCATTTCAAAGCAAACAAAAGAGTCAACAGGTGATTGAAATCACCTTTATCAGCTTATCCTGCATATTTAATAGTGTAATAATCAGCACAGCTTACAATAGAAATCTATTCAGAATTTGTGATCTCTAACTTATCAAGTCCTATAATATCATTGATTACATTTAGATGATTACTGATTACTTAGGCAACTCAATTTTGCTGCTACTTGTAGCTACTTGAAGGCTACATGTAAATTGTAAAAGCCTCCGTTCATTCAATCATTTATGCATTATAAAACCAAAAGTAGGCTAGACTCGCCCTGTGACACAGCTTGTGCAAACTACATGCCATGGTTGCTTGCAATTTGAAATAACTAAAAAACCTTAAAACTGTTTGAATGCATACAAGAAATTAAGACGCATGATCAAATATGATTTTAATTAATTAATGTATTAGAAAACAATCAGTTTTCTGAAGTTTCTGAGTTTAAAGTTTCTTAGTTGTAATCAGGAAATATGCCAGCACACAATGCCAACAGAACTCTTAAAATTCAGCTGTTGTGAATATCATTACAAGTCAACTTCATCTCGTAGACATTCATTAGTCACCTACGGCAACTGTTATCGTTTTGCCTTTGGCATCGTCAAAGCGATCCATTGTTGTGAGGTTCATTATCATGATGATTCCGAAGAAGAGTACAGCCAGAAGCACAACCGCCGAAATCAGAAACATCCAGGTCCCAGCAGTGAAGAAACCAACGCAGTCGTTATAATGGCCAAATCGACTGTTCTTTATGACAAATGCCTGCATCTGCCAACACACCAGCAACAATTATGGAGTCTTAAAACCCAGTGCACTGGTAGCTGTTTTGTTAGGATACATTACTATAATAAAAAAGGCCAACAGGTACAAGAGAACAAATAGTTTCAATGGCCTACTGTAGAACTTGTCTGATTACCCAAAAGCCATGCTATTGGCCAACTATAATAACTTCTTTATTACTAGACAATTCATATCTGTTAGCATTCTAACAACACAACTATGGACCATTAGCATAACTGTACATTCTACGCAGAAATAACTGTACATTCTACGTTTACCAAGGATCAATTTTCTTAATTTTGTATACAGCAGCTCATGTTCATCCTTGATATAAAACACAAGATGGCTCTAGGAATTACAGCATGGATATTTGTTCAAGATTTCACCTTTGTTGTTTTGTGGATTTTTTCTCAACACAGAATAAAATCTGATAAAGAACTAGGTTCCTTGAATTGAATTTTTCAAATGCACTAACCTGGAAGTTATCTAAATCAATCATTGGAGCACTGCCCATATCCACACCAGTTGTATTCTTCACAACAAGTTTTGCCAGTTTGTGGCAGTGATACGAGAATCCATACGGAGTCTGCTCAACAAAATTTGTGCTGTACTCAATAGAGACGTCGCTGTTCATAGGCTCAGCAGTTGTATTTTCTTGGAGTGAGGAGTTCCAGTATGACAGCACAAACCGAGAAAGATACCAGTAGCCTGAATTGATGCCTGTCGTGCGATTAAACTGCATGCTTTAACAAAACCATACAAATTCAAATGAATAATGCTACAATTGATGGAAGATACAGTCAGATAATGCCACAGAACATACTAATCATCTTCTGATAGCTAATTGACGAAGACTCTGTAAGTAACTCAAAAGACCTCAAAGCTAAACATTGCAAGATTCATCATCTCTCCAAGTCAGCAGAGTTGAGCTTGGAAAAACATCAGGTAAGTTTTATGCTGCACATTATGGTAGACAAAACTCAGGATGGCAAGTTTGTACCTGAGGTGTGTGGCAAGTTACCAAGAGCAGCCCTGAAGTAGGGCTTTTTACCACAACATCCATGGTCAAGATTAATCTGAGTGCCTCACTTTCTCTGAGCAGCACTTCTTTTCCAGTTTACACATGTGCAATTTCTGAAGAGTCTTATTGTATTGTATTGTATTGTATTGTATTTGGCTTATAACTTATTGACACTTATTGCAACAGTTCGTGTGTTTTGATAGTCTTACAAGTGTCAAGTACTTTCACCACCTCTATCACCATGTGGTGGAGAATAACTGCTAAATGTAGTAATGGGTTGAGTGCTCACTTCCACTACTACTATACAGACTTCCACTGCATTAATTACTGTTTAAGAAACATTAAGTTTAGGAAGATTTATGCATTCAACACAATAAGCTTTAACGATTACCAAATACCAAAAAATTACAATAAATTCTGCTAGTAACACTATAATAATATTAGTGCTGGTCCTACTAACAACATACATCTGTAATTCAAGTACTGGCAACAACAAAAGCACAACAAAGCGAAGATAGCATCAATATTATGCTGTAAAGAAAACAGAAAAAATAAAATTAAAAAAAAATAGAGAAGAACCTACATCAGTGATGGACCATAAACTGGCATCGAAGGCATTGACATGGACTGAAACTTGAGCAAAACAAGACAACTGCAAAGAAAAAGAAATTATCATAAAGCCTAATGGCAACATCTGTATTTACATTATTATGTTTAGCCTATACATAATCATTATAGCATCTTTCAAGACACTCTCAACAAACACAAGAATCATTTTCAATACTTTGTCACTGTGTACAGGCACAGAAATATATTAGAAATAAAAAAACAATTTATGCATACAAAAAGGAGTGAGAAGAAGCCTCATGTCTTGACACAGGCGACAAACAAAGTCCAAGGTTTTCCCACACTTTTCAACTTGCAAATGGTGAGGAAACACTGTATTCTTCAGGTTGAATGGTATCCTAAATTCATATTTAGATGCACAGGGCAGACATAAACATGTGGGGCGCGGTGGTGTAGGGGTATGTTTGGTGCCTTGCAGCCAGAGGGTTGCGGGTTCGAATCCACCTCAAGCCATACATACGTGTAGGGAAGCCCTGGGCAAGTCCCATTCACTGATGTTTCGCAATTGCTCATGCGCTTCAGCGTAAAACTCCGATTCAGTGTCCGTGCTGTAGTTGGGAGCGCCTCTGAGTAGAAATCTTGAAGGGGCGCTATAACAAGTGCTCATACATACATAAACAGCACATGTGTAAACTAAACCTGCATCGAAAGAATACAGAAGACTCTACTTACTTATCTCCAGTGTCGTTGCATTCGCTCCGTTCGTCGACTTCTATGTTTTCTAGAATCGTTTTGTTGCCATTTGAAACTAAGCTGATGTTTCTCGAGTAAAAGTAGAACGAGTCGGACACGTTGACGAACACTCCCGAAGCTTGGTCTGTTGCTGACATGAGTCGCCGACTGTGGTGGTGACTTTTGAAGGACGAACCCTGTCAGAAACCATCAAGGCAATACAAATACATACCTACACGCACACATACGCACAAATGACAGACAGGTATATACAAAGACACAGACACACATATACCTCTTATTATTATATTCGTTTATTGGTAACCACAAAAAACTGATAGTCACACCGCTATCAGGTACATTGTTTTTAAACAAGAGTTACGAGAGAATGCTAGGCAATATCGAAAATTTGTGAAGCGGAGAGCTCATATTAGAGCGACAATAAGGCGAGAAATTGTTATCAAAGTACTATGTCCATGGCTGATAAATTCTTATGCATTAGGATTGGTGGGCAGACAAACGGATGGCTTTCCTTAATTAAAAATCACTACTCTTTCTGGAAGGGAATCAACTATTCCAATCTAAATGACAGGGAATGGCCCCTAAGGAATCACTGCATACGGCTGTTCAGCAAACCTACCCTCTTTGCTGGGCTGAAAAAGAACAGCAGCCCCATGAGCTTATCCCATGTGTCAGCCAGGGCTACACGAAGTGTTAGCAACTTAATTTTCTTAGCCTCAGCATATAATGGCAGGTTGACAACAATCCCCTCCCTCAGAACTTCCCATTGACTTTGTATTGTCAGTGCACTCATATTATAGCCAAGGTCACTGGGTGCTTTGGAACAGAAATCCTGAAATATTTCTCTCTGCTAGTGATGAGGATATTAACCCCAAACCTCTGTGCTGGTGTATACTAAGATCCTAACCAACTATAATGCACCTCTGTTGAGCTGATGCACGGAAAATGCTGCTATTTATATCAAATGTATATACCCAAGGTTAGTGTTATAGGCTACCTCACATTTAGCAGAAACATGGTTAAAGCCAGTTTAAAGGTAGCCCAACAGGGCTTCTCATTTGAGGCGATCGATCGATCGATCTCTTGGTCGATCGCCTAGCAAAGCTCTAGTGGATCGATAAATCGATCGCGCAAATCGAGCGCGATCGATTTACTCCAAGAGGAAACTGGAGCCATTATTTTATTTACCAAATTTACATTACTTTAATTTTTGCGTAGGCTACTTGCGGCGGCGGTGAATGCGTTCGGAACGCAGTGTTTCGTAACCTAATGACTGCTGAGTGATCGCTCCAATTTCTTACAGTATGATTGGTCGTAACAACACGGTTGACATCTCCCGCGTAACGTCATTTTGTAAGTTCGTAACGTCACTAATTTCGGAAATTATTGAAAGTAACAATGACGGTGCCGAAGTGGAATAATAATGTACAGTTTAGCACGCTTCTGTCATGGAAATTAGGTGACTCGTTCGATGGGGATGTAGTCGAGATAGCCAAGTAGGCAGTAGCATGTTAAAACTTATTACAACTATGAATGATGTGGGACGGATAACAAGCAACGGCGCTCGTTTTCGGTTGCTGGCCTTAGGACTGGAATGAGCTCCCTGTTGCATTCCGCCTAGTGAATAGAGTTCACACGGTCACACCATTACTCTTCAATAACTTAACGACTGTTATTTAGCCGTGGCTGGACTAGGAGCGCTTCTGAGTCGATCACCTTGAAAGGGCGCAATAAGAAACCTAATTAACAATACTATCAATAGTAATAATAACGGAACCGAACTGAGATAGGCCTACTAAATTAGTACAAGTCCTATATAATATGCAGCTATATACGTACTATATAATATGCAGCTATACGAATTCGATACACAAAATACGCTGTACACAAAAGCTCTCGAGGTCGATCGCGCACCGATCGCCTACGCAATCCAGCGCGATCGATTTTCAGATCGCCTTCTATTTTCAAATGAGAAGCTCTGTAGCCCAAGTACAGAAGCCAGAGCAAAACCAAAAGCCAGTTTAAAGGCAGCCCAAGTACAGAAGCCAGAGCAAAACCAAAAGCCAGTTTAAACTTTAAAGACAGCCCAAGTTCAGAAGCCTGCAGAGCAAAACCAAAAGGCAGTTTAAAGGTAGCCCAAGTACAGAAGCCTGAGCAAAACCAAAAGCCAGTTTAAAGGCAGCCCAAGTACGGAAGCCAGAGCATTAGGCTGATACTCTTGATTCAAAATAAACAGCTCACCTGATGAGCCAGCGTTGATGCTGTGTAATAAGCAATGAACGGCCGAGATAGAGACTTCAGTTTTGAAGTGACCAAGCCAACAATTTTATCTACAAATGAAGTAAAAATAAATAAGAAATTCAAGCACCAGTGGACATCATGGCAATTAGCCTACAAATATGGAAACATCCTAAATATCATAATATTAATATCAAAATATTATACTAATTTTTAGTTAGTTAAAGATATTTAAAGGCAACAAAAGGTAAGTAGACACAACAGAAATGGTTTCACTGCATGAATAAGTATATCAGGTATTTAGTATTTTACTATGCCAGAAATACAAAAAACACGGAAGTCCAGTACGCAACATATACAACTGAAAACCCAGTACCAGAGATCCAAACCCTGGCATCCAACGTTTAACTTATGCTCAACAGGATAGACTGTAGACAGCTTAGATTAAAGTCGCTGTGACAAGAACAGCTACAGCAAAGAGAATGGTCATAATTTCACACAGCAACAGATACAGCTAACGTCATCTAGTGTCCTACCAAGATGACCAAGTGATTTCTGCGAGTGTTGCAACTCTGGAATTCTGACGATAATCAGCTGAGGACCATCATCATGAATCCAATGAGAGATCTTGAGGATCGTCAATCGTGTGAATCTTTCGTGACGTCTGATGCTTCAGTTCCAAAAGTGCAGGAGCCGGTGAGGCAACACTTGGCAGAAACGTCGATGTCATCTCAGACATCAATGACTAAACAATGTTTATGTTAATTATCGTATGATAAATTGGCATCGACTATATTATTTTTAGTTGGGGCAGCCAGGGCCGCCGAAAGGGGGAGGGGCAAATTCCCAGGGGCAAAACGTGCACATGACATAAGCATCCCATCAAAGGCACGTGCAGTAAAACAGATAAAATAAATGCATTTTATAATATACCTCTGTCAATGATTATAAATTTTTGGGCTATGAACACACGTTTTATAAGCTTTACTCTTCTGGTAAAGCATAAAGATTGCAGAACGTGTCACCCACACTCAAAAGCAAAGGCTCAGAAAAAGAAGTTGCTAACACTTCCTACCCATGTCTCTTTAGACTGCTCTTCTCCTTCTCAGCTAACTATTCAAGAAGTTCTGTTAAAAACAAACTATAATATTCAAGACAATAATGCAATATTTAGGCACAATATATTGTTACTGAATTCACAATAATTTGTATGGGCTATTAAAATTCAAGGATATTTTGCAATTAAAGATATTCAACTAATAGCATAATCTACTTGCAATGAACCATGATATTAAAACTGAAAAGCCTCATTGGCAATCCAATGCAAAAAATATTTATAAAGACTGACACTACCTTTATATTTGAAAATGAATCCTGTTCTTCATCTGTGCCGTAGACATCAGCAAAGTGAACGAAATCTGTTACACTTAACTGATACAAAAACAAAGGTACCATACTCAGTGTAATGATAATGCTTTCCATAGAGCAGTTGCAAAATTCATCACCAGTTAATTGAAACAGAAATGCACAAAGCTTCTTCTTGTTCATTTAAGATTTTTAGAGAGAGTTTTAACTGGTAATTAATTCCAACTCTAATACTAGTAACTTTTACTAATGACCCCACTGTGTGGCAGTGTGTGCACAAGGCAAGACTTTGCAAGCTGAAT
Source organism: Aporrectodea caliginosa (assembly GCA_020284085.1). Lineage (NCBI taxonomy): Eukaryota > Metazoa > Annelida > Clitellata > Crassiclitellata > Lumbricidae > Aporrectodea > Aporrectodea caliginosa. The sequence goes on along the minus strand of JACEVL010000021.1, from coordinate 3,478,938 downwards.
GCTGTAACCAACTGATGCAAAAAAATGCTTCCGAAGCAATGCTACAATGAAATGAAGCATAAGTGGTTTACGAGACAGAAGATTCTGGCCAAAACTACTCAAACCAGGGTGTACAGTAATCATGCAATGTTCAGTGAAGCTCTGCTTATTTTATAAAAAAAGTGTCTAGCAAATGCACCACACTTTGTTTTCATGAACATAATATTGTTCGTGCTCTGCATGAGAGAATAATACAGAAACATTTTCTTCAAGAATTGAACATTTATGTAACAACACTCATAGAAAAAATAAACCAGATTAACACGTTACTTAACTGGTCGGCTGACATCTTAAGTAAAAATTAAATTACCATGCAGCATATGTCTCACAAATGTCTTAAAAATGACTCAAGTATCGGGTATGTTTATTCAAGTGTGCATCACCAATTGTGAGGTACTTGCAATGTGCTATATGAAGTATCCTGATATGCATATGTACGTACAAAGGTACATACATACAGTAATTTAAATGATAGATCCCATCTCACTCATGATGTAATACCTTGTCCTGCATAAACAGCACAATATTATCCTTCTGGTTTGAAGCTAGACCAGCAACAAAAGATTTCCTGAAGCCATGCTGATTGATGGAATGGCCGGCCAACTGCTGAGGAAATACTACAGAGCTACAAAAGAAAAAAGTAGCCTCATAAAGAAGTGATCAATCAACCAGATAGCTCCCACTCAGCAGCAGCAAGGCACATGCCAGATTAAACACTTTAACGATGAGCTGCATTATTTTCCCAGTAACTTTAAGTACATGTTGTAAACAGTGTTAATTAATGTAGTTCTCCAAGTGTTCACAATTCTGGCCTATGCATGATTCCAAACTCAAGTGACAATTGACAAATGGCTTCTTACTGGTTTCGCAGAGAGTAACAAAGTCAAACTGGCAAAACTCTGTGTTCAGAATTTTCTTGGTAGCAGTCAAAAGTACTAGGCTACATCAATAAAAGACCATAACTCAACTGTGCTTAACTAACTGCTCTGTTCAACTAAGAGCCTGCTTTGACCTTGACCTTCAGCATGTCAAACTTTACAATGTAACCAACCATAATACTTAACAACCAGTCCTTTCTAGCATACTAATCAATATTCAACCAAATCCTCATACTGCATCACTTGTGTTCTCCTAAACTACAATGAAAATTGTTTACTATTATTATCATTATCATTATTATTATTAGTAATTATTATTAGTAGGCCTATTAGTATTATTAGTAGTATCATTATTATTTGATTAAGATGATGATGATGATGATGATGATGATGATGATGATGATGATGATGATGATGATGATGATGATGATGACGACGATGACGACGAAGACGTCGACGTTATCACACGTTGGTATTAGACAGCACCGCAACCTTTAAAGTCTAAACAGAGGTAGTTTTGAATAGATGCCTATAGGGCCTAGGCCTGCCTGATTTAATCATAGCAGCTTTGTTGCCTATATGACAGCGATTAAGAAATGTCTAAAGGCCTTTCACTGAACTTTCATGCATAATGAACTGGTCGAATCGAGCCATCGTCAGTCAGACCGGTCAGCACCGAATCCAAGGCCTCAACGACACACTCAGAGTAGGCCTACGTTAACCGGACCAGAAAGGCAACTAATCGCTCAATTATCACATACAGATTAACCGAAACCTATTCTAGTTTCTTACCGATCATTCGTCCACACCAGTACTGGAACTTTTTCCTTGGCAGAAACGATTTTCATTAAACAGAAGAAGACTACGAATAAATTCATCAGCAACGCCATTTCTCACGACGACGAAAGACGCCTTTACCAATCGATCGACGAACCGGTTTCTTTATAGTTAGTCGGTCCAAAGTCATAGCATTACTCATGCCGCACGGTGCTCGCTGCCTCTTTAACGTAGTGTCATCTATCGGCTGACATTTTTGATGTTTGAAGGAAGCCTTTCTTTGTTTAATCCATAATCACTTCAAAAATTAGGCCTAAACCAAGAGCGGTGGGTAATTCCTACACCATGATTGCAAGTAAATGAACTTTTAAAGCCCAGTCCTGTTTTCAGCTTAAATTAAATTCTGAGGAAATCAGTCAGTCACCATATGGCTGCTACTGTTTTGTGACGTCTTAAAATGTGGATTTAAAATAATTACTCTGTGGTTCTATGGAACCGGTTCTCAACCACGCTAAACCTGACTTAAATGAAATGCGAGATACTTTGAGTTTTGCATTTAATTATTCGTAGTCGAGGGGACGTAGGGAAAATACAAAAAGAAAGTGAGCAAGTACACACAATGTAGACCCGACGACTTTTAATTGAGGAATGCCGGTTGCTGTGTTTTTTGTATTTTGGTCTTCTGCAGAGGTGTCAAAGACGACTCTAAAATCTTTGGAGGTGTATCAAGGATTCTATATCAAGGATTCTATAGTGTATAATAGGTCTTTGGAGGTGTATGTAACTGCAACCCAGCGCCTTCACGTATGGCAGATGATGAAAGGCCTTCAGTACGAAGGCTAGCTGCAGAATGGACGGGGCCCCGACGAATTAGGTGACAGTTTTGACCAACGCGGAATGTGAAGCAACCTGGGGTTCAGTTCGCATCTGCGTCTTTGCAAACGGAAGAAGACCTTGCAGTGTCAGTTGAATGCTTAGATCTACTTACTTATTATAATATTTAGAGCAGCAATATATAATCTGCGGTAGTAACCAACGACCATGATGCCGGATCGTAAACTAATAACACGGCGATGACGAACGAAACATTGTTAATATAACAGTTAATAAGGTGGATGTTAAAGATTGCTTAAGAAAAGGTGATCGTGTATTATCCAGATATCTATATAATAACAGTTGCACAAATTGTATTAAACTTAGTAATTTAATTTGTCTTGCAACTAAGAATGAACGTGCAATACTGCAAGGTAATTCCGAAATATGTAGGCGCCACACGACATAATGCATAGGGAGACCACCTTAACTTTAATCCCAAAGAAGACAGGTTGCTAGGTTACCATCAGGGCCAGATTAGAATTCTTAATGGTCAGGAGGCTGGGAGGGACAGGGTGGTTCTAAGGTGGACAGCGATAATTATGGCAACGGTGGTCGATGTATGGCGTAGGATCAGGCGCAGGATAGGATAATTTGAAAAGATTGGTTTTCAATCTACATAGTTAAACTTTTCAGGAGGGAGGGCAAATTGAAGATTGCTCACATTTACAGGTGGAAAATGCAGGAATAGCAAACTGATGGATGTTTTTCGGGAGTTTGAGATGAGCCAGCATTATGGAAAAGTGAGTTGCAGTATTCGAGCGTGTATAATTGAGGTTGTGAAAACAGTTGCAATAAACTATGGGCAGAGTTTATGAATGAGTGATTGCTTAGTGATGTTGTCATTTATCATAAGGCTTTTTGTGAGGATGATACCTAAATTACTGACCAGGGATGAGTAGATAGCAGGTGGTGAGAGAACCTTTGGGAAAGTTTTGAATGAAAGATTGTTTTCTAAATTGAATATGGAGGCCGATTGTTAAATATTCTTTTTTATAGTTGAGACAAATTAACAAACTTTATTTTGCAATGTATATTATGGTGGATTGAGATGGAAACAATATGTATTTGCTAATTAAATTGTTTCTTTTTTCCTTAGGTTAATGCTGGTTGCCGAGTTTGTAAACGCTAATTGATTGATCACAATCATGGAGACTCGTGTTTCGAAATGCTTTGTTACTCAGTTTACCGGCTGTTATTTCGAGAATCTGAGCCATACATACAAGCTGTTTTTTGAGGATATAAATTACAGAGTGGCCTTGCATGGGAGTGGTTTTGACCACAAATCGAGCCTTGTGTGTTTCTGTCCGGAAGAGTTCAAGATTGACGACGACTTCTACATGGAAATGGATGACGATGGAGATGGTCATATGGTCTTTATTCACCGGTTTGCGATGGCAACAGAAAACAAACAGGAGAGCAGAACTGATGCTGTTATCTTACACCTTGTAGAGTGCAGCAAAACTGGACTTTTCTATCTGGAAGTAGATGATAAAGCACAGGATCTGCTTAAGGTTGATAGCACTGGTTTTTCTGCACGTGATGCAACTGTGCTTGCGAAAATGACAGACGGCTATCAGAAACTTGTGCTTTCTGGAAAGGCCTTTCTGGAGAGATGGAGGGCCATCGCAGGAAAGCGGTTTGTCTTGATGTATCAGCTTTCAGGGTTTCATTCTTCAACGACCGAGCGTGAAGTGGAGCCGTCTGCACTGAAGACTTTGCCAGCCTTTGTTCTTGATGTCTGGCCTTCAGGAGCAGCAAAATGGTCAACTATATCAAGAGCATGGCCCTCAGACGATGTCGTTCGTGAAGCAGGTCGCCAGAATGTGTACGGCGTTCCTGTTATGAGCATGGTCATGAATTGTGATATGGCAGCTGATAATGAAAACTACAGCTACTTGTGGATGGTGGATTTTGGTGATGTTGAAGAGGTCCTAACGAGGCACTTGACTGAATTTCAGAGCCAGGTATTTCACCATTTTAGAAAAATTTACTGGCAGAAACATCCTTGTAAACATCGTGTCTTGTTCAGAAATCTTCAGCTGAAGCATGCCTTTTTCTGGACGCTTGAAGCGAATACAGGGACTGCGTGGATGGAGCAAGATGTGGCAAACTGTGTCATTGAAATCTGCAAGACAGTTCTGTCGTTCCTAGAGAAGAAACACTTTCCGCATTACTTTATGTCAAAGTTTGATTTGTTGACTTTTGACAGATGTGGACAAATATCCTATGAAGCTTCTTGCTCTGATCAAATGACTGCTATCTATGCCATTATGGAACACTGTCGATCAGTTACTTCTTCAGTACAAAGAAACCTCATTGATAAGTTTGGAAAAGATGCCAAGGACCAGATGGAGTGCCTTGTCCAATTTAAACTGGCAAACTTATTTCAGCAGTCTTCCAGTCTGCTGTTGATGCAGCTCTATCAGAAATTACATGCTGTTACTACAATAGACGAGAGCATTCATCGACATCTGGATGCACTGACTTACCTCGAAGAGCAGTACAGCTGCTACAGTCACATCATGCCGCTACGCAATTCAGTGCAAGCTTGGGTCACTGCCAGCCTTGGAGTTAAATATCTGGTGAAGATGAAAAGTTCGTCAGTCATTAGTGAGATAGGCAAATTAAGAGAGCAGGCAAGCGAGTGCGTAAAGAAGTCCGTTGGATTAGCACCACAATCTGAAATGTGCTCCACTGCTTTAGCCCTGTTTCTGTTTTTGACAGATCAGAGAGCAGAAGTTGTGTCGTGTCTGAAAAAGAAATTGCCTGGTAACGTATCCACATCCGGGTGTGCAGTCACTAATGAGTATGAAACAGCTATTGTGTCGGACTTCTCCAAAGAATTGGCTAATCGTTGGATTGAGTCTAGTAACAACATAGATTTTATGTTCTCACAACTGGAGCAACCTATACTTTCATTGTTGCCTGGACTTTGGGAAGTACTAGACTTCGTAAGGTGCCATGTGCTTGGGGTTACCTCTACCTCAAGTGACGTTTTTGCAATGAGCTCTGAATTTCTAAGTGATATTCTTCTAATTCTGGCCCTGATTGCAGAGAAAAGAACAAACGAGGCACTTACGATTCTTCGAAACCAAGAGGAGAAATTACTAAAAGAAAGTGAAACACCAGTTGTGGGTGATAAGAAACTTATGGCTAATTTCTTCATCCTTGCAGCAGTTTATTCTCAACTCAATCGAAAAGGAGATGCACTGAGGCTTCTCAAGTCTTCCCGAAACATGTTCCGAAATCCTCGAAATCCAGCCTTACGGAAACTTTTTCAGATCTATGCAAGCATATTTAAACGCTACATGGGGTGGGTAGTGCAGGGTTTTATGCTTGTTCTAATCACCAGTGTCTGTGCTGCATACTTTGGTTGGCTTTCAGACCACTAATTGAAAGGGCAATCGTACAAAGCAACAATTGTGTATCCAGTAGTCTATAGCGACCTGATAGGAAACTTGAGTTATAGTTCAGGTTTGACAGGGCCAAACCTGAAATAGAGCTATACAGTAGACTTCTGTTGTGCTGATACTATTGTAAAAAATGCACACAGGCTGACACACCCAAACTCATGTAGAAAAATCAGAATAAAAAGCATTGACTCCTTGTCACATCAGTATGAAGAGAGACAGAAAGATGTGGTGGGAGACAGAGGTGAATGTGGGTGTTCTTTGCCCAAACAAGTGATGAAGGCTGAGAATGTGCTTTGGCATTTAGCACCTAAACGACAAGCTGCATTGGCTTCCCAGTCACTTCTAGTACATTCACGTCGTGAAAGGGATAAACATTCATTCATTTGATTGCATTGATGTGTAGAATAGTTGGTTAGTGTTGGTGTTGTGGGTCCTTGTATATGTCGAGTTCTCATGCATAAGTTTGATATTGTATGGGGTTAAAAAATATATTGCACTGTCAAAATATAGGTTACCTGAAATTGTAAATACACGACTCTCTGTATAATACATTCCAAACTCTGGGTTTATACATGCGTTAGATGCATTTACTTGTATTTATGCATTAATGTAATACTATTTACTTGTATCTATGCATTAGTGTAATACAGTGGTGGCCTTTGACAGTGTTGACAGTTTTGTGCTAGAGGCAAGGACAAGAATGCCGCCCCTTATTCATAAAACACCTCTTTGACAGAAGGGACCAGCATGTATTTTGCCGGAATTTGCCACCCCTTGAAAAATTCCGCTCAAGGCAGCCGTCTATATCGCCTATACCTAAAGCCAGCAATGATGTAATACTATTTACTTGTATGTAGTTTCACATTTCCAAGTCTGGGCTCTCCATGCGTAGAGCTGCTTGTCTTTCCATTCTATGACAGGGGACTTCTAATTTTTACTTTTTTGCATCCGTTTACAGTTTACAACTGGACTGCAGATTAGGTAGTTTTGCATTCAGCAATTATCTGGTCATAAGCAATTTGTGTGAATATTTTGTTTTACCATTAGCTGTACAATACTCGTTTATGTATGGAAGCCTTTATAGTTTAGAAACTTTCATATTTTAGCATCTGATGGCATGTTACATTACTTTGATGGTCTGTGATGTGTAACCAGTTGGTTTTGGTTTTACAGAGCTTCTTTGATGCAATACTAATGAGGATAATATTATTGTTGTTGTTCCTTTAACCTGAGGTAGAAAAGATAACTTGGAATGTGGGAGGAAAATTAAAAATATATAGTTGTAAATTTGATGTTTTAACGTTTTAATATTTTTTATTATTTTAATATTTTGAATTTTTTAGTGTGTAGTTTTAATTTAAACTGCTAAATGTATAGTGATCAGCCAGGAAAGATAGACTGGAGATGCAACTGTCAACTGAATATAGAACTGTAGTCTTTGAAAATGGACGACATGAAAAGAAATCCATAATTGGAGATTTATTTTAATATAAACTTGTTAAGAACCTTTAATTCTTTTATCATTAACAACAGAAGGTATTAAGCTGAGCTGGTCCAATCTATGAATAAGAAAATCAGGGAGTTTTATAAATGAATTGTTCAAACAAACGGTATAAATCTGTTCATAGCCAGATACGGAAGTGTTCCAATTGCAATACTACACTGCTGTAACAGCATATGGTTTAAACTTCACAACAGATTAATCGTATCATGTCCCTTTGCAATAATGGTAGTAAACTAATTTACAAGGCATAACGACGATTGGTTGTCAGGAAGCATACTGTTAGACAAAGGCTAATGGATGAAAGACCGTGCAGACAATAGCAGAGAGACCACAGCAGACAAAGAAAATGGAAATCATGAGGACAATAATAGATCACAAATAAAGATAACAGAACATGTCGCCATTACCTCAAAACAAAATTGTTAAAACCAAAGTACAAACATAATTTCATTCTAATAATATCGGGCCTAACTGATGCAGATAATCAGGGGCGTCCATCCCCCTTACGCCTATGAAGCATTCCCCTCATGTCATCAGATTGCCCCCCCACAACGACCGCCCCAGACGATTGGTCGACTGTCGACAAAAGAGAAAATTTTGATTATCAAATTTGAATCACGATTTTATTGTTGAATTATTCATTGAATTCTTTAACATTTAGTTCACTAATCAGCAACATATATGCATTATAAAATATGAAGGCTTGTACACAGACAGAGGCATACTGCCAGAGTGGCGAGACAGTATAGTATAGGCCCTACTGCTCAGTTTTTTCATTTCAGAAATTAATCGACGTGTTTTTCAGTTGAAAATGCATTTCTTTGTTTCAAAAATAATAAAATCATTGAGCAGACGTTTAATGTAAAAATTTTTTTTATTCCCCCCTGAAAAGCCAATGAAGATTTCTGCTTCATTCCCCCCATAGGATGGACGCCCCTGCAGATAATTAAAATTATGCCCCAAAATCAGTCAACCTGAATTAAAATTATGCTTCATAATCAGTCAACCTGAATGATATTAGACAAACAGTCAATTCGGAATAAGGACTTCACACTAAAAACACACATGCAAGTGTAATTAGAACATAGTGAAAAGTTTTGCATTTTATATCTTTGGATGCTCAAATGTTGTTTTTCCACTGTACTAGCGGATTGTTAAATTACACATTTACTGACAGATTTTTGTTTATCCAAGGGACTAATTCTGGTTCACAAAATTCCACTTCATCTAAGGATAATTAATCTGTTACTTCCAACTTCATTAAAATAAAATCAACTTTTAATATAGCTAATTTTAAAACAAATTTACAAACTTGAGCAACCATTCAACAACCGTTCACTGAGCTCATATGTCAACTTTCACAACAATCATATGACATTAAAAATGATTTCAAATCATATCCAAGTGTCATTGTCATTATTTGCATAAACTGAAGCAATTATTAAATTAAGTTCATACAAACAGGTAAGTTACCGGGGATTCACGGCACTCCGTCAAGAGATGCCAAGTTGCCAACCACATTGGATTAGAGAACAGCAACATTTCAACTTTGGAAAGCAATTTAGGTTAAGATTTTCTAGGTACAAAATCACAAGAAATTAAAAACTGTTAGCAAAATTAAACAATCATTTTATAGTGGTATAGGTAGCTATGCGACTTAAAAACCTCAGGCCTTACCCTAAACTAAGCAAGCCCCGTTTATCAACTTATGGCCCAGATCCATAAAAATTGTCACTGGACATCAGAAATGGAATGGCTCCTGAAAAACATGTTAATCAGTCTGTGCAACTCTTGTGAAAAAGCATTGGGCCAATGAATAATACCAAACAAAGTCAGTATAAATTCTGTGGCCCTGAATTAATTGATTGTTAAGTCAGAAAAAACACAGAAAACGAATCAAACAATTGTGAAAATGCGCTTAGATACGATTTAGCAATTACATAGGATCTAACAGATTACAGTCTGTACCGGATGTTTTAAAACACTCAGAAATTAATTAACATGTGCAAAGTAAACGTTCAATCATACACAATTTATAGTATATTGAAGTAATGTTTCTACACAAAAACATCCCCACTGATGGAGAGAGAAAGAGAGAGAGCCCACAATGCATAAGCCTAGTTTTAGCTTGCCCATAACCCTGCTTTTAATAAGAAAACATACTGTACACAAAATTGCTTAGACTTGGAAAAGTACTTTTACCACATAACTCTACGCCTCAAACACTGACTTCCATGATATATTTCTATGCTATTTCATCATCTTCCAGATAATCTGAATAGAAATTGATTGAGGAAATCTCCAGTTTCAGCTTGTAATCAATGCTTCACTCTGTTACTACATAATCTAAGTTTAATCTCTTGCAGGACATTCTCCGTTATCTTAATACTCAAATGTTTCAGGTAAACAATACATACAAACAGACATGTGACAATTGATACTGTATCCACTTTCCATGTCCTGGGTGTTGTAGCTTGCTAAACCACAAACCATTTTTTTAATGTCCATGATTATGGATATCGAGTTTTTACAAAACAAACCACCAATTACAAAGCATTTTCAAATTCCCTTTCTTCCATTCAATATGCATTAAAGTGCTTATTAACATACCTATATATACAGTATTATGACATATACATAAACTTAATTACATTATGCATAAGAATACTTCTCATCGATATTGATACATCTATTATGCAAAAGTGAAAAAGTGATAAGTACTAGTGTTTTACAACTATACAGAAGAATACTTGTGAATAAACTTTGTCAAAAACAAATGTTGCCTTTCCAAATATTCAAGGTAAAACTTGAAAGTTTGCTACTGAAAGTCCTGACTAACAATGAACTCAACATTACAGAGCAACCCAAGTTAATGCACTAGAATAGAAAGGGGGTCATGTGAAACAATAGGGTTTCTCAAGACCATGTTTTACTGGGTGTTTGAAAGCAAATCAAAAGATGGTACCACATCCTATAAAATGACTTGTTTCAGCTTTACACGTGTGGTGGCCAACCATTGGTGAATTTTATAGTTTATCTACGCAACTCATGGCAACTTTGGCAACTCATGAACTTTTGGTGTATTCAAACTTTAACATTCCTTTAGGGTAGCGTAGAGAGCCTCGGACTAGTATAAGTTGGAATGGCACCAAACACATTTCTTATTACATTACAGTTACATCTAAGCAACTTTCACAAATCTCAATAGTAACTCTGGAGAAAGTGGAGCATTTGTTGCTCTCACAAATCTGCCTCACCAGCCGATACAAGTCAGACTAATGATCCTGTAAGCACAGATTTACTGGGCAAATCAAATGCAACAATAGGCACTGAGAATAATCTATGTTAACAGTTAACTCATATGCTTGGACAGAATAAACTGTTGCACCTAAAACACATGATTTTCATGTTAGCCACCATAAAAAAGCAGCTGTACAACCCAGTAAAGGAACTACTGAATGTAAATCAAATGTTGAAAGTCATAAACATACATGAAAAACTTTATATGCAGTTCTAATTCAACAAATGTTTTCGTTTAACTAAACATCTGCTATACATGAAACAACGTCAGGTAAATAATTGGAACATCGTCTGAAGAAAACTTGCATAGACCAACAAATGCACATATTATATATTAAAAGCAATTTACATCATTCAAATTTCAAAATGACTAATTGAATCTGCTTCCATTAACTCTGATGGCTATAGCAGAAATAATCTCATGCTTAACTTACAGAGGAAGTTTCAATTCATCTGATACAACTAGATTCCTGCAATTGTCTTCAATTTCCACTACTTAAAATTTGTACCATTAAGCATTAGAACTGGGATTCAAGGTTGAAAGCCCTTCAAACCACTAACCTTTTTCAATACTTATAATTGTTACGACGAATAATGTGTTCAGTGTTTCCCCAAACAATGTCACAGTTTCAGCAATCTTTCATAGCGGCGCTATATAAGGCGCTATATAAAAGTTCGATTACATTACATTACTGTAACTAGGTAAGTGACAGTTAAATCTGTCAAGCATCTCATAAGCTAACATTCACAATTCTTTGTTCAGACTGAAAGACATGAAAATAAAACTTTAAAAACTTTATCTCAACAACGCAAACTATCAAACATAAAATCGACTGCCACCTGATAACAATGTTTTAAAGTTTTTTCTAGATAATTGTAAAAAATGTTGGAAAATCACAGAAGCTTCTAAAATCAACAATAAAAATATTTTATGCTAAGATAAAATTGTAAGAATATGTAAATTTACACACATATTTATATGCAGATACAAGATTATATTTTCACAGAATGTTTCACCTCAAACTGACCATAAAGAAAAGCAGGCCACTGCATCATCTGTTTTTCAGGAAAACTTGACAGTTGAGATCCAAGCCTAGAACAAAATCAGTCAATAAAAAATGTAACAAAAAGCAGTGAAACTTCTCCAGCTGTTGAATTGTCTTAACCACTAAAACTGACTGATGTTCCATCAGTCTCTTTGTGGATGAGTACTTTAGTGTGTAAACTAGACGTTTGCCCATCCTAAGACAGGCAATAATTATTATGTAACTATTTACAAAACGGCAAATAAATTTTTCATAAAGCATCTTTCAAATGTCAGTTTCAGTTACATGAAAGTAATTACAAAAGGAAAATAACTGAATTAAAGCCATATAAATTAGCGAAGAATTGCTTTCATGCTTTAATAAACTGAGGAACAAAACAAAGAGCTTAGACGGAGATCAAAAGTCCATAAATGGTCAATTCAGTCCCAATCCTGCGATTATTTTTGTAACTTCAAAACATAGACATGTCAAAGAAAAACAAGGACTTGCTTGAATTTTAGAGAAATAATTTTCATAACTTCAACAGAGAAATGTAACACGAAAACATAGACTCGCATTTTATGTGTAAAATGTTTTGTCGCTACCTACTGACGTGTCTGGATTTCTAATGAATTATTTATACATTATCCACGATGCACTTAGATTTTAATCCAGAGCTAATGAATTATTTATACATTATCCACGATGCACTTAGATTTTAATCCAGAGCTACAGTAATTAAAACAAACAAGTTACCTAGCCCTCAATAACTATTAACTACGCTGCTTAAGGATCCAAAGTGTCTGCTGTTTCTTACCTGCGTGCTTTGACCCTATTAGCCATGAGAAGAGATAAGATGAAGATTTAGACTCAGATGAGAGACCAGGCTTCGAGTTGATGAACGTAGAAATCCTCTGTCATAGTCAGAACATCATTGTTATACGTTGCACACTTCTGCGTTCGACCGTGATGAAGGTCACCGTCAAGCCACAGTCCACACTTTCCACTGGAAAAGGAAAAACGATTGCAGAGGTTAATAACACAGGGCCAGTTGATTTATCCTCCAGACTCATAAATGAACAGAAGAACGGTAATGGAGTATTGCACAACAATGAGACTGAGTACTAAGACTGAATGACTGTGTGACCCATGTTTTACATAAAGTATACACTCTTTTACCAATTGCAAGTAATTGAAATTGTAAATACATATTAATAGAACACTTCTTCAAGAAATTTATCACAAGTGCTGATGACCTGACCAAACAAAACCATTACTGAAGAGAATGGTCTGCTTGCAAAATAGATGCATGCTCTAACATTGCTACATCGGCCTAATTCATGCAGCATAGATTAGAAAAGGAGTTCAAAATGCACAGGTGTCTGTCGTATTTCTGTCAAGTGCAAAGAGGGCATGCCGTGGAGTGACTCTTTGTGCAATATGCATGTATATGTAAGTAGCCTATTTGCATCTTCGAGCTATGTAGGCTCTGCTTTCTTAGCTTGTTGAGCAGGAACTAGGTATGTCAGAGGCAAAAAGTTAAGTCGACTTCATATCAAAAACAGATTACTGAAGTAAGGAATTTTATAGTTTAGAAAAGTACGGTCAATAAACATACCGATAAGCTCCAAAGCAAAGGCTGTCTCGGTACCCATAACCATAGTATTCGTTGATGCAAGATGCCGAATATTTCTATTGACAGAAGAAAAGACACATAATGATGAAGAATATTAACAATCAGTGCTTTTCATTAGTAATATAATGTAATCTAAACTGAACTGATTACTCCTCTGGTACCAATATACACAAAGAAAATGCTGCAAATAAAGCAAAACGACACACAAAAACAGGCAATCTCAGAAGACAGAATTTCTGTGCCTTTCAGTGGTGTCCACTTAAGCCTACTTCCTAATTATACAAAGTAGATAGGTAACGACCAATAACCACAGAATCTAATAGATTAATTAACACTCTCCTGGGTCTGTTGAGTCAGGACCAATATAACTACCACACATTACGTGTTACCATGTGTTAATGTCTTACACAGTTAGCAAGTCTTCACTGTAGAAGTATTGCAACACTCAAAAAATCCTATAATGAAAACTGTGGGCTAATTGTCGAAGTCCGCTGGATACTGTGGCCTGCTTTATAATCTCTGTGGCCCCTTGGATCTAGACTGGCTTTGTACAAAGTAACATGACTAAGGACTGCTTTTACAAAACAGTAAATCACACCAAACATCAGCAGTCAATAAAAAATTGAGTCAAACCTTAAATCCATCCCTGAAGCTGAAAAGGAAACTTTCCCCATTTCCAAAATACTCGTTACTTCTCTTGACAGTGCAAGACAGAACTGCTCCAAAAGCCTAAAACAAATGGCAAAGAATCAAAATGTTTAGTAACTCTGCCCAAAAGAATAGACAATGAAGTCCCAGCTACGTCAAATCATGTTTTTTCTCCTCTGTCAAGGAAAACAAACTTGTTAGCATCAAAACAGCAGCCTACAACTATGGTAAAGTTTGAAACAATTAATGAGACTGTCATTTGGTCTTGGTTTGCCTTGTATGATTATAATTATGGTAACAACTGCTGGTTCAAGTTGTGTACTATTACAAAATAGCTGAATTATGCACATATTTAGATTACATGTCCTATTACAAAATAGCTGATATGCACATATTTAGATTACACTAACATAATTTCTCTTCTTACCGTTTTTGAACTGTCTCGGACAATGATAACGCATGGTGGGTCATTTTCTGCCATGTAACTCATCTTGCGATAGAGTGTCTGCAGGCTGGTGCCATCCCTTTCGATGGAATAAACCAACTTCCAAAAACTGTCTTTTGCACGAGGAAAAAGTTCACTGTTCAGCTGAAATGAAACAGTTAGATCCTAGTTCATCATCATTAAAAACTCAAAAACAAACAATCTGCATTATTCAACCATATGACAAATTAGTCCACAGAAATTAATTAAAAACAAATAAGTGAAATCTATAGAAAAAAAGACTAAAGAACTGAGACTCTGTAAGGCATTCCAAAATGCATTTTCATTTCAGGCTATCTGGGCAAAAGACGATCCTATTATCCTTTTAAGTAAAGACTTTAACACTTTTCACACATGTGGACAGATATGCCAACTTTTCTGCAATTATCAAGTAAGTAAAATGCTGGAAAAAGAAAAAATATGTAAGAAATTCTACTGTCTTTTAGACATAACTAAAGGACTGTAAAAATCAGGAATGAAAGTGGAATACTATCAGTGCATGCAGCATCTTTTAATAAATTCATACATCCTACCTTTGCAAGTTGATTGTCATCAAGAATTTTACTTTCTTCAGATAGCTCTGGCAGATTCAGGTTTTCAGACTCATCAAGAAAAAACTGACAAGTTGATGAAGAAACCTTTCAAAAAGCAAACAAAGCTGATAATAATTTAAATAAAATGGCACCGCCGTGCTATAAGTATAATTTGACTGCCGATGGACAATGTCAACAGGAAACTTTAGTGATTAATATACATCGTCTTACAGTACTAGGTCGACCATAGCAAAGCTTCTAAACCTTCTCAACATGAATAACTGATTTTGCTTTCTTATACATCTAAATTATTTAAATTATCATTGATTTAGCGATACTGTTTCCCAGCTTTAAAATTAATTAATTCTCTGAGACTTAAAACACTCCAGACACTCATAGAACTTAGCACAGACACAACTGAATATATCTGAATTAACGACTGAATATTGATTAAAACGCAAACCTCTAGCTTTGAGTTGAGCAATTCTTGATTGAAAACCATGAGACCCCGATCTGCCGGATTAACTTTATCTTCAGAACCGTAGATGTTTGAAAAATGGGTCATGATGAACCTTTGATGACGTATGTCGACGTTAAGCTTCGAAATAAAAATCGATCGAAACCTATTAAGCCCAAGTTCAAACGTAAGGTCGACAACAACGGCCCTTAGCGGCCTCAAGATGTCGCTTATCAATTATTTATAATAATAGTCTGATTCGTCTTTAATTTTCGACCATACGATATTAATAGGCACTGGCAGCCACAACATATCGCAAACAATGCATTATAAAATTTAAGTGCTCGTCTTAAACACCTTTAACACGCATTCACCGGAAAATATGAATTCAGAAACTGCGCTTCATCACGAGCTGCATGTGACCATGACGAGTATAGTAACTGTCGACGTCCTTGGACGCAACAAGCTGTTAATAAATGACGGAAACATTTTTACCCTCCGGTAGTGCCAGTCCGAAACCTGGAATAAGGAGGAGGGTGATGCTATTCATCTTTCTTATGACAAAAGGCATGGCAAAAGTGTGATCCAGATTACGAGAAATTCGATTAAATGCCAAACCTGGTTAGATTCTAAACTTCATGCAGGTAAAGTCGTAGTTTTTTTGTCTTCAATGCCGTACATGAGGTTGGTAAGTAAGCAGTCTACCTATGTGCATGTTAACTATTCAATTTTGTTTTCAATCAGCCGTTTATTGAATCAACAACAGCACAATTAATTAACAATCAGTCATTTAAAAAAAATGTTAATCTGCTGATGCCGTCAACAGGACAGCCCTAAATTATTAAAACTATTAAACTATCATCAATCCAGCTTCCATTTCATGGAGAAATATTTTCATCAATCCAACTTCCATGTTAAAGTGACAATATCAAATAATTTAGCAACGTAAACTGCGACTTTACCAAAGACTGTTTATCATAATCACCAACATCATCGTCATTCCCTTAAAAACCTTTTATCTACCGTCTGAAGAATATATGGAAGCTATCAGCCATGTTATTACGGCTGTGAATATTGACACGGGATAGTCGTAGAGCAATTATGAGAGCGACGAGCGTCTCCTAGCGTAAAGACAGCGTAATTGCTGAGTGCCTCGGAATCGCTAATAAACGGTGTTTTTCGGACTTTATAAATCTGTTTACGTAATAATTTTTATTTTGAACTGTTGTCAACGGCCTTTGATGACGTATGTCGACGTTAAGCTTCGAAATAAAAATCGATCGAAACCTATTAAGCCCAAGTTCAAACGTAAGGTCGACAACAACGGCCCTTAGCGGCCTCAAGATGTCGCTTATCAATTATTTATAATAATAGTCTGATTCGTCTTTAATTTTCGACCATACGATATTAATAGGCACTGGCAGCCACAACATATCGCAAACAATGCATTATAAAATTTAAGTGCTCGTCTTAAACACCTTTAACACGCATTCACCGGAAAATATGAATTCAGAAACTGCGCTTCATCACGAGCTGCATGTGACCATGACGAGTATAGTAACTGTCGACGTCCTTGGACGCAACAAGCTGTTAATAAATGACGGAAACATTTTTACCCTCCGGTAGTGCCAGTCCGAAACCTGGAATAAGGAGGAGGGTGATGCTATTCATCTTTCTTATGACAAAAGGCATGGCAAAAGTGTGATCCAGATTACGAGAAATTCGATTAAATGCCAAACCTGGTTAGATTCTAAACTTCATGCAGGTAAAGTCGTAGTTTTTTTGTCTTCAATGCCGTACATGAGGTTGGTAAGTAAGCAGTCTACCTATGTGCATGTTAACTATTCAATTTTGTTTTCAATCAGCCGTTTATTGAATCAACAACAGCACAATTAATTAACAATCAGTCATTTAAAAAAAATGTTAATCTGCTGATGCCGTCAACAGGACAGCCCTAAATTATTAAAACTATTAAACTATCATCAATCCAGCTTCCATTTCATGGAGAAATATTTTCATCAATCCAACTTCCATGTTAAAGTGACAATATCAAATAATTTAGCAACGTAAACTGCGACTTTACCAAAGACTGTTTATCATAATCACCAACATCATCGTCATTCCCTTAAAAACCTTTTATCTACCGTCTGAAGAATATATGGAAGCTATCAGCCATGTTATTACGGCTGTGAATATTGACACGGGATAGTCGTAGAGCAATTATGAGAGCGACGAGCGTCTCCTAGCGTAAAGACAGCGTAATTGCTGAGTGCCTCGGAATCGCTAATAAACGGTGTTTTTCGGACTTTATAAATCTGTTTACGTAATAATTTTTATTTTGAACTGTTGTCAACGGCCTTTGATGACGTATGTCGACGTTAAGCTTCGAAATAAAAATCGATCGAAACCTATTAAGCCCAAGTTCAAACGTAAGGTCGACAACAACGGCCCTTAGCGGCCTCAAGATGTCGCTTATCAATTATTTATAATAATAGTCTGATTCGTCTTTAATTTTCGACCATACGATATTAATAGGCACTGGCAGCCACAACATATCGCAAACAATGCATTATAAAATTTAAGTGCTCGTCTTAAACACCTTTAACACGCATTCACCGGAAAATATGAATTCAGAAACTGCGCTTCATCACGAGCTGCATGTGACCATGACGAGTATAGTAACTGTCGACGTCCTTGGACGCAACAAGCTGTTAATAAATGACGGAAACATTTTTACCCTCCGGTAGTGCCAGTCCGAAACCTGGAATAAGGAGGAGGGTGATGCTATTCATCTTTCTTATGACAAAAGGCATGGCAAAAGTGTGATCCAGATTACGAGAAATTCGATTAAATGCCAAACCTGGTTAGATTCTAAACTTCATGCAGGTAAAGTCGTAGTTTTTTTGTCTTCAATGCCGTACATGAGGTTGGTAAGTAAGCAGTCTACCTATGTGCATGTTAACTATTCAATTTTGTTTTCAATCAGCCGTTTATTGAATCAACAACAGCACAATTAATTAACAATCAGTCATTTAAAAAAAATGTTAATCTGCTGATGCCGTCAACAGGACAGCCCTAAATTATTAAAACTATTAAACTATCATCAATCCAGCTTCCATTTCATGGAGAAATATTTTCATCAATCCAACTTCCATGTTAAAGTGACAATATCAAATAATTTAGCAACGTAAACTGCGACTTTACCAAAGACTGTTTATCATAATCACCAACATCATCGTCATTCCCTTAAAAACCTTTTATCTACCGTCTGAAGAATATATGGAAGCTATCAGCCATGTTATTACGGCTGTGAATATTGACACGGGATAGTCGTAGAGCAATTATGAGAGCGACGAGCGTCTCCTAGCGTAAAGACAGCGTAATTGCTGAGTGCCTCGGAATCGCTAATAAACGGTGTTTTTCGGACTTTATAAATCTGTTTACGTAATAATTTTTATTTTGAACTGTTGTCAACGGCCTTTGATGACGTATGTCGACGTTAAGCTTCGAAATAAAAATCGATCGAAACCTATTAAGCCCAAGTTCAAACGTAAGGTCGACAACAACGGCCCTTAGCGGCCTCAAGATGTCGCTTATCAATTATTTATAATAATAGTCTGATTCGTCTTTAATTTTCGACCATACGATATTAATAGGCACTGGCAGCCACAACATATCGCAAACAATGCATTATAAAATTTAAGTGCTCGTCTTAAACACCTTTAACACGCATTCACCGGAAAATATGAATTCAGAAACTGCGCTTCATCACGAGCTGCATGTGACCATGACGAGTATAGTAACTGTCGACGTCCTTGGACGCAACAAGCTGTTAATAAATGACGGAAACATTTTTACCCTCCGGTAGTGCCAGTCCGAAACCTGGAATAAGGAGGAGGGTGATGCTATTCATCTTTCTTATGACAAAAGGCATGGCAAAAGTGTGATCCAGATTACGAGAAATTCGATTAAATGCCAAACCTGGTTAGATTCTAAACTTCATGCAGGTAAAGTCGTAGTTTTTTTGTCTTCAATGCCGTACATGAGGTTGGTAAGTAAGCAGTCTACCTATGTGCATGTTAACTATTCAATTTTGTTTTCAATCAGCCGTTTATTGAATCAACAACAGCACAATTAATTAACAATCAGTCATTTAAAAAAAATGTTAATCTGCTGATGCCGTCAACAGGACAGCCCTAAATTATTAAAACTATTAAACTATCATCAATCCAGCTTCCATTTCATGGAGAAATATTTTCATCAATCCAACTTCCATGTTAAAGTGACAATATCAAATAATTTAGCAACGTAAACTGCGACTTTACCAAAGACTGTTTATCATAATCACCAACATCATCGTCATTCCCTTAAAAACCTTTTATCTACCGTCTGAAGAATATATGGAAGCTATCAGCCATGTTATTACGGCTGTGAATATTGACACGGGATAGTCGTAGAGCAATTATGAGAGCGACGAGCGTCTCCTAGCGTAAAGACAGCGTAATTGCTGAGTGCCTCGGAATCGCTAATAAACGGTGTTTTTCGGACTTTATAAATCTGTTTACGTAATAATTTTTATTTTGAACTGTTGTCAACGGCCTTTGATGACGTATGTCGACGTTAAGCTTCGAAATAAAAATCGATCGAAACCTATTAAGCCCAAGTTCAAACGTAAGGTCGACAACAACGGCCCTTAGCGGCCTCAAGATGTCGCTTATCAATTATTTATAATAATAGTCTGATTCGTCTTTAATTTTCGACCATACGATATTAATAGGCACTGGCAGCCACAACATATCGCAAACAATGCATTATAAAATTTAAGTGCTCGTCTTAAACACCTTTAACACGCATTCACCGGAAAATATGAATTCAGAAACTGCGCTTCATCACGAGCTGCATGTGACCATGACGAGTATAGTAACTGTCGACGTCCTTGGACGCAACAAGCTGTTAATAAATGACGGAAACATTTTTACCCTCCGGTAGTGCCAGTCCGAAACCTGGAATAAGGAGGAGGGTGATGCTATTCATCTTTCTTATGACAAAAGGCATGGCAAAAGTGTGATCCAGATTACGAGAAATTCGATTAAATGCCAAACCTGGTTAGATTCTAAACTTCATGCAGGTAAAGTCGTAGTTTTTTTGTCTTCAATGCCGTACATGAGGTTGGTAAGTAAGCAGTCTACCTATGTGCATGTTAACTATTCAATTTTGTTTTCAATCAGCCGTTTATTGAATCAACAACAGCACAATTAATTAACAATCAGTCATTTAAAAAAAATGTTAATCTGCTGATGCCGTCAACAGGACAGCCCTAAATTATTAAAACTATTAAACTATCATCAATCCAGCTTCCATTTCATGGAGAAATATTTTCATCAATCCAACTTCCATGTTAAAGTGACAATATCAAATAATTTAGCAACGTAAACTGCGACTTTACCAAAGACTGTTTATCATAATCACCAACATCATCGTCATTCCCTTAAAAACCTTTTATCTACCGTCTGAAGAATATATGGAAGCTATCAGCCATGTTATTACGGCTGTGAATATTGACACGGGATAGTCGTAGAGCAATTATGAGAGCGACGAGCGTCTCCTAGCGTAAAGACAGCGTAATTGCTGAGTGCCTCGGAATCGCTAATAAACGGTGTTTTTCGGACTTTATAAATCTGTTTACGTAATAATTTTTATTTTGAACTGTTGTCAACGGCCTTTGATGACGTATGTCGACGTTAAGCTTCGAAATAAAAATCGATCGAAACCTATTAAGCCCAAGTTCAAACGTAAGGTCGACAACAACGGCCCTTAGCGGCCTCAAGATGTCGCTTATCAATTATTTATAATAATAGTCTGATTCGTCTTTAATTTTCGACCATACGATATTAATAGGCACTGGCAGCCACAACATATCGCAAACAATGCATTATAAAATTTAAGTGCTCGTCTTAAACACCTTTAACACGCATTCACCGGAAAATATGAATTCAGAAACTGCGCTTCATCACGAGCTGCATGTGACCATGACGAGTATAGTAACTGTCGACGTCCTTGGACGCAACAAGCTGTTAATAAATGACGGAAACATTTTTACCCTCCGGTAGTGCCAGTCCGAAACCTGGAATAAGGAGGAGGGTGATGCTATTCATCTTTCTTATGACAAAAGGCATGGCAAAAGTGTGATCCAGATTACGAGAAATTCGATTAAATGCCAAACCTGGTTAGATTCTAAACTTCATGCAGGTAAAGTCGTAGTTTTTTTGTCTTCAATGCCGTACATGAGGTTGGTAAGTAAGCAGTCTACCTATGTGCATGTTAACTATTCAATTTTGTTTTCAATCAGCCGTTTATTGAATCAACAACAGCACAATTAATTAACAATCAGTCATTTAAAAAAAATGTTAATCTGCTGATGCCGTCAACAGGACAGCCCTAAATTATTAAAACTATTAAACTATCATCAATCCAGCTTCCATTTCATGGAGAAATATTTTCATCAATCCAACTTCCATGTTAAAGTGACAATATCAAATAATTTAGCAACGTAAACTGCGACTTTACCAAAGACTGTTTATCATAATCACCAACATCATCGTCATTCCCTTAAAAACCTTTTATCTACCGTCTGAAGAATATATGGAAGCTATCAGCCATGTTATTACGGCTGTGAATATTGACACGGGATAGTCGTAGAGCAATTATGAGAGCGACGAGCGTCTCCTAGCGTAAAGACAGCGTAATTGCTGAGTGCCTCGGAATCGCTAATAAACGGTGTTTTTCGGACTTTATAAATCTGTTTACGTAATAATTTTTATTTTGAACTGTTGTCAACGGCCTTTGATGACGTATGTCGACGTTAAGCTTCGAAATAAAAATCGATCGAAACCTATTAAGCCCAAGTTCAAACGTAAGGTCGACAACAACGGCCCTTAGCGGCCTCAAGATGTCGCTTATCAATTATTTATAATAATAGTCTGATTCGTCTTTAATTTTCGACCATACGATATTAATAGGCACTGGCAGCCACAACATATCGCAAACAATGCATTATAAAATTTAAGTGCTCGTCTTAAACACCTTTAACACGCATTCACCGGAAAATATGAATTCAGAAACTGCGCTTCATCACGAGCTGCATGTGACCATGACGAGTATAGTAACTGTCGACGTCCTTGGACGCAACAAGCTGTTAATAAATGACGGAAACATTTTTACCCTCCGGTAGTGCCAGTCCGAAACCTGGAATAAGGAGGAGGGTGATGCTATTCATCTTTCTTATGACAAAAGGCATGGCAAAAGTGTGATCCAGATTACGAGAAATTCGATTAAATGCCAAACCTGGTTAGATTCTAAACTTCATGCAGGTAAAGTCGTAGTTTTTTTGTCTTCAATGCCGTACATGAGGTTGGTAAGTAAGCAGTCTACCTATGTGCATGTTAACTATTCAATTTTGTTTTCAATCAGCCGTTTATTGAATCAACAACAGCACAATTAATTAACAATCAGTCATTTAAAAAAAATGTTAATCTGCTGATGCCGTCAACAGGACAGCCCTAAATTATTAAAACTATTAAACTATCATCAATCCAGCTTCCATTTCATGGAGAAATATTTTCATCAATCCAACTTCCATGTTAAAGTGACAATATCAAATAATTTAGCAACGTAAACTGCGACTTTACCAAAGACTGTTTATCATAATCACCAACATCATCGTCATTCCCTTAAAAACCTTTTATCTACCGTCTGAAGAATATATGGAAGCTATCAGCCATGTTATTACGGCTGTGAATATTGACACGGGATAGTCGTAGAGCAATTATGAGAGCGACGAGCGTCTCCTAGCGTAAAGACAGCGTAATTGCTGAGTGCCTCGGAATCGCTAATAAACGGTGTTTTTCGGACTTTATAAATCTGTTTACGTAATAATTTTTATTTTGAACTGTTGTCAACGGCCTTTGATGACGTATGTCGACGTTAAGCTTCGAAATAAAAATCGATCGAAACCTATTAAGCCCAAGTTCAAACGTAAGGTCGACAACAACGGCCCTTAGCGGCCTCAAGATGTCGCTTATCAATTATTTATAATAATAGTCTGATTCGTCTTTAATTTTCGACCATACGATATTAATAGGCACTGGCAGCCACAACATATCGCAAACAATGCATTATAAAATTTAAGTGCTCGTCTTAAACACCTTTAACACGCATTCACCGGAAAATATGAATTCAGAAACTGCGCTTCATCACGAGCTGCATGTGACCATGACGAGTATAGTAACTGTCGACGTCCTTGGACGCAACAAGCTGTTAATAAATGACGGAAACATTTTTACCCTCCGGTAGTGCCAGTCCGAAACCTGGAATAAGGAGGAGGGTGATGCTATTCATCTTTCTTATGACAAAAGGCATGGCAAAAGTGTGATCCAGATTACGAGAAATTCGATTAAATGCCAAACCTGGTTAGATTCTAAACTTCATGCAGGTAAAGTCGTAGTTTTTTTGTCTTCAATGCCGTACATGAGGTTGGTAAGTAAGCAGTCTACCTATGTGCATGTTAACTATTCAATTTTGTTTTCAATCAGCCGTTTATTGAATCAACAACAGCACAATTAATTAACAATCAGTCATTTAAAAAAAATGTTAATCTGCTGATGCCGTCAACAGGACAGCCCTAAATTATTAAAACTATTAAACTATCATCAATCCAGCTTCCATTTCATGGAGAAATATTTTCATCAATCCAACTTCCATGTTAAAGTGACAATATCAAATAATTTAGCAACGTAAACTGCGACTTTACCAAAGACTGTTTATCATAATCACCAACATCATCGTCATTCCCTTAAAAACCTTTTATCTACCGTCTGAAGAATATATGGAAGCTATCAGCCATGTTATTACGGCTGTGAATATTGACACGGGATAGTCGTAGAGCAATTATGAGAGCGACGAGCGTCTCCTAGCGTAAAGACAGCGTAATTGCTGAGTGCCTCGGAATCGCTAATAAACGGTGTTTTTCGGACTTTATAAATCTGTTTACGTAATAATTTTTATTTTGAACTGTTGTCAACGGCCTTTGATGACGTATGTCGACGTTAAGCTTCGAAATAAAAATCGATCGAAACCTATTAAGCCCAAGTTCAAACGTAAGGTCGACAACAACGGCCCTTAGCGGCCTCAAGATGTCGCTTATCAATTATTTATAATAATAGTCTGATTCGTCTTTAATTTTCGACCATACGATATTAATAGGCACTGGCAGCCACAACATATCGCAAACAATGCATTATAAAATTTAAGTGCTCGTCTTAAACACCTTTAACACGCATTCACCGGAAAATATGAATTCAGAAACTGCGCTTCATCACGAGCTGCATGTGACCATGACGAGTATAGTAACTGTCGACGTCCTTGGACGCAACAAGCTGTTAATAAATGACGGAAACATTTTTACCCTCCGGTAGTGCCAGTCCGAAACCTGGAATAAGGAGGAGGGTGATGCTATTCATCTTTCTTATGACAAAAGGCATGGCAAAAGTGTGATCCAGATTACGAGAAATTCGATTAAATGCCAAACCTGGTTAGATTCTAAACTTCATGCAGGTAAAGTCGTAGTTTTTTTGTCTTCAATGCCGTACATGAGGTTGGTAAGTAAGCAGTCTACCTATGTGCATGTTAACTATTCAATTTTGTTTTCAATCAGCCGTTTATTGAATCAACAACAGCACAATTAATTAACAATCAGTCATTTAAAAAAAATGTTAATCTGCTGATGCCGTCAACAGGACAGCCCTAAATTATTAAAACTATTAAACTATCATCAATCCAGCTTCCATTTCATGGAGAAATATTTTCATCAATCCAACTTCCATGTTAAAGTGACAATATCAAATAATTTAGCAACGTAAACTGCGACTTTACCAAAGACTGTTTATCATAATCACCAACATCATCGTCATTCCCTTAAAAACCTTTTATCTACCGTCTGAAGAATATATGGAAGCTATCAGCCATGTTATTACGGCTGTGAATATTGACACGGGATAGTCGTAGAGCAATTATGAGAGCGACGAGCGTCTCCTAGCGTAAAGACAGCGTAATTGCTGAGTGCCTCGGAATCGCTAATAAACGGTGTTTTTCGGACTTTATAAATCTGTTTACGTAATAATTTTTATTTTGAACTGTTGTCAACGGCCTTTGATGACGTATGTCGACGTTAAGCTTCGAAATAAAAATCGATCGAAACCTATTAAGCCCAAGTTCAAACGTAAGGTCGACAACAACGGCCCTTAGCGGCCTCAAGATGTCGCTTATCAATTATTTATAATAATAGTCTGATTCGTCTTTAATTTTCGACCATACGATATTAATAGGCACTGGCAGCCACAACATATCGCAAACAATGCATTATAAAATTTAAGTGCTCGTCTTAAACACCTTTAACACGCATTCACCGGAAAATATGAATTCAGAAACTGCGCTTCATCACGAGCTGCATGTGACCATGACGAGTATAGTAACTGTCGACGTCCTTGGACGCAACAAGCTGTTAATAAATGACGGAAACATTTTTACCCTCCGGTAGTGCCAGTCCGAAACCTGGAATAAGGAGGAGGGTGATGCTATTCATCTTTCTTATGACAAAAGGCATGGCAAAAGTGTGATCCAGATTACGAGAAATTCGATTAAATGCCAAACCTGGTTAGATTCTAAACTTCATGCAGGTAAAGTCGTAGTTTTTTTGTCTTCAATGCCGTACATGAGGTTGGTAAGTAAGCAGTCTACCTATGTGCATGTTAACTATTCAATTTTGTTTTCAATCAGCCGTTTATTGAATCAACAACAGCACAATTAATTAACAATCAGTCATTTAAAAAAAATGTTAATCTGCTGATGCCGTCAACAGGACAGCCCTAAATTATTAAAACTATTAAACTATCATCAATCCAGCTTCCATTTCATGGAGAAATATTTTCATCAATCCAACTTCCATGTTAAAGTGACAATATCAAATAATTTAGCAACGTAAACTGCGACTTTACCAAAGACTGTTTATCATAATCACCAACATCATCGTCATTCCCTTAAAAACCTTTTATCTACCGTCTGAAGAATATATGGAAGCTATCAGCCATGTTATTACGGCTGTGAATATTGACACGGGATAGTCGTAGAGCAATTATGAGAGCGACGAGCGTCTCCTAGCGTAAAGACAGCGTAATTGCTGAGTGCCTCGGAATCGCTAATAAACGGTGTTTTTCGGACTTTATAAATCTGTTTACGTAATAATTTTTATTTTGAACTGTTGTCAACGGCCTTTGATGACGTATGTCGACGTTAAGCTTCGAAATAAAAATCGATCGAAACCTATTAAGCCCAAGTTCAAACGTAAGGTCGACAACAACGGCCCTTAGCGGCCTCAAGATGTCGCTTATCAATTATTTATAATAATAGTCTGATTCGTCTTTAATTTTCGACCATACGATATTAATAGGCACTGGCAGCCACAACATATCGCAAACAATGCATTATAAAATTTAAGTGCTCGTCTTAAACACCTTTAACACGCATTCACCGGAAAATATGAATTCAGAAACTGCGCTTCATCACGAGCTGCATGTGACCATGACGAGTATAGTAACTGTCGACGTCCTTGGACGCAACAAGCTGTTAATAAATGACGGAAACATTTTTACCCTCCGGTAGTGCCAGTCCGAAACCTGGAATAAGGAGGAGGGTGATGCTATTCATCTTTCTTATGACAAAAGGCATGGCAAAAGTGTGATCCAGATTACGAGAAATTCGATTAAATGCCAAACCTGGTTAGATTCTAAACTTCATGCAGGTAAAGTCGTAGTTTTTTTGTCTTCAATGCCGTACATGAGGTTGGTAAGTAAGCAGTCTACCTATGTGCATGTTAACTATTCAATTTTGTTTTCAATCAGCCGTTTATTGAATCAACAACAGCACAATTAATTAACAATCAGTCATTTAAAAAAAATGTTAATCTGCTGATGCCGTCAACAGGACAGCCCTAAATTATTAAAACTATTAAACTATCATCAATCCAGCTTCCATTTCATGGAGAAATATTTTCATCAATCCAACTTCCATGTTAAAGAAGTTCCTGCTCTGGAGATCCTTAGTGGTGAATGATCCTTACTATTCCATCCTATTGTCTAATGCGGTAATTGATTAGACTAATCCATTGTTGTTGTTAACTATCTTATGATTGTCAATTTGGCCAGCTGTTGACCTTCCTGCACACAGGTCCAATGTCACAGACGTTGCCCTGTGGGATTTCCTCTGTGTCTATAGTTAAGAATGTTTCTGTTAGTTTTTGTTTAAGTTGTGGTTCACGGCAGCACCAAATAGGTGATACTCCCTATGCTCAGACACCTACCTTGCTATGTGACCGGTGTTTAGTATTGCATCTACCATTTGCTAAAATTGGAAACGAGGATTTATCATTTGAACTTCTGAACTACGACCCAATACTTTTACCAATCCAGAAACCTGTCTTACAATGGGACAGCTTGCCCAATCTTGACCAACCCTTTGAGACTCAGGCCAATAGACCCCTGATCAATAATCCAGACATTGACCCAGATGACAATTATTATATATATAAACCTGTTGATCATGGATACATTACCCCACACCAGGCTGTAACTGTTATGGGCTCTGGGACCTCAACCACTCCTTTCTCATTACTTCACCTCAACTGTAGAAGCCTTTACTATAAGGAAGATGACGTCCGAATTCTCCTTGAAGAAATTCAACCCACCATTTTGGCAGTAACTGAAACCTGGCTTAATGACACTCAGCATGACACTTTGATATTTCCTGGTTATAAATTCGTGCATAAGTGCAGAAGGACGGGACCTGGAGGGGGGGTGGGCCTTATTATAAAAAATGAAATTTCTATTACTGACCTCCCTCAATTATCTGATTCAAGTCTTAATCATGAGTCTTATGAAAGCTTGTTTGTTAATATACCCTTGAATAGAGGTAGAAATCTAATTGTGGGAGTGATTTACAGACCTCCTGGCAGACCACTTCCAGAATTTAATAATGAATTCGACCAACTACTACAGAACACTAATAAAACTAGGAAGGATGTTATGATTGCTGGTGATTTCAACATCGATCTTCTTAAACATAATGACCACCCTACGACTGGCGAATATTATAATATGATCTCATCTTATCATCTCTTGCCGACTATTCTTAGGCCCACAAGAATTACTGCAACTAGTTTCTCCCTAATTGATAATATCCTGACGAATATAGGATATCTTTCCACCCACTCTGCAATAATTGTGGCCGATATTTCTGATCACCTCCCAGTCCTTGCTTGGCTGGACATTAGCCCTCCTCGGGATAAAGTCAGACCTCCCGTCATGAAACGTCTAATAAACCAGGATAAGATAAATCTTTTCTACCAACTACTAAGGAACATTGACTTTTCTTCTATATCACAGCTATGTGACGAATTAGACCCTTGTAGAGCTTACACAGCCTTTATTGAAAAGTATAGTGAAGCATATAATTCAGCCTTTCCACTAATTGAAAGAAGGGGAAATATAAAACAAAGTCCAGCCAACCCATGGATGACGAGAGGTCTTTTCATATCCTGTAAAAAAAAGAACAGCTTGTATAAAAAATATTTAAAAAACCCTAATGAACGAAATAAAAATCAGTTTGTTAAATATAGGAACAAATTCAAATTGGTTAAACTTAAAGCAAAAAAAGATTTCTATGCAACTGAGTTTGCTAAATACTCCAGTGATCTAAAAAAGACATGGCAGATCATTAAATCTCTTATTGATAATAAGGACCACGACACTCGTATTGAAGAGCTGATAATTGGAAATCTTAAAATTACAGACGATGTTGAAATGGCTGAAAAGTTTAACACTTACTTCTCTTCTATTGCTAAAAATCTCTCTGATAAAATTCCTAAATCTACTCGATCTTTCAGAGATTATCTCGGCCCATCCCTTCCTAACTCTTTTGCTTTTTACCCTACTTCTCCTGAGGAGATTTTACAGCTCAATCGTTCTATAAAACTAACCCATAGTTCTGGGCCGGATGGTTTAGACCCTACCGTACTTGGTCCATCGATATGTTATATAGCTGCCCCGCTAGCCAGCATCATCAATTGCTCCCTATCAACAGGAATTGTTCCTAAGGACATGAAGAAGTCGATAATCTCTCCCATCTTTAAACAAGGCAATAGGAAGGACTTGACTAACTATAGGCCCATCTCGGTAATATCTTACTTCGCCAAGCTCTTAGAAAAGACTGTCCACTCTAGATTATATAACTTTATTGAAAAAATGAATATACTATATCCCCTCCAACATGGGTTCAGATCCGGCCACTCTACAGCAATGTCGCTTATTGATATTCATAATAAAATTACGGAGGCCATTGATCGCAAAAAATTCTCTATAGGCATATTCTTGGACCTGAGTAAGGCGTTCGACACGGTAGATCACGAAATTCTCTTACAAAAGCTAGAAAATTACGGAATACGAGGAACTACTCTGCTATGGTTCAAAAATTATCTGTCCTCCCGTTATCACCAGGTCAAATGTAACCAGGTCTTGTCAGGCTTTGGCTCCATGAAATTCGGGGTCCCCAAGGTAGTATACTTGGGCCTCTGCTCTTTCTTGTGTATATTAATGACCTTCCAAACTCTTCAGCACTATTGCACTTTGTTCTTTTTGCTGATGACACGAATTTGTTTATTTCTACTCCTTCTTATCACCTCTCAGTGGGTGTGATAAACGATGAACTTAAACTAATCTCGGACTGGTTTAAAGCTAACAAAATGTCCCTGAATGTAAGTAAATCTAACTATGTATTGTTCTCATCTGGTCGTAAATTATTACAGCATTCTGATGAAACTATATTAATTGATGATATAAAAGTGCCCAGAGTTTCCTCTGTTAAGTTTCTGGGGGTTTTTATCGACCAACACGTCAACTGGTCAGAACATCTTACCCATGTTTCAGTCAAAATAGCCAAGTCCATAGGGGTGATAACGCGCATTTCCGCGCTCTTACCAAATAAAACTCTTCTCAGCCTCTATTACTCCCTTGTATACCCTTACCTCTCTTATGGAAATGTAGTCTGGGCATCAAATTATAAAACTAGGCTAGGGAGGCTTCTCACGCTCCAAAAACGAGTGGTTCGGGTCTTGGCCAGGGCCCCCTTTAATTCTCATACTTCTGCTTTATTTCAAGACCTTGGAATAATGAGAATAGACCAAATTAACTTCTATCAAGTGGCTGAATTTATGTACCGTTATACTTATAACCAGCTCCCAATTGCATTTTCCAATTGCTTTAAATCTAGTTCTGACCTGCACACTTACAACACGCGCAACAAAAGCAATAAGTATTTTGTGGAATTCTCTCGCACGAATATACGTAAGTTCTCGCTTATCTCATGGGGCCCAAGAGCCTGGAACAGTCTCCCCTTCTCTCTAAGACATACTCCCAACCTCCATGTATTTAAAAAAAGCTCCGTGTTTACCTTCTGTCTCTGGATAATCCTCTGCAGGTCTGAGTATTAGGTTACTGTCGTGTTCCTATTTAATTTTGTTTGTTTTTTCCTATCTTTTTTCCTTTTCTATTGTGACTATCTCCATGTAATTATCTCTTTGGTTTTTATTATTTTATTTTTATTTTATTTCTAATTCCAGTTATGTTTTCTGCTATTTTAGTTACCTATAAACAATGCATAACTAAAGACCACCTTATTTTTGGTAACGGCTATTGCTTCTCTAATTGAAACTGGGGGCCTTATTAGCGGGACCTAGGTCCCTTTAGGTCTCCTTTATTGACCCTTCTATCCTAACCCATTATGCTATCTACTGCGGATTTAAAACTGTATGTTCGTAAATACTTACATTGACTATCTTTGGCTGTTTGTTTTTTACCTTTCCTCAGCATTTGTGTGTTTTCATGTAATCTGGCAATTTTTGTTCTTGAAGGTCAATAAAAAATGATTTGATTTGATTTGAAATCAACAAAGTTATTTCATATTGTCACTTTAAAATGGAAGCTGGATTGATGAGAAAAACTGTATCGCTAAATCGAAGCTGGATTGATGAAAAAAACTTCTTTCCCTAAATGGAAGTTGGATTGATGAAAACATTCCTGTGTTGAAATAGAAGCTGGATTGATTAAAATAATTTCTTTCGTAAATACAAGCTGGATACCAAGCTGGTTGCATGGATGAAACTAACTTTCTATTCAATAGAAGCTGGATGAAAATAATGTTTTTTAGTACTTAGAAGCTGGATTCGTGAGAATATATAGCACGTTTTAGCGAAACTATAAGAAAGCGGCGGCCTCTGTTGATTTCTTTCATTGACTAATTTGGGACCGCCAGTTCCAGGAATACCGAGAGTTTGCCTTAGGGTAAACCCGTAGTTTAGGTTGCTAAATTATTTTATGTCGTCAAAATGAAATGGAAGCTGGATTGAGGGAAAAAATTGATTCACTAACTGGAAGTGGGATTGATGAATCTATTTCTGTCTTTAAATAGAAGTTGGATAGATGGACGAAACTTAGTTTTTTATGCAATAGAAGCTGGAATAATGAAAATAATTGTTTCCGTAAGTCGAAGCTGGACTCATGAGAAAAGTTCTTTGCTTAAATAAAAGGTCCATTGATGTAAAATATTTTTCTGGTTAAATAGAAGTTGGATCTTTTTTTCATTAAATCGAAGCTGGGTTGATTAAAAGTAATTCTCCATGAAGTGGAAGCGGGATTGATGATAGTTATGATGGACGTCGGTAAAGTGCTTACTTACCAACGAAAGTAAATTGATGACATTCAAATAATTTAACAATCTAAACTACGGGATTACCATTATTTCTCATAGTTTAGGTTGCTAAATTATTTTATATCGTAAAATTAAAATGGAAGCTGGATTGAGGAAAAAAGTTTCGCTGGGATTGATGAAACCATTGCTATCTTTAAATAGAAGTTGGATTGATGGAAATAATTTTTACCGTAAATAGAAGCTGGATTGATGAAACTAAGTTTATGATGCAATAGAAGCTGGAATAATTAAAATAATTGTTTCCGTAAGTCGAAGCTGGACCCATGAGAAAAGTTCTTTGCTTAAATAAAAGTTCCAGTGATGAAATATATTTTTCTGGTTAAATAGAAGTTGGGTCATTTTTACATTAAATGGAAGCTGGATTGATTAAAAGTAATTCTCCATGAAATGGAAGCGGGATTGATGATAGGTATGATGGCCGTCGGTAAAGTGCTTACTTACCAACGTCAAGTACGGGATTGAAGACATTAAAATAATTTAACAACCTAAACTACGAGATTACCATACCGGCCCATGATTGATCTGCAACCTTTTCCGAAAGTTTCAGTCAATCAGTATGCGTCGAATGTGCAATAAAATTCATATTCAAATACAAAATCCCCAGTCATTTGATTTTAATATTACGAAAACTTTTTTTCATAACAAAGCACCAAAATAATTAAGCTATTCAAAATGTCAGTCACTTATTTGTTTCACTCTGCAGCACCGTCACAGTCTTTGAAATTCCTCAATTTTTTTTAATTGGTTAAAGTTGTGAAGTGAGCAGCTATATTTTACAAAATTTACACAGTGGTAATTCTTGTGTACATTTTGTACTAAATCCTGAATTGAAGCGGTTTCTCATTAATTATTTGTAATAATTTTAAAACATTGATAATTATTTGTTGAGTTCTGGAATATCCTTCTAAAATTGTATTAAATAATGTTTAGTTATTGCTTTTGTGTTTCAGTATGTGCTGTGCTGAGTAAACATTATGCCAAAGATGCAATCGAAGAGGCTAGTCCTTTGATGAAACCATTTGATGAACATTATAATAAGAAGTATATTATGGAATAGCTGTACAGCTTCAAGGAAATCCTTGTCTGTCAGTGTTGGGATCAACAAAAGAAGCTTAGACGTATTTGTCTGCATACCATAATAATAATGGCTTCAGATAGCTCTGTTATCTACAGTTGCCATGAATCTTCAAGCAAAACCCTTATTCAGAAAAATGTGCATGGCAAATCAGTAGTGATGGCTGATCATGCAGAGATACATAAAAGCTGTCACTTGGGGGAGAGACCGTACAAATGCCAGGTCTGTCTCAAAACCTTTGTTGACCCTAGTTCTATGATGAGGCACGCCAGATCCCATACTGGTGTAAAGCCCTTTGAATGTCATTTATGTCCTAAAGCATTCACGCGGTCTGATATTCTCAAGACCCACATGAGAAATCACACAGTAGAAAAACCAAATGATTGTCATGCCTCTGCATTAGCAAATGATCTGAAGTCTGATAGTATTGGCAGCAGCTGTAATATAGACAAAAGACATAGATGCAGTGTGTGTTCCAAAGCATTTGCACGCGTTAGTCATCTCACGAGGCATCTAAGAAGCCATACAGGAGAAAAACCTCATTAATGCCAATTGTGTGACAAAACGTTCTCAGAATCTTCTGGTCTCAAATATCACATGAAAAGTCACACTAGAGAAATACCTTTGCACCATTGCAACTTATGTAAGGAAACGTTTAGATGGCGTTGTGATCTGAAGATGCACATGCGAATCCACAGCAAGAGGCTACGCAGACCTCCGGTATGTGAAAGCTCATGTTCAGTGACAGATAATAACTTATATATTGATACCAGAGAGAAATCATTCAAAGACCTATTATATCCTGAAGTGTACACAGAGTCTGGACAATCTGAGAGTCAAAACAATAGCCATGGGAAAGAAACCCAGACAGAATGCCAAACACTTGCACTTCCATGCGGTCAGAATGGAAAGACCACCCATAAGACAGAAGAGCCGCTTGATTGCCTAATAGGATCAGAGGCTTTCGTTGTCGATATTCATCCTAAAGGGAAACCATCTGAGGACCAGTTTTGGCCTAAAGCAGAGTCTGGATATTCTGGGGATGACTATGTTACAGGACTAAATCCAGGAGAATGTCAAACAAATGCACCTTTCTACTATCGGAATTCTGCCAATATGACCAACCATAAGGTAGAAGCAATGGTCAAATGCCAGTTAAGACCTGAAGATTTTGATATTGCATATTCTCAAAATGCACCCATGAGAACAGATACTGGAGAGAAGCTGTATTTATGTCAGATTTGTTCGAGAACGTTTGCAACATATTCCATTCTGTATCATCATATGAGAACCCATACAGGTGAAAAACCACATCAGTGCCACTTATGTGCTAAAACATTTGCAAAGTCTTGTGTTTTGAAGTGTCACATTAGAACCCATACTGGAGAAAGACCATATAAATGCCAGTTTTGTCTAAAAACATTTGCACAAGCTTCTGTTTTTGAGTGTCATGTGAGAACTCACACAGGAGAAAAACCACACTCATGCCAGGTGTGCCAGAAAGGATTTGGTAAAGGCGATCATTTAAAAAAGCACATGAGGACCCATACTGGAGAGAAACGCGTTCGTTTTTGTTGCGGCCAATGACAACGCTGCGTATCGGAAAAGTTGATTCCCCGATTCGAAAAGTTGAGTCCCCGATTCTATAAGCTTGACTTTTTGGGGGGAGCTGAAATTTTTATAGAATTAAGTGTCTGCGAGGGCAAGTCTATCTGCCAAGTTTCAGGACGATTGAATGATTGTAAGTGATCGAATTAGTCGTCGCAAGATTTGACTTTTTAGCCTGTGGCTCAAACAAACAAACATTCAAGCAAGATTTCCGCAAGTTAAACTAGATGGATAAAAAGAGTACATATTTCTAATCCATCTCACCTTAACATTCAAGTTAGTCATTTAAAAATACCAATTTCTATATATGCATTCATAGAAACTAAAAAGAGTAGCTGGGAATATATATTTACTGATATAGTGTGTATAGATAGAAAAATAGTAAATAGGTCACGACTATTTAATTTGTAATGTTAAGAAAAATTGCAAGTTAAATCTTGCCTACAATTCAGACATCATGGCATATTAAATAGAACTTTCCGCAGGCAAAGTTAGTTATGTAGCATGAAGTTTACTAGAAAGACCTTCTGAATGGTATATTTCACATCTTGGTGAAAATATTGGCAGAGAATAATATAGGACCTATTTTATGCATGTAATGAACTTTTTAGTCAATTTCTCGTATACTGATTTTTTTGACTTTGTCAGGATTTTCTCAGGCACAATCACGTGTTTACATACATCGTTCACAGTAGCAGAGTATTACAATCAACAGGTCTTGATAGGATTACTGCATTCCAAAACAAGTTGCAATTTTATAGTTCTAAGAACATTTAACCAAATTCTTCTAGCTTTTTATTAGCCTGGCGAAAGAGACAAATCCTGCAGAGATACAGGAAGGCTGTATCATTAACAGGTGTAGTCTACAACAGAACAGTACATACTCATGTCTGTGAATTGAGAACCAGTATGCTGGCTTCATGTTTTCCGTGGAGTAGGGTTCTGTTGACGGCACCTTCCCAGCCTTGCCTGGCATTGGTTGTCCAATCACAACACACAGATACCAAGGCAAATCCTCATAATGCGTTGCTGGTCTCGGGATCAGAACTACGACACACAAACAAGGTTTTCTGTCAAGATTTTGCTAGGTGTAATTTATTTCATACAACAGACAGCAAACACAACTGGTGTTGAATCCTATTAATGATGCAAAGTACTCTAACTGAGCTGACATCAACAAATTAAATCCAGCAATGTAGCAGCAAATTGACTTAACAAATGAATATAAAGGAATAACTGATACACTGGCTAAAAACAATAACTAACTTCTATGGTCCATGATAGTCTCCTGGTTACATCCCGGGTCGTCAAATCGGAGGTAGAGAATTCAAATTTTTCAAGCCTCCTGTTCCATTAACACCCCAGTGAACTCATGGCTATGAAATGAGTGCACTGTCAGTGGGAAGATCAGACAGTTAGGGAGAGGGCTGAACAACACCTTGCCTTCCTGGGATAAGAAATGAATTTGACAGGACTTCATAAACAAGTCTGATTCAAGGTCTACTCTTGTCATCTTCCACAGTGCTGGTGTCCTATGCACAACTGTACTGTTTCCCAATATCCTTCAATGACTCATCAAAACCAGGACAAAACTCAGCTAAATTTTCAGGTCAGAAGACAGTCTTTGGCTCATACATTTGTTGAAAGAGGTAGCTCTCGTCAGCCGAGATCAAAACAACATCAAGGACTGCAGAGAATGAATAGATGTGGGGTGAGAGTCGGACCAGTAACTGAAAAAGGCTATTAACCCAAAAAATTTCTGGTTCGTTGGAGAATCAAATTAAGACTTAGTTCAAAACTGGCAAGAAATTAAGAACAAGAATTGATTTGAGTTTCAGATAAATATCTTCTTTGGAACCTGACACATAATATTATATATCCAATACATATATTATACATACAGTAGTGTGTGTGTGCATGCAAATGTGTAACATATTTTACAGGCCCTGACAACATATTATAAAACTGGGCACATGTATATAAACATGCACACATATATACAAGCATGTTTATTGTGCTGATGATTCAGATAGGCCGTATTGCTTTTTATTGATCAAAAGCAATTCTGCTCTTTATCGATTAAAGCAAGTCAGCACACAGATAGAATTAAATTACAGAGGCACTGATTTAATCATATAATAAATTTCCATAAGTTTGACAGACATTCATAATGTATGTGCATAAATCAAATACAAACACGTGCATATATAATGTATATTCAGCCCTTTTACATGGGCTTCTTAAAATGTGCTATATTGTATGTCTTGATAATACATGCATACAAATATTCAGAAACATACGCATACACACTCATGCACACTCAAACACACACAAAGATGACCTGTGTAAATATGGCATATCCAGAATGGGATGATGTGAAAATTGATGGTCTACACTTTGACCCCATAAAGAGGCCACTGAAGCAAGTCAAACAGATTGGGTAAACAACAATGATATCAGATGAAAGGAACTACAAAGGACTGAGCCACCTCTTCCAGTGACACTATACAGAACCAAAATTCAATTTAATTCCTCATCAAGTAATTTTGAAAAAACTCTTTTATAGACAAGCACACCTGCTGCTTATGAAAATCAACGTGGCTTGCTTGAGTTTAAACCCATTATAAGCACCAACTAGAGTCATCAAACAGCCACTTATGCACCGATAGGACCTATATGAACATCAGGTTAGTTGACGAAAAACTGATAGAAATAATGACTTTTGCAGCCAGACTTGGTAATTAGCTACAGTAAATTCAGGAGATGGATAGCCATTTTTATTCAATGCAGTGTAACCTTAATAATAATAATAATAATTACGACAATTTATATGGCGCCGTAACACGGCCATGCCGTTACAAGGGCGCCTTACAAGACAACTAACAGCAGTCGGGATAAGCCCTGGCGAACAAATGTGATTTTAGCATGGATTTAAAAGAGTCCAATGAGTCGGTCAATCGGATAGCAGGAGGAAGTCTCCAATGAGTCCCAGTGCAGTAATCGCGCAGGTACTCGGGCGCAACTCCGTGTAGTGATTTAAAGACAAGCAGACAGAGCTTGAACTCGATGCGGAACGGAACAGGCAGCCAATGGAGGACATCGCGGAGGAGCGGCGTGATGTGGTCGTACTTTCTCCTATTGCAGATAAGCCTCGCCGCGGCATTGAGAACCGACTGGAGTCCGTCCAAGAGACACGCAGGCGCGCCGGCCAGCAGGCTGTTACAGCGGTCCACTTTGGAAGCGACGAAGGCGGCGACGGCCGCTCTCGCAGCCTCAAAAGGTAAGGACTTGATGCAGCTCCTGATGAGACGGAGCTGGCGAAAGCAAGAGCCGACGGTCAACGCGACGTGGCGCCTCATGGACAGATCAGACTCCAGCAGGACGCCGAGATCACGCACAGAGGTCGAGGGCCGTATCGGGGCCCCACAGACATTCAGCGCGTCGGTGTCGAGATGGAGACACCGTCTGCTAGTCGCGCACCACAGAAAGTCCGTCTTCTCGGGGTTGAGTCGCAATCTGTTGCACCGCATCCATTCAGCGATCCGCTCAATGCCAAGCTCCATTCGTCGCCGCTGCTGTTCGACTGTCGATGGAGAACCTTGTAGCGTTCTTGTTTGAGATATTTGGCTACGTTCTGCTAAACAAGCTTTGACTTCAGTACAGTACTCAGTCCATAATTTTCTGTATGGATACAATGAAAGCTATAAGGCAATTCACTTCAGTTTGTATATAAGCATTAAACTGTAGTTGTAAGCTACACAATCATTTTCTGTTTCACATGAATGTCATGGATTCACACAGGCAAAATACTGTCACATCACCAACAAACTACCACACAACACAGGCTGCTTATCTAAAAATCTGTATACATAAATGTAATCATTACCCTCCGAGTTTATCATTTTAGAGATTTCTAAATATTTCCCTACAAATCCAGAAACTCAAAATGCAAGTATTTTTATTAAATGAATTTTGGTTTGTGTTAATTTTAAAAATGATTCTGCAGTTGTGATGACTTTCTAAATATTGCCTCCCACTTGACCCCTCTGCCCTTCAACAGACCATACCTCTGATTCATTATGACCAACCCCTAAGCAGTTGCTCGACACTGCCATTCAAATTTCTTTTATGTCTGTGGCCATATGCCGCTCCTGATATCAAATGGTAGATTGCTGACTGAGACATCATCTTGTAAACCAGAATATGAAGATTTGCATACTCCACGAGTCCACATCTGATAAACTACCCACTGGCAAACCACCAAGAACAATTTGCTAATTCTTATCATACACTATCTGAACAATAACAACAAAACTTTAAGCTACGAAGGTAGAAGAAAGCACACTTCCACTTATGACATACACTCAATGAAGTTAAAGGAGGCACTTGAACCTAAGATGATGGACATAGCATGCAAGTTTACAAGCAATGACTAGAGCTGACACACACAATATTCAAAAACAGATAACAGCTTCTAATTGTTGAAAACTGTTCATTACACTTGGAAAAAATTCACATACATGTAAAGCTGTGTAAAAAATCAAAGCAGAAATTAAACATGGCAAAGACGTCTGCCAAACAACTAAAAGCTAAAAGAATTTAAGGCACAAAGAAATAAGATTCACGTAAACAGAAATGTGAGATCTACATACCAAAATCTGTAGGTGGCAAAACAATTCATAATTTTAATCAGAAATTTTTATCATAATGAAAATCTCTTTATACTTCTTCAAATACTCATATGCCACTCTTTTCACTTGGGGTTTCTCGCACTGGAGCACCTCTGATTGGTGTTCACTGAGAGAGGTGCTTTATAAATCTATGAATACAACACAATACAATGCTCTTTCTTCGTCGCTTTTCTGTTTCTCTCAAATCTACCTGAAAGCCTTACCATAAAGTTCAGCCTAATACCACTCATAAGCAAACTGTAACTGATATTTCATCATTTGCATTTTAATGTAAACTACTCAATTCTCACATTACAATAGATTCAATGAGCTTATCAACCTAAATGAAATGAATAAAACGTATAACACTAAAATTCTTCACTTACCATCTAACGACTTATAGATTTCATCCGTAGATTTGAGCAGTTTTTCTACATCCACCTCAGACGACCTTTCTTTCACCTCGGCCAACTTTTCTGATGGACTTGACTGTGTATCTTCATCATCTTCGTCTTCATCATCTGAAATGAAGAAGTCTGGTTTTTCCATCTGATGGACATCTTCATCCGGAATCGGAGGCAAATCACGAACGCTGGTGCACCACCCGTCCTCATCTTTCAGCTGACCAAACTGCTCCCATGACAGGTCGATGATGAAATTCTGACCCGGTGGCGTATTAGTAGATCCTACCATGCTACGGGTCCAATGCTTTTTAGGAGCCAATAGAATGACGAGTTATAAATAGCGTGACCTAGTTTATACTTTCGCCGAAATTGCTGTCAGATAAAATGGCTACCGAGGATGCCGTCCGATTTCGGGCGAACATTTGGTATCACTGTACAGTGTACAGCGTGCGTAAGTTTATAGGCGTTTTACGGTATCTTTGGCATGTTGCGCGGAAGGTGCCATGTTTTCTAATGACGACACTAACCCTAACCCTGACCCTAACCACCCAACCCTGACAACGCCTAAACTTACCCTAACCAACTCTCAACCCTCCGAACCGACACTGAGGTCGCGATAAACCTTCGCACCCCGATTCTAAATGTTTATTACCAGATTTCGAACTCCGTACGAAGACTTAATCATACTGCGACGTGGGAGTCGGTTAGGGTCAGGGTTATTGTTAGTCGTCATTTGAAAATATGATGCCATGCCAAAAGACACCGTATAACGGCAGTAAACTGATGCGGGTTTTGAACTAATAATTTAATGACCTCATCCTCGGCGTACCAACAAAACTTTGGTATCAATAAAAAGCCTTCGGTGATGTAGGCTATCATGTATGGGTGTTTAACGGGTAGACTTACTCATTAGGGGGCCGCGGCCAAATGCTACCAAATTTTACCTGATGATACCTGAGACCATAAGTATCGAAATGCGACTATTCCCAACGCTAGCTAACGATCCGGCGATTTTATACAAATTTTTGAAAATCTTTATTAACTCAATGTATTTCGCCGTGTTTATGCATATTGTCGTGACGTAATACGCAGATCGTTCAAGAGTGCGCACAGCACAGGTCCTTTCTCTAGCGCAATCTTAAGATTTCTGTAGCTCAAGATGACTGAATTTACCATTAAGGTAAAAACAAGATGCCGCTTAGGGTCTTATAATTTGCAGGTTTCTTTAGCGCAAGAAGCCTGAATTTATCAAAAAGAAACACTTTCTTAAACCCCCCTCCCCCCTGGAGCGTGACGTACTTTATGGACGGCCTCCTATTGAATATGCTTTGCCCCTCCCTTTCAGCGATTCTAATGTATGAAGTTGATCAGTGTCTGAAGAATCAAACATCTTATGCAAGAGCTGTAATGCTGTTGATCTCGGATAAATTCTAAACAATATAAATGACGTATTTGCTTCCTGTATGTTACAAGTTCGAACTGGAAAACATGATAGAATTTCTTGTTTACGGCTGTAAAACGTTGCCCCACAGATCGTCAAAAGAATGTGCATTTAAATTTATACATCAATAAATTATCAGGACATAATGATTTTCCAAATTGAAAAGTGCTGTTTGTAAGAAAAGCAAGATGGATAAATTCTATTAATTATTCTTTAAAACTCGTAAACCTGTCTGCAAAAGCTGACGGAATATGCATTTACAATGGATTTTTCTGGTGAATAGTTTTCAAGTAGAGGTATTTTGAGGGATTTTCAAGTAGAGCCTGTAGAGGTATTTAATGGGATTTTCTCATGAATGATTTTCAAGTAGGTATTTTTGTGCGATTTTCTGGTGCATAATTTTACGAGTAGAGATAGTTTTGTGGGACTTGTCTAGTGTATTAAATGTTATGAGTAGAGACCTTTAATTTTATGGGTAGAAGTATTTTTACTTTTATTACAAGAACCTTACGAAATGGACTTCTGAGAATGAGTATGTAATACCCCGACGCAGCAAAAGTTTAAAAGGAGACATCCCTCCTGCTTACTAAAAACCCTTAGCCTGAAACTGGCGCCAGGCCTAAGGAGCTAGACCTTAGATCGAACTTAAACTAAAGAATCTCACGAGGAGACATGCTGCATATACTCTACGTAGACAATCCGTAGTAGGGCACGGATTGGAAGTAGAGGACGACCACGACAAGCACATACACAACGTACGCACACCCATTGTCTATGTCTCTGTAACATATGAATTCCTGGTTCACCGACAAACGCGCCCGTGACAAAAGCGACCCGACAAATGCGCCCCGACAAATGCGCCAAAAATCACAAAATCCCTCAAATGCGCCCCCAAAAGCGCCCCAAAATAATCGACAAAAGCGTCACTACAAAAGCGCCCCGACAGTAGCGCCCCAATATCAATATCAAAGAATTACTTGAGTTTGTTCTATACCTGCAAGAAAGAGGTTGTTTGTGTTTATTTAGAGGTTCGTTAAGAACAACTTCGAAGGACTATAGGTACGAAATCCAGCCATTGTACTTATATTTTGATTACATCGGGGCTCCGTACTCTGATGTTAGCTTCAAAGGGACGCGGCTGTCGGAGTGAATAGGCGAGCGAGTGAAATGAGGTATACGAAATCCAGCCATTGTACTTATATGAGGCATGGGCTCCGTTTCTTAGAATGTTTCAATAGTTGCTCTCTAGTTTAGTAGTTACTCTCTAGTTTTTTAGTTACTCTCTTGTTTATTTAAAATAGATGTATTAAAATATTGTGCACTCTGCTGCTTTCGTTGTGTCTCATTTTTCGTCTCATTCAACAGAGGCGGGCGCATTTGTCGGAGCGCATTTGTCGGGGCGCATTTGTCGGGGGCGCATTTGTCGGGGCGCTTTTGTCGGCAGGGCGCGCATTTGTCGGCAGGGCGGGCGCATTTGTCGGGACGCTTTTGTCTGGGCGCATTTGTCGGGGCGCATTTGTCGGGGCGTTTTGTCGGGGCGTTTTGTCGGGCGCTTTTGTCTAGGCGCTTTTGTCGGGGCGCGTTTGTCCGAGGCGCTTTTGACGGGTCACCGAATTCCTATAGTTTAATAACATGTTACACCAACATGTAATATGACGACAGTTAAAACAGTTACAAACAGTACAGTTACACAGTAAAGTGAAACAATTCTCTATTATTGCTCCATCTGAACGCTTTTTAAAGGTGCCTAATGACGTTCTACATCTATTTATTTATTTAATTATTTAAGAACTGTTCACATAATGCCAAAACGTTAACTTCAACTGGCAAATTTCTAATTTTATTCAGCCATCTGGTTCAAAGGTGTCTTATCATATCCTTCATTTGCTACTAAGAGTTCAGCTACAAAAACGTTAGCGTTGATCTTCTTTAGCGTTGCTAGAGGGCCAATCCACTTTGTATTTCCTTATCTTGCAT
The DNA here is from genome assembly GCA_020284085.1 of Aporrectodea caliginosa. Lineage (NCBI taxonomy): Eukaryota > Metazoa > Annelida > Clitellata > Crassiclitellata > Lumbricidae > Aporrectodea > Aporrectodea caliginosa. The sequence continues at coordinate 3,435,321 of JACEVL010000021.1, read as the reverse complement.
AATCTAATATAAGGACTTCTATAGCGCAACTGTAAATGGCGAAGTCATCAGTCATCAGTTGATGGTCGTTACTGAGCAAACTGGTATTAGTAGTTTTCTGTATAACGACGCTATATCGTAGTAAAGGTGTTTAGCTTCGCCCTCCTCCTTTGTCCATGAGCTTAAGTCTGGCACCACCTGAAGATGTGTTGGTTTATTGCTGCTTAACGACGCTGTGTCATTACAAAGATGATTAACATAACCCTATTGCGTTATTTAGGCTTGGGACTGACACTGCCAGAGTATACCTGTAGTGGCGGAATTAAGAATAATTATGTAGACCTTTGTTTGAACTTTATGCATTGGTTGTTTGGTTATTTGGTGTTTTACGACACTGTCATAGCTTTGAGCAGTTTAGCGACTTCTCAAGGCATCAAAGGCTGTTGACGTCAAGAAAGAATTCCATTTATATCTCATTGTTTGTTTTGCATTGTTAATTGTTTTGCGACATATCACGCGAATCTTAAGTCGTGACGTTGATCAGAATGAGAGGGCTTGAACGATAAAATTATTTATATACTCAGTCGCGTAGGATTTTAAGGTATCTAATAAATTTTACGTTAAAATGCATAATCTTGAAGTCCAGAGAAATATCCCTTAGACATTAACCCTAAACACAACATCTTTTAATAAATAATAATAATTAAATGCTATATTGACTGAAATGTTGGGTAGATTGCGATGTCAAGCGAAGATGCGAGTCCAATTACCTGAAAGACCGTTGATGTTTGATTGTTTTCGGATAATAGGGTGGTTAGCGTTACCCTACTTCGTCAGTCAGGCTCATAACTGGCACTTCCAGAGTACGTATATATTACAGTGGCGGAACGTTCATTTATACAACACGTTCTTCTGACGAAATGTAGGGGTCGTTAAACAACGGATGACATAGACACCTTTAAATAGTGTTTCTTATATGCTATATTTATAGCCATCAGCTTCGTTCAATCCCCAACAACGCCACTGTTCGCTTTCTGACAGTCCAAAGCCTGGATAAAGGAGGAGGACGACGCTAATGGTCTTTGTTACCACACAGTGGTCGTTAAACAGTAAATAAGCTAGCCACTAACTCCAACTCCGCCACTGTTCGCTTTCAGACAGTGCCTGTCCAAAGCCTGGATAAAGGAGGAGGCGATGCTAATCATCCTTGTTGCGACACAGTCTCGTTAAAAAGCAAGTCACCAAACTCTTTAAGTATTGCATCCGCCTTATTAGTACATGACGTATGAAAAAAATGCGAGCAGTCCAAGTTCAATCGTCCATTATAATAATTATAGACCAAACGCAGTCAGAATGTCACACGATGTTTTCCAATCGAAGTCAACGGCCTTTTATAAAATAAGATATAGTTTAAATACGAGATTCTTTGAGAATGGGGTTAGCGACTTCATTTTCATAGCCTCGGCATGTGAGAGAAGGTGGACGGTAACTCAACTTTATGTTAACTTCTCGACACTGTAATTACCTATATTGTCACTGAATGCGGTTTGTCACTGAGATTTCAATAAACGAATATACATATATATATATATATATATATATATATATATATATATATATATATATATATATATATATATTAGGGTGTCCCAGAAATATTTTTTTTGAAATTTTTAATGCAGTCCCTCTAAAAAGTTTCTTTATGGTCCCGTAATAATAACTGGAAAGTTTTATGACATTTAGAAAATATTTAGGGGACCCCCAAGACACTTACATTTACCCCATATAGGGCCATATTGGCATAATTTGCGCCTGACGTGTTCAATTTCTAAACGCTTTAAGATACCAACCTTTGACCCCATTATAACATATTTAATACCACTGGAAAGTTCTTATATAGTAGAATCTACAAGTAGGCCTATATAACTTTGGCAGGTGGTGAAGATTCAGGAAGTCAGGCAGGCAGACACTCAGACGGCTAAGATGGATGATGCTGGGAGTTGAAATGGCGAGGGAGGTGAGGGGAAGAGAAGGAATCGGATCGGGATAGACTTTGTGAAAAAGCAGTGTTTTCAGTTTCGAGTGGAAAGATAGCAAGAGGTGAGGTTTTGGTGAGTTCGTGGAATGGATCAGATATTTGTCGTAGCACTGGTGGGAGTTTGTTCCAAAGAGGCGGTACAGCTATGGCTATGGACCGATTTAACTTTACAATTCTACATGTCTGCAAGATTGTCACGATTGTTCTTAGAAAAGTGATGCCGATGTTTTTCGACAACTTGTAGAAGAAACCTCGTTCTTCGTTATTGTTGAATTGAAATCTTGTTTAAGAGCTACGCCACGTTCAGCATTGTTATTCACACAGGTCAAGTAATTAACAAACTCATTATGTGATCTCATACAATTGACTTTCCGACCATTCTTCAACTGGAAAATCAAGAAAACTGTCGTCGATGGCAGTAGTTCGGAAGAAGCTTCAAGAAATAGATAATTCCGTTGATCTACAGGAAAGAGACTGAACCAGGTGCAATCTTCGAGCATCTCCCATTGTCGAGATAAACTGCTCTCTCTTCAGTAGACAGATGCTGAGAGAACAGAGATATGGTCGATGGTACCAAGAATGACGCTGCATCATCTTCAGTCCTGTGGATTGCAGAGCGACAACATCATAGTCATGCAGCCTTTGGATTAGTTGAATGTCATTGATGGGTGTACTGCAGCAGCGACTCAACATGAGAACCACGATTGGATGTACGTGTAGAACTGTAGATGTTAACAACAAATCTGTTAAATCGTTGGATACCCTGTAATTCACAGGCCGTCAACTGGATAACCGAATGCGTCAGCCAACAGGACTTCAAACATGTGATGTCGACAAGCCATCTACAGCAGATCATGACTGATGGCTGTCTCTAGATAGCTGCAGACTCTAACACTGCCAGTATTTGAGGCCGTTGTGTCAAAGCACATGGCGATTACAAATGCATTGCACTGCCACAACTTTAAAAGGTCCAGAACTGTTTCCGCTGCTGCATGTCCTGACCTAGAGACCAACTCTGGCACACCCAGAAGTTTGGTATTTTCATCAACTAGAGAAGAAATCAGGACTGGCAATCTGTCCACTTTGCCCATGTCTACTCCAGTGATGTCAGGCAGCAGCTTGGAATACCAGTGCATGACAGATTTTCAGGCTCGAAAGTCATCCGTGGTTTGTTCGGCAGTTTCACTGCGAAAACATCTTTATTCTGCATGATTCTATCTTCTTCACACTTAAAACTTTATTCACATAAACAATAAGGCTATATGTTGGTAGATTCTACTATTTAAGAGCTTTCTAAAGGTACTGCGCATGTTAATATGGGATCAAAGTGTGATCCTACGGAAATTGTCAAACTCAGAAATGTCACGCGTAAAATAGGAGAAATTACACTAATTCTATGAGCATTGGGGGACCCCTAAATATTTTTTAAATGTCAAAAAATTTGGAAGGTGTTATTATCGGACCATAAAGAAACGTTTTAGAGGGACTGCGTTAAAAGTTTAATCAATTATTATTTTTCAATGCTGTCATGGGACACCCTAATATATATATATATATATATATATATATATATATATATATATATATATATATATATATATATATATAGTTCTGCATGAAATTCATAAATGAGCATAGACATTAGGTAGGTTTATAGCGTCGACAGATTGTAAACAAAGTGATGTCCTTGCACACCTCAAAAACCATTGTAAGTGATGTTATAAATAAGCATAGGTTTAAAGAAGCTAATTCCTTATGAGCTGTAATATGCCATAAAATAATCTTTGTCGGCGGAAACGGCCTATGTTGTCATAAGCTGCCGTTAAACTGTGGAAACACAAGCTAATTCCAACGACAGCTAAAAAAGAAGGTTACTTTTGACTTTAATGGCTCTGTCAACCATATTAAGATGTCGCTTAATAGAAATTATAAAGAAACCGACTGCGAGGATGAGGCTCGTACGGTCGTACCCGTACTTTCCGCATTACCAGACGAGCTCTTTAATCAGTCGGCAACCGTTTTCCAACAATCTATGAATTCATTTTCAGTTGAACATTTTGTCGATTAAAGGGTGCTCGATAGTATAGTGGTTGGCGTAATGTAGGGTAAAATCCCCACCAGAGCAAATGTTTGGTTGGAGATTTCTGCGACACCTGCAACTCCTAGGTAAACAACCCTCAATCAAACTCAGCTGTAATGAGTACACTGACCGTGGGAGACTTAGAAGATGAAGTCGCTGACACTTCGTACCCATGGCTGTGTCAGGGCTATCTTAAGGGACTTCGCTTCTTCTTCGAACGGGGAATCGAGGAAAGGCTGCTACTTTCGCCCCGTCTCTTTCTCACTTCTCCGTGTTCAATCCATCCCCACTGCGTGCGTGCATGAGTATGAATGCATGTATGTATATATGATAGTATGTATGTATGTATGTATGTATGTATGTATGTATGTATGTATGTATGTATGTATGTATGTATGTATGTATGTATGTATGTATGTATGTATGTATTTATGTATGTATGTATGTATGCATGTATGTATGTATGCATGTATGTATGTATGTATGTATTTATGTATTCATGTATGTATGTATGTATGTATGTATACATATGTATGGATGCATTCATCTTCTGTTTCTGTTTATTTCTCGTCTGTTGAATATTGTAAAGCCATCGCTTTGAATCTCTTGGGATCCATCGGTGGCTGGTCCAGCAACGCTCAGAGGGACAGGCAATCCTCCGAGCGTTCGGTCCGTTCCATGCTGTCAATCATGACCGCACTTCGGACGCAATCTGTTTCAATGTTCTTATCCGCCGTAGACTAATTTCTGATTTCCCTGACATATATCGGATTGTGAACGGATTTCTAGAAAGGACTTGGCATTTTCATTTAGTCGGAATTATTGTCTCGCTTGATGCGACTGCAGATCGCTGTGATAGCGAAACGTCAAAAGTCACTACATTATATGAAAGAAAGGATTATATTGAAGCTTTAACCTTTATTTTACCAACGTTCCATTTTTGGAACATAATTTGTAATGTTAAAAAAAAATAATTCTGCCTTGGTAAATTTATTATATTTGCACATCAAATGAAAGATCTAAGAATGGAGAATATTAAACAGTGGTAATTTTCTGATTTACTTTATTTATTTTTGTGCTACAGATGCGTAATTTTGACGAATTTTGTGATTTTTGAAAAAAATCTTTTAGGAAGTTGAAATAAATATTTGTGTCATAATTTTACAGGTGAGACACTTTGTATTTTGTTGATTGATATCTAAAGTCAGTGATAAAAATCAAAATTACTGAAAAAGAAGCAAAACTCTAGAAGAAAAAACCCAGTTTTGAAGCATGTTCCATTTTTGGAACGTTGGTGCACTCTCATTAGTATAATTCCAATATGAGGTGATTGTGTTCCTTGTTCATAATTTGCCAGTATATACTGCTGGATTGTTGCATGTATCATTAATTTGTTTTTAATATTATGTTTCATTTAATTTATTTTTAACCAGGGGCGTAGCCAGGAAAAAATTTCGGGGGGTAAGTTTTCTGGGGTTTCCATTGGAAATGGTCGAAAAGTTCTGTTTTTTGTATTTTGCATATAATTGCATAGATAAAAATGTCGGCAATTTATTTAGGGTGACCCCACCCCGTAAAACCCCTTATATATGCCCATGTTTTAACACTGATTTTGTAATAATTAGTACATATTTTAAATTGGAGTTTTAGAAAATAACGCAATAACTGCAACACAGTTGAGTACCTGATGCACTCTAATAGCAACTGCAATGTCTAAATCCATGATAGGAGGATGTACTGCCATGCATGCAGCTGACAAGAGATATCTCTATAATGGCAGAGTGTGCACTGTGCAGTATATGATCAGTAACACAAATCTTTGCAATTTGGAATTGTTCATTTCAAACTTAGCATTTATGAGTCGGTGGGTGCCTAACTATGGACATCATGGGTTAGAGATGTTTATAAGAGGAAAGCCAATCAGATTTAGATTTAGTTATAAGATCTGGATGTCTTATTCAAGAATAGGACGTTCATCCATATCGAGCAACAATTTATTGTGGCAGGAGTAGGCGACCCACATAAACCACTTTTGGTGAGAGCGTTGCCATGAATTTTGCCTAACTCATCACAGGAAACCATATCACATGCTATTATTTGCCAATCTTTTTACTAGTTACAGTCTTCTGTCTAAGCTGAGGTGTGGGGCAGCAGTCATTCAGAGGTGCTATTCCAGTTCGACCATCACGGACATGACGTCAGTGATGGTCGAACAGGACCAGCACCTCTGAATGACAAGAAAATGTTTGCAAAACAAGAAAGAGGTACATTTGAATACACATGTCATGCCAAAATTGTTGTTGTTAGGTAGATAGATAACAATGTATTAGGATGTTCCAGAAGTATCAATACTGTAAATCCTGTGAAAAGTGCTCAGGCACGTCAAAGGTTGTCATGACACATTGCGATGGGATCGAGCAATACATTCCTCTCATTAGTCAGGATCGTTTTTTTTAAAAAGAAAAACACTACCAAAAATGTGTCAGGTGCCTCAAGATACTTCAAGTGAACTGTTTTGAAAGTTTCATACCTTTAAATAAACTGGTTTTCAATAAGTTGTGCATAAGCCAATATTGTATCGTTTATTCATGTTGAACTGCCATTGTAAAAAAAATGCTAGTGGGAATGACCCAACGTTCCATTTTTGGAACATCCCAAAAAATTACCTTAAATGTGAAATATCACTAAAAGCTTGTCATTTCTGTTTTAATACCATCAACATACAACACATATCTAAGGGCCATCTCAAAATTCCACCTAAAAGGCATAGTGGGTAAATAAAGGTTAATCAGATTAAGGTTAGATTAAGATTGTAAGAAGAGCAATCCCTTAAGCTAGTCCTGAGGCAGGTATGAAGTGTTAGCAACTTCGTTTTCTTACCTTCTGTATAATTATGAGGGCAGGTGGCCAGTATTATTGTCCCTCGCCGTCTGATTTTCCCACCGAGAATGTAGGTCGGTGTTCTCATTATGGCTGAGTTGGAGTATGGTTAGATTGCGGTGTCTCTGGGAATTCCAATCCAACATTACAGACATTTTCAAATCGTTTTTTCTGTCGTGTCAGAGCCATATGTCACAGAAGCTCTGCGCTTACCAATGAAATGTCACAGACCACAGATTGCTGTTTTGTTTGATCTCGCCTCGATTATGCCAGCTATGTTTTTGCAGGTGTATCAGACTTCAACGGATCCATTATTCTCCTAATTCGAGCTCATTAACTCTGCAGCATTGGCTTCCTCTTATTCTCTCTCATAGGCATCATTCAAATTATTAACCGCCGCCCAACTATTCAGAATGTCCTCGCCCCTGCTGCCACCAACCCCCCTCAAACACCACCACATCCCACCTGTCCTAAAATCACTCCACTGGCTCAAAATACCTGATCGAATAGAATAGTCAAGTGATATCACTCACCTACAACACACTTCAATCCTTTATTTATTGCGCCATCTGAGTGGGTTTCAAAGGTGTCTAAAGACATCCGTCATAATTATTGTACTGCACTGTATTGTAATTAAAAATTAATATAGCGACTCTCACAGTGCAAACCAATCAGAGGCGCTACAGTTTAACTACAAAAACGCTAGCGTTGATCTTCTTTTGCGTTGCTAGAAAGCCAATATATTTTGCCTTTCCTCATCTTGTATAATCTAATGTAAGGACTTCTATAGCGCCACTAAAATAATGGCGAAATAATCAGTTTGTGGTCGCTACTGAGCTAAATCGTATTAGTAGTTTTCTGTTTAACGACGATATGTCATAATATTGAAGGTGATTAGCATCGTCCTCCTCCTTTGTCCATAGGCTTAGGTCTTGCACCACCGGAAGATGTGTTGGCCAGCTGCTGTTTAACGGCGCTGTATCATTACAAAGATGATTAACATAACCCTAGTTCTTTATTTAGGCTTGGAACTGAGTACGTGCAGTGGCAGAATTTGGAATATAATTATAGGTCTCTAGTAAGCACTATATGCATAGGTTGGTTGGTTATTTTGTTGTTTTACGACGATGCTGTAATAAAGATGATTAAAGTCACCCTCCTCCTTTCTCCGGGCATGGGACTGGCAATGTCGGAGTACGGGAAGTAGCGTAATCAACGTAATCGAGAAGTTAATAGAACTGGAGATCGCGATTTAAGTGTGTCCAAGAAGAGCGCAACGGTTATTAGTAGCGTTGATTTTGAACAGTTTAACAACTTCTTAAGGCATCAAAGGCCGTTGACGACGACAAGAAACATATTCTGTTTAAACCTCATTGCTAGTTTTGCTTGCGTTGTTCATTGCTTTTGCCAATGTTTTCGAGTATTAGATATTAGCGTTTATCGGTTGAACTATAACGGTATTTATACCGTCGGAAGCAAACGATTTAAAGGTGTCTAATAGATATCACATTAAATGCAAAATCTTAAAGTTAAGAGAAATAGCCTTAAAATGTTCACGATTAATTAACATGAAAATCCGCAAAAATGACCTTCATGTACATGTACAATTATTGTACATGCATACATACATAGTCCTACATCATTCGATTTGAAATCATACTAACATTTTCCACTTGGATCGTTATTCTGTTCTTAAAACTGTTCGTCTTTAGTCCAATGTCACCGACACCTTCTCGCTTCCCGTCTAGGCAGACGGTAACACTAACTCCCACTCTGAAACGATCACTTGGTGTCATGTGACGACTGCAGTGATTACGTGGCGCCTAAACCGTTAAACGCTGCCAAAAGGTGGAAATGATTGATTTTGACGATTAATATAGCATCAGCAGAGAGCGTTCTGAAGGTGTCTAAAGGAATGCTTGAATTGATTGACAATTCTAAAATTTAATATTATCTTTATATACACCTGGGTCGAATTTTAACCCTGCTTTCTTACTGTGACAATTACATGAACATTTAGTTTGCTTCGTATCATCATCATCGTCATCATCATCATCAACATCATCATCGTCATCGTCATCGTCATCGTCATCGTCATCGTTATCGTTATCGTCATCGTCATCGTCATCGTAATCGTAATCAAGCATATATATAGCGCCACTCAAAAACAGAGGCGCTCCCGACCCGGGTCAGTCTCTTCACTGGTAAATAGAGGTTTCAGGCGCTTGCGAAACTGGTCAAAAGAAATAGAAAAAAGGTCAGTCCTGAGGGACTGAGGTAACTGGTTCCAGCTATTGGGACCAACAATAGCGAAATTCCTAGACTGGGCCGTAGAAGTACGCACCCGCGGGACAACCAAGTAACCACGGACCGAGGACCTAAGGGAGGAACGACTGTGCAGAGAAGATACTGGGGTACAAAAGGCCCTAAGATAGTGAGGAGCAGAGCCAGTAAGACAGCTTCGCATGAGGGAACAGACATTGAATTGGATTCGCTGGCGGATGGGGAGCCAGTGAAGGGAGTCACGGATAAAATTGGAGATACGGTCAAACTTTGCAATGCCCCTATAAGGCGGGCGGCAGCGTTTAGAATGGACTGAAGTTTAGATGTATTTGTAGAGGAGAGACCAATGTACACCGCATTCCCATAGTTAATCCTGGAACAGATCAATGCATGGACCAAAGTCGTGATAGTGTGCAGTGGTAGTGATTGGCGGATGGCACGGAGTTGGTTAATTGTTGTTAAAGATTTGTCATTGTCCAATAATCGGCCTTCTAATCGTTCTCTTCCTGTGTGGTTTTGACTAGGACGTAGAATATTGGAAGATTCAAAAGTATTCGAAACATTAGGGTTGAATTTCTTAGAGATATGAGGCCTAAATAATAATTTATTTGGAATGATAAGCCTTAGGACGGTACATGTTTCTGGAATAAAATCCCGTCAATATATTGACGGCAGTTTATTCCAGAAACATATATCGTCCTAAGGCTTATGACGGGCCGAGTCCATCGAAGCAGAGTCAACGTTATAGGAGACTGATAGTCTGTTCAGTTCTTTCTACCTAGTATTATTCAAATGTCAAAAAACAGCAATTTTTGGAAGTCGAGCTCTTGATAGTTTACTTCAGAATAAAATCTTAGTTGATGTAGCGCGTTGAAATGTATTCGCTAGATGACAGGATATACTTTCACTAAACCCAGCTTCCTTGTCATCGTTCTGAAACACTCTAATCGTTCGCCATTTTGTGCTGATAACAGAATGAACCAGATTATGTGAAAATTCGATTTACTGCCAAACGTGGTTAGATTATAATATTTAGATGATCAACTGTGTGCATATAATTTACTGCCAAACGTGGTTAGATTATAATATTTAGATGATCAAATGTGTGCATATAATTTAGTGGACAAACTCAGGTAAACGTGTGGTTTAGCGTCGTAAATTATTGGCTATTGCATGGGTGTAATCGTTGGTCGAATACAAGTTGGATTGACGATAAGAATTCTTGCTAAATAGAAGTCGGATTGATGAAAATAATTTTTGCTTAAATAGATTAAAAGAATCTTGTCTAAATTGAGTCTGGATTGATGGAAATGATTCTTGCCAAAGTGGAAGTTGGAATTGATTAAAAATAATAATGCTACAACGGGCGAATAAATTTACGACGCTAAACTACACGTTTACCCGGTAAACCTGTATGGTGAAAGTGCATTTTAGCGTATTGAACTCATAATGTTTACGGCCGAGTATTTTAGTGTATTTTATTATTACTCTTATGTATCTGCGTAAATGGAAGCTGGATTGATATAAAATAATTGTTTGCCGAAATGGAAGCTGGATTGATGAAACTAGTTATTTGCTAAAAGAGAAGCTGGACTGATGAAAAAGCATGCAGTTTGACGTCGCATATGAGTCGCGAATGCATGGAGAGTCAGCGTTGGTCGAATACAAGTTGGATTGACGAAAAGAATTCTTTCTAAATTGAAGTGGGATTGATGAAAATAATTTTTGGCTAAGTAGAAGTGGGATTGATGAAGGAATATAGCTTAAATAGAAGCTGGATTCATTACAGTTATCATGAAAATCACTGAATTAATTAAATGTGCTAAAATACAAGCCTACCTCCACTATAAATAAAATGCGCTAAAATGCACTTTTTTCACCCTTAGTTTAGGTTGGTAAATTATTTTATATCGTCAAATTAAAATGAAAGCTGGATTGATTAAAAAAATCTTCATGAAATGGCAGCGGGATTGATAATAGTTTTCATGGACATTGGTAGACTGCTTACTTACCAACGTGAAGTGCGGCATTGAAGACATTAAAATAATTTACCAACCTAAACTACGGGATAACCCGTTTACCCAAACTCATACAATTAATGACAGTGAGAGAGTAGCTAATAATCATGATTTCAGCTTAATGTTTTATTTTCCCTTAGACCATGGCCTTGAAAGTCATTAGGACGAACATTATGCCACTAGACGTCGTTCTTTGCAACTCTTTGGTCAACATGCGTAAATAAGTAAAGTCAAGCAATTAAGAAACCTTGCGCTTTCCCATTACTTCCAGTATTTAAGCATGTTCCAGTGTAACACAACTATAGCCATGAACAATGTCATTGTCATTGGTTAAGGATTCACAGTTTGCACTAGCTATATACCTTGCTTTGCACTGCCTTGTAATGGAAAATGCATAACTGAAAACTATTGGAACCAAATGAGTATGCATTATTTTAAATCATATATACTTGTGAATTAACGTGAAATAAAATAATAAAATAAAGTAGATCACCACTACACATTTAGTCGGTGACATTCTGTTTGAAGAAGGGTGCTTTTACATCTTTTTCTATGACCGCTGTACATGAATTATTTCATCTATTAAAGAGCAACATGAACTGAACATTTAAGACTTTGTCCATTTTTCTGTGAAATACCTTTGTGCATATTTCAGTTGTTAGTTTTAAATCATATCGTCATTGAAATAATATGATAGCCTGTTGAACAATATTTAACCATGTTTTAGCTATGATACTTTGGAAATTACTATTAAAACATGAGATGGTGTGATTTAAAATTGGCACTGAGTGGGAGGAGGAGAGTAAGGTGTTGATAAGGGCGGTGAGGACGTCAGAGTACACCGGCGCGGCCAGGTGCAGAAACTAGACCGATTGGCCATCTGCTCCATCTGCCGTGCAGTCTCTCCAGAATCTTGAAAATTCGTAGCTCTGAGGTGAATGGTTGATTGTATGGCGCCGTCATGTAATGTGCAGGGATGAAATTATGTTATAGCTTATGAAGTTGATAATCTTGCTTTGTAAATCTTTGAATGAATAAAAAATGAGTTTGTATTTTTCTTTTCAGCAAGTCCACGAAGAAGCGATATTCAGTTGCAAGACAACGTCTACTTCTCATTAATCTTCATCAAGCAAATTACAAGGAATTTATTTGACTGCAACTTTCACCATGGTCAATTATTTCATCTTCAGTTAAAGTCACGCTGAACTTAGCAGAAAGGTGTGATATTATACCAAGGCTGGATGGTTTCAGTATTTCATCACAGAGGTTTTTTCTGTGTGACCAATTTCTTACTTTACTTGAAAAATAATTGAGATTCACACTTGAAGCGTGAACCCTTCTTGTAAGCATCTGAAATTGAAGCTTAAATGAAGTCATCGAAAATATGAGAAACTGGACACTGCTGGAGTTGGAAGGGATATTATGACAGCAACAATTCATGAAACTTTTGCACCGGAAGTTACATTTAAGTGCATATCAAAACTCATGCTTATCAAGAGCCATACAGATTCCAACTTTGTCTAGAATCTGGTGATTGGAGAAGGACTTACGAATCATTTAAAAACTACACAGATGTCAATCACTTCAGAAAACGTATGCTCCAGGTGATCATGTAACAGCTGATCAAAGAACCTATACTGGAGAAAAACAGTGAAATTATTAATCACGTGGCCTGATGGCGAATACGAAAACCCATACAGGAGAAAAACAATACGAGTTCCAGATTAATCAGAATTCATTTGATCAGGGTAGCAGACTGAAAACCCATACTGACGAAAACCCACACAGGTGTCAGTTTTGTCAGAAAACATTTACTTGTTATAGAAATCTGAAAGTGCACTTGAGAATCCATACTGGGGAAAAACCATACGGGTGCAAGTTATGTCAGAAATCATTTGCAAACGAAAGTCATCTGAAAACACACACGAGAACTCATACTGGGGAAAAACCGTACATGTGCCATTTATGTCCGAAATCGTTTGCTGTTTCTTGTCGTCTGAAAGCACACATGAGAACCCATACTGGGGAAAAACCATACATGTGCCATTTATGTCCGAAAAGATATGCTCAATGTGGTCATTTGAAAGGGCATATGAAAACGCATACTGGGGAAAAACCACACAGGTGTCAGTTGTGTGAGAAACCATTTACTGAACAGTGTACTTTGACAAGGCACATGAGGACCCATACTGGCGAGAAGCCATACAAATGTCAGTTATGTCAGAAATCATTTGCCTTCTATAGTAATCTGAAAATGCACATGAGAACCCACTCTGGTGAAAAACCATACAAATGCCTGTTATGTCAAAAATCATTTCCTAGAGATGGTGATCTGAAAATGCACATGAGAACCCATACTGGGGAAAAACCATACAGATGCCAGTTATGTCAGAAAGCATTTGCTAAAAATAGTCATCTGAAAAGACACATGAGAACCCATACTGGCGAGAAACCATACAGGTGTCAGTTATGTCAGAAACGATTTACACGTGGCGGTAATCTAAAGAGTCATATGATAACTCATACAGGAGAAAAACCATACATATGCGAATTTTGTAACAAAGGATTTGCAGAACCTGGAAATTTAAAGAAACACAGAAGGACTCATGGAACTGCGAAGCTACACACACAGTATAAACCTTATAGCAAGAGCAGTTCTTCAGTGAAGCAGTTTAAACTCCAAGCAGGAACACAGCCACAGGGTGTTAAAATGGGAAGTGAAGCAATTGCTATTTTATCTGATCATTTCATCACAGTTGGTAGTACAGGCATTATATTTAGACCATATGAATTTTTCTGAAAGAACATATATCCGGATTCTAGTGAAGTTGCAGGGCGTTTAGCGAAAATTAGAGATGCAGAATGTCTATATTGGCAAATTGAAATCTCCTTTGGATCGAATAGCGTCTTTGCCAAAATCGTTTGGGTGTTGTATATGTGACGAATTACTTGAACCAAAGAAAGAATTTATATAACATTGTTCTTGCCATCGAATTTCCCCACCTGACGACTTAGTTGCCAGTCTTTGCTGATTTATGATTCCACATAAATACATCTGAAAGCATTTGTAATTTGAGAAACAAATAAGCTAAAAAAAAGTGCTGGAATACATACCTGCATGCATAGTTATTTAGTAGCCTACCACTTTCGTTTCAGAATACAGAATTCAAAGGTTCCTCCTTATAATCGCCTCATATTCAAAGCATTGCCTTCTTCTGACATAACTGTAAGACTTGAGAATTGCTGTCGGTCATGAAAAATCAGTGGCGGCTCTAGACTTTTGCAACAGGGGGGCCACGGAGGGGCCGGGGAAACAGATGGAGGGGCCAGTCTAATTTCGTCAAAAGTGAGAATGGTGACAAGAGACCTGTATTTTATGCACAACTTGAACAACGAACAACCATTTCAGACCTTTTTCTCCTTACAAATATAGCCTAAGTATGTGCAATTTACGATATGACATTGATTAAAAGGCTAAGAACAGATATATACCCATATATGTGTATATATATATATATATATATATATGTATATGTATATATATATACATATATATATACATATATATATATATATGTATGTCAGCAATAATAAAGAATATATATATATATATATATGTACATATGTATATATATATACATATATATATGTACATATATATATATGGGGATACGGTTTATATGTTGAAGCCTCTATAGCGGCTTTACGGGTATTTGTCAAAGACCACCAAGCCGCTATAGCGGCTATACGGGGCAAGAGGTTTCTCTCCAGTATCTGTTCTCATGGGCGTCTTTTGAGAATATGCAATATCTAAACCTTCAGGTCTTAACTGGCATTCGACCATTATTTCTACCTTATGGTTGGTCATGTTGGCAGAATTCCGATCATACTTGAGTGCATTTGTTTGGCATTCTCCTGGATTTAGTCCTGTGTTATGGTCTTCAGATGATTTCCCTTTAGGATGAATATCGACAACGGAAGCCTCTGATCCTATTAGGCAATCAAGCGGCTCTTCTGTTTTATGAGTGGTCATTCCATTCTGATCGCATGCAAGAGTAAGTGTTTGGCATTCTGTCTGGATTTCTTTCCCATGACTATCGTTATGACTCTCAGATTGTCCAGACAGGCCTTTGAATGATTTCTCTCTGGTATCAATATGTAAGTTATTATCTGCCACTGAAAATGAGCTCTCACATACCGGACGTCTGTGTAGCCTCTTGATGTGGATTCTCATGTGCATCCTCAGATCACAGCGCCATCTAAATGTTTCCTTACATAAGTTGCAATGGTGCAAAGGTATTTCTCTAGTGTGACTTTTCATGTGATATTTGAGACCAGAAGATTGTGAAAACTTTTTGTCGCACAATTGGCATTCATGAGGCTTTTCCCCTGTATGACTTCTTAGATGCCTCGTGAGATGACTAATCCGTGCAAATGCTTTAGAACACACACTGCATCTATGTCGTTTGTCTATATTACAGCTGCCAATACTATCAGACTTCAGATCATTTGCTAATGCAGAGGCTTGACAATCATTTGGCTTTTCTACTGTGTGATTTCTCATGTGGGTCTTGAGAATATCAGACCGTGTGAATGCTTTAGGACATAAGTGACATTCAAAGGGCTTTACACCAGTATGGGATCTGGCGTGCCTCATCATAGAACTATGATCGACACAGGCTTTGAGACAGATCTGGCATTTGTACGGTCTCTCTCCCAAGTGAGAGTTTTTATGGACTTCTGCATGGTCAGCAATCACTACTGATTTCCCATGCACATTTTCTTGAATAAGGGTTTTGTTTGAAGTGTCAAGGCAACTGTAGATAACAAAGCTATCTGAAGCCATTATTATTATGGTATGCAGACAAAAGTGTATGGGCTTCTTTTGTTGATCGCAACACTGACAAACAAGGATTTCCTTGAAGCTGTACAGCTATTCCACAATATATTTATTATTATAATGTTCATCAAATGGTTTCACCAAAGGACTGGCTTCTTCCACTGCATCTTTGGCATAATGTTTATTCAGTAGAGGGTAATCCCGTAGTTTAGGTTGCTAAATTATTCTAATGTCTTCAATGCCGTATTTGACGTTGGTAAGTAAGCACTCTAACTATGTCTATCATAACTATAATCAATCCCGCTTCCATTTCATCGAGAATTTTTTTTAATCAATCCATCTTCCATTTAATGACAAAAATGACCCAACTTCTATTTAACCAAAAATATTTTTCATCAATGGAACTTTTATGAGCAAAGAACTTTTCTCATGGGTCCAGCTTCGACTTACAGAAACAATTATTTTCATTATTCCAGCTTCTATTGCATCAAAAACTAAGTCTCATCAATCCAGCTTCTATTTACGGTAAAAATTATTTCCATCGATCAACTTCTATTTAAAGACAGAAATAGTTTCATCAATCCCACTTCGAGTTATTGAAACAATGTTTTTCCTTAATCCAGCTTCCATTGCAACTTGACGATATAAAATAATTTAGCAACCTAAACTACGGGTTTACCACTCTCTCATGGTCCTTGCTGTCATTAATTAAATGCGTTCGTTGCAGAAGCGCAAATCTGGAGGGACAGATTTTTTCGAGGACCGCTTTTTTGTAGGCCTATATATTGGGGGAAAGACAGGTCTCAGTCAAAACTTTGGGGGACTGTCCCCTCTGTCCCTCACTCTGTGATTTACGCCACTGGTTTGTTGACTAGATAATATTAACCGAGTAATAGAATCTAACCTGGTTTCACCTTGAAGTCGAATTTTCCCGTTATCCGGTTTATACTTTCATCAGCACAAAATGGCGAGCGGTGAAAGTGCTTCAATAATTAACAAGTAAGCTGGAGTTTTTGAAAGTACATCCTGCCATCTATGGAATACATTTAAAATATTGACCTATTAATGTTATGTAACTTATTAACAATCCTATTTTGTAAAATTATTATTTTTTACTGTTGAATAGTATTACTAAGACAGAAGTCGGGGTTGAGTCGGGAGCGCTTCTGAGTAGATAATCTTGAAGGGGCGATACATAAATCTCTAAAATGAATGAAAAGAAATGAACTGAAGAGCTGGTTTATTAAAGCGCATAAACAAGTATCACAACCATGATATGATTTTAATAACAAAACTAAGGCGCTACCTAAAATAAAGCGTGCAGAACCGGGTTAATCTCAAGCGCTGTGTCGTGACTCATGTCAGAGGGGTTATTTGCTAATTAGGCTGTTATACCACATAGGCTCTGCGCCCTAGGCCTCATGAATTTGAACTGCCCAAAAAAGATGACCACAATTTCATCTCTAGGGTTCTATTTCGCACTATTCGGTGATTTTAAGATTTAACTCAATCTGACTAAAGGCATAAACTTATAGTTTTTAATTTCATTACCTTCATTATCCCATGTAAACAAGTTGCGGTATGTCAACTTAGTATTTTTAATAATAAACGAAATCTAATACTACTAGAACAAGGACGATTGGTAGGCATACAGAGCATTGGATAGATCAGGGTTCAATTTCCGTCATAAAAAAATCAATGTGGAGTGTAAAGAATCGGTCGAGCAAATTTTATACTCCTCCGATAAATATTAGGCTATAAAATTCTGTATTGCAGGAAAACAATTGCAAACCGAATTTTGGCTAACATGAAAGTTTAAAAGATTGTTTTCTCTATTTCTGGATGAAACTATTGACATTTTAATCAATCAATCTTCGTTTATTCCGATCACCATGCCGACAGAGCACAGCCTGTTACAAGTGTAAGTAGTTAGTTGTATGTTTATATATGTGTTCATTAACTTCATTTGTACCCTTAGCCTGTCTGGATTTCATTAATTTAATTTTGAATGACTTATTCAGAATTTGTTTTTATACAGTACTCTAGAAATGAAGTTGCGATTGTCCTTGTCCGGAAGAGAGATGGGCCTGAGGACGGAGCACATGTCCACAAGAGGGGCAAGGTGGGGGCAAAGCCGATGGTTTACATGGTGTTCATCGTTATATACAGCGCTAAATAAGCGATCATCATCTTCCACCCCATCTGCCGCACTGGGTGATTGATGGGGTAGATACTGTCCACGTCTCAGCCTCCCCATGAACTGCTTACCCCATCCCGCCCTTCTGCGCTAGTGTAATCCCACCCGGCCGGCGAGGCATACACTAGATGCGCTATGCTGGTCATTTTTGTCACTTCCTGCTTTTGATGGGAGGCCGTGGGATCTGTGCACGCGCAGTACGTACATTGTATTGTATTCAAACAGTTATAATTATAAAGCGCCTCTCATCGGGTGAACCATTCAGAGGCGCTCCCAGTGCGCAAGGCCAAAGAGAAGAAAAAGGTTTTGAGAAAAGCAAAGGTGGAAGAGAGGTTACTAGCTAGAATTTGAGAGCGAGTAGATGGAGACAGCGCATTCCAACGAGAGGGACCAATTGAGGTAAAGGACCGGGGCTGAGCCATTGCTGTTCTAGTATGAGGAACTAGAAGCTCAAGTCTGTTTGATGAGCGTTGTGGTCGATGGGAGGAGGCTGAAAGAGGCCGGAGTAAAACATCAGCTAAATATTTTGGGGCAAGACCCCTTTGTGCCTTGAAGACTAAAATGAGGATTTTGAATTTAATGCGAGCAGGGAGAGGAAGCCAGTGCAGTTGCTCAAACATGAAAGTAGAAATGTGAGAGTACCGTGGTAGGCGTGCTACTAATCTGGCGGCAGCATTTAGGACCGACTGAAGAGGTGAAAGACGAACCTTAGGAAGACCAATGAGAAGAGAATTGGAGTATTCAATTCGGGAGCATATGAAAGCATGAACCAGAGTGGTGAAAACAGAAGATGAGACAGAACGCCTAAGACGCCTCAAATGAAAATAAGAAGAACGTGTTAGGTTAGAGGTATGATCATGGACGATGAACATACTGTGAGGACGTTCTCCACATCGGTGGTCATCCGCAGACCCGATCTTATGGTCACCCCCAAGACCCGCATCGTTTCTACTCTGGCCACCTCAGGTACAATGGGTGGACTGTTCGAGGTTTCCTCCTTACGAAGATGATCATCTCTCCCAGTCAGTCGCAGGTTGTGCATTGTACCTTCCTCAGTCAGATTCCTCTCTTCCCTGATGAAAACCAAGAGATAAGTGTAATCAGCAAACTTTACTATGTTGAATTTATGTTTAGGGTGGAGAACGGACGCACCCACCACGTTGGATACCGGTCCAAGTACTGACCACTGTACGATGCTAGCTGTGATGCAGGCAGCTTCTAAAACATCCCCACCGTAGCTAGTGATATGCCCTCTGCCTCTAAAATAGCTTATTAATCAGTTGTAGACAGCGTCTTTTATTTCCATCCCCGCATACTTTGTGGCAAGCTAATCGGACTTATCCAAATGAATCCAATCTAATATCATAACTTCTGCAGTTTTTACATAATTATCATTATGAACAAACAATTCGTTCTTTAACAGTGCCATGACAGTTTAATTAGACAACTTTAAATATCATAGTCTTGCTTATAAGATGCGGAAGTTGAAATCTAGAACAAAATTAAAATAATATTGTCCCTATCGATGCAATATACGTAAAGAAAGCTGTTGAAAAGTTTCTTTTTATCAAAGGATTGGTTAATATTTCAAAAATTACGTTAGTGTAAGCTATACAGCGGAAAAATGTTTAGTCAATAAGACCGATAATTGACTTAGCCTACTGAAAATTGTTCAACGTTCTACAATAGTCTATTGATTATTATTTTCTTTCAGGAGCCATAATTTATTCAAATAATATACATCAGCTGCCATGATCATTTTGGTTAGATAGCGAATAGCAAGGAATAGCTCTGGAATAATATAAAGTATTTTAAATGCTTTGAAAGTGTTCCTATGCAATAGTGTTCCTATATGCAACTACATGCAAAACGTTTGTTGAAAAGTAAATCATGTTAAACTGGTTATAGATAGTCTAGGCTGTGACGTGACACATTATTGGAAGTATGCTATGAATAAATTTTGGTAACAAAATTCTCTATGAAGCGAACTTCTAAGCGGACTTGTTAGCTGAATAGTGGGTTTCTACGCGGCTTTATTTGATAAAACATAATACGGACAAAGCGACTCCACACTGGTCGTTCCTGTTCCTTGCCATATGTAGAGCATTTCGTTCACCAAATGATTCTCCAACTGAAATGAGACAGAACGCCTAAGACGCCTCAAATGAAAATAAGAAGAACGTGTTAGGTTAGAGGTATGATCATGGACGATGAACATACTGTGAGGACGTTCTCCACATCGGTGGTCATCCGCAGACCCGATCTTATGGTCACCCCCAAGACCCGCATCGTTTCTACTCTGGCCACCTCAGGTACAATGGGTGGACTGTTCGAGGTTTCCTCCTTACGAAGATGATCATCTCTCCCAGTCAGTCGCAGGTTGTGCATTGTACCTTCCTCAGTCAGATTCCTCTCTTCCCTGATGAAAACCAAGAGATAAGTGTAATCAGCAAACTTTACTATGTTGAATTTATGTTTAGGGTGGAGAACGGACGCACCCACCACGTTGGATACCGGTCCAAGTACTGACCACTGTACGATGCTAGCTGTGATGCAGGCAGCTTCTAAAACATCCCCACCGTAGCTAGTGATATGCCCTCTGCCTCTAAAATAGCTTATTAATCAGTTGTAGACAGCGTCTTTTATTTCCATCCCCGCATACTTTGTGGCAAGCTAATCGGACTTATCCAAATGAATCCAATCTAATATCATAACTTCTGCAGTTTTTACATAATTATCATTATGAACAAACAATTCGTTCTTTAACAGTGCCATGACAGTTTAATTAGACAACTTTAAATATCATAGTCTTGCTTATAAGATGCGGAAGTTGAAATCTAGAACAAAATTAAAATAATATTGTCCCTATCGATGCAATATACGTAAAGAAAGCTGTTGAAAAGTTTCTTTTTATCAAAGGATTGGTTAATATTTCAAAAATTACGTTAGTGTAAGCTATACAGCGGAAAAATGTTTAGTCAATAAGACCGATAATTGACTTAGCCTACTGAAAATTGTTCAACGTTCTACAATAATCTATTGATTATTATTTTCTTTCAGGAGCCATAATTTATTCAAATAATATACATCAGCTGCCATGATCATTTTGGTTAGATAGCGAATAGCAAGGAATAGCTCTGGAATAATATAAAGTATTTTAAATGCTTTGAAAGTGTTCCTATGCAATAGTGTTCCTATATGCAACTACATGCAAAACGTTTGTTGAAAAGTAAATCATGTTAAACTGGTTATAGATAGTCTAGGCTGTGACGTGACACATTATTGGAAGTATGCTATGAATAAATTTTGGTAACAAAATTCTCTATGAAGCGAACTTCTAAGCGGACTTGTTAGCTGAATAGTGGGTTTCTACGCGGCTTTATTTGATAAAACATAATACGGACAAAGCGACTCCACACTGGTCGTTCCTGTTCCTTGCCATATGTAGAGCATTTCGTTCACCAAATGATTCTCCAACTGAAAAAGATTTACACAAAGTAGCTTTCATTAGTAGGCTAATAGACTTTAAAACGAGTCCACAATGTATACCGTGATACTGTGTAACGTGTTTCGAATTTAGGACAACGTAGGTCTATAATTATATTCGTTTATTGGAACGAATAATATTATATAGCTTATATCAGACAATGCGTTGCAAATGACTTTTAGATTTGTTTACTTATTTAATAATAATAATAATAATAATAATAATAATAATAATAATAATAATAATAATAATAATAATAATAATAATAATAATAATAATAATAATAATAATAATAGTAGTAATAATAATAATAATAATAATATTAAATGTAAAATTGCTACATGTACCGTACTGCTAATTTAGTATTGAATGACATGCTGCTTGACACTGACTTCTCTTACACTGCTTTTGATGACTTGCCATCTGTCATCTGCTTTGCATTCTTTAATATTCTCAAGGAAAAGGTCCCTAAATCCACACCAACGGATTTCATACCTACACCACTTATTGTCTCTTGCTCTGATGTTTTCTCCCACCTTATTGCACACTTGGTCTTTTGCAGAAGAATGTTTTCCATCATTCCTCAAATCTGCTTTAGTCACGCCTTTACATAAAACACTTGGCCTAGACACCAGCAATTTTTCTAACTTCAGACATATCTCGAACCTCAGAAACATTTCCAAGATCCTCGAATGTCTCTTTCTTATGTGTATCAAGAAACACATCACTTCCACATCAAACTTCAGTCCTTATCAGTCAGCCTACCGAAAAGGCTAATCCGTGGAAACTGCTCTCGTCCCTACACTGGATAACATCTTCTCATCTATTGCCAATGGAAAAGCCTGCCTCTCACTATGCCTTGACCTCAGTGCAGCCTTCGACACCATAGACCACCAGCTTCTCCTTTCAAGACTCACCAAAAGCTTCGGTGTATCTGGGACTGCCTTAAACTGGTTAGCTTCTTACCTGGGTGACCGAAATCAGCAGGTAGGCATCGGTACCATTCGGTCTGAATCCCATGTCTGCACTGCTGGAGAGCCACAGGGATCTGTCGTCAGCCCTTTATTATTTAGTCTTTATTTCCCAATCAGTCGTATAGCTAATCACTTTGGAGTTCAATTACAGCAGTACGTGGATGTTACTCAGTTTCATATTGCTCTGTCATATACTGATCAGTCCGGTGAACTAAAGCTCATCTATGCACGCATGGTTCTGTTTCAGTTGTTTGGTCATAAACCCAGACAAAGTCTGAGGTAATTCTGTTCGGTTCACACCAACGACTGCGTTCTCTTCTTTCGCTTTCATCGACCTCACAGTCACTGTTGTGCTACTATCAGCTACAGTCAAGACACTTGTGTAAGCTCACATTCTGATCAAACATAACAAATCTGTAAATCTTGTTTCTATAACATCAGGGCAATATATCACTTCAGGTCGGCTCTGACTAAGAATATGTCACAAACCATAGGCTGTTCCCTCGTTTCCCTCGTTTCCCTCTAATTCGCCTTTTGTGGGTCTCTTAGACCTCGAACTCAACAGGCTGCAATGCCTCCAAAACTCTTAAGCTCACGTAGTGCTGCATGTTCCACTGCACCCAATTAAAGCACCTCGACTGCACTCTCTCTTCGTAGTTCAAATTCACTTCTTCCTTCAAAAAGCGGCTCAAAACTCACTATTTCTCATAGGCTTTCAAGCACTTTGATATCTAACTCCATCTTCTCTAGTGAATTGCTTATAAAAGTTGATTATCTACATCTATCGACTGTTAAAGTAGATTATGCGGATAGAATACCTAATTTTCAGTTTAATGTTTCTCGTTTTGGTTGACATTTTGCGAAGTGCCAATTCCTGGAGAGATGTCTGCATCAGGAATATTGGACCTTGGTCGCATGCAGCCGCAAAAGGGCTCCGAACTATCCTGTAAAGAAACTGAGTGAGCAACCATGTGGATATAAATGTGGCTGTCACAAGTTATTGTAGTAAGCTAAGATCTACTTACTGTATTGAACTAGATTTACACAAATATTTGTTTATCTTCTGATGCAAAGACTGGGCCTATATCGAAATACAAGGCGAGTCTGAATTTCAGTTAATTAATTATAATATGTTACTTTAATACGGAATAATTCAAAATATCTGTTGGATTACAGAGACAGACACTGTGAGAGAATTAGTCTGAATTCTTGATTATGATCGAGCAAACTCCTTAATTCAGACATCTAATTCAACGAATGCCAAGAAGAAATAGACGTTTCCAAAATGAAAATAAAAACTACAAATAAAAAAAACGATACGTAACGTATTTATTTTAAAAGCAGAGGCTACAGTGGGAGGCTGTGTAATAATGCTGACCATTGGACTAAAATTGAGGCATATGAATATGAGAAAACTTAACATGCGATCTTACCCTGTCAGCAAATTGGTTTACGCCCTGTGTGAAAGATGAGAGTCCCTTTAAGTAGAGTTCATTATGAGAGGTGATTCGATCCAGAGTCTCCTTAAATATCTGTTTTCTTCGCGCCTCCTCAGCTTCGTCTTTGTATTTCCTCTCTTAAATCAAGAAACAATTTCTTTGCATCCATTTTATTTCAAGATTATTTTGCAGAGGGATTTAGGATTTTCACCTTTAGGCCAAAACCCAGATATGCTGATAATGGTCAGTGAATACGTTGGTATGCTACTATGCTGGAAGCTCAAGGTTCGAGTGAAATGAACCTAGTCTAGAAAACTGATAAGCGGTCATCCAAGAGCATTAAAACAGAAAGAGGGGGTTTGGAAAAGTTTGACAGTTGTTGACAGGGGGGAGGGGGGGGTTTGGTCCAAGTTGACGTCAACAAATTTTTCTTTATATAAATGAACAAAATATGGTAAATGACTAAAAAAAAAAAAAAAAAGGTCATCAGGGAAAAAATGTTGCCGGTAGGGGGGTTCTGGGATTCTTGACATAATTTTTTTGGGGGGGTCCGTCAATGTTTGACAGTTGTTGACAAGGGGGGGGAGGGGGTCAAAAAAAAGGCCTAAAATTTGTTGACATAATTAATGGATGACCCCTAATGGTCAGTGAATACGTTGGTATGCTACTATGCTGGAAGCTCAAGGTTCGAGTGAAATGAACCTAGTCTAGAAAACATGCGGTTTCCAAGAGCAGAAAGAGAAAGACAGAGAACGATAGACTTCGTCGCCTGAGAATTATCCTCGCGTATGTCCATTTTCCAAAATTCCGAGATAATCGAGGTTGAAGTTTGGGCCGCATTTTGCGGAAAAATAAGAAATTCAATGCAATAAGGAGGGCATTGTCAAATTACAGTTCGCACACAGACGTTATATTAAAACATCAACATTGCATAAAGACTCTGCATTTAAAAAATTAACGATTAGCGCTGTTTTTCAGAAATTTTTGAAAATTTTGTATAAAATGGATTTACAAATATTACGAACCATCCTACGGAAAACAAAGACATGAAATGATTAAATCAAGCAACGACCAATTATTAGAGAGTGTTTTTGTTAAAATATTCATGGATATAGTCCGGATTTTTAAATTAAACACTTTTAATTGTCTGGATATGCAACAGTATAGTTCAGCTAAGCGCACAGGTTTATACTGTTGTATATCCTGCTCGTCCAATCAACGACGAGCTTTCTCTGGACATACAACAACATACACTGCTACACCACGAATGCTGTGTGGAGATACGATAAAATCTGTCTGAAAACAGGACATACGACAGTATATTTTGTTGAATATCTTTAAAACGACCTGTCGTATCTCTTAGCCATTGAAACTGAAGAAAGATACAAAAAATTCTGCTACAAATCAACTCTAAACTGCTTTTCGAAAAAAAGTGGAGATACGACAAGATAATTCTCAGGCGACGACTTGCAATTGTAAATTTATAGTAAATTTATAACTAGTACCTTTTATCGATCAGATGTAAAATGCAAAAGTCAGCAACTGACGGGAATTTCAAATTATAAGCAGTGCTCACTTGAAAATTGAATATCTTTAAAAGCGGTTCACTTAAAACACAGAGATGCAGCCTATCGCAATCGTAATCTCCAAATTTATAAAGCACCGCTGGAAACTTAAGTGAAGGTGTTTACCGGCTTATTTTCAAGCGCTGTATCGTGACATATGGTTTGTTCAGACATTTAACATTTTTGTTTGGCAAAATGACACTATTTTTGAGTGGAAAGCCTGAGCAGCGATAAATACAGAAGAGTGAGGCAGATAGCTTTGTAATAAAGGCAATGGAAGTTCATAGATAATATTAGTAAACTCCACATGAAATAAAAAGTGAATCCAATTTAAATTATGTTACCAAATTTTATTTTGAATTTTTCCCACTCTTTGTCGAGTTCATCAGATGAAGTGGAATATCTTTCAACGTCGGAAACAGCCATTAGCATCAGTTGCACTGTTCCAATCAGGAAACGTTTGTATGTAGATCGTTTCCTCCCTTTCAATTAAAGATAAACGACAATTGACTTTGAAGTTAAACGTGGTAGTTCATTTTAACCCTCGGGCTACCAAGGGGGGTGGTTGCCACCCCCTAGGTTTTTTTCATCTCAAACTTTTCCGTATGGAATAAAATTTGACCTTTTAGGTAGCTGTAGGGGGTTCATTTGCACACGTTTTGAGGTAAAATATGAGATGATATCTCACACCGTTCAAAAGTTATACCCAATATACCCGAGGCACCAGGGGGTGGATACCACCCCCTAGATTTTCGACTATATCTTATCCGTCATTTAATATTAAGAGAAACAAATTATACCATTCTATAGAGGGAATGTGGGGCTACATTTCTATGGTCACCGAGTTGACCTGAGACAACCGGAAGTGCTCAAAATAAATTATAATACGCGTAACATGCGTGAAAAATGGCTGAATGGAAGGACTCCCCCCTTAGTTTTTTGTCTGTAGCGTATTCATTTGTCTTCCTGGAAGAGAAACAAAGACACCATTCTTTAGAGGGAATGAAGGGCTTCATTTGCATACCTACATCTTTGTCTTTTGAATACCGGAAGTGATCAAAATAAATAATAATATGCGTAATCTGTGTGAAAATGGCTGAATACAGCGTTATAACGTAAACCGATATATATGTATGGATATATATGTATGGATGTACATTTATACTATATAAACATGTGCAGGGATGATTTTGTGTATCTTTTATACATAGATTAGTTTCAAAACACACATAATCTTATATTTGTTTATCCAAAAAGTACAAAATGTACGCAATAATATACAATATTGCTAATTAATGGGTCCAATTGTTAAAAGTGATGTAATTTCGAGGTGCATTCACATAATGTACAACTAAATACACCATTCTGTGCAGAAATGAATGCTGAATCCAATGCTATATTACAAGTTATGATATGTAAAACCAAACACGAAATCCAGGGGGGTGGTAACCACCCCCTTGGTAGTCCGTGTTACAAAAAAAGCTTGGTAGCCCTAGGGTTAAATTAAAACAGGTACAATTGAACAAGAAGCTAGACATTGTGCTTCTTTTAAAATTGAAGTTAAACAATAATTGATTATGCTGCTGCACATGGTACTTCCTCCATTGATTATGTGAATTAAAGCATGTCACTTCACTTTAAATAAAAAAAGAAATTTTACAGGATGCTAAGCATGGCAATTCCCTTCAAATTAAAAGCAAATACCAATTAATTTGAAGTTGAACATGGTAGTTCCTTATAAGTTAAAGATAAACTACAATAATTTAACATGCGTAAGGCTTCTAAGTCTAGCCTAAAAGGCTGCTCAATTTCTACTTTCTAATGGAATGTAAGTTCTAATTGCCAAAATACTTGAAGTGACCACAGACTGAGCACTGTTTTGTCTTTTCCCTTGGAGACTAATTCTCTTTAAATAAAAAATACCATTGGGGTAACATTGACTTCTCTCACATTAATGCAATTTGTGACTAATGATACTTGAAAGGAATATTATATTCGCTATTTCTCTTTATTAGACATACTAGACATTAATAAGCATACTGTTGCAAGAAGGTTTATCCACCCAAAACAGCATTGAAACATTGGAGCAAAACTGACATGGGTAACACTGACACGGTGTCAATGTACATCACAAAACGAACAACGAGCTTAGACCTTATTCGTTCAAAATAATCCCGTTATCTATCGTTTTACCGTCCCAAATTATTCCCATTAGAGCACATCATCTCAACAAAATCAAAAACTAGACGCATCTTTACGGAACCCATAGTTTTATAATGCGTTAAAAGAAAAATTGTTATTTAGGTTGAGTTTATCATCACAGACGTCCATTCGAAATGCTATTCAAGTCAAGCGGTCTCTCTCTGTCCGTCTTTCTGCCTCTGTCTCTGTCCTTTCGTGTGTCTGCATGCCTGTCTTCATAAGGTAAATAGATCTTACCCAAAAGAGAGCAAAGTAAAAGTAATCGACAATTTCACACACTAAAGTACAGTGTATTAGCAGTCAACGACGATAATAAAAGCACAGTACATGCAGTTTCACAAATAAAAATTATACAGAAAATAATTAGGGATTATTAGGCCAAGCTTGTTGATCCGTTTTGCAGACGTAGATGCGCAATGGCAAGAGTCACTTTTAGATCCGTCTAACAAGGTCACAGACGTATAGTGGCGCCACCAGACGCCAAGAAAGGCGACGTCTAGAACATAATTATTTAAGACACAAAGCATTGCCAGTCATTTCTGTCAATCAGTGGTCATCATCAGTCATAATTATGAAAATCAAGCATAAAATTAATGAACATTACACAGGTCTAACGCTACATAGACAAAAACTCTTAAAGTCTTAATGCATTTACACGAAGTGTCAAAATGCTGACAACGCAGTAGGCTTATTATGCGGTCATAACTATGTGTAACTTTCATCATGCCAGTTGAGTGATTTTGTCACTAGCAATTAGTGTCTCTGCTGATCACGCGGAAATTCTAACGCAGTGCGACGACATTTAGGCCTAGAGGTTTACATTTGGAATTTTAGAGGTTCTCAGTTTTGTCCTTAATATTAATTTTCATTGTTTGGCCATAAAGTAGACACGAATGCGTCCGCGTGTCTGCGTCACTGCATGTGTATGTTTGTCCGTCTGTCTGTCTCTCCGTCTCTCTCTGTGCATCTATCTGTCTTTCGCAGCCAAGTAGGCCTATTACCCAATGCATTGCAATATCAAAGTAGCCTATTCATCAAATGTCACTCTGCTAGTCTTACCATTCAACGTATAGGCCTAAATAAAAGCATACGCACATGCATCGGCACGACAGACAGGCAGACGGACAGACAGACAGACACAAGGACATACAAACAGGACATGGCAAGTTGTTAGTCTGCTTATTATTATTGCTATTGTGCGTGTACGTCTGGAGGACGGTTCTACATGTGTCACCCTATTCGCATTTGCGTTCCGCTGCATGGGCCAGGCGTAGGCGTTTATAATAGGCCAACATTGACGTTGTAGGGTAGGACTGTAGCAGAGTGATGAGATTTCAATGTGTTGGGTAGGCTTACTATAATATAGCCATGGCCAAAGACAGATTGATGTAGGCCGTCAGAGAGACAGAAAGATAAGCAGAGAGATAAGCAGACAGACAGACATACAGACATACAGACACAAGAACAGACAGACAGACACAAGAACAGACAGACAGACAGAGACAGAGACAGAGACAAGCAGAGTCAACTTCCAGAAGCCAGTGAACTTCCTGGACATGGTTAGTTAATTATTACTATTGCTATAATAATTGCGCACGTACATTTGCAGAACGGTTCAACTTATTTACAGGAGCCGGATTTTCATGCTACATGGGCTAGGGCCGCTAGGCGTAGGCCTATATGCGTATTATTTAGCAGAGCGAAATTTGATGCATCCTTTTACATTGCAATGCGTTGGGTAATATGTAATCGTGTCTTTGCGAAAGAGAGAGAGAGAGAGAGAGAGAGAGAGAGAGAGAGAGAGAGAGAGACAGACAGACAGACAGACAGACAGACAGACAGACAGACAGACAGACAGACAGACAGACAGACAGACAGACAGACAGACAGACAGACAGAGACAGAGAGACAGAGACAGAGACAGAGAGACAGAGAGACAGAGCACAGACACACAGACACAGACACAAACACAGACACAGACACAGACACAGACACAGACACAGAAAGACAGACACTGACAGAGACAGAGACAGACAGACATATAGATACAGATATAGACAGAGAGAGACAGAGAGACAGAGACAGAGACAGAGACAGAGACAGAGACAGACAGACGGACAGACAGACACTGACAGGGCAGAGACAGAGAGAGAAGAGAAAGAGAGACAGAGAGACAGAGAAAGAGACAGAGAGAGACAGAGAGACAGAGTGACAGAAGGAGACAGAGAGACAGAGATACAGAGAGAGACAGAAGACAGAGGGACAGACAGACAGAGACAGACAGACAGACAGAGACAGAGAGAGACAGTGAGACAGAGAGAGACAGACAGACAGAGACAGAGACCGAGACCGAAACAGAGACAAAGACAGAGACAGACACACAGACAGACACACATACAGACAGACATACAGATATACATACAGACATACATACATACAGACAGACACAGGCACAGACACAGACAAACACACAGACACAGACACAGAGACAGAAACTGTGACATAATTAGGCTGAATTTTCAATTATTATGGAGCAAATTAGGCCTACTTTATTCAGGCATCTAATTCAGGGAAAACCAAGAGGCACTGCATGGATGTTTCCAGAATGAAAATAATAATTACAAATAAAAACCTACAAGTAAGGTATTTTTTATAAAATCAGAGGCTAGTGGGAGGTTGTGTAATAGTGCTGACCATTGAACTAAAATTGAGACATATGAAAAATGAGAAAACTTAACATTTTGGTTCGTCATGTGATCTTACCTTGTCGACAAATTGTTTTATGCCCATGGTATAAGTTGTGAGTCCCTTTGAGTAAAGCCGGTCGATCGCGCTTTTAACCCTGCGACTACCGCTGGGGTCAAAAATGACCCCAGAGGTAGTTTGCATTAGTGCTGCTCAGCCCCCATAAGTGATATCTCAATTAAATTTTATGACTTTATAGGTATTCCTGTTTTGTACAAAATTCCAAGTTTTATTTTACATTTTCTAGCACCAGGTGGCGCAGGTATTCCATTTATACACTGAGTGCCAGTGGGGTCGTTTTTGACCCCAGTGTAAACTGATTAATTCTGGCATATGTAAAAATAACAAAATACATTTTTATTGAGCTAACATTTATTTTAGAAGTATTTTTAACAAAGATAAACTATTATAAATTGTTTACATGGTATATTTATTACACAAATGATGACAGTCCGCTAACAGGTGTCCAACTAGTTATGAGAAAACCAATTATATAAGAAGCTGAAGTGGATAAAATAAGAGAAATAGTGTCATCTATGGTGAAACATGGATTGATATTTCGGACAAGTCAAGAAATGAAGCAGTCCAGCAATTGTAAAGTTTAGACGATGTTTCAGCGACAGCATGACTAGAAATCGGTTCTAGAAAATATCACGTTCCCTTAGATTTGACGATGCGGTGCACGGAAGAGAACGTCAATATCCTAAACAACTTGCAACTATTAGAACAATGTTTGACAAGTGGACAAAATCATTAGAAAGTGATAAGAATTCCAACATAATCTGTGCCGCCTATAAGCGCAATGAGGTCGTTTTTGCCGAGTATACCTGTATAAACTTCAAACAGTAACTGTAATGACCGGAAATTGTCCATATTAGTTTTGAACATTGAACAATCGGTAACTTTGAACACTAATCTGTAACAATTAAATTAAAAATTCATTCATTTCAACAGCCTATACATGTTCTAAATACTTTACTAATAATTGATTTAATGGCAATAAATAAAAACGCAAAAAACAAAAAACTTATTGTAAAAATTGTGTTGTGGTCATTTTTCACCCCACTGGTACTCAGTGTAACAATAAAATTCTGGTAATCTGAGGGTTAAACCCTACGAATCACGGATGTGGCGGCGGCGTCCCAAGAACATACCCGGCTCACTTGCTCCGTAAGCTGCGGCGTCGTCCATTCATACGTTGCGGCTAAGGAAAAACGAAGTCGCCTAGCGACTTCATGTATCGAACTGCTGAAAAACTGACAACTTATAAAAACTTACAGTCTTTGAGAAACTGATAACTTTGAGAAGTGAAAACTTACAAAGTCTGAGAAGACAAAACCTTACAAAGTTTGAGAAAAGAAAAACTTTGTGAAAACGTCAAACTTAGAACATTTAAAAAATGACAAGTTATGAAAAGTCGGAAACTGACAACATTCATAAACTGACAACTTACGGAAACTGACAATTACTGTTTGCGGACTATTGTCATGTGTTCGAATTTTGGCATTTTTTCTGCTGATTTATTATAAAAATTAAGAAACAATTATTAAATATGACATATTATAACAAGTTTGCAGTTGGTTGTCAGTAAGCTACGCCTACCGCTAGGTCAATTTGCCTGTTTTCGTGTTTAATTTACGATTAAACGCAAAAAATCGAAAGCTGTCGTATTTTCATAAAGTTCGTCTTTTTCAAAGACAGATGTAGGAAACTCGAGAATTGATGAAACATTTTAATACTTTATCTTAATTGATGAAAACATTTTAATACTTTATCTTAAATATTTTATCTAAAAGAAAAAATCCATCAACGACTGCTGAATGAAACAATTGAACAGATTGAAGCGCCATCTATTACGACGGTAAGATGGTGCACCAATTTACCTAAAACAAATAATAACAAGATTAACAGCACAACATACTGTCTGGCAATCTTATAATCGTATATACTTGAGGTGGCCATCGACTGGTGTTTTGCGCATTATGATAACGGCTAAGTGGAAGTTATTTTTAATGGAATACTGTTTCAGAAGGATGGTCCAATGCACTTGAAAGCAAAATGACCCGCATGGTCGAACGGCAGCGAAAGCATTAAGTCCCAAGATGTCACTAATGGAACAAAGATCATCATGCCTATCTTCATTTCTCCTCTCACCCTCTTCAATCTTTTTCACCAGGAATTCAATCTTGAAGGTGGTAGGCTGACTTCCTTAATTTGCAAGTAATGTATGTCACTGTGTTTATATAAATTCATATTTCTTTGCACCGCTGTGATTTGAAGTCTTAGAGTTTACACTTTTTTCGAAAAAACTTTGTCTCTTAATCTCTTTCTGTCTGTCTGTCTGTCTGTCTGTCTATCCTCCCTGTCTTTCATTCTCTAACAGCACTGTGTCACTGGATAACACAATTTTAAAACATCGTAGTGATTGATATTGTCCTTTCTAAATTAAGTAAAACCGTAGTTTACTTTGCTAAATAATTTTATATTTTCAATTTAAAATGGAAGGTGGATAGATGAAAATAATTGTTTGTCTAAATGGAAGTTGGATTGATTAAATTAATGCTTTGCTTAAATCAAAGTTGAAGCGATGGAAATATTTGTTTCAATAAATAGAAGCTGGGTTGATAAAACCAAGTCTTTGATTAAATAGAAGCTGGATCGATTAAGTTTTTTGCTTAAGCGATGTGTGAATTAATAGACACATTCCTGTTTAAATGGAAGTTGGATTGATAAAAAAATTCTTAGTTGGATTAATGACAATAATTATTTCTTAAACAGAAGTTCGATTCATTCAATAATTTTCGGCTTTAATGGAAGCTGGATTGACGACAGTACTGTTATCATGAACAGTGGTAGACTGCTTGCTTACCAAGTTCGGCAATGAAGACATTAAAATAATTTAGCAACGTAAACTACGGGATAACCCTGAATTATGTCATATACGTGACTTTAAAACACATTTAAATTAGACCAAACATTAATCAGTGAATACAACAATATCCTGAAGCATAAAAATTACAACGCACCATTCTTTATGCGTATATCGATCATAATTTAACCCTCAGGCTACCGAGGTTTTTTTGTAACACTGGCTACCAAGGGGGTGCTTACCACCACCCCATGGATTTCGCGTTTGGTTTCACATATCATGTTTTGAAATATAGCAGTGGATTTAGCATTAATTTCTGAACAAAATGGTGTAGGCCTATTTAGTTGTACATTATGTGAACTATCTCGAAATTACATCATTTTTAACAACGGAAGTGATAATTAGCGATGTTTCTATTATTGCGTACATTTTGTACTTTTTGGATAAAGAAATATAAGATTATGTGTGTTTTGAAACTGATCTATGTATCCAATAACATTTTAAAGATAACGATGCTTCATTTGTAACAATAGCCTACAAACTAGTCCACAGTCTGTATTAGATACAGGCGAAATTGTGATGCTGCATTCAGCCATTTTCACATATAACGTGTATTATTATTTATTTTTATCACTTCCGGTGTTCAAAAGACAAAAAAGGAAGCAACCTAATGAAGCCCTGCATACCCTCTATAGAATGGTATTTTTGTTTATCTTCTACGAAGAAAACTGAATACGCTATGTTCGAAAAACTAAGGGGGGTGGTATCCACCCCTCTGGTACCTCGGCTATATCGGGTATAACTTTTGAACGGCATGAGGTACCATCATGATGTTTATCTCAAATGTGGGCCAATGAATCTGCTACAGCTACCTAAAACGTAAAAATTATATTCCATATGAAGAAAAAATTATGCATAAAAACGTAGGGGGTGGTAACCACCCTCCCCCTTTGGTAGCCCGACGGTTAAAGGATATCACAGAGCTAGTAGCAACAAATAAATTATAAAGGCAGTAAAGATCCGAGAAAAATGCCACATACCTCGTAAAAATTATAGTCATAACATCAGTTCCATGGTTAACGTTGTATCTTTTTTTCATTTCAGTTGTACGATCTTCCATTGGAGATGTTGGACATCATCTTAGAGAAGTCCTATCTACATTGGATATTAATTTCATCTGCAAACCAGTGAGACGAAGATGTTATCAGGTCTCTCATATCAGTCGACGTTTGTTTTTATCGAAGAATTACCAGACAACGGTTCAAGAAGGCAATCTGGCGTTATATGAAGGGTTAGATGCCTTGCAAGCATTGCTGTCCAATTTATTTCTTTCGAGCATAGGAGATTACTTTGATAAAAATATTTTTTAAAAATCTGAATACTTCCAGAGTGTCATTATCGTTACTCATATGGTTAGCTAGTTATCCAGACACTTACAACAGTGTAGTGTACTTACCTCACAAAAGCACCGCCTTCAATAGCATAAAATGATATGAAAGTCATTAAAACAAAACATTCCTCAGTAAGCGGGCAATGCTTGCATAACTGAAAGTGTGATCACTGGTGGGTCCTAGTAACAAGAAATGCTCTGCCGAAGGAGTACCATCAAGCGTTAACTGGTGACACAGTTGAACTAAGTTGCAAGAAAAATAGGAGAATATTTATTTTTTTGAGCTAATTTGTGACTTTCTGTCCTCGTCCGAAGGAAACAAGATTTAAATGTTATTCCTTTTCCATTGTTATCGGATTTCGAACTGTATTATTTAGTTTGATTGCCAGCATAGACGTAGGCCTACTTATCAGCAGTAGAGGCTCTAGACTTTTCCAACAGGGGGGGGTCACGGAGGGACAAGGAAAACTGACGAAGGGGTAAGTTGGATGTCTGGTTGCGTCGAAACTGAGAGTGGTGAAAAGAGATCTGTATTGGAGCTACATGATTTCTTTAAATCAACAGCCTCAAGTTAAGACACAAGACACAATTGGAAACAGACTCACTTTATTAAGAGTAAAACCTATAAACTACAAACAATACAATCATACACTTTTAATTAAGTGCAAGTTTACGACTGTCCAGTTAAAGTTTTGACTGGGGCCCTTCTGTTCCCCCATTATGCAAAAATCCTGGCCCCGCAAGAATCTGCCCCAAAGTTATGTACAGATCTATGCCTCTGCGAGATTTGTCCTTTTCGCCCGCCAGTCTCCACCAGGCAGGGGGAGCATAACAAAATGATACTGTTCTGTCTATGGTGGTTGCGTGAGTGATCAGTTGTAGAGAATCCGCAGATGCACCATGGTTTTTGAGTGTTTTAAGGGCGAAGATTGAAGCAGAACCACTTTTGACGACTTGGTTGATGTATTGTATTGTATTGTATTTGAACACTTGTTATAGCGCCTCTACCAGATTGCCCATTCAGAGGCGCGTTCTGTGAGATGTGTTCTGTGACTGATAGTTTTTCATCAATGGTGACGCCTAGAGCTTTTATTGAGGTAGAGCGAGGAATACCGGTGATTGAGGGTTTGTTAGATAGTGAAGATTGGTTGTGTTTGATGACTGTCATTTCACTGGTCTTGGAAGGGTTTATTTTCAGGTTCTTTTCCTTTGACCAGTAACTGTTGTAGATATGTTGAAGTTCTGTTTCTGCGGTATGAAGGGAGTTTGATCAGATGAAGAGGTAAGAATCGTCAGCGTATTTGGAGAGACGATTTTGAGGATGGATGGGATGGAGGTCGGATATTCCAATAATGAAACCAATTGGGCCGAAAACTGAGCCTTGGATGACACTGGCGTTGGTCGAAATTACTCGGGATTATTTACCTTTATAGATGGTGTAATGTTTTCTTCCGTTAAGGCAGTTGGTGAGTCAATTGTAGATGTAGTCCGGAAGGGAGAGATATGTTAGTAATTGGCTTATTGCAGAGTGACTGGTAGAGTCAAAGGCTTTAGGAAAGTCCATTGATATTATCATAGTATGATCATTGGTTTTATGAAGGTCAGTAGCATGCTGTTTGATGGAAATGATTGCAGCGGTGGTAGAACCGGTGTCATATACCCAAATCTTAACCCGTACAGCAACTGATGAATACAGTGTCATAGTAAAGCTAAGGTTGGATGAGCGATGAAAGCATGGTTTGAATGCTATATTATTACAGAACATTAGAAGCTGGATGAGCATATTTATAGCAGAAATAGAAACTGAGTGAGCGATGAAGAAATTATTTTGATGCTAAATTATTGCAGTAAAACTAGAAGTTGGATGAGCGATTAAAATATTTTAGGTAGAAGTTGAAGTTGGATGAGGGATGGCAATATGTTATAGAATAAGTGAAAGTTAGATGAGCGATGAAAACATGACTAAAATATGTTTTAAATATTGATGAACTGCTGTATGGGATTTGGGTAAATGCGAACCGGTGGGCTTGAAGGCATATTGATCATGAAAAGATAATATTATTTGTTTAGGCATATCTTCAAAGATGGGATAGATATAAGCGTGAACAACTATGCGTTCAACGAGTCTAGATAGTACTGGAAGGACTGAGATTGGACGGAAATCTGATGGTTGGGATGGGTGGGGAGTTTTAGGCTTTGGGTGGATTATGGCAGTTTTCCATTGGTTAGGAACAAAAGAAAATGTTCATGATTGGGTAATTATAGTTGTTAGTATTCGAGAGTAACCGGGAGCCGTAAGTCTTAAAAACCAGGCTGGAAGACCGTCATCACCAACCGTAGTGTGTTTGAGATGATCAAGTATATGAAAGATTAGATTTTCGGTAATGTGGATCTGCTCTGGGGAGCGGTGGACTTGAGGAGAGGTGCAGAGTAATTGGGATCATGAGAAGCGTTGGCGAAGTAGTTGTTGAGATCATCCGAGTGAAGAAGGGAGGTCGTCATGTTTGGTTTTCTTTTTGTAATTTGGTTGTTCTTGTTTCCAAAGTGGTGCAGCTTCTTCACGAGGGTTAGCGCGTTTGAGGAACGAGGTGTTCTTCTTAGAGCTAGCTTTAGCGATCCGGAGGGATAGAGCTTCTGCTTTCTCTATGTTCCCTTTTCTCATGAATCTGTTCTTGAGTCGAAGCCTGCGTTTTATTTCAAGATCTGACCCGATCAATTCGCTGAAAATAAGCAAGGTCGATCATCATCATCAAAATCATCATCGTCAAAATCCGAGGTATCTTTTCTCTTGAGCATTCATGTCTGCAGGACATGTTACTGGAGCATTGCTGACATGTATTCTGGGCTTGTCTGCAGCAATGTTCCGCCCAAAGTTCTTGGGGAAACAGGTCGGCTTACTAAGCTTCCACCATTGTATAAGTGTTTCGAGTGCTTCCAACAGGTCTTTTACAACATTTCGGAGGGTCGAAAATCTTTGCTAACAAAGTCCTGGTATCATGGTCATCATCAATTTAACAGCGCGCCGTGTGTGTAAAAACAGTCCGAAATTCCTTTCTTGAATTAACTCCCACACTGGAATGTGCATCCTCTGGCGTAGATTTCCGCATTGGTGCAATACAACATTCCGGTTACATACTCTAAATTCCTTCCCCACGAGTCAAAATGTGTGAGAAATGGATGAGGTAGCCTACTTCGATCTATAGACGATTCTGCATTTTTTGGATTGAATGTTGTTTTTCGGGTTGAATCAACTACATCACTTCTGTCTAATACAAAGTCAGCATAAATTTATATTTACTTCGGACAAAAATGTTTCGCTGATGTTGATATGTTGTGGTGTGACAAAACTGTGATGTCATTCAAAAGTAGTGATTGCATCATTCTGTCTTTTTAGATTTCTATGGAAAAACCTATAAAAGATCTGTAATCCTTAGAAACAACAGAAATTATCTCTTAGCAAATATTCAACCGAATGACGAGTTAATCGCTTCACTGTTGTCTCTCAACTGCATAACGGAAGAACAACGTAACTTCATTCAACGACAACGTTCAAATCGAGAGAAGAACGACGAGCTTTTGTACGCCGTTACACCTTTCAACGAAACAAAATTATCAAATTTCGTCAAATGTCTTCAACAAACCAACCAGAAGAATGTGGCTAGGATCATAGAACACGGAGGAGGTTTAAAGTATAAGAGTCATTTTCTGCAATTAGATCAATTTCACTTTTGGAGATGCAAGAAATTTTTTTTTCTTTAAAATTAATAATTTATTCATCTTAGGTTGACCAGTAGTGTATGTAGTTAAGAAATATGGGCTCTGTTGCACACTAATATTCTAGTTTCATCAGTTTTTAGAAGTATTTTGACAACACCCAAATTAGCAATGTCCACTCCGTTACCAAACTTGCTTTTCCATAAATTTGAATGAAAACTAAAGCAACGCCAAATAACTACATGTTACACTGAACTATATTGTGTCACTTATCTACATTTCTAGTAAACTCACAATATCAACTCAGTATGGGTCAGTAACATGCAGTACAGCATTGTCTTGCACTAAAAGAAATGTCCACCCCGTTACCGCAACTTTAACTGTACAAATAAATCCACAAAACTTTATAGGTATGTTTCACACATCTATAGTTATGAACATATATAAAAGGAAAATTAATTCTATCTTAACACACACGAGTAAAAACATATCTGTGAAGCTATTGTTGTAATAAAACATATTTTTTAAAGAAATGTCCACTCCGTTACCATTAAATGTCCACTCCGTTACCAAAATATACAGTACGTTCTTGTGTAAGAGGTAACGGAGTGGACAGGTAACGGAGTGGACATTTTCAACTTAACATGAAATAAACTTTTTATCGCCCACGTTTCGGACCACATTTTTCAACATATCAATGTTGCTCATTTAGGAGATGAAACCTGAAAATTGTTGACTACATGAGCATCTTCATTGTAGATTAATTCTTGGTAACGGAGTGGACACCTATTAAACGTATCATGCGTAGATTACACCTTTCAAACCAAATTATTACCGCATCTATTTGAAAAATCAGCATATAAACGAAATATACACATGCACAGACGTCATAAATGGTCTGACTAATTTGCACCTGACCCAGATGTTGGTAAGTAAGTAATAGTGCAAAGATTTATGTACGGTAACGGAGTGGACATTATTTCAGGTGACAGCTGTAAATAATTCATTTAGCCACAATAAGTACTGTTTCCTTTAATGACAAACTTCTTAAATGAAAGTCGTTTAAAAGTTGTTTACGAAACACATAAAGTTTTGAAAAACTATCATTTGAAGTCGTATTTCTATAATGTATTTTCGACCTTTTCAAATTCAAACGTGAGAGTGACGGTAACGGAGTGGACAATTTTCAAATTCAAACGCAGCAGGTAAAATAAACAGTAAAGCATATATCCAAAATAACCATGGAAACAATAATCTCCTCAATAGTAAATTCATAGAAATAATTCATTTGAAATAATAATGGCGAGTTTTATTTTAAAAATCGTTGGGACAACAGAAATGTCTAATTGATCTAATAGCAGAAAATGACTCATAAACTTATCTAAAGGCTTATAATTAACAAAATTTTCTTTATTATAATAAGAGCAACTTATGCATTTCAATCGAATTACATCAAGGTCGTTCCGGCCTTCAATATTATTAATTATGCCCTATCGTTCCATTTACTAGCCTTGCATAATTTATTATCACAACTTCAAGTGGTGAAAACTTGTGCAAATCTGCATATAAAAGGTCATAATAATTGTAAGATAGCCTACTTTCATGGCAAACTTAAAAAACTTTCGCGCTATAAAGACTTTCTGAAGCTTGGTTTTGGCCATTATGAAGAAAGTAATTTCCATGAAAAGCCCTAGTGGAGGCTGAAGCAACAATAATAGGTTTCGTCCAAATTGTTTTTAGATACATCTCTACGCCTTTAAATAATTTCAGTATTTACTAAAAATATTAAGTAAGTAAGTAAGTATATTCTTTATTGAACCAGTTGCAATCCGCATTCCGGTGCACATACGTCATATATAATATAAACAATCAATATTCAATATGAATAAAGAATTCTAACTATAAACTTTTTTTCATATTATGGTTAGCTAAAGGTAAAACACGGTCATGTGTTAAACTTGAAACTGCATGGTCATACTGATCCAATGCGCGTCGTTGTTTAGCATCGCGTTCCTCTCCTGGCTTGCGCTTTCCATTCACACTTTATTCATCCTAGTTAAAAAAATCATCATCATCAAATTGCAAGCTCTTTATTCCAAACATCCAAAGAAAATATTGCAGCTTTGTGCATTTTGCCAACACATTACACAATATATCGCGCTTCTGAGTAGATTTCTTGAAAGGGCGCTCTATAAATCTCCAGAATGAATGAATGAATGAATGAATGAATATTTAATTCGCTGCCTCTGACTTTGCTGCTCCCTAATCTGTATCACAACTTATTTCGCTGACTGTTGAAATTCACTTATCCGGGCATTTTTACGGTTTTACTCCAATGCATAAATTGGTGCGTTATAAATACCTGAGCGATGGTGACATTTTTTTATAAAGAGAATGCTAATGTTCTTCGTGAAATTGTCGAATTGCGTACAAGACGAAGCTTCGAATTGGTAACGTAAACCTAAAGAATATTTTCATTCAACAGCAGCTATCTGAAATTACTTCAAAGTAAGTAGTTTGGCATTTTAAATACGGTTTGCTTTCAGCTGTAATAAAACTGAGAGTGCAAAGTCGTGGTGCAAAGTGTACAGCGTCAATGGAATTACAGCTACTTCACAAACAAATCGAAGATCTTCGAAAGAGAACCAAACCGTGGTCATATCAAACTGATATACTCATCAGTCAACTGAGTGAGGAAGACATAGAAATCCTGAACTCTCAAATGGACAGAAAGACTGTGGTCGTTTGGATCTGGTGTCGTTCACAATCAGCCCTTGAACATATTCAGAGTCTGCACGAATCGAATCAGCTGACAGATATCTTATTTGGTCTTGCAAAATTTATATTCAACCTTGTAATTCAATAGTGATCAACATCGATGGATATCAATTCAAGCAAACTGTTGGCAAGTTTTTATAAACGCACTCATCATATTAAAGAAAACTTAAGACATGTAACGAACATAGCCTATAGGGCTAACACTAATGAAATTACTAAGACATAATTAGCAGAACGTTCAAATTATCAAGAGACGACCGTTTATATTATGTGTTTATGTAGGCTAGTCCACTGCTATGGGGAGGGGCCGACATGAAGAGCAGAATATCAAATAGTAATCGGGATCGATTCCCGATACCCCTTTAACGTTGACTCAGCCTTCCACACGCAAGATGGCCTTGGTAAAATGAGTAGTAACAAAGATGGGCGCCTGGAAGGTCTGCCGTATAGTGAAATTCGAATCATGTTAAACTTCTAATCGTCTGTAACTATTGTGTCATGTAATCTTACTGCATAGGCCTACTTGTCAGTTTGAATCATTATAGAAGGTAATTATTATTGTAACTGTGAATGATATAAATGCAGAATAAACCATTAGCCCTAGGTGGGACTGAAAGAACAAAATTACAAATAGTACAATTGGAAAAAGTGGAGAGACAGCAAAAGGCTGCAGTTATATGGAAAGGATGTAAAAAGACAAAGTGAGATATTGAGATATTAATGACAGGGACAGGTAGTCAAACGAAAGGCAGGTCATTAAAGTGTTGCTAATGAGAATTAAGAAACCAGGTAATTAGATGGAGAATGGTATGCAATTAAGAGGTCGGTTACAAGATATTGAAGCAGTAAAAACCAGCAGCAGAACAAGATACATACAATAAAAGAGATATTGAGCTGCAAGTTAAATTAATAAATAATTAAACATAAGTTTTTATAAAGAAACATACAACACTCAATTAATCTA
The DNA here is from genome assembly GCA_020284085.1 of Aporrectodea caliginosa. Classification (NCBI taxonomy): domain Eukaryota; kingdom Metazoa; phylum Annelida; class Clitellata; order Crassiclitellata; family Lumbricidae; genus Aporrectodea; species Aporrectodea caliginosa. Next base: position 3,392,879 of record JACEVL010000021.1, on the reverse strand, counting down.
ATTCATATTGTACAATAGAAAGATAATAAATGGATATTAATATTTAGTAGTTCATATATTAAAACGTTTGTTTATGTTAGTTCTGAGTGAGAGGCATTGAATGACCAAATATTTGCCAGATTACTTTAATTCTAATTAGCTAGTCAAACTAAAAATAATAATAATACATAAACGTAGTAATCAGCAAAAAATATACTAAATATAATTCATCAGTTATAATACAAATATTAATAAAAAAGAAAAATATTATTAACAGTTAGTTATTTGCGCATTAATGATCTTTTTTTTAGTCACGCGTCCGATTTCCATCAACTTCACTCAGAGAATCGAGATACTAGGAAATGAATATATAGTTGGATTGACTAAACTGCGAAATGATATCTACGTCCTTTGTCGATCAAATTCTGTTGCTGCAGATCCAAATGTAATTCGTGTCTTTGAGGATCGAAATCCATTTCGTCTTCATAAGGAAATCGAAATAAAAGAGATTATAGGCCTATTTCCGGAAGACATGGCATCCAGTGAGAAGGGAAATTGCCTCTACGTCTCTGACTCTGAAGGGAAATGCGTCTGGAAGATTACAAGAGAAACAGACGACCAACACAAAGTCATCAAATGGTTGACAACTGATTATGAGCCAGAAACTCTGTCAGTGTCCAATGCTGGTCAGTTGCTGATTGTCAATGGTTCATCGCGCATTCTGATGATCTACGGATCAGACGCTGAACTTATTCGTTCCATTCAGTTACCAAAAGGCATCGGTTACGCTTTCCATGCAATGGAAACATCCATAGGTAATTTCATCATCACTGGCAGGTGGCTGATAAGGGATGAGGAGGGAGAGAGTGGGTCGAGCGGGAGAGAGAGGGTAATGAAGTGGGGAATATGTGAATTGACCAGAGATGGACAAATGGTAATTCGTCGTTTTAGTCCTTCAAATGAAACCCAGATACTGAATTATCCGTTTTATCTCTCACTCGATTCATACGATCGAGTGTTTGTGGCTGATCAAATGAATGATAGAGTGATTCTTTTGGATTCGGATCTCAAATGGAATCGAATTCTTTGTCCAACAAAAGAAGAAACGGAAGAAACGAAGATCCGATCTCCAAGGAGATTGTGTTTAGTGTTGTTTTAATAATGTCTCAATTTTAGTTTTAGTTTTAGTTATGATTGTTAGTCTTCATTTTTAGTTTTAGTTTTAGTTTTTATTGTGTGTCAATATTAGTTTTAGTTTTCGTTTTAGTTTTATTGATCAATTTTAGTTTTAGTTTTAGTTTTAGTAAGCTAATTTTAGTTTTAGTAAGTTTATTTCAGTTTTAGTTGTAGTAATTTAATTTAAGTTTAAGTTTTACCAATTCTTTAATTCCATTTAAATTTTAGACACAAAAAAACTAAATATTCAGGGTTTGGTTGTCCCAGCACCACTGGTCCACCAGTCACTTGAAGTTTGGTAATTTCGCATATTATAGTTTTCCTAATAATTCGGCATTTATTGAATGGGTTTTAGCGTTGGTCGAATCCAAGATGGATTGACGAAAAGAATTCTTGCTAAATAGATGTCGGATTGATGAAAAAAATAAGTTTTACTTAAATAGAAGTGGGATTGATGAAAAGATTCTTGCTTAAATAGAAGCGGTATTGATTAAAAATAATTGTTTAAATAGAAGCTGGAGTGATTAAAAGAATTTCTGCTAAATAGAATCTGGATTGACGAAAAGAATTCTTGCCCAAGTCGAAGTTGGATTGATGAAAAATAATAATGCTACAGTGGACGAATAATCAAGAATTCTAAACTGCGAAAGTAGAAGTGCTAACACAGCACTGTGTCGCATCAAGCTCAATACTATAATAATAATAATCCCAAACAGGGCTGTCCTTTGGTCGACCATTGATACACGTCACGCTACAAGTCAGAGACGAGTGAGGCTTTCGACATTATACTGCATTAATCAAGTGAAATTGTCGCAGTAAAGTACCAAAGCTTTTGTTAAAATCGAAATAGATGAATTCTTAGCGGAAAGTAAATAAAGAAAAACTGAAAGTAGCAACATCTCGTTCTCATTTTCCTCGCGTGTCTTAAAATAATTATACGAACAAATGTTAACAGAGCATACCTTTGCACATAATGCACAAGGCAGTACAATACAAATGGTGAATTAAGTAAGTAAAGGAAAATGTTAAAAAAATATTTTTTGATAAATATAGTTTTAGTTTTCGTTTGATCAATTTTCGTTTCGTTTCAGTTTTTATTGCTACAAATTTCGTTTTAGTTTTAGTTTTCGTTGTCTGCGTATTTTAGTTTTAGTTTTAGTTTTCGTCAACGAAAACGTTCAATTTTCGTTAATTGCCATTTTCGTTTTCGTTTTCGTCAACGAAAACAACACTAATTGTGTTACGATGAAGAAATGCAGCAACTGATCGTCGGAGGAAATGGAATTAATGTTTATACTTTGAGTCGAGCCAACCACTTTTGCATGCGCCGAGCAAGCAAGCTGACAGATGGAAACCCAGTCTGCGTTGTGCTGTGACCAATCTCGACACTCGGGGGTATTGTTAACTGCTCTATCTCATCTTTCTATGCTCTTGTGACCCACTGATCCCACATGCCTCTGCATGGAGCGGAATGATTCAAAACTCACCGCCATTGCCTAAGCGTGGATTTCTACAAACTTTCCGGTATTGCGTAAGCGATATTCGACCTGTAGGAAACAATTCACGATAAGCTTTCGTTACGAAGCTTGTGCAAGAAGAGTAACGTTCTCACACTGCAGAGTGCAGGGCGATGTGCCGAACGGTCAGACTCTCTTGCACAAACCTGGTCGACGATAGTATCGATCAACGACAGTGAGGACCTGATGATATTGCAAACCAGCAGTTGAATGATCACGCCAGATAATTAAAGCTCAGCAGTAAGAGGAGAGGAGACACTGTACACAATCTGCTGCAACTGGTTCTGTTTAGGTTGAGAGAAATAATTGGAGGACTGCAGATTGGACATAATTAGGCCTATGGTGAGAAATAAAGTGTTCAACCTATTTTCTTCTACAGAGTTATTTATGTACAATGCACACCGGATTTCAATAAGCATTGCCCACGATTTAGGAGAGATACTTATGTGAATCAATATAGGATAACATACCATGGGTTCCAAATGGCTTGGAGGATATCCTGGACATGCATAGGCCCTAGGGCCTATCTCTGTTAGAACCATTGCAACAGAACCTGGATTGTTTTATTGCCCATCGCACTTAATGTCTTCTTTAAAACTGTGACAGTGTCCACCGATAACAGTTGTAATCTCCAAACGATTTCACAAATCTACAACTCTAACGCTGAAGAATTTCTGTTCTAATATTCTTTAGGTTTTATATCTATCGCCTGTAGTGGCTTTGGTTGTTCGTTGCTAATTCAAATGTCTCCCATTTCCAACGTTTTTGATAAGCAATTATTATTATGCACCACTGTCTAAGCACAAAGCATTACTCCAGTCTCCATGGTGCCCAGCATGTGAAAGCAGAACTTGCTCAATGTCCCGACGCAGTAATCGTCTCAGCGGAAGAGATTCGAACCCGTACGCTCCGCGTTACAAGGCTTGCGCTTGGACCAATCAGCTATACAGTGTCTCATAAGTATTGAAGTCGTCGCTTAGAAACAGGATATGCTTAAATGATAAAGGAAGCCATGATGAACTGTGGACGACTGCAGTGGGATTGACTCGTCTTCAGTGTTGTAGGCATACTCTCCCCAGTCCCAATCAACTGGTCGTCCTTCTGACTTCTCTCTCTTGTACGATAGCTAGTGCAAAATCATTCAGATTTCCTTGCGTTCCGGGAGAAACTGGATAGATGTCGCTTGACCGGAGAGCAGGGTGAGAATGGTTGGGGGAGGGGTTCAACCCCCTAGTCTTCTTAGGCTCCCATAGTAAAGTCTACATTTCTCACCCAAACTGAACATAAATCAACGTCTAACCCCCAGTTATTCGTTTACATTTCCCATACTGCCAGAGAGGGCCACACGACATCCTTCCTTTCTTCTTCCCTTCCTACATTCGATATTCCTTCTTTCCATCCTACCACGGATCCTTCTCCAGCCCTTCTTTCCAGCCCTTCCTTCCTTTCGCCAGTCCTTCCGTCCTTATGCCAGTCTTTTCTTCCTCTCCACCATTCTTCCTTACCTCTGCAGGCCTTTCCCTCCATCATTTCTTTCTGTTTCTCTTTTATTTAGGCGGCAGTAGGCCTATTTTCTTCTGTCAGCATTTCCTACCTCTCCCAAGAGACTTTCGTTCCATTAAAAACTCGTCTGTTCCTGAGCTCTTTTCACCTGTATGCTGTTCCAGTAGGGAAGGCCTATCTTCAATGATTTTCTCGTTGATTTTTGGACCGGATTCACTCTGAAATTTGACGTTCCCATCTATTTTCATTGCACTTTGACTTAGAATATAACATAACGCGCTCTCGTGCAAGAGTTTCGGCAGAGTTTTACAGAACTTGCGCAATATAAAAATTCCATTTTTTCATAGAGCGCAATTAAAGATGACGTCATTATTATTAGGGTACTTCTACATAAAAGATGGGTGCCTTCTGCCATGTAGGCCTAAAATTTCAAATCTACTGAACATTTTACAAATAATCACTTAAACGTTCGATAGTAATTAAACGTTTTGCCTACTCGTCGTCGGTGAGGTCTCCAGCAGAGTAAGACTTCACTACGCCTTCTCTATTTAAAACATTTGAAGGATCTTACTATAGGCTATGCGTAAAGATTTGTTTCCGTACAAATGTCCCCCACTTTTCGCTATTCATAACTTAGGCGTTGTGTTCATTTCTACCATGTCTCTTACTGAATCAGGAATGCGCTACGAGAATAACAGGGTAGAAAAGCTAAATAATTGTTATTTATTTTAGGCACACAAGATTCACGGACTTTCTCAGTCATGCGTAGGCCCTATAGTCCTACAGTTCCGCGAAACTTAGTTTTAAGTCTTTAATAAATTGTAATGGTTAACTTGACAACAGTTAACTGCCTCCGTAAGTGCCTTTCGTAGGCTCGTAGCTAATTTAAATCTAATAGCCATGTATGTACTTGTAGGTATGTGTACATCCATGTATGCATGTTCATGTACATATGTATGGATGTATATTCATATTAATATGTGTGTATGCATGCGTGTATGTATTTATGCATGGAAGGATGGATCTATGTATGTACGTACGTATGCGTGCATGTATATATTTGTATATAATGTGTGTATAATGTATATGCATGTACATGTAAATATGTATAGATGTATTCGACACCACTGTGGTCGTATCTATTTATTGATTGATTAATTGATTGATGTATATCAATCAATCAATCAATCCATCAAACTTTAGTGCAACCATCAATCAAGATATTATACAAAAGTAGATTCAGTTTATCAAGATGGTAACAAGGAAGGCCCTTAAGGGATGAAAATCCCGCTAACAGGGACACCTATTTGCTAAATCTGGGCTTAGCAAAGTGGTAGGACGGTTAACAGCTTGAGTTACAAAGTTCATAAAGTAGCGCAATTATTAATTTAGCTTCGAACCATTATGCTAAAAGAAACAAACAGAAAAGGGCGACTTAACTAACAATAGAAAAAGGCGACTTAACTAACAAAATAAAACAAACAGAAGAGAGCGACTTAAATAACAAAATAACAGTACGCAATGAGGCTAGTTATTAGTGATGTCGTCTATTAAATAAGCACGAAATAATGTTTTAAACCTTTGAAGATTGGGCACCTGTTGAATGGTAAGAGGAATGCGGCTCCAAACGCTCGGGCCAGTAAATTTTATTGAGAATCTGAGTGAGTTGGAGTGGGCATATATAGCGCGATAGAGTTTAGAGCTCCTAGTAAGATGGGAATGTATATCAGCTCCTTGCTGAAAGTATCCTGTAAAATTCGGGGGTAAAAGGTTATGGGCGAAGCGGTACATAAAAATGCCTGTCTGGAAGGTCTTTATTTGGTGGAACTTTAATAAATTGAACTCGAGAAATAAAGGACTTGAGTGAGCAATTGACGAAGCTCCAGCTACTACGCGGACACCACGTTTTTGGAGTGATACTAGCTTATGGAGTCTGGATTCATACGTAGATGCCCATACGAAATTACAATACGAGAGGTAGGGATATATTAAGGAGTAATACAGCTTAGCTCGAATAGAGGAAGGGAGTATGTAGGAAACGCGTTTTAGTATGCCAACTTTTTGTGCAATTTTTGCAGAGATATTTTTAATGTGATCATTCCACGTAAGGTGTTGATCAATGTGTACCCCAAGAAAATTTGGCGGAATTAACCTGTGATATGAAAGTACCATTTATGGACAGTTGCAATGAATCGCTGGGGGACACATTTTTTATGGGAGCGATATAGAATGTAGTTCGTTTTCTCCAAATTTAGGGAAAGTCTATTAGCACAGAACCATTCAGCTATGGAAATAAGCTCACTATTCATAGTCTGCACAAGAGTGTGATAAGATTTGTGAGAATAAAAGACATGTGTATCGTCGGCAAACAGGATGAAGGACAGAATAGGTGATATGTTAGGTAGGTCATTGATATATATGAGGAAGAGTATGGGTCCAAGATTAGATCCTTGCGGAACGCCGTATTTTACCCTTCTAAGGCCTGAAAGAGCCCCATTACAGGAGACACATTGGAGGCGATTATCAAGATAGCTATTGAACCAGGATATAGTTGTGTGCCTCTGATACCGTAATTAGCCAATTTTTGTAACAAGATATCATGATTTACGGTATCAAAGGCCTTTGCTAAGTCGAAAAATTCCAATTGAATATTCATTATTTTAAAATGCATTTGAGATTTTTTTCTTAGATATTCATTAGAGGCATATACGTAGAGCGACCAGATTGAAAGCCATATTGGTGAGGGAATAAGATGTGAGATTTTTCTATAAAGTTGTTAAGCCTATCGTACATTATTTTTTCGAAGTATTTAGAAAAGAAAGGGAGGATTGAGATAGGCCTATAGTTTGCAGGATTATCCCTATCTCCCTTTTTGTAAATAGGAACAATTTTTGCAATTTTTATAGCATCAGGTACTACCCCAGTATTAACCCTCAGGCTACCAAGCTTTTTGTAACACTGACTACCAAAGGGGTGGTTACCACCCCTGGATTTCGTGTTTGGTTTCACATATCATAACTTGTAATAAAGCATTGGATTCAGCATTCATTTCTGCACAGAATGGTATATTTAGTTGTACATTATGTGAATGCACCTCGAAATTACACCACTTTTAACAAAGGAACCCCTTTAATTAGCGATATTTTATATTATTGCGTACATTTTGTACTTTTGGATAACAAAATATAAGATTATGTGTGTTCTGAAACTGATCTATGTCACATACATCCCTACATATGTTTATATACGTATAAATATACATACATACATATATATCCATACATATATATCGGTTTACGTTGTAATGCTGTATTCAGCCATTTTCACACAGATTACGCGTATTATTATTTATTTTGATCACTTCCGGTATTCAAAAGACAAAGATGTAGGTATGCAAATGAAGCCCTACATTCCCTCTAAAGAATGGTATATTTGTTTCTCTTCCAGGAAGACAAATGAATACGCTACAGACAAAAAACTAAGGGGAGTGCTTCCATTCAGCCATTTTTCACGCATATTACGCGTATTATTTATTTTGATCACTTCCGGTTGTCATAAGACAAACATGTAAGTATGCAAATGAAGCCCTACATTCCTCTAAAGAATGGTATAATTGTTTATCTTCTAGGAAGAATAGTCAATAAGCTTTAGTCGAAAAACTAAGGGGTGGTATCCACCCCCTGGTGCCTCGGGTATATCAGGTATAACTTTTGAATGGCGTGGGCTACCACCATGATGTTTACCTCAAAATGTGCGCCAATGAATCTGCTACAGCTACCTAAAATGCAAAAATTATATTCCATATGGAGAAAACAATTACGCATAAAAACCTAGGGGTGGCAACCACCCCTTGGTAGCCTGAGGGTTAAACAGCAACTACCTAAAGCAACATAATGTCAAAAACGGCCTTCGTTGCCATGATATGTTGTTATACTGTATGAATGCTTATGTCAAATGAAAAAATTAGGTGACATCAACAGCTCTAAGATGTTTCTACACAATGGAAATAAAAATACTTACATAGACACCTGAATAACGCTTGAAAATGACGTTTGAAATTCAACATAAGCCAAACGAAGACTCACATTGTAGACTAATGACTAGGGGTGAGCAACGATTAAAAATTTTAATCGAAATTAATCGCAGGATTAAAATTTTTAACAACGCGATTAATTTTCAACGCATATCACAGTAGATTACAGGTACAACTACTCAACAGACTCTGAGTAGTTACGTTGAATATGCGCTATATAAATGCTTGCAGTCAATAAACAAAAGCAAACATGCTACTACAACTTGTTTTTACTTTTCAGTTTTTACTTTAAAGTTTAAACTGAGCGGTTTTATTAAGAATTGTTTTAGAGCATTTCTATAAATAATTGGGCGCAGTGACAATAGCGTTAACTGCGTTAAAAATTTAATCGCGTTATTTAATTAACGCATAAAATGAGTTTATTTCCGACTTAAAGTGTAAACATTAACATCTCCTAAAAATCCTCCGATGATGAGTTGTTTCTTTTCTTGGTCGTAACACAATCTCCATGGCTCTTCGGTCTTCGTTTCATCCGTTTCTTCTGTTGGACAAAGAATTCGATTCCATTTGAGATCGGAGTCCAAAAGAATCACTCTACGAATCCCTGCGTCAGCCACAAACACTCGATCGTCTGAATCGAGTGAGAGATAAATCGGATTATTCAGTTTCTGGGTTTCACTGGAATCACTAAAACGACGAATTGTCACTAAGACTTGTCCATCTCTCGTCAATTCACAAATGCCCCAGTTCGTTACCCACCCTTTCACACTTGACCCACGCTCTCCCTCCTCACTTTCCATCAGGCCGTGGATGATGATGAAATTCCCGATGGATGTTTCCACTGCATGCACAGGGTTCTCAATGTCTTTTGGCAACTGAATGGATCGAATAAGTTCTGCGTCTGATCCGTAGATTATCAGCATGCGCGATGAACTATTGAATATCAACAACTGACCATCATTGGACACTGACAGAGTGATTGGCTGATAATCAGTGTCCAACCATTTGATGTCTTTGTGTTGGTCATCTGTTTCCATTGTGATCTTCCAGACACAGAACTCAACTGAGTCAGCGACGTAGAGACAATTTTCCTTCTCACTGGATCCAATGTCAATGGGAGAGCCACACCCTGTAATTTTTATTTTCTTCTGAAGACGAAATGGTTTTCGATCCTGATAGACAAGAATTGCATTTATATGTGGATCAGAAGAATATGATCGACAGAGAACATAGATTTTATTTCGCAGTTTAGTCACTCCTAACATATATTCTGCTCCTCGTAACGTGATTCTCTTAGCTAAGTTGATGGAGATCGGACGCGTGACTAAAATCAGAACAAAATTCATTGATTCATTCATTTGGAAATTTATATCGTCTTTTCAAGAAAGCTACTAAGAGGCGATAATCTTTAATACGCAAATAATTGACTGTTAATCGTATCTTTATTTTCATTTATTATTATTTGTGTTATAATAGATTGCTTATATTTAGTTTGTTTTCAATTGTAGATTATTTTGCTCATGTGATTATAATTATTATTATTATTATTAATATTATTATTATTATTATTATTATTATTATTATTATTATTATTATTATTATTATTATTATTATTATTATTATTATTATTATTATTATTATTATTATTATTATTATTATTATTATTATTACAACCTTAACAAAATAATTAGAATTAAAGAAATCTTGCAAATGTTTGGTCATTCAATACTTCTCACTCGGTACTAAAATAAAACAAACTTTTTAATATATTAACAACTAAATATTAATTCGTTATGTTTCTATTATACTATAAGAATTAGAACTGAGTGGTATTATGTTTCTTAATATTTTTCATTGTTTATTAATTTAACTTGCTGCTCAGTGTCTCTATTTATTGTCTGTCTCTTGTTCTGTTGCTGGCTTTAATGACTCCTTAATGACGACCTGTCCTTTGTCATTAATATCTGAATATCTCACCTTTTGTATTTTCACATACTTTGCATATAACCGCAGCCATTTGTTGCTTTTAAGCCTTTTACACCATTTGTAGATTTGCCTTCCACACCCATCTAATGTTTTTTCTGTCTCAACATCATTAATAGTAACAATAATAATAATGACCTTCTCTATTTAATGAAACTGGCAAGTACGCAGTAAGATTCCATTACACGGTAGTGACAGACGATAACAAGTTTAGCCGGAGTCGAATTTAACCATATGGCAGCCATACAAACCGCCGATCTTTCTAACTACACATTTTACCAGCGCCATCTGGCGTATGGAAGGCTGAGTCAGCCTTAACCCTAAATGGTTCCTTGGGGTGCAATCTGCACCCCCTGGCGGTTTCTATGGCTACTCACGTGTTATTATTAAAATTTCAGCAGTGATCTTCTAGGACATTGTAAGTGTACCATTTTTTCCTATAGTCATGCATAAAACGATAAAAAAAGAGTTGACGTCAATTTTTGCCAGCACAGGTTCATCGGGGGTGCAATTTGCACCCCAAAACTATGACGTTGATTTGATAAACAAATTCAGGTAATTGGTGCTAATTACTGCAATAATTTGTTATGTTATTATATTTTAGAACACTTACTGATATTAGTTTGACATTTTTAGAAGTCAGCCCTTATGTTTTGCTTACATTTCAAGTAGTAGAAAATAAATAACACCATGGCTAGGTATTCCACAGCTGAAGCTCTTCGACTGATTGTGGAAGAGGATACAGAAGTTGATGAAGACAGTGTAGCTGAAGGTGATGCCGATGATAGTGAAGATGGAGATTATTTGCCTGAAGTTGGCACTGCCCCTGATAACGAATATCATGTGTCCGAAGAATTCGACGAATCAGAAGCTGTCAACTCCCCTGGTGCGTCTGACGAAGAGCAGGTAAATGAACCATATATACTACACGGAATACAAGAGGAAGAGGTCGTGTAAGCCTGTAAGGGCTGGTACTGCAAGAGGAATTACAAGAGGTACACGTGGAGCAGGAACTGAGATACCAGCTAAAGCGAAGAGGACACAGGGACGTTGTCATCTGTGCCCGAGCGAGTTTGACAGGAAGACGCGCAAATTCTGCGATAAGTGCTGTAGGCCTGCTTATCCGGCACACTATGTCAATATATCAAATGTACTGTGTGACAAATGTATGTAACTGATTTAGATATGTCATTTGGAGAAAACATTGAACAGTATGTTTATATAGAATACATGGTATTCGATTACTGGTAGACGGAGCGTATCATTGATTTATATTCTCAAACAAATAGGGGGTGCAGTTTGCACCCCAAGGACCTGGAACGTAACTTCCTGACATGGACCCATTGAGGGTTAAGGGGTAGCGGGTATCTTGTCCATTTCAACATTCTGCTAATTTTGCTGACCAGCTAGGTCTTAGTAATTTCATTAGTCTTAGCCCTGTATGTTCGTTACATGTCTTGTTTTCTTTATGATGAGTGCGTTCATAAGAACTTGCCAAAGGTTTTCTTGAATTGATTCCCATCGATGTTGATCACCATTGAAATAGAAGGTTGAATATTTGCAAGACCAAATAAGATATCTCTCAACTGATTCGATTCGTACAGACTCTGAATATGTTCAAGGGCTGATTGTGAACGACACCAGATCCAAACGAACACAGTCTGCCTGTCCGGTTCTGAGTTAAGGATTTCTATGTCTTCATCCCTCAATTGACTGATGACTTTTTCAGTTTTATGTGGCCTTGGTTTGGTTCTGTTTCGAAGATCTTCGATTTGTTTGTGAAGTAGCTGTGATTCCATTGCACCAAGTGTTTGCACTTGCATTTTTATTACACCTGAAAGCAAAAACCGATTTCAAATGTCAAATTACTTACGGAGACGTAATTTCACGTAACTGCAGTTGAATAAAAAATATGTTGTAGGTTGTAGATACGCTGCCGATTCGAAGCTGTGTCTCTTTTACGCGTAATGTGCAAATGGACATTTTCGTAAAGAACGTTTTCTTTTCGTTTCAACTAAAATCGCTCAGGTAGGCTATTAATAACGCGCCAGCTTATCAATTCGGGTAAAAACGCAAAATACCCGGGAAGATCAGTTTCAACAGTCAGCGAAATACGTTGTGATAAAATATTAGGGAGCAGCAAAGCCAGCGGCAGTAGACTAAAATATTGTGTATTTTGTTGGCAAAATGCACAAAGCCGCAATAATTTCTTTGAAAGTGTGGGATAAACAGCTGGCAATTTGAAGATGGTGATAATTTTCACCTGGCAGAATAAGGTGTGAGTTGAAAGTAGAAATCAATGAGGGAATTCGATGCTATAGAACTAAGCGCATTGGAACAATACGACCAGTTTCAAGTTTAACATTTTTTACTTAATCCTGAAATTATTTACAATAGTAGAGATCCGCCCCAAAATAATTTCTTGGTCGAAACCTATTATTTTTGCTTCGACCTCCATTGCGGTTTTTCATGGGAAATTACTTTCTTCATGGTAGCCATCACCAAGTTTCAGAGCGTTCTTTCGAAATTTAAGTTTGCCATGAAATTACCCTATTTAGGCCAAATGACCTTTTTATATCAAGATTTCCACAAGTTATCACCACTTGCACTGGAGTTATGATAGTAAATAATACAAGGCTAGTACGGTAAATGGCATGACATGTCATTTAACTAATAATAGAAATTATTCAAGGTCGGAACGACCTGGATGTAATTCGATACATTTGCTCTTTTTTGTTATTATAAAGCAAATTAATTTTTTAACCATAAGCCTTTAGATAAGTTTGTACTCTAAACCTCCTCCGTTTTCTATGATCCTTGCAACTGTCTTCTGGTCGGTTTGTCGAAGACATTTGACGAAATTTGAAAACTTTACTTCGTCTAAAGGTGTCACAACGTACAAAAGCTTGTCGTGCTTTCCTGTATTTGAACGTTGTCGTTGAATGAGGTGACTTTGTTCTTCCGTTATGCAGTTGAGAGACAACAGTGAAGCGATAAACTCGTTAGTTGGTTGAATATTTGCTAAGAGATAATTTCTGTTGTTTCTAATGATTACAGATCTTTTCTTGGTTTTTCTATAGAAGGCTAAAACAGACACAATCTACAACTACTTTTAAATGACATCACAGCTCTGCTACATCGCATATCAACATCAGCGAAACATTTTTGTCCGAAGTAAATACAAGCCTCTGCTGACTTTGTATTAGGCAGAAGTCATGAAGCTGATTCAACCCGAAAAACACGATTCAAGCCAAAATGGCAGAATCGTCTAAATGCAAATACCTCATCCATTTTTCACGCACTGCCGGGAGGCAGGAATTTACAGTATGTCCCAGGAATTTTGTTTTGTACCAATGCGGAAATATACCGCCCGGGATGCACCCAGTGTCGGAGATTATTCAAGAAAGTATGGTCCGGCTGTTTGGACACAGTCATGGCGCGCTGTGAAATTGATCAAGACCATACCAGAACTTTGTGAGCAAAGCTTTTAGACCTAACGAAATGTTGGAAGAGACCGATTGGACGCCCGCGCCACACTTGAACAAGAATGGCGAATATTGAGTAACCGGTATCCGACCTGTTTCCCCGATAACTTCGGGCTGCAGACTTCTGCAGACAAGCCCAGAATAGCGATCGACCTTTGACTTATTTTCAATGAATTGATCGGGTCAGATCTTGATCTGTTGGTAATTATTCTAACAATGACAATCGTAAATTGAAATTAATAAGAAAGAACACGAGGTTTCACTACCAGATGTTTTGAATTCTAACAGACTCAAAAAAATTTCAGCGTAATTCTCATTTGTAGCAGTAAGGAGATCTGCAGAACTACAAATTAAGCTTACTCAAATCAATCTGACAGGAGCCATTACGAAGCCCACAAATATTAACCTGATAAGTAGGCCTACATCAAATGCTGCCAAAGAAAAAAATAATCCAGTTTAAAGTCGGCTAACATCGGATAAAGAATAACATTTGAAACTATGATAGCCACTCGTTTCATTCGCACGAGGACTGAAAGTCAGAGATTTGCTCAAAAGATAAATATTCTCCAATTCATCAACTCAAGTTAGTCCAGGGACTCGGGCCATTGTGTCAACCGTTAATTTTTGATGGCATTTCTTCGGTAGGACATTTCTTGTGACAGAGGACACACCAGTGGTCACACTCTTAGTATGCGAGCATTTCCCGCTTACTGAGGAATGCTGTAGGTAATCCCGTAGTTTAGTTTGGTAAATTATTTCATATGGTCAATTTAAAATGGAAGCTGGATTGCTGAATTTTTTCTAAATGTAGGTGGGATTGGTGAAACCATTTCTGTGTTTAAATAGAAGCTGGGTTCATAGAAATAATTTTTCCCGTAAATAGAAGCTTGATTGATGAAAGTAAGTTTTTGATTCAATAGAAGCTGGATTGATGAATATAGGGAATTGTTTCCGTAAGTAGAAGCTGGATCCACGAGAATAGTTCTCCCCTTAAATAAAAGTTCCATTTATGAGAAATATTTTGTCTAGAATAAAATTTCTGTAATGTTTTTCATAAAATTAAAGTTTAATTGATGAAATTTTTTCATGAAATGGAAGCTGGATTGATGGTAGTTATCATCGGCATAGGTAGACTGCTTACTTACCGACGTCAAGTACCGCCTTAAAGACATTAAAAATAATTTACCAACCTAAACTATGGGATTATCATGCTTTGTTATAATAATTTACCAACCTAAACTATGGGATTGTCATGCTTTGTTGTAATGACTTCCATAATCATCTCGACCTTTGAAGGCGGCGATTTTGTGAGGTACTTAAACTGAACTGTTGCATGTGTGTGGATAACTAGCTAATTATTTATGCGACGATAATAACACCCTGAAAGTTTTCAGATTATATCAAAATATTTTATCAAAGTAATCTCTTGTGGTCGAGAGAAATAAGTTGGTCACTACTGTTTGGAAGGCATCTAACCTTTCAGGTAACGCCAGGTTGCCTTCTTGAACCGTTGTCTGGTCATTCTTCGGTAAAAACAAACGTCAACTGATATGAGAGACCTGATAACTTCTTGGTCTATCTGGTTTGCTGATGAATTCAATATCCAATGTAGGTAGGATTTTTGTAAGATCATGTCCAACATCTCCAATGGAAGGTTGTATAACTGCAATAAAAAGGATGAAACGGTAACACTGGAACACTATATTGGATGCCATCCAATGCTAGCCAATCTGGAATTTTATGAGGGATAGGCTTACCGATAGAATTAGTTTAGCATAGATTTCAACAATTCATGCAATTTACAAGATTTACTTAGACGTCAAAATGATCAAAGTATCATTTAAAACTATTTGGCATCCGCTGACAGAGCGCAATAAACTTCATTGCCGTCCAAACGTGTGCAACTCCTAAACCGAGTAATTTTTCTGCGCCAAGTATTCTGTAGGTTTCTTGATTTATATGTGTATGACCTTGTTTAGGCCTAATGTTAAGTGAAAGTTCTAAGCTCTCTCCCTTTCAAACGTAATCTCATGAGGCTCAGTAAAGTCGATTTATTTCTTCTTTTTTACGAAACATTTTCCTGATCTGTACTGCCTTTAAAAAAATGAGAAATGAAGTCAGACATGTCATTGTTCGTTGCGTTCAGCCACACCTGCGACTTAAGGATTTTTTATCTTTCGGAACGGCGATGTTTTGGTTTTAAATTAGGCTGTAAATACTTTTTGTCGTCGTGTTCGACCATTTTCTATCAAATGCATTGGTACAGAATTCCATTAAAATTAACTTCCACATAGCCGTTGTCAGACTGCACAAAGCATCGCTTATGGCCACTTCAAGTAAGATCGCCAGACCCTTGGTTTTATTTGCTTTAGGGCCTAGATAATTATTGGTGCAAATAATCTTACCGTCGTAAAAGATGGCGCTTCATTCTGTTCAATTGTTTCATTCAGCAGTCTTTGATGTTCTTCTTTTAAATAAAAATATCGCAAACATTATTTAAATGTTTTCAACATAAAATGGGTTATACATTTCTACCGTTTCCAAAAATATAATTTATTACATCAATCGTTGAAAAAGACGAACTTGATGGAAGAACAACATAATTCGATTTTTATCTTTTAAACGGATATTAAACATGAAAACATACTAATCGACCTACTGACAACCAACTGCAAACTTGTGAGATCTCATATTTAAGAATTGTTTCTTAATTTTTCAAATAAATCAGCCAAGAAAAATGCCAAATATTCGAACACGTAACATTAGTCCGCAAACAGACGCGAAAGGCAAAGTTCTATAATTATATCTCCAATCAGCTGCTCTCGGTTGATGAATAAAGACGTCGAAAGAATCGAGCACTCATGCGTATCACACCTTTTAAAATGCCTGAAGGGATGCTTCCTAAGTGTACATAGGGAACTATCGGCGAGACGGATCCCGTATGGAATTTTTGGATATAAATAACCATAAAATGTGAAACAAGGGCACAATTAAATTTATACTCACAACCCACGAAGTAACATAGCTATGGGCAACACAAATTTATTTACACCCTTTTGGAAGAGGGGATTTTTCTAATTATTTTTTTTTATTATGGTCCATCTTGCCCCACACTGTAGTCCATCTTGCCCACACACATCAGGCTTCCTTTTAGCATGTGGCATGTAGAATTGGATTTGAATGTACAAATGTGTTTATCTCTTAATTAAGTAGTGAGCATAACACAAAAGATTGTGTTATTCATTCATTCATTCATTCATTACGAAGATTTATATAGCGCCCCTTCAAGGTTACTACTCAGGAGCGCTCCCAATTCCAGTACGGCTGAAAAGGACAGTTTTGAGGCAAGAATAGAAAGACTCAGAGTGGATTCTGGGATGCAATCGCAGCACCAAAGGGAGCCCACTTCCAGAAAGAGGGGCCAACCACTGAGAAGGCGCGATTCTGCTTAGTAGCTGTGCGGGCAAAAGGGACCATCAGCACGCCTCGCTCAGTAGAGCGGAGAGAGCGACGACCCGGAGCACTCAAGGTAGGGCAGCAGAGGTCGCGTAGATAGGCAGGGGAGGCCCAGCAAGGACCGCCAGACCAAAGCAATGATCCGATACGAGATCCACTGCAGGAGGGGGAGCCAATGAAGCACATCCAGCATATAAGCAGAGACATGGCCAAACTTAGGGATGCATCCGCAAAGGCGCGCGGCAGAGCGCAGGACCCGGTCCAGGCACCCTGACCGACAGGCTGGGAGACCAACATAGAGTGAGCAACATTAATCAAGTCGGACTGTGATAAAATAGTGGATGAGTGTAGCGGTGGCGTCTGAAGTAAGTGAGCGAGCAACAGTGCGGAGCTGGTGCAAATGATTATATGAATCACGGCAGAGACGATGTACATGAGGGGCAAAGGTTAACTCCTGGTCCAGTTTAACTCCAAGGTCACGGACAACAGAGGAAAAGACAAAATGAGGGAAGTCTGTGTTAGACTACTATTCATTCATTTCAGATATTTATATAGCGCCCCTTCAAGATTTCTACTCAGAGGCGCTCCCGACTACAGCGCGGACACTGAATCGGAGTTTCACGCCGAAGCGCATGAGCAATTGCGAGTGAAGGACTTGCCCAAGGTCCCTACGCGGCGGCTTGAGGTGGATTCGAACCCGCAACCCTCCGGCTGCAAGGCACCGAACATACTCCTACACCACCGCGCCCCACTATTGTTTCAACACTAGATGTTTACCCGTCCTGGGAAGCAAATGTTCAGCAAGCTGTGATGGGCCACTTAAAATCAGCCCTTCCACTCTCCCCTTCCACTCTCCTCTCCCCTCTCCTCCCCACCTCTCCTCACTCCTCATGCGCCCCTACCGACGTGTCTGGTTGTCGGCCGCTGCGCAGCGATCGTGTCTGGCTTGCCCGCTGTGCGTGAACACAGCGAAACAGCGTAACACGTACGACAGACGGAGATTTCTGTTCGTTAATATTATTGATTTGCAAATTATCAGTGTCCACTTAAAGTAGACATCGTGGCACATAAAATCTCTGTGCTATTTAGACTCATTGTTTAAAAAATTAAACATTTGTCCTGTTTTTGTTTTTTGGTCCTGCTTTCAAAATTGTTTTTAGGTTTAAAATCTAAGAAAGCTGGACCTCAACCTCAGTTATAGGCCTACACAGCTTAGTTAAATGTCATAAGAAATTAAACAAACACTTCTGGCCTTATTCTCATTCATCATACATGGGCATTCGTTATGGAACCATTTCTGACATTGAATCCATGTTCGTCGAATTTTATCACTGGCCTTAGTTGACTTAGGCTATCTTAGCAGGTCTAATGTGTTATTGAATGGAAGGTGTAGAAAATAAGCCTGGTAACAGGTTTTCTACATTTTCTGTATGATTATAATAATAATATTAATAATAATAATAATAATAATAATAATAATAATAATAATAATAATAAATTATTATTAAATAATAATAATAATAATAATAATAATAATAAATATTATTCTGCAGCGGCCGTCGTCCAAGATGGCAGCTATCTTTCGGAACGGCGATGTTATGGTTTTAAATTAGGCTGTGAATACTTTTTGTCGTCGTGTTCATTTTCCGCAGCGAGGTTTTGGAAGCGTCTACGGGTCAGGTTGTGCCATAACTTAAAATGTTACTATCCTCTATGGCTTTTATTAAGATATTAGGGTGCTTTTAAAGCGGCCGGGTCATGCGAGATACTATCCGGCAGCAAACACGTTCCGACCACGCCTACCTTCGTTTCCAGGATGCACTTTCGCATTACTTACGTGCGAAATCTATTCCGGTGACAAATACGTTCCCATTGGCTAGGCGAACTTTGTTAACAATTATAGTCCTGTTTATAGAGCACAATTATTACTCCCTATGCAAAGAAATATTGTAATTCGTGCCTGTAAGTTGAATCGTGGGCTAGTGACATTACGATTATGCAAGCCAATTTAGGAGAAAACGTGATTATGAGGGACGAAGCGGATTTAAATTACGTAGTAATATCGCATTCTATTTTTGGAATGGAAATTCCGCGTTCAAAAAGTAATCTGATTGATGTAGCCCATTTAATTCACTAACAAATTCGTAAAGGGTAAGCCTATTTTAAAAATGTCCTTATCGAACATGCAGTAAGACTACGGTACTTCACCGTACTGATAGTATTCCTGAGGCCGAACGTTGACAACTAGTTATCCAAGGGGCGGAACGGGTTAAATCCATAAAAGTATGAGGGGGGTCACCCTGAGCTCTGACCTTCGCATGTCCATGCATACAGACAAAGTTCTGTCTTCTAGCTCCTCCTCTTAGTATGCGCTGAGGTTGTTGAGAGACCATGGTCTCTCTTCTGCTCGTCATGAGGTCGCTATGGCAGCCACAACAGCTCACCTAATGCATGCCTCCCCGGCTCCCCGGCGTGTTGGGGTTTGCCAGTGTGAAAGACAGGGACAGGTTGGAGCGAATTATAAACCGGGTGAAAGGGAAGAGGCTTCCCCCGATATCTGGCTTTGGCCGCAGATGTCGGTCTGCTTGTGCCATCTGCATTGAGCCATGCCATGTCCCTCGGGGAATTTTCCTCCTCCACGAAAAAACAAAATAATATGACTTACGTTCAAGGACGCATTATTTCACCCTTCCAACTAAGGATTCTCAGAACTATATTCTGCGAGTCTTAAATTAGTAAACAAAAAATTCCCATAATATGTAATTGTAACTCGGCTCCTAATTTTAATTCACCTGTGGTGCTTGTAACTAGTGGCTTCTGTGACTTAAACTAGATTTGTTGTATTAAACGAATAATTATTGATTGCTTGATTGACTGACGCACGAACAACTTCCACTGTTATCTGTTAATGAATTAAACGGATCCTATGCAGTGATGGGCACTAACTAATTTTTTAGTTAAACTATAACTATTTTTTAACTAAAATAAAAAGTTTTAACTAAAAGTTGGCAACTGATTTTGCAAATAAGTTAACTAAACTAAAAATATTTAGTTCAACTTTTTCCAACTTTTAACAAACTTCTTTCACAAACATTGTCACAATGACAGAGGTTAAGAGAACTGTAATAATTCAGACAGTCAATGACAATTTCACTTTCAAACTATGTAATGTGTCGGCCTACTAGGCTAATTATAGTCCTAGTACAGTTCTACAAGGAAATCATGAAGAAAGTTGCTAATCAGGCAAAGCAATGCAGTTCACTTGTCTTGAGGAATAAAACCAGTTACTCATGACAATCATTGCAGAAGATAGTTGCTTATTAATTTTTATTACTTACACTTTCTAGCTAATAACTAAAAAATATTGAACTTTATAGTTCATAACTAAAGAATATTAGTTAAAATTTTTGGTTTTAACCAAACTATTTTATTTTAGTTAAACTTCTGCCTTAACTAATTTTTGTATTTAAACTAAAAGTTTGCAACTTTTTAGCTAACTCTAGCCCATCACTGATCCTCTGTAACAGGAGAGTAGTAAGGAGACATTATTCACCAACCACACAGCCACGCCCCTATTCTTCTAAGCCACGCCCCCTATTGTTGTTGTAAGCCACGCCCCTATTGTTCTAAGCCCCACCCCTTTTGTCTCTAGGCCTATGCTGCCATCCCGAGCCCATTGTTCAAGGCTCTGGGCCACCAGCCAGCCCATTGTTCCTGGGTCTGGGCCACCTGAGGGTCCTTTGTTTCCGGACCTGGGCTACCAACCATAGTCCATTGTGCCAGGGTCTGGGCCACCCATAGTCCTTTGTTTTCCACGCCTGGACCGCCACCAGCCAGTCCATTATCCCTGGGCTAGCCTATTGTCTTTTTGTTTCTGGGCCCAACCTGGCTCAAGGCCTGCGGGTTCTTTGTTCCTGGGCTAACCTATTGGCCTTTGTTCATGGGCCACGGCAGCCAAGTCTATTGTATACCGCCCAGCATTGACAGGGACATGCACGTGCCGTAATTATATTCAAATAAATACCATTTAATCATTAAATGGTATTTATTTGAAATATATTGAAAATATAATTACGGCACGTGCATGTCCCTGTCAATCAAAGTTGTCAGGCTTGTAGCGCAGAGCCATGAGCGCAGGCGTACGTCCCTGTCAGTCAAATTTAGCAGGCCTGAGTGTGAGCCAATGAGCGCAGGTGCCCGTCCCTGTCAATCAAATTTGTCAGGCCTGTAGCGCTGAGCCAAAGAGCGCAGGCGTATGTCCCTGTCAATCAAATTTAGCAGGCCCGAGTGTGTGGGTGGCATACATATATACATATAGAATAATAGCGCTGGGCGTTGGGCGTTGCGCGGTGGGCTGCAGACAATGCTGGGCGCCATACAATAGAATAATAGCGCTGGGCGCTGGGCAGTATACAATGCTGGGCGGTATACAATAGACTTGGCTGCCGTGGCCCAGGAACAAAAGCCAATAGGTTAGCCCAGGAACAAAGAACCCGCAGGCCGTGAGCCAGGTTGGGCCCAGAAACAAAAGACAATAGGCTAGCCCAGGGATAATGGACTGGCTGGTAGCGGTCCAGGCGCGGAAACAAAGGACTATGGGTGGCCCACACCCAGGAACAATGGGCTGGCTGGTGGCCCAGAGCCTTGAACAATGAACAATGGGCTCGGGATGGCAGCCTAGGCCCAGAGACAAAAGGGTGGGGCTTAGAACATTATGGGGCGTGGCTTAGAACAATAGAGGGCGTGGCTTAGAAGAATAGGGGGCGTGGCTGTTCTGGTGAATAATGTCTCCTTACTACTCAGGAGGTCTCATTAATCTGGCCTGTGTGTGACTGTGTGCGTGTGTGGTTGTAGGTGTTGTAGCCTGCAATCATAAAACAAGAAAACTACTTCGTTAGTGTTGCCATAATTTTGCAGCTGATGTAGCAGCTCTCCCAAACATGTTGCTGTTTTGCCAATTGCCTTGAAACGGAGTCTTTCTAATTTACCAAACACAGGTCCATCATTTCATTCTGTTTTGGGTTTTCTTGCTTGTTGAACACAATGAACAGGTCATTGTTACTGAATGGTAACACCTCTGAAAATGAGCTCTGTTGCGTTTAGCAATATTTAAAGTTTTAAGTAAAAACATTAACAATGGAACAACTGGACAGCCTTTCATTGTGAGTTGCCTCGGTCAACAGATCACATAGCACACTCAGGCTCAAACGCCATGTTATAAGTCAGTCAAATATTAAAAACTCACACGAACGTGCACTGTCAATGTTTCTATTATTTAATAGTTCGCCCAAGAACAACCCAATATCATTACAGTTGTAATTAAGTTTGAAAGCTAATAAGTGAAATAAATGCTTGGCTGGTTTAAAAGGCATCAGAAGACCAGAACAGACTGCAGACAGCCTATGATTATTATCAAGATCTATCTGAAATCACCTGCAACAGACGACCATTTAACTCTGTTATGCAGTAATGCCATAACCAAGCAACGCTTGGCAATAGAATAAATTATTTACATGTATCAGAATCGCGATATGCATTACTGCCAATTCGAAACAGAAGTCGGATTAAACATGCGAGTGTGGAACATAATTTCTAAGCAGTTATTCAGCTTCATCACGTGTCAAACCACGAAATTGCTGAATGGCGAAGATGACCACCTGTAAAGAAAGCTTGATGCAAGTAAACTGTTACCTGAGAAACATACATTTCTGTTAAATTTGCGAAAATTACATGTTCCCGACCTTTCTGTATGCTGTCACCATGACACAACTCAGTGACCACCCATACTGCCTACAAGTATTATTGAAATACTGCTTATTTGCACAGTATTGGTATGATAACTTGGTATGATAACTTCTTCATGCATTGTTACCAGCATTATGCTATGAGTGCAATGCCAGTTATCACTGAGTATATTTCGTGATAAGTGATATGTCCTATGCTGTCAATCCAGTTGTGTTACAGGCAGTGTTTATTCAGTAATTGAAATACATGTAATTGAAAAACGTAATTGAATTACAAGTTCCGTAATTGTAATTGAATTACATTTTATGTCCAGTAATTGTAGCTGTCTTTCAATTACAATATTGCATGTAATTTGTAATTGAAAGAAGTGTAAATTACAAATTACTTTCATAAAGTCAGCGAAGATGCCAGCCTGCTGGGTTGACCCGGGCCACCCGTTTAATTGAATAAACTGCTCTGCATTATGTTTGCATGGCAACATAATTGTCAACATTATTCTATGCCCGGTAGCGCATTGAATAACATCTGGCGTAGAGAGCGAGAGGTACCGAGTTCGAGCCCCGTAGGTGGATTTGCTTTGTGTTTGCAGGCTGTCTGTTCTGTTAGTAGTTAAGATTTATGTCTTCTGTCATTTGCGTTGTGAATTGTTTCAATTGCATAAAGTTCTGTAACCGGTTGCGGTCTGTCAACTGAGATTGTTTCAATAAAGAAAATTATTATTATTATTATCCTTATACTCCTCTTACAATCTTACAGCACACTTTGATAGACCCCAAGGGCAAGAGCTGACCATCATCAGACAATCCATGCAGTCATTCTTAGCTAGCTAACTGCGGCTGCCGACAGAAAACAGAACTTCCATCTTCAGCTCCAGTTGAGCGTATCTTTAGCAATGCTGGACGAATTGACTCACTCACCCAGGCGCAGTCAACTAAGTTCTCTAACAGACTATCATTTTGAAAACTTCTATTCCTAAAAATCAAATAAACTCTAACTTGCTTTAATGTATCATAATTGTAAATCGCATTTTGGACACCTGGCAAACTTATAATGCAACTGAATGTGTATATTTCAATTTACAGGTCAATGGCCCATTGGATGTTTTAGTTTAAAAATAGAGTAAATTAAAAATTATCGAACATTTTTTAAATCATGTGCCAATTTTAAAGCAATAATTGAAAAGTACTTGGCAATTGAATTACAATTGATCAAAATGTAATTTGTTTTCAATTACTTTCACAATCAAGTAATTTTAATTGTAATTCAATTACATTTACAAGCATGTAATTGCAATTATAATTGAATTACATTTGCAATGTAATAGATACAACACTGGTTACAGACCTCAATAGAGGTAAAGATAGAATACCTCAGGAAAAAGGACATCAGTTATATATTATAGTAGATGTTTTGTGTGCTTTTGGCCAGTGCATTGCTTCACATAGGTACCCCTCGATCATCCTGGTAATAGCGTTCACCTAGAATGAGAAATCCATAGACACAGCATAAATGTAACCTCAGACATTGAACCTAAGTCGTCCAACTGCACGACAAATCAAGTATGCAATGTATAAACATGAGCTCCCACCTAAAAATTGGACAGCTACAGAATTAGGTGACAGTATTGTTCTGGTTGCATGGTTTAACACAGTGCTTCCCAATGTTTTTTGGCTATGAAACCCTTTTCATCTGATTGGAATCTGAAACCCCGACCCAATCTGTTACACTGCTTGCCTTATGGCTTTATGCTGATCGTGTCAAACGTGTCAAAAAGTGACGATTTTAAACAGCAATCAAAGTATGAGCCCCTATACATGTACAAATTTAATCCATGAAAATTCTGTTAGAAATCATGTCAACTAAAATTTCCCACTGAACCCTTGTCATCACCATGGAGTCTCATTTATACTGCAACAACCCATTCAAACAACACTTTAATGCAATATAATCTGATAAGCACTCACCCATTCATTAACGCCATGTGCCAATAGTAGTGCAACTAAGTCCTGTCTTGTGTTCGCCTTGTTCCCTGATGAGCAGAATTGTCATGACACTCCCTAAGCACTCGTTCCACATCGGACTTTCAAGCATGTGTCTCTTAGTTCCTTTGGCAGCATAAAGTAACTCTCCATCTGTACATATGTTGCAGGTACAGAAAATTAAAAACTGAATGAAAAGAAATGAAGTCCTTAGAAATAATGTTTAGTACATGTGTGGGTTAAACTGTAGATTACGTTGCCAAATTATTTGACATGGTCAGTTTAAAATGGAAATTACATTGATGAAAATAATTGTTTGCCTATTATATGGAAGTTGGATTGAAGAACCTAATTTTTTGCTTAAATAGAGGCCACATTGACTGAAAAAATTGTTTCCATAAACAGAAGCTGGATTGATGAAACTAGGTCTTTGCTTCAATAGAAGCTGCATGGATTGATGAAAATAACTGTTTCCGTTAGTAGAAGCTGGATTAATGAGAATAATTCTTTGCTTTAATAAAAGTTCGATTGAAGAAAAATAATTTTCTACTTAATTAAACAGAAGTTGCATTGAAGCAATATTTTTCTGAAATAGAAGACGCGTGCTCATTTTAATTTCATGAGGCAGTTTTTCTAAACGTTCACACTACAAGGTTTGGTTTTAAATAGAAATTTGAAATATCGGGATCACTTGGTTCTCTTTCTAGATTCCTGAGGAGCTTTGCAAAAAAGCTGATATAGACCTATTTAGAAACATCTTAACAAATACTAGCCACACCCTCCACGACCTTCTCCCCCTGTCAATTGCACTGGTCATGACCTGCGCCCACGCTCACATAACCGCGTTCTCCCTAGATTTGATTCCCTTACCAGGCGTGGCTTCTTAGCTAGGATGTTGTACAGTTAGACATATGTTTTCTAGTTGACCTAATTTTCTTCTAATTACCGTTTTCTTTGTACATATATTATTTCTGACTTTGTATGTAAAGCGCTGAGCGTTTGCTTGCGTTCAATAAAGAACATTCTTACTTCTTACTTACTTACTTACTTCATATTATTTCGGGAGACGCCGCGTACTTTACTTCGCAACGTAATCAGATTTTATGTGCTTACCCTCGATTGCAAATTTCTTTGCCAAATTTCGTATCGCTTTTTTCTGGTTCTCGTTTCTATTTGCTGCATATTTTCCGGTTTTTAAGTACGTTTCAACATCTTGAAACCGTCTTGATCGACCTTAAATTTATCGCCCATGCTTGTTGAAGGAAATAACTCGGATCATATTTTGTCAATGAAAACGAGGCGCAAGGCGTCCACGTTGCTATGTGACGTCATATGTCACGAGAACCAATTACAGAAGGTTTCGGAACGTTTTTGTTTCCGGATAATATTTCTCCCTACACCGGCTGGCCGACGCGGCTCCGCCCGTGACCTAGTTTCGCGCGTGCTGGCAGCCGAGCTCTCTCCCCGTCGCCATTTGTTTTACATTTCTGGCGCTCCTCGTTTAAACGCATAGCGGTTCTTCTATACCAGATGGATATTTCACCCTCTCAACCCACTACCGCTACTCGAGTTTCGCAGAAAAATAAGGGCATTTGTAGTGTCTGCCATACAACCAGACAACTACACAGCAAAGATTGGTCCATTTACACGGACCCAGGACCAACCCCTGCGTCGGTTCACACAAACCACCGCGAGCATAGTAAATCAACCTTTTTACCCAACAACGACCAGTTCCACACATATCCGGAAAACACACAAACGCTGTCCCGGCCTTTGAACACTCCCACTCTCACCAGTACACAAAACACAACAAACGTTCCTTCCCTCAACAACATGCAACATCCCACCCTCAGGTCAGGTTGCTCAAGCACATTCCGAAGGGAGCAAGGTCAAGTACATGCAAGCTCTTAACCAATGTCATCAATCACATCATTTCAGATCCTATGAGCCTTAGTTCTTGGCAGTGCCTCCTCACCTTCGGGGCATTAATAATGGAACAACCAGTTAGAAGAGGACGCCGACATAACCTAACTTCTACTTTCTACCATCAAAAATCGGGTGGTAGAATTCCCTAGCATTTGGCCAACGAGATCGACCGACCTGTTCGCTACGGACCCACAGGCTCTCCAAAAAATATCCGGAAGGATGCAAAACAACGAGCAGACAGTTGCTTCGGCGGTTGCGGCCAAGCTCGATGATGGGAATATCAGGGCAGCTGCAAGAATTCTGTGCTTCAGTGAAACTACGGCCTCGATTTATGAGGAAAAGCTAAGGTTGAATCATCCAGCTCCTCCCTCTGATCGCCCCCCCCATTCCCCCTCTACCATCGGAGGAACCTTTTCAGACAACGGAATCTGAAGTGTGCAAGCTCATACGCACCTTTCCAGCGGGTTCCTCGGGAGGACCGGACGGCCTCAGACCCCAGCACATAATGGAGCTTGCGAGTTCCTCGGACGCAGGCCCTGAGCTGGTCGCTGCCATCACAGCACTGGTTAATCTCCTCTTTGCAGGTACCTGTCCTCTTTGGGGCACCCTCTTTGCGCTTCGCAAGAAGAATAGAATATGGGCGCTTCATGGACAACATGGAGCAGGGATCCATCCTGGTCAAGTTGGACCTGTCCAACGCCTTCAACAGCCTGTACCGGGATTGCATGCTGTCATCAGTAAACGAAATTTTACCAGAACTTGCACCATTCTGCCAATTAGCCTTTGAGAGGCCACTACCCTCAAATTTGGTAACTTCACCGTGCTGTCTCAATCATTTTTACAGGTCTTTGTAATCTAATAAATAATATTTTATATATATTTGTGTCCTCGTATTTTTTATATAAGTTAAAGATAAACTATTATTTACATCTTTGACATATTTTTAAGCTAATGTCAAAACTAAAAATGCAATTATTTCATAATCAATAAATACATTTAAATGAAACTCTCATAATATAGATCACATTTAGGCCTAGCTCACGTTAACTGTGCCAATTTTCATTGAAATTGGAGCATGGTTCCTACTTTCACATTTTTTTCTGTTGAAACTGGAGGTGTATTTTACTCGGAATTAGCGGTACTAAAATAGAGTTCCTTTTATGCATAACTTTGGCTAGGAATGAGCTAGAGGAATGAGCTAGAGGAATAATTTTGGTGTCATTTAAAAGCCCATTGTATCCTCTTTCATTGCTCACCCAGGTAAACGATGCGCTACAAAAGTTTTCCGTAAACTTATCCGTTTCCGTTTCCGTACGTTATTCTGTTTAGCCTACGCATGTTAGATTGACCCAATATCTATGTCTGTCTGGCTATCTGTCTGTGTTTGTGTCTGTGTCTGTGTCTCTCTGTCTGTCTCTGTATGTCTATGTCTCTGTCTGTCTGTCTGTCTCTGTCTCTGTCCCTGTTTCCATCCCTCTCTGTCTGTCTGTCTCCTGTCTGTCTCTCTGTCTGTCTGTCTCTGTCTGTCTGTCTGTCTCTTGTCTGTCTGTCTGTCTGTCTGTCTCTCTCTCTCTCTCTCTCTCTCTCTCTCTCTCTCTCTCTCTCTCTCTCTCTCTCTCTCTCTCTCTCTCTCTTACAATCTCTCTCTCTCTCTCTCTCTGTATATTACCCAACTCATTGCAATGTAAAAGGATGTATCAAATTTAACTCTGCTGCAGCCTACAGCATAGGCTTACGCCAAGCCCAGGCAGCGGCATGAAAATCCGGCTCCTGTAGAAAGTTGAACCGCCTGCAAACGTACATGCGCAATTATTATAGCAATGATTTTAATTATATTAACTAACCATGTCCAGGAAGTTCACTGGCTGACCCTCTGCTTGTCTGTCCTTGTATCTGTCTGTCCGTCTGCATGTCTTTCTGTCTTCCGTCTCTCTGTCTGTACATCAATTAGGCTTTGGTCATGGCTATTATATGCAAGTAGTACCCAATATATTGAAATCTCAAAGCATTCAGCAAGTTGCTACAGTCAATGTTGGCCCATAAAAACGCTTACGCCTGGCCCATGAAGCGGAACGAAAATACGGATAAGGTAAAACATGTAGAACCGCTCTCCAAACGTATAGGCTACGCTCAATAGCAGTAATAATAGCCAGCCTACAACTTGTCATGCCCAGTCTGTCCTTGTGTGTCCGTCTGCCTGTCTGTTGTTCCGCTGCATGGGCGAATGCGTTCATATAGGCCTACACGTTGACTGGTAAGACTAGCAGATAGGCATTTGATGAACAGTCTACTTTGACTCTTTGAGGCTGCAATGTATTGGCTAATAGGCCTATAGGCCTACACGGCGGCGAAAGACCGATAGATGTACAGAGAGAGACAGACAGACAGACAGACAGACAGACAGACGGACAAACATAGGCTTACACATGCAGTGGCGCAGACACGCGTACGCAGTAGGCCCTACTTTTTGGCTAAATAATGGAATATTAATGACAGAACTGAGAACCTCTAAAATTCCAAATGTAAACCTCTACAGGTCTAAATGTCATCGCACTGCATTAAAATTACCGCGTGATTATCAGAGACAATGATTGCAAGTGAACAAATGATTCATAATAATTATGGCATGATGAATGTTTCACATGATTTTATGATCAGGTGATGCTGCGCTATCAGTGTAGACACATAGACTAGTGTAGAGCTGTAGGCTAAATGTTTAAGACTTTAAGAGTGTTCGTCTATGTAGCGTTAGGCTTATAGGTAATGTTCATTTTATGCTTCACTGTCACATGAATCATGATGACCAAAATGATTGGCCAATGATTCAAATGGCAATGCTACACATGTGACCATGTTAGACGGATCCAGGCCGTTGGGATCACGTGGTTTTTGCTGAAGCCTCGCGGCGGCCATGTTGGTATCAGATTGACGAATGATTGCGCATCGATATCTATAAAGTATTTAGACGCGCATACCATGTATTCTCCGTTTCCTGCTCTATCATCGGCTGCTTCAACGTCACTGGGCAGCTCAACATAGAGAGCTCTGTCTAGTTAGGCCTATATATAAGAGGTCGTTGGACGGATCTATGAGTGACTCTTGCTATTGCGCATCTACGTCTGCAAAACGGATCAACAACACGCTTAATTATTTTCCGTATGCGAGTGTGCGTAGGTCTATGTAGCCGTTTACTGTGTGAAGTGTGAGGATTACTTTTACTTTGTAATCGATTGGGTAAGATCTATTCTAAAGGCCTACCCTATAAAGACAGACATACAGACGGATAGACACAAGTACGGACAGAGAGATCTGACGGACATACATATCCATAGCGGCAGTGAGACATAGACAGACGGACATAGAGAGAGACGGACAGACAGAACCATAGGGCAGAGACACACAGACAGGCAGAGAGACAGAGAGAGAGAGAGAGAGAGAGAGAGAGAGAGAGAGAGAGAGAGAGAGAGAGAGAGAGAGAGAGAGAGAGAGAGAGAGAGAGAGAGAGAGAGAGAGAGAGAGAGAGAGAGAGAGAGAGAGAGAGAGAGAGAGAGAGAGAGAGAGAGAGAGAGAGAGAGAGAGAGAGAGAAGGGACATCTGTGATGATAGACTTAGAGAGAGAGCAGGTTTCTAGGAACGACGCTATATAAATTCTCATGGTAAACCCGTAGTTTAGGTTGGTAAATTATTTTATATCGTCAAATTAAAATGGAAGCTGATTGATGAAAGAAATGGTTTCCCTACATGAAAGTGGGATTGATGAAACCATTTTATGTATTTAAATAGAAGTTGGATTGAAATAATTTTACCATAAATAGAAGCATAATTGATGAAACTGAGTTTTTGATGCAACAGAAGCTGGATTGAAGATAATAATTGTTTCCGTAAGTAGAAGCTGACCCTAAGAATAGTTCTTTGCCTAAATAAAAAGTTCCATTGATGAAAAATTTTTTTGGTTAAATATAAGTTGGGCCATTTTTATCATGAAATGGAAGCTGGATTGATTAAATATATTTCTTCATGAAATGGAAGCGGGATTGATGATAGTTATCATGGACATATGTAGACTGTTTACTTACCAACGTGAAGTAGGCCTTGAAGACATTCAAATAATTTACCAACCTAAACTACGGGATAACCATTCTCATAATGAATGAAAGAATGAGAGAGACGGTTTGAGTTGATTAATAGCATTTCGAATGGTCGATTTTTGTGATATACTCAATCTAAGTAACCATTTTTCTTGCGATGTTCTCATTTTTAAAACTACTGGTCCACCTATTCCGTAAAGATAGGCCTACGTCTCAATTTTTTTTCATTTTGGATCGGTGAAACGATGTGCTGTAATGGGCAAATAATTCAGGACGATAAAACGATAGATAGGCCTACAGGGATTGTTTTGAACGAATAAAGTCATAATGCTCGTTTTTAGTTCGGTGGTATACAAACTATACATGCGGTCGGCCCGAATCCCCGAATCCGCCAAAACTCTGAAAATAGACAAAAGCCCGATTTCCCGAAAACAGTTTTCTCAAAGCGGCCGAACTCCTGAAAGCTATTCAGACTTAAATTGTAAACATAACATAGACCTCGCGTGGCCTTGATGTACATCGATGTTAATTATATTCATTCTGGTTGGACTTAGAAAATTAATTTCGAGGTCCGGCCGAAATTCGTTTCGGGGATTCGGGTTTCGGGGATTCGGCCCGCACCCGTGTACATTGACACCGTATTAATGTTACCCATGTCAGTCTTGCTCCAATGTATTATCAATGCTGTGTTAGCTGGGTAAACCTTCTTCTGCCAGTAGGCCCTATGCTTATTAATATCGAGTAGGCATAATAATGAAAACTAGTTATCAAGGAATATTATGTTCCTTTATAGTATCATTAATTACAAACTGCAGTAATGTAAGAGAAGTCAATGTTACCGCAATGGTATTTGTTTTTAATTTAAAGAGAAGTACTGTGCTTTACTCATATTAAATTGTTGTTTATCTTTAACTTATAGGGAACTATGGCTACCATGTTCAATTTCAAATTTAATGGTATTCGCTTTTAATTTTGAGGGGAATTACCATGTTCAGCGTCCTATAAAAGTTTCATTCTTTTATTTAAAGCGAAGTAACATGATGAATTGTAGTTATTCACATAATCAATTGCGGAAGTACCATGTGCTGCAGCATAATCAATTATTGTTTAACTTCAATTTAAAAAGAAGCACAATGTTTAGCGTCTTGTTCAATTGTACTTATTTTAATTTAAAATGAACTATTATGTTTAGCTTCATTTCAATTGTTGTTTATCTTTTAATTTAAAGCGAGGTACCACATACAAACGTTTCCTGATTGGAACAGTGCTGCTGATGCTAATGGCTGTTTCCGACGTTGAAAGATATTCCACTTCATCCGATGAACTGGACAAAGAGTGGGAAAAATTCAAAATAAAATTTGGTAACATAATTTAAACTGGATGCACTTTTTGTTGCATGTAGAGTTTACTAATATTATCTATGAACTTCCACTGCCTTTATTATAAAGCTATCTGCCTCACTCTTCTGTATTTATCGCCGCTCAGGTTTTTCACTCAAAAATAGACTGTCATTTTTGCAAAACAAAAATGATAAATGTCTGAACAAACCATATGTCACGATACAGCGCTCGAAAATAAGCCTGTACCTGCACTTAAGTTTCCAGCGGTGCTTTATAAATTTGTAGATTACGATTGCGATGGGCTGCATCTCTGTGTTTTAAGTGAACTGCTTTTTAGGATATTCAATTTTCAACTGAGCACTGCTTAGATTTTAAATTTCCGTCACTGCATTTTACATCTGATCGATAAAGTTACTATAAATTTACAATTGCAAGTCTATCTCTCTCCATCTTTCTCTTCCCGCTCTTGGACACCTTATGTTTTCTAGACTAGGTTCATTTCACTCCAACCTTGAGCTTCCAGCATACCAACGTATTCACTGACCATTATCAGCATATCTGAGTTTTGGCCTAAAGGTGAAATTCCTAAATCCCTCTGCAAATATAATCTTGAAATAAAATGCATGCAAAGGAATTGTTTCTTCATTTCAGAGAGGAAGTACAAAGACGAAGCCGAGGAGGCGCGAAGAAAACAGATATTTAAAGAGACTCTGGAACTAATCGACTCTCATAATGAACTCTACTCAAAGGGACTCTCAAGTTTTACTATGGGCGTAAACCAATTTGCCGACAGGGTAAGATTACCCGGGGGTACATGTTAAGTTTTCGCATTTTTCATATATGCCTCAATTATGGTCAGCATTATTACACATCCTTCCATTATAGCCTCTGATTTTAAAATAGATATCTTACTTATAGGTTTTTATTTGTAGTTTTTCATTTCATTTTGGGAACATCCAGTTCTTGGCTTTTACTGAACTGGATATCTGTATAAAGGTGTTTGCTCGGTAATAATTGAGAATTCAGAATAATTCTGTCACAGCCTCTGTCTCTGTAATTCAAAAGATATTTTGAATTACTAAAGTAGTAGGCCTACATGTAGATATTATTAATTCACTGAAATTCAGACTCATCTTGTATTTCGATGTAGGCCTAGTCTTTGCATCAGAAGATAAACAAATGTTTGTGTAAACCTCGTTCAATACAGTAAGTAGATCTTAGCTTACTATGTACATGCACTCGTGGCAGCCACATTATCCAAATGGTTGCTCACCTCAATATCTTTACAGAATAGTTCGGAGCCTCCCTGCGGCTGCTGTCGACCGAGGTCCGATATTCCTGCGGCAGAAATCTCTCCAGGAATTGGCACTTCGCAAAATGTCAACCAACACGAGAAACATTAAATTGAACTGCTGCAGGTTACATTACTCCACTGAAAATTAGGTATGCTATCCGCATAATCTACTTTAACAGTCGATAGATGTAGATAATCAACTTTTATAAGCAATTCACTAGAGAAGATGGAGTTAGATATCAAAGTGCTTGAAAGCCTATGATAAATAGCGAGTTTTGATCCACTTTTTGAAGGAAGGAAGGAAGTGAATTTGAACTACGAAGAGAGTGCAGTCGATTCCATTCCTTGGGGGCAGAGGCATGGAATGCATGCAAGCCCAAAATAACTGTTTTGCATCAGGGCCTAGCTAAAGACTTGAAGAGAAGGGACGTAAGGAGTTAGTTGCTATTGAAGGTAGGGAGGGAGGTGTGCTCATTGTGACGACTTTGTAGGTCAGACAGGCCAATTGAAATTTTATTCTGAATTCAACAGGAAGCTAATGCAGCTGATGGAGTAGGACGGAGGTGCTTTAATTGTTTGCAGTGGAAAATGCAGCACTACGTGAGCTTAAGAGTTTTGGAGGCATTGCAGCCTGTTGAGTTCGAGGTCTAAGAGATCCACAAAAGCCGAATTAGCATATTCTAATCAAGGCGAGTGGAAACGAGGGAACAGGCTATGGTTTGTGACATATTCTTAGTCAGAACCGACCTGATGAGATTTATTGCCCTGATGTTATAGAAACAAGATTTACAGATTTGTTATGTTTGATCAGAATGTGAGCTTACTGTCCAGAGTTACCACAAGTGTTTTGACGGTAGCTGATAGTAGCAAAACAGTGACTGTGAGGTCAATGAAAGCGGAGGGAGAGAATGCAGTCGTTGATGTGAAGCGAACAGATTTGCCTCAGATTTTGTCTGGGTTTATGACCAAACCACTGAAACAGAACCATGCATACATAGATTAGAGGCACTGTTCAAGCTTTAGTTCACCGGACTGATCAGTATTTGACAGAGCAATATGAAACTGAGTAACATCCACGTACTGCTGTAATTGGACTCCAAAGTGACTGATTGGGGAAGTAGACTGTAAATAATAAAGGGCCGAAGACAGATCCCTGTGGTTCTCCTGCAGTGCAAAGTGTGGGCTCAGACCGAGCGGTACCGATGCCTACCTGCTGATTCCGGTCACCCAGGTAAGAGGCTAACCAGTTTAAGGCAATCCCAGAGACACCGACGCCTTTGGTGAGTCTTGAAAGACGTATCGGGTGATCTGTGGTGTTGAAGGCTGCACTGAGGTCAAGGCGTAGTAAGAGGCAGGCTTTTCGATTGTCAATAGATGAGATGATGTTATCCAGCGTAAGGACGAGAGCAGTTTAAGTGGAATAACCTTTTCGGTAGGCTGACTGATAAGGACTGAAGTTTGATGTGGAAGTGATGTGTTTCTTGATACACATAAGAAAGACATTCGAGGATCTTGGAGATGTTACTAAGGTTAGAGATAGGTCTGAAGTTAGAAAGGTTCTGGTGTCAAGGACAGGTTTTTTGAGTAAAGGCGTGACTATAGCAGATTTGAAGCATGACGGAAAACACCCGTCAGCAAAAAAACAGGTTGACCAAGTGTGCAATAAGGTGGGAGAAACATCAGAACAAGAGACGATAAGTGGTGTAGGCATGAAATCCATCGGTGTGGAGTTAGGGACCTTTTCCTTGAGAAGATAAAAGAATGCAAAGCAGGTGACAGATGGCAAGTCATCAAAAGCAGTGTCAGAGAAGTCATGGTCAAGCAGCATGTCATTCCATACTAAATAAGCAGTACATCTAGCAGTTTTACATTTAATATTATTATTATTATTATTATTATTATTATTGTTATTATTATTATTATTATTATTATTATTATTATTATTATTATTATTATTATTATTATTATTATTATTATTATTATTATTATTATTATTATTATTATTATTATTATTACTACTACTACTATACTACTACTACTATTAAATAGATAGATAAATAAATATAAAATGTCATTTCCAACGCATTATCTGATATGAGCTATGCAATATTATTCGTTCTAATAAACGAATATGATACATAGCCTACGTTGTCCTAAATTCAAACCATAATTACACAGTATCACGTTAGATCGTGGACTCATTTTAAAATCTATCACTAATGAACGCTACTTTGTGTAAATCTATTTCAGTTGGATAATCATTTGGCGAACGAAATGCTCTATATAATATATAACAAGGAACAGGAACGACCAGTGTGGAATCGCTTTGTCCGTACTCTGTCTTGTTGAAAAAAGCCGTTTAGAAACCCACTATTTAGCTTACAAGTCCATTTAGAAGATCGCTTAATAGAGATTTTTGTTAAGAAAATTGATTCTTATCATGCTTCCAATAATGTGTCACGTTAATGCTTAGACTATCTATATATACCCAGTTTAACTTGATTGCCTTTAAAAAAAATTGGCATGTAGGAATACTATTTCGTAGTTGCATAGAAACACTATTTCAAAGCATTTAAAATATTTTATATTATTCCAGAGCTATTCCTTGCTAGTCGCTATCTAAGCAAAATAATTATTTTGTCAACAAGGTTTCGGCAACATGAACTATGTTGGCTGCCTTTTACTCATTTTTGGCTGCTGATTTCAGATCTGGGCTGTAAAAATGGCCAGCACATCACATTTTTTGTTATAGGTCATTTTTGGTTCCACGACAACTCGTCGAACGACATTTCGTCTACGACACTTCGTCTACAGACATTTCGTCGAACGACATTTCGTCTACTACGACATTTCGTCTACCGACTTTTCGTCTACTGCACTTCGATAACATACATTTGCCGTTATCTTTGCAATTTTATAAACAAGTAGGTAAATAGGTAAACGTGTAGTTTAGCATCGTAAAGAAACAACAAATACTGCTGCAGTTGAAGTCCGAAGAATCCAGTCTTTCTCTTCTACCAAACACTCCATCTTCATGCGATTCTCAACTGTCAGAACTGGAAACGTCTTCCTTTTGTCATCGTCATATGTAACACACTGCATGGTATTGAGCAACTTTCCGGAGTAGCTGAAATTCTTCGCTTTTATCCACTGACAAAATTCCACCAGTTTGCAGTCGCATCTGAATGGATTCCCAGAGAGGTCGAGAGTTTTCAGCTGGGTCCACAGTTTTGGTGGAAGGGATGAGTCGCTAACTTGAGTTAGGGTGTTATTCGCCGCACGTAATTCCTCTAAGTTGGGCAGTTTCTGAAACGTTTCGCTCGTCAATATTTCGAGATTGTTTTGATTGACGTTGAGGCTCCTCAGTGTTTCGTAATATTCAACGAATCCGTTGAGTAGATGGTTGTTGAGATTGGTACCACTAAGGTCTAGACTTAAAATTGAGTTATTGATATTTAGTGGATTGTACGATGAATACTGCTGTTCGAACAATCTGGTGTTGGCTATGTTCAAGAATTCAACTGAACTGGACAGAAATGACCGATGCTCTAGTTGAACTAGACTGTTACCGTCAAGATTTAAATATCTAAGTTTTTTCAAGGCATTAAAAGCATATTTTTCGATGAAACCGATAAAATTTCTACACAAAAAGAGTCTTTCAAGGGCGATGAGTTCAATTAGTTCTCTGGAATAAATTTGACGAATGTTGTTATCTTCCAAATGCAGTTCTTTTAGATTCGGTGTCCGTATTCTGCCTCTGACCGAAGTGAAAATTGGTATCCGATGTAATTGGTTCACGGCATAGGAGAGGTTTATCAACTTATTGTGAGTGTCAAGCCATTGAGGGATGAACTTTAAAATGCGCATGGTTCTTGACAAGTGCAACTCCCTGAGGTTAGTCAACGGTTTGAAAAGCCATTCTGTGAACTTCACGTGGGGGTTGTTACTGAGGTCGAGTAGTCTAAGCTTGACTAGTCCCTCAAATGCGTTTGGCTCAAACACACGAATCTTGTTAGAACTTAAATTCAGTTCAGCTAATTCTGTCAGCTTCTGTAACGGTCCTTCTTTCACGGTGTGCAGATTGTTTTGAGTAAAGACGAGGCTTGTCACGTTGCGTTGGATTCCATCTGGAATGCATGTACAATTAAGACTCCGGCACACAACTTTTCCGCGTTTGCGGGTATATTTGCAACCCTTAAGACACGAGTTGTTACATGGTCTATCTCCAGTCAATTGTCTTCTATTTGTCCTCTTTAAGTTGGCCTCGCCGAATGCACAGAATGCCAGGCACAAACCCCCAACCAGTAACACGAACCATAAATTGTACATTCTTACCTTCACCTGCAGCTATAGCCAACAACTTCGCGAGTGAATAGACAGGAAATAATGGCGACTTTTCGCACCGACGAAATAAGCTGAGATATCGCCAGTATTTTATTCATTATGACTACTTTCTCTTTCTCATCTGAGCCACGTGCAAACACAAACAAATTGGAATTGGCGCCACCGCATCTCAAAATCTGGGAGGGACGTGTCAAACAGGAGATGGACATCCAAATGTCATTATCTCGTCCCATAGGAGGATTAGTGCTATAATGTATTGTATTATTGCCCTAGGTTACTTAGCGGAAGCCATACAATACGATACAACATAGACATCTGACCTTAGAAACAATGTTAGCAGGATCATTGACAGGCAAATTCCGTTAAGAATTATAAGAGATCAGTAGAGTGCACGCCACAACATTGTTGTCATTGCATGCCTTAAATAAGTTATTCCGTCGGCAGAAATAAAATTTGCCTCTGTCATGTGCTTGGCTACCATCATACATGAGCTTGACAGTTAATTGTTCACGTCATGCCTTTCAGGCACAATTTCTGATACATAGCTGAGATTGGTCGGTTCCTCTAACTGTTCACCTCCTGTCTTGGAATATAGGCTAATTTCAGCCAACTCTTGCAGAGGTTTGCAAACTTATCTTTACTCGCTTGACAAAACGGTCTTCTTGACTTCATTGCTACATCGCTTCGGAAAGAGTGCTTTGATATTAAGAGTCCAACCATCATATGAATCATCAATTTCTTATTGCATGACCGTCCTTCCCATTTTGTTTGCTCGTGCCATATTTTATCCTCTGCCAAAGAACCTTAATATATAGACCCTGGTAACCTGATTAATTACAAGCCTATATCAGCGTTGAAGTTCATGCCTAAAATTCTTGAACGGATAGTTATGAATCGTACGCAGACTCATATATCTCATCCAACTAATCTCCTCATTATTTTCAGTCTGTTTAACAAACGATGTTGCAGACGCAATATAAATTGTTTTTTGTGTGTATGCTATATCGTTAGGTGGCGTGCATATCTAGGCTGAGGCGTGGCCTTCCACTGTACGAAGCGATTTTCCCGCCGGCGCGAGATATAGGGCGCGCTGGTTCCCGCCAAATTTAAAGTTCGCGATAATTTTTCCCGCGCTCCTTCAGAGGGAAGCAACGGCGCTTGCCGTCGGTACGCAGATTTGGCGCGAACAGCACCGCAGCATGCACTGAAGGGAGGCGGTCCTACTGGCCAGTGCCTAGCATAGACCGCTGGTGATAGAGCGTAGCCAATAGCGAAGCTTTCGCGTGGATCGACAGTTAGTTAGGATTGGCTGAAAATATGCGCGAATGTTTGGCGCGCATTGCAACTCTTGGCGCTTTTCTGTAGTTTGGCACGTGGATTCTCTAAATAAGCGCAGCTTATTGGCAAAGAGAGGAAACGAAGCGGGAGACGAAACGAGAAGCAGCAAACAGACAAGAGAAAGATAGCCTACTGT
Source organism: Aporrectodea caliginosa (assembly GCA_020284085.1). Taxonomy (NCBI): domain Eukaryota; kingdom Metazoa; phylum Annelida; class Clitellata; order Crassiclitellata; family Lumbricidae; genus Aporrectodea; species Aporrectodea caliginosa. Next base: position 3,353,557 of record JACEVL010000021.1, on the reverse strand, counting down.
ACACCTAGTAATATTAATAAGTGAGATGATCGTGTAAGATGATCGTTTCGGCCTCAGAGAAACTGTTTTCGATACTTAAGCGTCGAAGTCGATTACTATAAGGCTTTAATATGATAAGACAGATTCAATACTGGATTATTTTCGCAAAGTTCGATGGAAAAGGCGAATTATAATGTGCATGCCTAAAACCCATGCCAAGCCTCCGCGGCCTACCACTGGTGTGGCGCCTTCTGAATTTAAGCTAATATTCATTCATTCATTCATTACGAAGATTTATATTGCGCCCCTTCAAGGTTACTACTCAGGAGCACTCGATATTGGCTATATCGGACCCCTGTGACTGTCTGGGATGGGCAAAGCTTTATCAAACAAGACTCTTACACCTGATAGCACTTCTTTTTATGCAACAAGACGCGTTTTTCACTCTAATACAAATTGAGCATGCACACTTTAATTGTTAATTCAATTTAAAGCTAATACTACAATTAAAGAGAGTATATAAGCGAGATTAGATCATATATTACACAGTCTTTAATGTTCGGGTGGGTAGAGCATGGATGAAACAATGAACCGGTTTTTAAAGCCAATGTCTTGTGTGAGGCCGATAGAAATTCTTTGCAAATAAAGTATCATATTTATACCAGCGGTAATTATCAGAATTCGCGAGAGATATCGAAGAGATATTTTGAAGGGCCTCGCAAAACCTTATCTAAGCTTAGGCCTAAATCAAAAATAATTAAGCAGATGCGCAATCTTCCAAGTTGGTTATCATCTACACCGCAATAAAGTCCAAGCTAAAGTCGTTCATAATAATAGTAATAGAAATTGTTAGAATCGTTTTAAGCATATGGAAGAAAAATAAATGCTGAATTAGGCCATGCCTCTTAAGTGACAACTAGAAAAAGTAGCAGAAACCGTATCGCCAATGACATTGTGCCGCCAGAAAGGATCCACCATGTTTAGGGAGCACCATAGATTCATTAATAGCGAGTGCGCTGCGTCTGCATAGAAATGAAATAAATAAAGAAATATTTTATCACAGATTAAATAAATTTGGTGCCTGCCAATCGCAGGAAAACGATGACGTAGGATCGAGTGACGTAAACATGACGTAACCAAACATCGCCACCAGCGAAAAGCGTGACGTCGACAACGAATCCAGTGACGTAAACACGGCGCAAGTAAGCATGGCCGCCATCCAGCAACGTGGATTAGATGCCGATGACGTCATCGAAGACGGAATGAAAACGTACGGCGGGTCTTTCCGCGGATTCTGTGGATGGTGGACGAGTCGTCGAGAAATTTCCGGTGCTTTCGTAATTATATCCGGTTTATTTTCTGCAATATCAGTAAATAGACTCAGATTTATGTAATGATTCCGTTTAAAGACTGTAAAATCTGGCTGACTGAGTGAGTAACTGCGTGCCTGCCTACATGACTGAGCTGTCTGACTGACCGACCAAATTAATGAATATGAATGAACGAATGTATCAGTTTATGGACGAACGAACGAATGAGCATGGGCGTATTTACGGGGTGGTTTTACGGGTTCAAACCCCGTAAATAAATGCATTTATGTAATTAGCAACTAAAAATGTAGAAAAATACGACATTTCCAATGGAAACCCCCGAAAACTTAAACACCCTCGAAATTTCTTTCTGGCTACGCTCCTGCGAATGAGTGAATGTAGGCCTACGAACTAAAGGAATGAATGATTGATTGACCAGTTGACTGAGCGATTGATTGACTGACTGATTGTAGCCACTGACTGTGCTGGCTGCTTGGGTGATTTCGGCGAAGTTCCACCTCGTCTGTTGTTATGGCAACGTTATTCTCAGCCACCACCGTGTACTTGCGAAAGTGATGGGGAAGAACCTGCTTCAGACAGAGCTGCGTCTCAACGACACCATCGCTTATCACCTGTTTGTAATCAGATAATTAAAATAAGGTAAGCCATTATTTGGCGCCTTTGTTGATATGACTGCTCACCACAATACATATTACATACTACGATGATCTAATAATTGTTCTGCCAAACACTGACAGCAGCGCTGATTACGTGGTCCTCTTCTGTTCAACTGACTTTCATAATAATTAGTAAGAACCTATTCTGGGTAATCGTAATCGTAATCGCAAACTCCAAATTTATGAAACGCCACTTGAAAGGTAAGCTCGGGGCACCAGCTTATTCACGAGCGCTGACTCCCTACAGCATGGGCGGAGACTTGGTCCTGGGTTTGGGGGGACAGATGAAGGAGCGGCCAAAATATTGGGGGGATATAAGCAGCTCCAAGGCCTCCACCTCAAGTTTGGGGGGGGACCGTCCCCCTTTCCCCCTAAGTCTCCGCCCCTGCCCTACAGGCTAAAAGGAAAAGACCACACCAATAGCGCAAGTAAATTTGATCTTGAGTAATATGAGTGGGCCTATAATTTATCTATGTTGATTGTGTAACAGCGCATAGATCTCACGATGAAATGTAAATGCAAATGTACTCGTTTTTATATAGTGACCGAATGGCCTCGCCCCTGCCCATTTTTCAATGAATTAATCAGGTGAGATCCTTCACCAATCCTGCCCTGTTTGAACGGGCGTTACGCCATTTTATATCCCCGCGCACGTACTGTGCTAGCCCGATATTTAAATAGCGGCAATGGTGATATGAAGACAGAGATGACAGTGAGGTGAGGGAGGAAGAGGAGGAAGAATAAGGGTAATAACGAGGAGGAGGAAGAGGAGAAGAAGGAGGAGGAATAAGAGGAGAATGACGAGGAGGAGGAAGAGAGAATGAGGAGGAGGAGGAGGAGGAGAATGAGGAGGAAGAAGAGGAGAATCAGAGGAGGAAGAGGAGAATGACGAGGAGGAGGAAGAGGAGAATGAGGAGGAAGAGGAGAATGACGATGAGGAGGAAGAGGAGAAGAAGGAGGAATAAGAGGAGAATGACGAGGAGGAGAAAAGAGGAGAAGAAGGAGGAGGAATAAGAGGAGAATGACGATAAGGAAGAGGAGAATGACGAGGAGAAAGAAAAGAATGACGAGGAGGAAGAGGAGAATGACGAGGAGGAGAAAGAGGAGAAGAAGGAGGAGGAATAAGAGGAGAATGACGATGAGGAGGGAAGAGGAGAATGACGAGGAGGAAGAGGAGAATGACGATGAGGAGGAAGAGGAGAATGACGAGGAGGAGGAAGAGGAGAATGACGAGGAGGAGAAAGAGGAGAAGAAGGAGGAGGAATAAGAGGAGAATGACGATGAGGAGGAGGAAGAGGAGAATGACGAGGAGGAAAGAAAAGAATGACGAGGAGGAGGAAGAGGAGAATGACGAGGAGGAGAAAGAGGAGAAGAAGGAGGAGGAATAAGAGGAGAAATGACGACGAGGAGGAAGAGGAGAATGACGAGGAGGAAGAGGAGAATGACGATGAGGAGGAAGAGGAGAATGACGAGGAGGAAGAGGAGAATGACGAGGAAGAGAAAGAGGAGAAGAAGGAGGAGGAATAAGAGGAGAATGACGATGAGGAGGAAGAGGAGAATGACGAGGAGGAAGAGGAGAATGACGATGAGGAGGAAGAGGAGAATGACAAGGAGGAAGAGGAGAATGACGAGGAGGAGAAAGAAAAGAATGACGAGGAGGAGGAAGAGGAGAATGACGAGGAGGAGAAAGAGGAGAATGACGAGAAGGAGGAAGAGGAGAATGACGAGGAGGAGAAAGAGGAGAAGAAGGAGGAGGAATAAGAGGAGAATGACGATGAGGAGGAAGAGGAGAATGACGAGGAGGAAGAAGAGGAGAATGAGGAGGAAGAGGAGAAGAAGGAGGAGGAGGAATAAGAGGAGAATGACGATGAGGAGGAAGAGGAGAATGACGAGGAGGAGGAAGAGGAAAATAACGAGGAGCAGGAAGAGGAGAATGAGGAGGAGGAAGAGGAGAATGACGAGGAGCAGTAAGAGGAGAATGGCGATGAGGAGGAAGAAGAGGAGAATGACGAGAAGGAGGAAGAGGAGAATGACGAGGAGAATGACGAGGAGGAGGGAGAGGAGAATGACGAGGAGGAGGAGGAAGAGGAGAATGACGAGGAGGAAGAGGAGAATGACGAGGAGGAGGAGAGGAGAATGACGAGGAGGAAGAGGAGAATGACGAGGAGGAGGAAGAGGAGAATGACGAGGAGGAAAAGGAGGAGAATGACGAGGAGGAGAACGAGGAGAATGACGAGGAGGAGGAAGAGGAGAATGACAAGGAAGAGAAATAGGAGAATGACGAGGAGGAGGAAGAGGAGAATGACGAGGAGGAGAAAGAGGAGAATGACGAGGAGGAGGAAGAGGAGAATGACGAGGAGGAGGAAGAGGAGAATGACGAGGAGGAGGAAGAGGAGAATGACGAGGAGGAGGAAGAGGAGAATGACGAGGAAGAGGAAGAGGAGAATGACGAGGAGGAGGAAGAGGAGAATGACGAGGAGGAGGAAGAGGAGAATGACGAGGAGGAGGAAGAGGAGAATGACGAGGAGGAGGAAGAGGAGATGGAGGAGGATCCTGAAAATGATGAAAAAGGTTTCCGTAGAATACAATATCATTACTGCTGCTGTTATTTAGCTGTATTGTTGTCATTGTCTGTTATATATAGCCTAACTGCCGAGGTGGGTGACGCATACCCGAACGAGAGACCAGAAATCGTGGAATCCCCTTTCCTCGGTGACGGTTGTTCCGTTGACATCGATGATCCAGAAGAGGGCAGACAGATCCGGACGAGACCGGATCTCACACTGGATCCGGACCTCTCTGTCACCGACGATTGCAGAGGCCGACTGACAGCTTATCACAGGTCCATCTGCAGAACACACAAACACGAGTCAATGCAGCTGCAGATTTATGAATATACATTATACATTTGTTTGAGTATAACACTGCAGACTCATGCATATTCATTATTTAGTGTGTTTGCTTATTATAGCGTATTTGCTTATAGCGCAGCAGATCATGCATATTCATTTATCATTTTTTTGCGTGTTTGCATAATTATAGCGCAGAAGATCATGCATATTCATACTATATCATTATGTTTGCGTATAACCCTGCACTCTCATGCATATTCATTATTCAGTTTATTTGCATAATTATAGCGTGCAATCTATGAGTTGCTTTAATCATGGGCGTCGAGAGCCAAGCGGGCCCCGGGGCAGACACTTTTCACAGTCCACCAGGGCCCCTGGTTTTTTCAATTTTATCATTAAGCCCAAGTCTGATGTAAGCCTATGAAAAGGCTATCGAACTACATATGATGAATAATAATAAGTGTAATAATAATAATAATAATAATAATAATAATAATAATAATAATAATAATAATAATAATAGTAATAATAGTAATAATAATTACAATGATAATAATAATAATAATAATAAAAGTAAATGTGAAAATCAATTTCTGGTTTAAAAGGTCCATCTCTGACTCTAATTATAAAGAAATTACAGAAATATGAAAATGTGATAATGTGAATGTGATAAATTATTTTTAAATGACAGTTATCGATTATGATATCCAATTGCAAGAGAATGAGTTGCTGCATTGTCTACATGGACTACATCAACAACTCGCTCTGTACCATGATCATCAACTCCACTTCTACTAGGCCTACTACTTAGGCCTACCAGTAATAATACTGCCAGCTTGATTTGCTGCATCATTCGCTTTTTATGAAATTGAAAATGCAAGACTTTGAAGGAGCGTCTGTCTCTCGTTTGTAATTCTGACTTTCATTAATCTTTCTTTCCTTAATTGAGCTCCAGATTTCTGATGATAATTTATCCTCTAATTCATCATCAACTTAATGGAAAATAATATCAAATATTGGTAATTTGGTATCAATTATTTATTATGATGACTTCCATCCAGCAGCAAGTTAAAGTATTATTTATTTGAATAATAACTCAAATTTCAATTATTAAATTTTAAAAGATTTTATGCTTGCCAGAAAACCAATAATAAATTCTAGGCTGACTGCTGATTAATCTCCAAATACTGATAAGCAGTGTTTTTACAAATTCAAATGATTCAACTATAATATGACCACAAAAGTTGTGACTTAAATAAGTGGCTATAGCTAGGATTTACCAGAGGGGTTGTGCAATGCGAAGTGATATAGGCCACGCATACGATTCTGGTAGAGCATATATATGTCTGTATAGGCCTATATATTCAATCAGAAATCGAAATTTGTCTGCATCAGTTAACTTTGCACCAACAGCTAGTCCAAAATCATTCCTATGAGTGATGACCAGCGTCTGTTAATGTGCTTACTCCTTAATCCTCTGACTGAGCAACTGAGACTGAATTAAGTTTCACAGCTGTTAAATCGTTTTCGTTAACAACATTGCTAATAGAATTATCTGCAGACTGCAGTGCTAACCTCTTCAGTCCCATTACCACCGTCCCATTCCTTATAATATTGTCTTGCTCTTTGGTAAAGAAATTCATTAGATCGGTTCCTCTGTAACGCTTCATTACATAGTTAGTAAATTGAAGCAATTAAACTTGAAAATTTAATTTAAATCGTTTTTATTTAAAAGTAAACGAATGGATTAGAGACTGTATTCTGAACTTGAAGATCTGCTTTCACAATAGGCCGCGTAAAATGAACACTGGAGGGTGCAGAGAGATATTGAAAGAGACCGACTGCAAGAGAAAAAACGCGCGCGAGACAATGCAGATATTATTTCAAACATTCCTCAGCGCAGGAGCTCAGTATAGGCAAGGCAAAGGGTATAAAGCAGTGGTTGTGCTTGTGACCTAGATAGGCACAACGGATACACACGTCCGTGGCCCTGTGTAGTGTGTAGATATCAGGTATCATGAAGCATTCGTCAGATAGGGCCTACAGACTGCATTAGGCCAAGACCCACAGATTTCTTCAGTTTGAACAACATTTTAAACATTTCTGGGCCCCTTCAGTTTGAACAACATTTTAAACATTTCTGGGCCTACAGACTGCATTAGGCCAAGACCCACAGATTTCTTCAGTTTGAACAACATTTTAAACATTTCTGGGCCCCTTCAGTTTGAACAACATTTTAAACATTTCTGGGCCCCTGCCAAGGGCCCCTTCCATAGAACCGGGCCCCGGGGCAGCAGCCCCCCCTGACCCCCCCTCTCATCGGCCCTGGCTTTAATGCATTATTCGTCGCATATCTTTGCTGGTGTACTAAAATGATCCATAGTCGGCTTTGAGAAGGTTGTAAAATGTAAATGCGCTGTAAAAGTAAGACCAGTAACGATGAGCGGCTGATCATCACATGAAGCTTCTTGCTAGAGTGCACTCCTCTGCACCATACATTTTAGAAATGTTACAGATACTTCTGTTTCTAGGCCAAATACTAAAAAATATTGCGTCGTCGTCGTCATCATCGTCGTGATGATGATGATCATCACTGTCACCATAAAAATTGGTTAGAACGTAGGCTGCGTCCTATGCACCTCTCTGTGAGTGAAAGTACGGATGTCGGTTCGTCTCCCGATGCTGACTTACTACTAATTCTGTAACTACAATAGGCCTACACAGTGTGATTCTCGTTAACGATAACGATAACGAAAATGTTCGTTAACGAAAATAAAATGACTTCGTTAACGATAACTATAACTATAACTAAAAAATATAATTAACTATAACTATAACTATAACGAAAATAACACTAACGAAAATTCATCTTTATTTTCGTTAATGCAAAAAATAAAAATAAGAAGTGCAATATGGACGATTCGACATAAATGAGAACGAAAAAAATGCGATATTTTTATTATGCAATTTGTCAGTTACTTTGGAAACTCGTGTAGGCTATCATGAAGCTGAATGCACCATGCATGCTTCAAAGGCTTTCAAAGCTCCGAGCAAATTGTGATACAGCGTGTTAATACACACAATTTTGCCTATAGCCTCAATTATTGTAACTAAGTAGTAACTAAAATTAACTAAAATAAAAAAAATCCATTCACTATAACTATAACTATAGCTAAAAATAATACTAACTATAACTATAACTATAACTAAAATAAAAAAACCTTAACTATAACAGTTACTGTAACTATAACTACAATAAAATCTGTAAGGAGAATCACACTGGGCCTACAACTACTGCTGCTGCTGCTACCGCTACCGCTACCGCTACCACTACCACTACCACTACCAATAATAATAATAATAATAATAATAATAATAATAATAAAAAAAAATATAAAATATAATAAAGGCGACGGACGACGTCAGAGAGACGACCTTCCTCTTCCAAAGACTGTCGTTGGCAATTCAGCGCTTTAACGCTGTGGCCTTCACCGGTTCTTTTGTTGACCCTATGCCCGAGATGGAAGAGGGATAGCCCTTCCAGTTACACTAGTTTTTGATATAATAATAGTAATATTAATAATAATAATAATAATAATAATAATAATAATAATAATAATAATAATAATAATAATAATAATAATAACAATAATAACAATTACTATAACTACTACTGCTACAATTACCACAACTGCCTCTGCTGCTATACTACTACTACTACCAACGATAATAATAATATTGCTTCTGTTCATGGTAATTACAATTAATTAGTAATGAGTTTGGTTCTTACAGTTGACTGAAATCTTGGCGGTCGTAACATTTGATCCGAGTCCAGGTACGGAAGCGACGCACCGGATGTGGCCGCCATCATTTCCGGTCGACGCGGTCAGTTGGTCCGTGCACCTGTCTGTCCGATAGATCATCAGCCGAAGACCTCGGACGCCGTGGAGCGAGACGGACCCGGATGGTGTGAATTCATCCGTGACATCGTCGTCACCCAGATAGATGTGCAGCGACGGTGGTGGATATCCACCGAGGCTGACGCAGCGAAGGGAACGACCTTGACCCTCGATGAAGGTCACCTGTCGCAAACGGTCCTCTGTGGGGTTCACGATTAGGTCGGAGGTCAAGTTATCTGCTGTGAAGAAGACTCGATGGACAGGGGCTGGTGAAACAACAGACAAAAAGATGATGATTATAATAATAATAATAATAATAATAATAATAATAATAATAATAATAATAATAATAATAATAATAATAATAATAAAAAAATGATAATAATAATAATAATAATAATAACTTTGACCACCCGTTCCAGACGAATTTTATTGTTCTTAATTAATATTAAGTCCCAGGGGATCATTTATACCTCAGGGGCATAAATTAAAAAAAAAAAAAAAAAATAATAATAATAGTAATAGTAATAATAATAATGTCAGTTATAATATAGTAATATTAATACTTTTACGCTTTTAGCGGTTCCAAAAATGTGCTATATAAAAAGTCAGACACATACTACAACTACAACTACTCCTGCTGCTGCTGCTACTACTACTGCAACTAATAATAATAATAATGATTATAATAATAATGATGATGATGATGATGATGATGATGATGATGATGATGATTATGATGACGACGACGATGATGATGGTGGTGGTGGTCGTCGTTGTGGTGGTGATGATGATGCTAATGATAACGAGAATACATTTATACTGTAAGTTAAAATGATAATGAAAAACATACATGTATAAACACAGAAACAATAATAGGCCTATAGCGATAGCGAAGGAGGGAGGACAGTAACGATGAAGAAGGAGGAATAAAATAGAAAGAAAACGGGCAGGTCTATAATAATATTATCATATTTTATTTTATAATTATAGTCTATAATAATATCTTCAGGTTTCTTAGATTTGTTTTTTCATTGATGGATGAAAGAGTGAGGGAGGAGATGGGAAGGCAGGTGGAATGATAACTTTGATTATTTATCTGATGTTGAAAATAGATAGTTGGTTAAAACCTCTGACGGACACTGAATGCGTCACTGAGTCGAGTACTGTTGACCTCCGTCCGCGTATTTCACACGTGTAGTTTCCGCTGTCTTCAGCAGTACAGTCTGTCAGTTTATTAATACAAAACAGAATCTGAAGTGAGTTAAGATATACTGCAACATAGGATGATTTTCCACGTTAATATAGTTAATTAATAGTAGTTGCAGTACTGTTTATGAAAACAAGACGGGCTCTAAAGTGAGGTAAAGTACACTGTGAGATAAGGTGGTTAAACAAGCTTCTATCATTATCGGCCTTTAAATGCGTTCTTCTAAGATTCTTCGGTATCTTTGATTGAAGCACAGCAACGACGCTTTCGAAACAACACTTCGATAGCAAACTACCGTACTATTCTGAATCGCTGTCTGCATTATTTGGCGAACTTTTCATGTTGTAGGCCTAGTGTAATTGCAATTATGACAATTTATATAGCATAGTTAGTAGCAGGATATTTCTAGAATGATAGCACTGTCACATGTTAGCGCAAATCATGCTAAGAGTTACATAGTAAGTACATATTAAAGATGCCCTGTAGTCACAGTTACGTGCGAACAGATGTAGGTTTACTTGGAAATATTTTTTATGAATCTTGAATCTTGCTGCATATCCTGTATCTTTTGATTAATTTCTGAGCAACCGCTTGGCGGATATACTAACGCTGAATTTCTTTGCTGTGACGAAGATATATTGCTCGATTTATGAGATATTTTTGGAGATGATATGAACACTTGACAAATTGCAGCAACAGTGGAAGGCAGAAGACATCAACGTTCGTGAATAAGCTGGAACTGTGAGCTAGGCTTTAGAGTTGTGCTTTAGAAATTTCGAGTTTAGGATTATGATAAAAATAAAACATTTTTCTTGTGGCTGGTCATGTAGCCAGGTTGAATAGTTGTTCACTTTTAGAATTCATTTTTTTAAATTCGTTCCACTCTAAGTAGGTCTAAGAACCATTTCAAATATCAGGTCAGTACATAGTTACGAGTCCATCAGTAAGGTAAAATTAATTTGAAAGTCCCTGTTTTAGCAATAACATTCTTATCTGCAAGTAAGAAAATAGAATGAGATTTCTCAGAGTTTTCCAGCTGCATCTGAAAGACCAAATTTTCCTGCAACATCAGCATCAATGGAGCTCGAGCGAGCATTTGGTTTTGCAGGATTTGTTACAAATAAGTAAAGAAATAGACTTGAAGACGCTACCTTCGAACTCATGATAGTAGTTCTAAGGTGCAAATCCGATCTCTTATAAATATATACATTTTGCACAGTAATAAGAAGAAATTGGAGGAACACCATTTAAATATGAGTTTTGTCATAATTTGAATATTTGTCTAATATATTGAAGTCCAAACTGAAAACATACTTTCTGTGTCGTTTTGGTATTCTGACGTCAGCAACTAATTCTAATTAATCAGTTGAGTGTTAATTCTTATTCTAATTAAGTAGTTCTAAAAATGTTAGTTCTAATTATGAAATTGGAACTAATGCTGACTCTAATTAATTAGTTAAAAATCTTAATTACACATCACTGTTGATTACATAGCTGGGACAGTCTTTGTTAATGACTTACTTTTGATGATGAGTTGAAGACGGTACCGCGGAGGAGCGTTTGTGAAACGGACCTCGAAGCGATTGGTCAAGAGGAATGGCGCGTGGATGTTCCTCATTGTGTTCACGTGGGTTACCTCTTCCAGCTGGCTCTTCTTCCAGACGATCGGGTTGTCGAACATGGTAAAGTGTTCCATGAAGAACTCGCAGTCTAAGTCGATCTGATTTCCTGAGTTGAGTATGTACTTCTGGCCTTGAGTGAGCAGGGTCAGTATAGCTGTGGCGGACATAACACGATAGCCTAGATGCCAAGAGACAATCACTGGTAAACTGGTCCAACTTTGGAATTGTGTTATGACTTATGATGCACCATCAATTGATGGCATAATGATGATTAAACATCGAGGCAATAATGCAATTTTGTGATTTCTGTGATTTTTTTATTTCACACTATTAGATTGTTATTATCCGATGTACCCGCAGTGCGTTTATAGGCGGTTCAATACAGCACGTACTTACTTACTTAATATAAGTCACAGTTTATTACATTGCGGCGTATTTCATTACATTATTGTAGGGCTGGGCATTTAACGCGTTATTAACGCGATTAATGCGTTAATTAATTAACGCGATTAATTTTTTAACGCAGTTAACGCGATTGTCACTGCGCCCAATTATTTCTAGAAATGCGCTAAAACAATTCTTGATAAAACCGCTCAGTTTAAACGTTAAACTTAAAAGTAAACACTAAAAAGTAAAAATAAGTAGTAAAGCATTGTGTGCTTTTTGTTTATTGACTGCAATCATTGATATGGCGCATATTCAACGTAATTACTCCGAGTCGGTACAATAGTTGTACTTGTTATCTATTGTGACATGCGTTAAAAATTAATCGCGGCGTTAAAAATTTTACATACATACATACATACATACATACATACATACATACATACATACATACATACATACATCCATATATACATACATACATGCATACATACATACATACATGCAAACATTAACAAAGATACATACATACATACATACATACATACATACATACATACATACATACATACATACATACATACATACATACATACATACATACATACATACATACATACATACATACATACATACCAACATACATACATACATGTATACATACATACGTACGTACATACATGCATACACATAATATTATGCAATGCACGCATAAATACATACATACATAAACATGCTTGTCATGACATTCGATTTTAGTCCTCCTCTTCTATCCCTTCTGATCTATCTCTTATCTTTCCTATTTGTAAACTTCCTCTTTCTCTTTGTAGACTTTCCCCACTCCTCACCCTACCCCATTCCTCCTGATGCTTATCCTTCTGGGGCTCTCCTCCCCCGTCTTCCCTTATCGATGCCTCTTATATCCAATGGTGACCACTTTCCTATTACGTGCCTATCGATACACTGAGTCTGTGTTGAATGACAAAGCGTCCGTCTATATCGATATCCAAGTGGAAGACATCTCTCCAGTTTCTTCCAACCCCCGACCGAACGTGATTGCATTGCGCATCTTTTGCCCCCGTCGGACGATGAGACAAAGTCCCCGATGGCCATCTCGATAAGGCACCCCTCCGTTTCGCTCTGCGACCCGGCATACCCCGACGCCTCAGTCTACCCGTCTATTTAAACTGTTTTCTAATCTCTGGTCTTATCTTCTTCTACGGTATACTCTGGACTGCTTTCCCCTGGAAAGCACTGAAACAAACAGAAAGGCATTTGGACCTCACGGTATTACGATGCAACACAGCATAATAAAATGCAATTGGATGCAGTAAAATTGAGTGCATTTAATACAGCACAAAGTTTGTATTATACAATACAATACAAAGTATTATGATAAAATACCAAACAATGAAATGATACAATACAAGTATATTACTCATCATAAATCGAAAACTTCAATTGAGGCATCAACTGATGGCGCACCAAAATCAAGCCACAATCAGGAACAAGAAGATCTATACAATACAATAGGCCTACAACAGTATTTGATATTCCCCTCCTTCCAAAGTTCAGAAGTGCACACACGACCATACGACAGAACATCGATGGCGCATAGCAATTGTGCGTTAAGGACTTGCTCAAGGTCCCTACACACTACACAGTAATTGCCTCGGGCGAGTCTCGAACCCGTACTCCCCACGTCACAGACCGAGCCCTCTTACCAATCGGTCACCGTCATAAGATTCATAAGATAGGGGCGACTGGGGCAAGAGAGGCACCTTTTTAGAAAATATGTTATATTTCCGAAAATATATAACATAATGCCACAATTTTTCATAGGCATGTTGGCAACTCATAAGGCTAACAGAAAAACGTTAAAAATTGACTATATAATTATGGTGAAATATTTTGCAAAACGTGCAAAATACAAACAGATAATTTTGACACTCTTGCCCCAACACTTAGGGCAAAAGTGGCATATACTGGGGCAAGTTTGACATGGAGGCATGACCAATGGTAGCTAGGCTATCTTAACTATTTATTTGACAGTTAACAACAGTAACGAAAAGTGTATTAAAACTGTCAGTCGTTTTTATAATCTTAAGCTAGTAAAAAATGGTGCTTAATGGCTGTTAACACATTTAAACTGCTTGTCGCCGGGCTCAATATGGGTGCATCTTTCATGGCACCAGTACTTGCATGCTAAGCATTGAATTATAAGTTTCTTCGGGTGGGTCGCTGTAAAGCTCTCTGCAATAAATACAGTAGAAATTGGTGACTCTCTCCGCTTTGTATTTCTTAATAGTACTCTTCTGTTGCTGGTTCTGCTTCTGTTTCTTCTGCTGCTGGTTCTTCTTCTGTTTCTGCTGCATCTGTTTCTGCTTCTGCATTTGCTGCTGCTGGTGGTTGTTCTGGTTTTCCTGCTTCTGGTTCCTCTACTTCTGGTTCTTACCATTCTCTTGCAGATTAAGTTTCTTCATGAGCGGTCTCTTAACATATTGCTTCTTATCCTCTAGAATTATTTTGTAAGGCGTACTCGTTAGGACGCACGAGCTTTCCGCTTTGCGTTTACCGGGTTTGCCCTCTGCTTATCGTTCTGTGTGCGGATAAGGACGGATGTCCAGCTCTGACAAATTGGCTATTGGGGAAGGTGCTTTTGTCGTATTTGTGCGGCTCAGCATCGTTACCAGACTTGTAGCGAGGCACGGCTGGTTCGTTTCATCATCATCGACAGGCTCTGCAATGAAGTTATATAATTTATTTTAAGATATTTAGTTTTAGTTTAAATATACGTGTATCCAGTAATAAGCATTGTTAACATAGCAGAAAAATTGGAGGCAATGTGGCAAGTATAAGTTACATTAGTTAATTGTATAATTAATATAAATTAATAATTTTTTATGTATCTCAGAGATCAGTGAATTACTAATAGAATAGATAGGCCTACCGGGAAGTCCAGCTGAATGTGCGACTTCTGCAACCATAGTTGGCTGATTTGGCTCAGCCAAATGTTTGTTGGAATTCTCGGATGAACAGGTGAGTTCTACTTCGAATAGTGGCTGGTACTGTCCTGGAATACTGACAGGCTCGGATGAGCAGGCAAGTTCCATATCGATTGTGGGCTGGTTTGGCTCAGCTTTAAGTTTGTTGGAATTTTCAGATGAACAGATGAGTTCTACATCGATTAGGTCTAGTGGTTGGTACTGTCCTGGAATACTGACAGGCTCGGATGAGCAGGCAAGTTCCATAACGATTGCCGGCTGGTTTAATTTACGTGTATCGGCCTGTTGTGACTGGTTGTGCAATAGAAAGCCTGTTGGTAATTTTCACAGATTTCGGTTATGCCATGATGGAGCACGTGGTAATGCTGGTCTAAGATGCACGGAGATTGGCGGTCGATAACCTGGAGACCTCTTGCTGCGACGCGAGTTCGTATTAGCCTTTTGCTTTCGGTTATGATTTCCCATCAGTATTTCAGCATTTGCAACCTCAGGTCGAATTCTGCGTCTAGGGCGTAGGCCCAATTCTAATGTTGCTGTGGCCACATATGAAGTTCTGGCTTGAAGAGTAGCCTTTGTTGAACTTAGCCTGATAGGCTAAGACAAGTTTATTTGTTTTAGTGCATGTGGTTGACTCATGCATGGAGCTTGCTAGAGCTTCTGGGTGTGACATTGTGGTATCTCGTGACGCGGAGGCTTCTGTATGTTCTATAACGTCAATATGTAAGCTCCAATCTATACTGTTACTGCTTTCATGGACTGAATAGGCCTACAGTTTCAAATATTCTAAATTGTTTAAGTTTAAGGAGCAACTAAATAAATGTAAGAATATTATAATGGTAAATGTCAAAAGTGCAACTCTTGCCCCATGTTCAGAGGCAAAAGTGGCATGTCCTGGGGCAAAAGCGGCAGATACTGTGCCACTTATGCCCCATAGCTATGGCTCGCCTTAGCGATTCTTTTCGTTATGAAAGGATTAAGATACGACGTGCGATAATGTTTCATTAAAAAGAAGAATATTTAAATCTTATAAATAACACAATATAAACTGTGCCTTACCTTGTATTAGAAAGTGGTGGCTGATCAAAGATCGCCTTTAAATAACTCAAATTGGGCGAAAATCTTAAAAATTGAAAACAAAAATAGTTGCGATAGCTCTTCTGCAGAATATAGTTTTCCATCGTGTATCGCATCAAACCCTCTTATTAAAACGCAAGGTAAAGATTCTATACTGGTGGCCGTTTTCTAGCCAGTATGGGGTGCCACTCTTACCCACCATGCCTCTCCTGCCCCGGTCTCCCCTACACAGTCTATAGCCTACTGTGGATAGGGGATTTTAAAAAGATAAGTCTTCAACGGAGAAAGAAATTACACAAGTGACTCAGCAGAACAAGCCGATACAGGGAGAGATTCGACAATAGTGGGCCCTGCGACCACAAAGGCTCGTTCACCTATAGAACAGTTCTAGTTCCATGTATGGCCAAAGAAATTCAATCAGATGACCTTTTTGAAATAATCACTACACTTTGGGAATAACTTTTTCTAAATTGCAATTGAGAGTTTATAGTTTATATAGCGCTGCTTCAAGCAAACCTAATCTAAATGATGTTACACGTCACTCAGAATAGTAATTTCACCAGTAAGCCAAAGCAATTATGCCAATGAACAGAAACCAGGAAGAGTCACCAGCGTCGGGCTCATTCGTGGACCCCAACCAACGGATCCCTATTCAAATTAAATCATGCCATCTTTCAATAACGGATGCCAAACGAATCACATCGTTTTATTATCTGAAGAGGAAAGAAGGAGAAGATGAAGGAAACGAAAGAAGACAAAGAAGAAGCAGAAGATGAAGATGAAGATGAAGAGGAAGAGGAAGAGGAAGAGGAAGAGGAAGAGGAAGAGGAAGAGGAAGAGGAAGAGGAAGAGGAAGAGGAAGAGGAAGAGGAAGAGGAAGAAGAAGAAGAAGAAGAAGAAGAAGAAGGAGGAGGAGGAGGGAAGGAGGAGGAGAAGAAGAAGAAGAAGAAGCATAAGAGTAAGAAGAAAAAGAAGAAGAAGAAGAATAAGAAGAAAGAAGGAGGAGGAGAGAAGGAGGAGGTGAAGAAGAAGAAGAAGGAAGAGAGGAGAGGAGGAGAAGAAGGAGGAGGAGGAGGAGAAGAAGGAGGAGGAGAAGAAGAAGCAGAAGCAGAAGCAGAAGATGAAGAAGAAAGCACCTGTCATTCTACAACGCTCAGAGGTATAGCCATGAGTATGACGGTTTAGCAACTTTGTTTTCTTTGCCTTGGCATATGAGAGCCGGTGGCTAGTCCTGCCCCTCGCTTACTGTCTGTCTATGGTCAATAATAGGCCTAGACCACTAGACCTTCACACGCCTCCTTGCCCTTCCCTTCACTCTGCATGAGACTTTCCTTTCTGTATAATTGTTTTAATCTCTCTTTCTTCTTTAAACCTATTTCTTCTCTCGGGGTTCTCGCACTGGGAGCGCTACTGAATGGCCACGGCTATGAGCGGCGCTATATAAATTATTAATTACATAACATTACATCACATTATATTACATTTAATTAGAATCTACGTGAATGAGCATCTGTCAGTAGACACTGTATATTCTTCTTCACGGGGTGAATCTTCCTGGGCCCGTCTGTATCCCGTCCCCCGCCTATATATATACCGTATGTCTACAGTATGATCAATGTATAGGCCTAAACCACTAGACCTCCACACGCCCCCTTACATTCAATTAGAATCCCGATGAATGAGCATCTACAAACGTCTACTAGATTAAAAACTGCCTCTCTCAATAATAACTCATGTATTCTGCTGCGTTTTGTCGACAGTTTTGTGTTAAATAAACGAATATGATGCTGAGCATCTATTATAGCCACCGTAGTATCTGTTGATAGCAGACTTTAATTCCTGGTGTGTATTACAGTCTGGCTCCATTCAGTCTCCGATCGGATTAATCGTCCTCATGGACGGATCCTTCCGTCTGCCATGTCTGACCGGGGCTCGGTCCTCCCTCGATCCGATAACCACTTCGACGACAGTAGATCCGGATCAATAGACGGACCGTGCCGACCCTTAAATGCCAACCACCTGGATCAATCCATCAAAAACGTTTGTGGTGTACGGTGTTTTCGACGACTGGTCAACCCAAAGCCCGACAACGGTTCGGTGCGGACATATGTACGTTATGACATGGAATCCTGAAATCTGAATTATAGTATGTGTACAAGAACCGTGGTCGAATAACTTTGTGCACTAACAACACTAGTCAGAGAGCGTTGTGCTGAGTAACGCCATTATGCTTCGTGTTCTATTTGAAGTATACAGAATTCCGAGCCTTTTTCTTTCACATTCAGATACACTTAAAACTTTTTAACCGCCATTCCCTTTCTGCCCCTAAACGGCCCACGTATGCATTCAGATAAATTCCATGATGAGTAGGCCTATACGTTATGTACTTACCTACATGCATACATACATTCAAATGTGCATTTCAATCAATCAATCATTTTTATTGATCCTGTTCATCGTAACGAAAACAAGTGTTGAACATAAACATTCAATATGCAACCAAGTAATGACATAAAGTAACACTTAATTATACAAGTTAAATATGAAGTCCAGAGCAAAATCCTCACCTACAAGGGAGAAATTCCCGCTTTCAAGGAACCCAGGTTAAGAATGTTAAGGGCTGATTTCTCAGAGATAACATATAGATAATATACTTTTTTAAATGCTCTATGAATTATATTCATTCTATGACGATAAACCGGATTGCTGTAAATTATAAATTATTTAGTAAGTAAGCACGAATAAGCTTTCTAAATTGTGGGAAACCTGTGACATTTTTAATAGACATTGGTAAAATATTATTGTTCCATAATAGTGGTCCTTGATATCCAGTGGAGAATTTGCGAATTTGTGTCATCTGTGTCATTAGTTGAGTTATTAGTTAATTAATAGCTGAGCTATACATATCTTCATTTCCTTTATTTACTGCTGGCCACATTATATCATTTATTGAAAATTGTTCTCAGATGACCTGGTTAGCGGGACCGTCGGCCCCTTCTGGGTCTCCTGTGTGACCTTAATTAAGTTGAGCCACCTCAGAGTAATTGTTACTTGTAAATTTGGGTTACCAAATAAACGAATACGAATGCGAAAACATACATACATTCATACATGCATACATACATACATACATACATGCATACATACATTCATACATAAGTACATACATGCATACATACATACATACATACATACATTCATACATGCATACATACATACATACATACATACATATACATATGCATACAGTACATTAGGTGGTTGCGTTATATATGGTTTAGAAACAGCAAAGCTGTTACGGTCAAAGTTCACTTTCATTTAAACAGATAGCCTATACATACCATGTGTATGTAGTTCATATCGAGAAGACGTAGACAGAAGTCTATGACCCGATGGGGGACGGTCCTGCTGGCCCTGGTGGATTGTGAGGCGGCGGCGAAGAGGGTCTGAGTCGGTGCAGGTGGGGAATTGATGCCAGTGGTGGCAGCGGCAGGTGGTCGGGGGCTTAAGAAACCGCGATGGGGGGAGATTGTTGCGATGCAAATGGGAGGCTAAAGAAACTGATCGAATCGAAAATGCCTCGAGGACTACATGCGCCTTGGGAAATCGACGGCGTGGGTTGATGAGAAGAGTGGATGGGGGTCGATGGATTGGGGTGGGGAGTGGAATGGTGGATGGTAGGGTCCGAATGGTATTGTAGATAGGAAGGGTGAATTGGTAAGGTGGATGGGCAAAGTGCATATTTAGGGTGGGTTAAAAAGTAGGTACATTGGATGGAACGGTTGGATTGAATGGATGGATTGTATGAGTGGATATTGTGGGTGGCTGATTGGTGAGTTGGTGTGGCTAGTTTGGAGAGTACAGTCACTACAGTGGAAGAATAAGTTGGTAGTATGGGTCAGTGGGTTGGGGAACTCTACACTCAATCAATCAATCAATCAATCAATTAATCAATCAATCAATCAATCAATCCTTTTATTGTTTCCATAGAATAGTTTACAAGTAGTGATCCAGAATAATCATAATCAACGATCATAAGTTTAGAAATTAAAACAGACAGATCACAAGATTATCTTTATCTCAGACTAACTCATAAGTTTTGACCCAATACGAACGTGAAAGCGCAAAGAATATGGAATAACGTGTTGTAACGTATATGGCATATATGCGATTTAATGCACGAACGTGGATAACATTGAGCTACCGCATAATAAGCAGTGGTAACGTTGTTCGCCCAGAGGTGGCGGATCTCCAAAATTGTATAAATCTAAAACCTGACGAATTAATCTATTACCGATACTCGCTATTTGCTCTTAACAAAACACATAATATGTATACAACAAGAATCGGATGTTCGATTACTGTAACAAAAACACATTTAGGTGGCGGATCTCATAGTTTAGGTGACGGATCTCAAATCTAAGATGCCGGTTCAGATATACAGCGAGATCCGGCTGAATTTAGCCAATGATTAAGAATTGAAGGTATTACTACGAGCTCATTATTATTGTACACAGCTGAGTCGAATCCCAATTAAAAAAATATTACGACTCGAGCATTGTCAATTTTAATGGTTTTCATTTGTTTTCGAAATTGCTTTACTAAATGTATTTAAAAATATTTCCAAATAAATCTCATCTCTCTCTCCCTCCTTCTCTCACTCTCTCTGTCTCTCTCTGTCTCTCTATGTCTCTCTGTTTCTCTGTCTTTATGTATGTATGTCTGTCTCTCTCTTATATTTAGTCTAATTGTGCAACATCCCTTCAACTCTCGTTCGCTCAACTTTTAAAGCCATGCAGCTGTCTACTCTGCGCCTCCCACGACACACCACCAAACTACTCTTTCTCTCTCTTTCCCAGTCTCTTTGTCTGTCTCTGTGTCTCTGTGTCTCTGTGTCTCTGTGTCTCTGTCTGTATCTGTCTGTCTGCCTGCCTGCCTGCCTGTCTCTCTCTCTGTCTCTGTCTGTGTCTGTGTCTGTGTCTGTGTCTCTGTCTCTGTCTGTGTCTCTGTGTCTGTGTCTGTGTCTCTGTCTGTCTGTCTGTCTCTCTTCTCTGTCTCTGTCTGTCCCTCTCTCTGTCTGCCTCTCTGTCTCTCTCTCTGTCTCTCTGTCTCTCTCTCTCCGTGTCTCTCTGTCTCTCTGTCTCTCTGTCTCTGTCTCTGTCTCTGTCTCTGTCTCTGTCTCTGTCTCTGTCTCTGTCTCTGTCTGTCTCTGTCTGTCTCTGTCTCTGTCTCTGTCTCTGTCTCTGTCTCTGTCTCTGTCTCTGTCTCTGTCTCTCTCTCTCTCTCTCTCTCTCTCTCTCTCTCTCTCTCTCTCTCTCTCTCTCTCTCTCTCTCTCTCTCTCTCTCACCACCTACTCTGCTGTCCTACCACAACGCAGTCCCTACCCGTCTGTTCATATAGCCTATCAGTCAGCCTGTCCTGTGTCCCAATATACACCTCACACCTTCAATCAAATCCCAGCCGGTATATATATGACGCAATGGAGTTCGATGCAATGAATGCATGAATAATATAAGATTCACGTGCCAGGCGTCAATACGTGAATCAGAGGCACGGTCAGTCGCTTGGGGAAAGATACGGGACAGCCGAGGGATGAAACTAAGTGACCGATTGATTCGCCAAATAAAAAGTTTTAAATTGCCGCATCGTGAAGGATGATATTGTTGGTTGACCTTGTATGAAAAGGAATGTTATATCAGAAGTGGGGGAGACCGAGCTAAAAGCATTTCACCGATGGCTTTACCAACAAAAGTTGATCGATGTAAACAGGTTATTGTTGAGCGTGAAGGAGTTGGTACTTGGTAGGCGGCAGTTGCTATTTTAAAATTGATGCGTCTGAGATAGGGAACAGTGGAGTTGCTGCAAAATGCCAGCGGATGATTGTGCAACTCAGTAAAATGTTATGAAATCTGATAAGAAAATGTGATCTGATCTCATGTTAAGAAATGCCATTCAAAATGATGACAATTCCATATACGTCGATGGACAATTCAATGCTTAGTTTGACGTAAACTGTAACATATGGCGATAATGCTACATGTATATGATGTAATGACATACGCTGTAGCATCAGAGGCGAAAATCTGTACATAACTTTGGGGGGCAGATTTTTCAGGGATCGGATTTTTGCATTTTGGGGAAAAGATAAGTCCCAGTCAAAACTTGGGGAGTCCCCTCTGTCCACCGTGATTAACGCCACTGTGTATAGCATAGCTTAAGCTGAGACAACAATAACCGGCAAATATATAATAACGACCCAATCATTTTGTTGTAATGTAATGTGGCAAATTTACTGGAGCATTGTATTAAACAGATCAGTCATTAATTTTGCTCATAGCGTCGTTAAACTCGCTACACAGACACGAGTCAGTACATAGAATAGAAAGATTTCAGGATAAATGGATCTTTGACTTTATTATTATTATTGTTAATATTGAATATTTTCCTCCGAGGTAAGTACAATCCCTCAGGAGGTAATAAAATTGTCCGGAGACAGTTTATAACATCTGAAACGGCTGCGCTTCATCCAATTCTGGCAAGGAAAAGGTACTGCGGTAATAATATATATTATTATAATTATTTTTATATAATAATCTACAAGAAAAGCGCAAGATAATGTAATTTAATACACCGGAAATGCGCACAAGCAGCTGATTAAAATTGACATAAACAAACAAGTCCTCAGCATCTTCGAACGTCCTACAGAGATTACTCAGCAGCCCGAAGCGCAACATTCCGTTTCGCTGGGCAAGAGCGATGAATGTCTGTGTAGTAGTGACGCTATAGATGTTCTTCTCCATACCAGTTCGCAACGACAGAACGCAGTTGAGACTGTCCCCAACCGATGTTGCCAGCAAACAAACACTCGCCAAGTATGGTGGTGCAAGTCCGTGCAAATACTTGTAGACCAACGTGGCCTTTAAAACAATATTCTTACTATTGAGCACAGGTGCAATGTGGTCGACTCAACAACAACAACAACAACAACAACAACAAAGCTTCTACTTACTCTAACAATTATTTCCATCAATCCAGCTTTTATTTAAGCAAAGAATTATTTTAAATCAATCCAATTTTCATTTAGGTATGAAATTATTTTCATCAATCTAGCTTCAATTTTAAACAACAACAACAACAACAACAACAACAACAACAACAACAACAACAACAATGTCGTGGTCTGCGCTGACGCGTGCGGCTGGGGAAAATGCCCGCTGTGCGTCAACAAACGGCAAATGTCTGATAACGAAATGCAGTAGACGAAAAGTCGGTAGACGAAATGTCGTAGTAGACGAAATGTCGTTCGACGAAATGTCCGTAGACGAAGTGTCGTAGACGAAATGTCGTTCGACGAGTTGTCGTGACACCGTCATTTTTATCCAAAAAAATGTAATTTTTAGAGATTCTTTAATTGATCATAATTATTATAGAAAGTTTTTATAACACGAACTGTGTTGGCTGCCTTTAATTAATTTTTCGCTCGACCGTGGTCCCCATGTGGCCTCAGCCCTGCTCATTTTGGAATGAATTGATCGGGTGAGGAAATCGTAGAATGGAGTCGTTTGGATGTTGATGCAGCTCAGCTGAGAGTGCAACTTCTACTCTTAGCTGAGCTTCGTCGACTAAGAAAGGAAGTCTATAGAAGATATCCAGGTGAATATCTTCTCTAATATAGTCTATAGAAGATATCCAGGTATATAGACGAGTCCTTACTTAGTTTCGACATCGTCAGATTCTTTTTCTCATAATAGGCTATTATGGCCCACAGTATTTTCAACTTTACTGCTAAGGATGGCCTTTTGGCCGAAGAGTTGATGATTTGTTTTCAGGATTGGAGCACTAAGTCCTGGTAGAAAAGTTGTTCTCGGGAATTCGGTCATTTCAAAGTTTTCCCTACTACCGGGTTTAAGATATTCGGGTAGATCCCAGCCATGCTGCTAGTGATCTGTACAGACTACAGACTGTACATGCCAACATATTGGCCGCAGTTTGTGATGTGCCGGAATGTAACACGCGAGAAACTGCAGTGTCCAGTTAATTAATTCAATTGGTCTGAACAAGAGTGCTGGATACGAGCAACGCTTCTGTCTATAGGTTTACACTGAGTCAGCCATTCTGTCCGGATCAGTCACTCAGTCATTCAGTAAATTAGCCACTGGCTCAGTCAGTCAGTAACACAGTCACTAAATAAATAGTGAAATAAGTCACAACTTAGTCAGTCATACAGTCAGTTACACAGTCACTAAGAAATTTGTCAGGGGCTCAGTCGTCACAGTCAGTGAGTCACGCATTTATTCACACTGTCAGTCATATATTTTAGTCACTTAGTAAATTAGTCAGTGACTCAGTCACTAAGTGAATTGGTCAGCGGTTCAGCCATTCAATCAGTCACTAAATAAATTAGTCAGTGGTTCAGTCAGTCACACAGCCAATCAGTCAGTCTGAAATTAATGAGTGACTCAGTCAGTCATTTACTCAGCCAGTCACTGAATCGCCTAGTTCTAACTGGAGAACAGATAAGCAACACAGGTCAAACTGCTAGTTATTTAAGTGGTTAGAATCTACTCAGAGGGTTAATACTGCGGTGCAAATTTTATCTAACTTATTTTATGAGTACTGCTATTAGCAATCATAATTATATGCCCAGAATTAAGTCATTTGAGAGCTGTTTTCGCTATCTTGTCAGTGTAATAGAACTGGTCATATTTTGAACATCGTGCAACATCATAAACTGATATTTTGCATGGCTTCTAATCAAATGTTTATGTTATGAAATTGTGAGATGGTGTTTTGAGGACATTGTTGACTTGCGATATCTGCCTAATATAAAAGTCCAATCCTTACACCACCGTATCTCCAACAGTGTTTGGCATGGTGGCGCTATATGAATTGCCCCACAGATATATACATATGCAGGTAAGTAATGAATAAATCAGATTTAGAAATGAGCTATGTTCACAAAGCCCACTTATTCTGTGCCTCAGCATAGCAAATTGCTGCACATCAACACCGCAACATGTACAGTTTTTGCATACTTTCAGTCATCTGTTTTATCATAATATGTTCCCAATCGAATGAAGTGATGCTTCTGGCTGAAAAGTCTTAGAATATGTTTTGATTGAAGCTAGAAAAAATTGTTTTTATTGTATTGTATTGTATTTGAACACTTGTTATAGCGCCTCAACCAGATTTCCCATTCAGAGGCGCTCCCGACTACTGCTGTAGTCGGAGTTTCACGCCGAAGCGCATGAGCAATTGCGAGTGAAGGACTTGCCCAGGGTCCCTACGCAGCGGCTTTGAGGTGGATTCGAACCCGCAACCCTCCAGCTGCAAGGCACGGAACATACCCCCAAACCACCGCGCCCCAGTATATTGTGTTGTGTGTTGTATTGTACTCCACGTTTATAATGCGACCGAGCCACCCGCAGTAAAGATCCGAGAAATTAATCTCTGATAAACCGACCCGACCGGGAAGCGAACCCGGGGCGCCGACGTGACGAGCGGGCACCAGCCCACTCGGCCACTCAGGATCCTTAACATATACAACGAACTGCTATTTAAGACCTACTCCTTACAAATATAAGTATGTGCAATTTACGACGTGATATTTATTAAAAGGCTAAGAACAGAATTAAGTGAAGAACTATCATGATAATCAGGAAAGACAACAAAACAAGAAATATTCCGGATACAAGACAAACTTTATTACATCTATCTCCGTAATGACCAAACCTAACATTCAACCCTTAAAGTAGAATAAGCCAATTATTTTCATCACCCCCTAGGTTTTTATGCATAAAAATTTTTTCCGTGTGGAATAAAAAATTTGAAAATTAGGTAGCTGTAGCAGATTCATTGGCGCACATTTTGAGGTAAACATTATGGTGGTAGCCCACGCCATTCAAAAGTTATACCCAATATACCCGAGGCACCAGGGGGTGGATACCACCCCCTAGATTTTTGACTATATCTTATCCGTCATTTAATATTAAGAGACACAAATTATACCATTCTATAGAGGGAATGTGGGGCTTCATTTGCATACTTAAATGTTTGTCTTTTGAAAACCGGAAGTGATCAAAATAAATAATAATACCCGTAATATGCGTGAAAAATGGCTGAATGGAAGGACTCCCCCTTAGTTTTTTGTCTGTAGCGTATTCAGTTTTCTTCCCAGAAGAGAAACAAATATACCATTCTTTAGAGGGAACGTAGGGCTTCATTTGCATACTTAAATGTTTGTCTTTTGAAAACCGGAAGTGATCAAAATAAATAATAATACGCGTAATCTGTGTGAAAATGGCTGAATGCGGCATTGTACATGTTATCATGCATATATGTACATGTATATATGTATGGATGCATATTTATACGTATATAAACATGATTGTGTAGGTATGTATTTGTGTATCTTTGATACACAGATCAGTTTCAAAACACACATAATCGTATATTTGTGTATCCAAAAAGTACAAAATGTACGCAATAATATAAAATATCGCTAATTATCGGTTCCTTTGTTAAAAATGATGTAATTTCAAGGTGCATTCACATAATGTACAACTAAATATACCATTCTGTGCAGAATTGAATGCCGAATCCATTGGTGTATTACAAGATATGATATGTGAAACCAAACCCGAAATCCAGGGGTGGTAACCACCCCCCTCTTGGTAGTCCGTGTTACAAAAAAGCTTGGTAGCCCGAGGGTTAAAGTAGAATAAGCCAATTATTTTCATCAACAAATACATGAAAAATGCAATGACAACAGGCGAAGTGTCATTGTGTCAATAGCCTAAAATAGTCTCACAAAATGATGTACAGCTAAGTGCTCTTGTTAAAAATCTAGTCCAGTAAAAGTTGGATAAATTTAATATTTAACATAACAATAAAGTTTTCAAGTAGTGAAATCCAGAACACTGTAGCGTTTTTATGAGTTATATAATAAAATATCATTTTCATGACCTGCACCAATTCTACAGTCTTACAATTATGTCAGAAGAAGGTAATGCCTTGAACATGTGATGCGAATATAAGGAGGAACCTTTGAATTCTGTACGTCAGAAAGCTTACTTCCTAAGTATTCTGAAACGAAAGTGGTAGGCTACCAAAGTAACTATGAATGTATGTATCTATCCCAAATGCGATGAAATGATCAGATAAATTAGCAATTACTTCACTTCTCATTTCAAGACCATGTGGCTATGTTTCTGCACGATGGTTAGACTGCTTCGAAGAAGAACTGCTCTTGGTATAAGGTTTATTGTGTGTGTGGCTTCACAGTTGCATGAGTCCTTCTGTGTTTCTTTAAATTTCCAGGTCTTGTGAATCCTTTGTGACAAAACTCACATATGTATGGTTTTTCTCCTGTATGAGTTCTCATATGACTCCTTAGAGTACCGACAACTGTAAATGGTTTCTGACATACCTTGCATCTGTATAGTTTCTCGCCAGTATGGGTTCTCATATGCACTTTCATATAACAACCTCGAGCAAATGTTTTCCAACATATCTGGCACGAGTATGGCTTTTCACCAGTATGGGTTCTCACGTGTCTTTTCAGATGACTATTTTTAGCAAATGTTTTCTGACATAACTGGCATCCGTATGGTTTTTCCCCAGTATGGGTTCTCATGTGCATTTTGAGATGACCACCTCTCTGAAATGATTTCTCACATAACAGGCATTTATTTGGTTTTACCCCAGTATGGGTTCTCATGTGTTCTTTCAGGTGACTATAGAAGGCAAATGATTTATGACATAACTGACATTTTGTATGGTTTCTCGCCAGTATGGGTTCTCATGTGCCTTGTCAAAGTACACTGTTCAGCAAATGGTTTCTCACATAACTGGCATCTGTGTGGTTTTTCCCCAGTATGCGTTTTCATATGCCCTTTCAAAGAACTACCTTGAGGAAATCTTTTCGGACATAAATGGCACATGTATGGTTTTTCCCCAGTATGGGTTATCATGTGTGCTTTCAGACGACCAGCTTCAACAAAAGATTTCGGACATAAATGGCACATGTATGGTTTTTCCCCAGTATGGGTTCTCATGTGTGATTTCAGACGACTTCCTTTTGCAAATGATTTCTGACATAACTTGCACCCGTATGGTTTTTCACCAGTATGGATTCTCAAGTGCACTTTCAGATAACTATAAAAAGTAAATATTTTCTGACAAAACTGACACCTGAGTGGGTTTTCGTCAGTATGGGTTTTCAGTCTATTACCCTGATCAAATGATTTCTGATTAATCTGGAACTGGTACTGTTTTTCTCCTGTATGGGTACTTGTATTTGCCATTAGGCCACGTGATTAATAATTCAAATGTTTTACTCCAGTATGGGTTCTTTGACGAGCTGTTAGATGATCACCTGGAGCATACCTTTTCTGAAGTTATTGAAATCTGTGTAGTTGTTAAATTATTCGTAAGTGCTTCTCCAATCACCAGATTTTAGACAAAGTTGGAATTTGCATGACTTTTGATAAGCACGAGTGTTGATATGCACCTAAATGTAACTTCATTATGCTTCGTGTTCTATTTGAAGTATACAGAATTCCGAGCCTTTTTCTTTCACATTCAGATACACTTAAAACTTTTAACCGCCATTCCCTTTCTGCCCCTAAACGGCCCACGTATGCATTCAGATAAATTCCATGATGAGTAGGCCTATACGTTATGTACTTACCTACAGCGCATACATACATTCAAATGTGTACTAAATCAATCAATCATTTTTATTGATCCTGTTCATCGTAACGAAAACAAGTGTTGAACATAAACATTCAATATGCAACCAAGTAATGACATAAAGTAACACTTAATTATTTAAATATGAAGTCCAGAGCAAAATCCTCACCTACAAGGGAGAAATTCCCGCTTTCAAGGAACCCAGGTTAAGAATGTTAAGGGCTGATTTCTCAGAGATAACATATAGATAATATACTTTTTTAAATGCTCTATGAATTATATTCATTCTATGACGATAAACCGGATTGCTGTAAATTATAAATTATTTAGTGGATTCGAACCCTGATTGCAGCGTAGGAGCTGCGGTTGCTGCCCATTCGGTAGCCGCGACCTTCCATTCGCGCCATGGCCTGGTAAATGTAGATGAAGATCCTGGTATGTTGAGACGCAGTGCTCGTCTCTTACACAAGCCTCGTGTATGTTACCGTGAGAGCGATAATCGATGGAATTGGCCACACGATGTGGGCCGGGATTTGAACTCTGGCAGGGATGCAGGTTTACCACCTCGGGACTCGCCTACAGCCCTACAGCGAAGCGAACCGCCCTTGGCGATAGCGAAGACCGTGGCGACGTCTGTCGGCGCGGGGGCGGGCGCCACAGATGCGCCTTCTTATATCCAGTGGTGACCACTTTCCTATTACGTTCCTATCGATGCACTGCGTCTGTGTTGAATGACAAAGCGTCCGTCTATATCGATATCCAACTGGAAGACATCTCTCCAGTTCCTTCCAACCCCCGACCGAACGTGATTGCATTGCGCATCTTTTGCCCCCGTCGGACGATGAGACAAAGTCCCCGATGGCCATCTCGATAAGGCACCCCTCCGTTTCGCTCTGCGACCCGGCATACCCCGACGCCTCTGTCTACCCGCGTATTTAAACTGTTTTCTAATCTCTGGTCTTATCTTCTGCTACGGTATACTCTGGACTGCTTTCCCCTGGAAAGCACGGGGACAAACAGAAAGGCATTTGGACCTCACGGTATTACGATGCAACACAGCATAATAAAATGCAATTGGATGCAGTAAAATTGAGTGCATTTAATACAGCACAAAGTTTGTATTATACAATACAAAGTATTATGATAAAATACCAAACAATGCAATGATACAATGCTAGAATATTAATCGTTATAAATCAGAAACTTCTATTAAGGCATCAACTAATGTGCACCAAAATCAAGCCGCCATCAGAACCACAGGAACAATACAATACAACTTTATTTGATATTGTCCTCCTTCCAAAGTTCAGAAGTGCACACACGAGCATACGACAGAACATCAACGGCGCAGAGCAACTGCAAGTGAAGGACTTGCTCAAGGTTCCTAAACAGTAATGGCCTCGAGCGAGTCTCGAACCCGTAGGCTACTCTCCGCGTCACAGGCCGAGCTCCCTAACCAATCGACCACTGTCAGAAGATTCATAATATACACAGTCTACTGTGAATAGGGGATTTAAAAAGACAAAGTCTTCAATTATAGAGAAAGAAAGTTTATATAGCGCTGCTTCAAGCAAACCTAATCTAAATGATGTTACACGTCATTCAGAATAGTAATTTCACCAGTAAGCCAAAGCAACGAACAGGAACCTGGAAGAGTCACCAGCGGCGGACTCATTCGTGGACACCAACAAATAGATTCCTATTCAAATTAAATCATGCCATCTTTCAATAACGGACGCCAGAGACAAATGATATCATTTATTATGTGAAGAGGAAATAAGGAGAAGAAACAGGAAACGAAGAAAGAAAGAAGACGAGAAGAAGAAGAAGAAGAAGAAGAAGAAGAAAAGTACCTATCAATCTACAACCATCAGAGTAGCCATGAGTATGGAGGTCTAGAAACTTTATTTTCTTTGCCTTCGTATATGAGAGAGCCGGTGGCTATAGTCCTGCCCAGTGTTTAATCTACTCCCCTTGCTGTCGGGGGAATCTAGGGTTCTCGGGGGGGTATCCAACATATTTGAAAAGTTGATGACCGGGGTGGGGGGTAGTAACGAGAATTCTCCAAGAATTTTCGAGGGTGGGTAGTAACGACAGTTTTCAACCTACAATTTTCCCTCACACGGGGGTAGATAATAAATCCTCGGGGGGAAATTACCCCTAAATGTCACACTTTCTGTACAAAATTTCATCTCTTTAATTTTTCTGGGGGGAAAACTCGATCCTGGGGGGAACTTCCCCCCCCAGAGACGTCTAGATGAAACACTGAGTCCTGCCCCTATCTTACTGTCTGTCTATGGTCAATGTAGGCCTATACATATTTAGCTGGGTTTGCTGACAGCAGTTTAAGCTAAATCTCGCAAGGATTGGTGGGATTTGAATCTTCGACCATTTGGTGTAACAGTCGAGCACGCTAACCACTAGGCCTCCACACGCCCCCTTACATTCAATTAGAATCCACGTCGATGAGCATCCATAATAGCCACCGTAGTATCTGTTGATAGCAGACTTTAATTCCTGGTGTGTATTACTGTTTGGCTCCATTCAGTCTCCGATCGGATTAATCGTCCTCATGGACGGATCCTTCCGTCTGCCATGTCTGACCGGGGCTCGGTCCTCCCTCGATCCGATAACCACTTCGACGACGGTAGATCCGGATCAATAGACGGACCGTGCCGACCCTTAAATGCCAACCACCTGGATCAATCCATCAAAAACGTTTGTGGTGTACGGTGTTTTCGACGACTGGTCAACCCAAAGCCCCCGACAACGCCCGGTTCGGACATATGTACGGTATGACATGGAATCCTGGAATCTGAATTATAGTATGTGTACAAGAACCGCGGTCAATAAGTTGTGGTCGAATAACGTTGTGCGCTAAACTAGTCAGCTAGCGTTGTGCAGACTAACGCCATTATGTTTCGTGTTCTATTTGAAGTACACAGTATTCCGAGATTTTGTCTTTCACATTCAGATACACTTAAAACTTTTAACCGCCATTCCCTTTCTGCCCCTAAACGGCCCAGGTATGCATTAAGATAAATTCCATTATGATGATAGCCTACGTTATGTACTTACCTACATGCATATATACATTCATATGTGCATTTCAATCATTCATATGTGCATTTCAATCAATCAATCATTTTTATTGATCCAGTTCATCGTAACGAAAACAAGCGTTGAACATAAACATTCAATATGCAACCAAGTAATGACATACAGTAACACTTACTTACACAAGTTAAATATGAAGTCCAGAGCAAAAGGCACACCTAGAAGGGAGAAATTCCCGCTGGCAAGGGGCCCAGGTTAAGAATGCTATGGGCTGATTTCTCAGAGATAACATAATAGATAATATACTTTATTAAGAAAAATGTTCTATGAATTATATTCATCATATGACGATAAACCGGGTTGCTGTAAATTATAAATTATTTAGTGTGTAAGCACGAATAAGCTTTTTAAATTGAGGGAAACCTGTCACGTTTTTAATAGACATTGGTATATTGTCCCATAATAGTGATCCTTGATATCCAATGGAGAATTTGCGAATTTGTGTCATCTGTGTCATTTGTTAAGTTATTAGTTAATTAATAGCTAAGCTATACATATAATCGTTTCCTTTGTTCTACTGCTGGCCACATTATATCGTTTATTACAAACTGTTCTCAGGTGGCCCTGGTTAGCGGGACCTCCGGCCCCTTCTGGGTCTCCTGTGTGACCTTAATTAAGTTGAGCCACTTCAGTGTAATTGTAACTTGTAAATTTTGGGTTACCAAATAAGCGAATACGAATACATACATACATACATACATACATACATTCATACATAAGTACATACATACATACATACATACATACATACATACATACATACATACATACATACATACATACATACATACATACATTCATACATGCATACATACATACATACATGCATACACACATACATACATACATACATATACATATGTATACAGTACATTCAGGGGTTGCGTTATATATGGTTTAGAAACAGCAAAGCTGTTACGGTCAAAGTTCACTTTCATTTAAACAGATAGCCTATACATACCATGTGTATGTAGTTCATATCGAGAAGACGTAGACAGAAGTCTATGACCCGATGGGGGACGGTCCTGCTGGCCCTGGTGGATTGTGAGGCGGCGGCGAAGAGGGTCTGAGTCGGTGCAGGTGGGGAATTGATGCCAGTGGTGGCAGCGGCAGGTGGCCGGGGGCTTAAGAAACCGCGGTCGGAGGAGATTGTTGCGATGCAAATGCATGGAGGCTAAAGAAACTGATCGAATCGAAAATGCCTCGAGGACTACATGCGCCTTGGGAAATCGACGGCGTGGGTTGATGAGAAGAGTGGATGGGGGGGGCAGGG
Source organism: Aporrectodea caliginosa (assembly GCA_020284085.1). NCBI lineage: Eukaryota > Metazoa > Annelida > Clitellata > Crassiclitellata > Lumbricidae > Aporrectodea > Aporrectodea caliginosa. The sequence continues at coordinate 3,320,461 of JACEVL010000021.1, read as the reverse complement.
CCGATGGATTGGGGTGGAGGAGTGGAATGGTGGATGGTAGGGTCGAATGGTATTGTAGATAGGAAGGGTGAATTGGTAAGGTGGATGGGCATATCGGATGGGTAGATTCGATGGATTGGGTGGGTGGGGTGGATGGTAGGGTCGAATGGTATTGTTGATAGAAATGGTGAATTGGTGAGGTAGATGGGTACATGATATATCGGATGGGCAGAGTGCGTGCCTAGGGTGGGTTAAGAAGTAGCTACAGTGGATGGATGGGTTGGATTGGATGGATGGATGGATTGGATGGATATATGGATTGGATGGATGGATGGATGTATGGGTAGAGTCGATGGATTGGGTGGGTGGGTATAGTGGATGGTAGGGTCGAATGGTATTGTAGACCGGAACAGTGGTATCTAACCCCCTCCCACCTGGATAGGGAGAACAATCTCTCACTTCGGCCGACTTATATTATCGGAAATCAATAACCCCCAGTTTATGTCCAAAACTGTACGTTAAACCCCCTCCCCACTTTCGAAGTTCTATGGAGATCGTTCTCCAAACCCCACCATTGGTAGACGCCACTGGATAGGAAGGGTGAACTGGTAAGGTGAATGGGTATATCGGATGGGCAGAGTGCATGTTTAGAGTGGATTAAAAGTAGGTACAATGGATGGAAGGGTTGAATTGGATAGATGGATGGATGGATGGATGGATGGATGGATGGATGGATGGATGGATGGATGGATGGATGGATGGATGGATGGATGGATGGATGGATGGATGGATGGATGGATGGATGGATGGATGGATGGATGGATGGATGGATGGATGGATGGATGGATGGATGGATGGATGGATAGATGGATAGATGGATGGATAGATAGATGGATGGATGGATGGATGGATGGATGGATGGATGGATGGATGGATGGATGGATGGATGGATGGATGGATGGATGGATGGATGGATGGATGGATGGATGGATGGATGGATGGATGGATGGATGGATGGATGGATGGATGGATGGATGGATGGATGGATAGATGGATATTGTGGATGGCTTGGTGAGTTGGTTTGGATAGGTCGGAGGGTAGGGTGGAAGAATAAGTTGGTCAAGCAGAGTCGGACGGTAGTATGGGTAGTTGGGTTGGGGAACTCTACACTACAGGGTTTATCTTAGAAGAGGAACTCATAAACTCTGACCCAATGTGAACGTGAAATTGCAAAGAATATGAGAGTAACGTGTTGTAGTGTGATACCACGCGGTCTAATGTACGAACATGGCTAACATGGAGCTGTCTGTCTGTCTGTCACTGTCTGTCTCTCTCGTTCTCTCTCTTTACCTCTCGCTGTCTTCCACTCACTACCTGTGTGTGTGTGTGTGTGTGTGTGTGTGTCTCTCTCTCTCTCTCTCTCTCTCTCTCTCTCTCTCTCTCACCACCTACTCTTCTGCCCTACCACAACGCAGTCCCTACCCGTCTGTTCGTATAGCCTATCAGTCAGCCTGTCCCATCTCCCGTGTGTGTGTGTGTGTGTGTGTCTCTCTCTCTCTCTCTCTCTCTCTCTCTCTCTCTCTCACCACCTACTCTTCTGCCCTACCACAACGCAGTCCCTACCCGTCTGTTCGTATAGCCTATCAGTCAGCCTGTCCCATCTCCCGATATACACCTCACATCTTCAATCAAATCCCAGCAGGTATATATATGACGCAATGGAGTTCGATGCAATGAATGTATGAATAATATAAGATTCACGTGCCAGGCGTCAATACGTGAAACAGAGGCACGGTCAGTCGCTAAGGGAAAGATAGTGGACAGCCGAGGGATGAAACTAAGTGACCGATTGATTCGCGAAATAAAAAGTTTTAAATTGGCGCATCGTGAAGGATGATATTGTTGGGTGACCTTATATGAAAAGGAATGTTATATCAGACAGTGGGGGAGCCGAGCTAAAAGCATTTCACCGATGGCTTTACCAACAAAAGTTGTTACTTGGTAGGCGGAAGTTGCTATTTTAAATTCGATGCGTCTGAGATAGGAGGGATCCAGTGGATTTGATACAGAATGCCAACGGACGAGAGTGTGAACTCCGTCACTGCTCGTACTCTGGCATTGTGCCAGTCCCAAGCCTGGATTAAGGAAGAGAGCGATGCTAATGATCTTTGTTATCATACAGTGTCGTCAAACTGAAACTACTGCTATGAGAGTGTGCAACTCAGTAAAATGTTATGTAATCTGATTAAAAAATGTGACTTGATATCATGTTAAGAAAAGCCATTCAAAATGATGACAATTCAATGCTTAGTTTGACGTAAACTGTGATGATAGTGCGATATGATGTAATGACATTATACTGTAGCACAGCTTAAGTTGAGACAACCATATCCGGCAAATTTATAATGAAACACCGAATCATTTTCTTGCAATGTAAAGTGGAAAATTTAATGGTACATTTTATTACACAAATCAGCCATTTGCTCAGCGTCGTTAAACTCGCTATACAGACGCGACTCAGTACATAGAATAGAACGATTTCAGGATAAATGGATCTTTGACTTTATTATTATTGTTGTTAATATTATATATTTTCCTCCGGGGTAAGTACAATCCCTCAGGAGGTAATAAAATTGTCCGGAGACAGTTTACAACATCTGGAACGGCTACGCTTCATCCAATTCTGGCGAGGAAAAGGTACTGCGGTAATAATATATATATTATTATCATTATTTTTATATTATAATAGATAAGTAAAGCGCAAGACAATGTAATTTAAGGCACCGCAAATGCACTCAATAAAAGTTACATAAATAAACGAGTCTTCAACATCTTTCGAACGTCCCACAGAGATTTCTCAACATCCCGAAGCACAACAGGTAGGCCTAGAGGCTAGAGCAATCCACGTCGTTGGGCCAGAGTGGCGAATGTCTGTGTCGTCGACACGATAGATTTTCTTTTCCATACCAGGTCGTAACTGGCGACAGAATGCAGTTGAGACTGTTCCGAAACAGGTGTTGCCAGCGCAAAAACACTCGTCAAGTATGGTGGTGCAAAGTTAGTCCGTGCAACTATTTGTAGACCAGTGTTGCCTTTAAAACAATATTCGTACGTACTGGCAGGCAGTGCGGATGTTTGAGCACAGGTGTAATGTGGTCGACTCAACAACAACAACAATACAATACACATCAAAATTTATAGCGCGCTTTAACAATACAGGTCTTGCACGAGAGCGCTTTTCGCTACGCTCCTAGTTATAGTACAATGTGAATAGATGAGTTTTAAATTTTGTCTTAAACAGATGTGCACTGGCGAGCTGAAGTTGGAAGAGTGTTCCATTCTAAGGGTCCTGAGACAGAGAAAACTTCCTGTTTGTGCGAAGTACGGTTAAATCCTCTCGCTTGGACGATCGGAGTCTTCTAGTATTGAAAACAGAACATGGCGCCTCAGATTCACATTTCGGTGTGACCTTGCGCGCGTTACAAATTTACTTAATAAAAATAATAATCAAGTTATATAGACTTATAATTTCGACAACAACAACAACAACAACAACAACAACAACAACAACAACAACAAAGAACAACAACAACAACAACAACAACAACAACAACAACAACAACAACAACAACAACAACAACAACAACAACAACAACAACAGCAGCAGCAGCAGCAGCAACAACAACAACAACAACAACAACAACAACAACAACAACAACAACAACAACAACAACAACAACAACAACAACAACAGCAGGTGTTTTGTATAGGCCCTACAAAAACTCCAACAATCGGGTAACATAACTCTGCCACTTTACCACACACAGCTCCTTTATTGGACATACAGTTGTACTACTAGCTGTGTTACTAAAGCTGCCCCATAGCAGCGCCACAATCTACAGATTGTGCTACTAGTGGCGCAACTGGTGACCATCGAGCTCTAAGCCCAATACGAGTGGTCATAAGCCATTCTTTGAATCGGGGTTCGAACAGCAGACGCTGTGTTGAAAGACGAACGTCCTTCCCATCGACCATTGAAGGCGACAGTTTAACGCGACCAGAGGGAGTCGAACCGCGGAGTGGCGAGGCATAACCACCGCCCGGGCAGACGGGCAGGCGGACGGGCGGACGGTCGGGCAGGCGGGCGGTGGACCTAAGCGACGACGGCGTTAACGGCGCAGCGTGCCCCTGGCCTTAAGAGCTGAATCGTTGGAGCGGGAGATGAGAAGCTGTGCCATCAAAAGAACGGTAATCATTATTGAACGGAGGAAGGCGTTCGGAACAGCCGTTTCGCCATAGTCCACCGTAATTATATTTATGAAGAGTCTTTACACGGCCCAAGAGTGTCGCTTACCGACGTCGGGTATAAATAAAATCATCGCCTTGGCCGTCACAACGCCGGCGGGCAGCAAATAAAAATAATCAAGCACTACCCTATGCTGGCGCAACATAAATATATTCATCAATCGCCAGATGGCGTTAAATACTAATCTTCGGCGCCGACCGGAAGACGAGCTGTACAAGAACACGAACAAGAGGATAAGGCGGAAGTTGCCGCGCACCGCTAGAGGGCAATAAGTCAAAATAACGGCGTTTTGCCAAGAGGGAAGTGTGGGGGTGCCAAAGGGTGGTGGGGGTGGTACGAGGGGCATTTGTGCTGACATTTCGAGGTGTGCAGCAGATTTGCATGAAAAAGAAGAAGCGGAGGAGGCCAGTGTGTGTGTGAAAAAATCATGCGCTAAGACCACAGACAAGACAGGCTCTAAATAAATGGGCGGGCGGCGCGGCGCAAGAATTTTGATGAGTTCCCGACCGCGAGGGAGGAAACGAGCAACAGCATAGGCAGAATTAATGTGGCCCATAGACACAGTGTCTCTGGTGTACGCTCACCTTCACTGCATGTATGCACGCATGCATGTATCGTATGTGTGTATGTATGTATGTATGTATGTATGTGTGTATGTATGTATGTATGACATGTATGTATGTATGTATGTATGTATGTATGTATGTATGTGTGTATGTATGTATGCATGTATGTATGTATGTATGTATGTATGTATGTATGTATGTATGTATGTATGTATGTATGTATGTATGTATGTATGTATGTATGTATGTATGTATGCATGTATGTATGTATGTATATGTATGTATGTATGTATGTATGTATGTATGTATGTATGTATGTATGTATGTATGTATGTATGTATGTATGTATGTATGTATGTATGTATGTATGTATGTATGTATGTATGTATGTATGTATGTATGTATGCATGTATGTATGTATGTATGTATGTATGTATGTATGTATGTATGTATTGTATGTATGTATGCATGCATGTATGCATGTATGCATGTATGTATGTATGTATGTATGTATTTATGTGTGTATGTATGTATGATGTATGTATGTATGTGTGAATCATTGTATGCTTGTATTGTATATATGTATGTACGTATATGTGTATGTATGTATGAATCATTGTATGCTTGTTTGTATATATGTATGCGTGTATATATATGTATGTGCAATTATGTGTGAATCTATGTGTGAATCTATGTGCATTGCTGCGTAAATGTATGTTTGTATGTAGGCCTATATATGTATGTATGTATGTATTGTATACATATGTATGTGTGTATGTGTGTATACGTTTATGTATGTGTGTATGCACGTAATATTGTAAGTACAGTTTGTATATGCGTTTATGTATGATGTACACACTTAATATAGAGCACATAGGCACGCATACGGGCGCTGTAGCTTCTACAGTTCTACTTCCCTTAAAAAACAGTGCTGAGTGACTGAGCAATGAGCATCACTGACCGGCCTGAGTAGAAGATTAATTAATAATGTCAACCTACGGCTGTAAGATTATTGTTGTTATTATTTCTGCATTTTCTTAGCGCCACTATCTAATGGCCAAGCATGAAACTATGGCGCTGACCAATTGTAAGTGAAGGCGTGAAGGCTCAAGGTCCCTACACAGAAACCGTCTCAGTGAAGGATCGAATCCATCCATTACGCCTTTACAGGCCGATAGCTCTTACCAATCAGTTACTATCTAGTGGCCAAGCATCAATCGATGGCGCTGAGCAATTGTAAGTGAAGGACTCGCTGAAGGTCTCTACACAGTAACCGTCTCAGTAAAGGATCGAATCCACCCTCTCCGCCTTACAAGCGGAGCGTTCTTACCTAACGGTTACCATGCCCTACAGTAGGTGCGAGCTAAAACCAGGCATTTATGCTTGCAGCGTATAAAGGCGAATTTTCCCTTGAACTGCGAACGCTGCACTTCTTGAAGTCTTGTGATAAAGGAGGCGATGGAGGGGATACCGAAGAAGGAGCGATAAATGAGATTAATGGACGCTTCTCATAGGCTGACATTTGACCTAGTTGCTACGAAAATAGGACACGACGTCAACGTCATGGTTTATGATGACAGGGCACGGTTCGCACACCGGTAAGGCCGGTGCTGTCTCAGTTAATTCTTTCGCGCCTCACGTGCGGCTATATACAGATATCCTTACGCCTATGTAATTAAATATGCACGGCTCAAGACTCAGCACCAGTTCAGCCATGAAGTAGTATACATATTGCACACTCTATTACAGATAGAATGCGCTATCGGGGCCCAATAGCGCATTGGATAACATCTGGCGAAGAGAGCGAGAGGTACCGAGTTCGAGCCCGTAGGGCGGATATGCTTTGTAGGTTGCTATTAGCGCCGTTGCATTGCAGGCTGTCTGTTCTTTTAGTAGTTAAGATTTAAATTGCATAACGTGTAAATGTACAGCGCAGTGCGTTTGTCAGGCGCTTAATAAAGAAAAGATTATATATATATATATATATATATATATATATATACACAATACTGCTGTCAATCAAACTTTAATTTAACGCGAATATTAATCGACCTATTCAACATGAGGGTCATCTCACGACCACCGTCATCACCGATTGCCACCGTAGCACCATGCTGTCTCCTCGGCTTGACCTCCCCGGATTCTGACCTGGCACCGGAACGGACAAAACAACCTGGCTGTTGCGGACTTGATTTGATATAGCGCCGGTAAATAAGCTGGTCTCCCTGACGCGGCTTTTATGTGACGCTGAACAATTTCAAAGATATACATTAAATGTAAATCTTCGAAATTTTTAAGAGCAGTGACATTTAGTTGAGATGTACATGGAAATCTTACCCCTATTTTATCCCTAACAGTAATGACTAAGTATCACAAAAACTACTGTCCTGAAAATTTACAGCCTCACGATGTAATAATGTAGCAAAGTTGCGTTTGTGTCAACCTTGATTGGTCAATAAACGAATATCGTAGGCCTATATCTCAACTAAATGTCACTGCTCTCAAAACAAGTTCGCAGTTATTGTTTGTCACGGTTCCGCGACAACTCGTCTACAGACACTTCGTCTACAGACACTTCGTCTACAGACACTTCGTCTACAGACACTTCGTCTACCGAGATTTCGTCTACAGACACTTCGTCTACCGAGATTTCGTCTACAGACACTTCGTCTACAGACACTTCGTCTACCGAGATTTCGTCTACAGACACTTCGTCTACCGAGATTTCGTCTACAGACACTTCGTCTACAGACACTTCGTCTACCGAGATTTCGTCTACAGACACTTCGTCTACAGACATTTCGTCTACAGACACTTCGTCTACAGACACTTCGTCTACAGACACTTCGTCTACAGACACTTCGTCTACCGAGATTTCGTCTACAGACACTTCGTCTACAGACACTTCGTCTACAGACACTTCGTCTACAGACATTTTGTCTACAGACACTTCGTCTACGACACTTCGTCTACAGACACTTCGTCTACAGACACTTCGTCTACAGACACTTCGTCTACAGACACTTCGTCTACGACACTTCGTCTACAGACATTTCGTCTACAGACACTTCGTCTACAGACACTTCGTCTACAGACACTTCGTCTACCGACATTTCGTCTACAGACACTTCGTCTATCGACATTTCGTCTACAGACACTTCGTCTACCGACATTTCGTCTACAGACACTTCGTCTACCGACATTTCGTCTACATGTGTATCTGTATCCATTACGGCTAATCAACAGAGGCCGCTTTCTTATAGTTTCGCTAAAACGGGCTATATATTCTCAGGAATCCAGCTTCTAATTACTGAAAAGATTATTTTCATCAATCCAGCTTCTGTTGAATGGAAACTTAGTTTCATCCATGCATCCAGGTTGATTTCCAGCTTCTATTTACGGGAAAATTATTTCGATCAATCCAGCTTCTATTTCAACACAGGAATGTTTTCATCAATCCCACTTCCATTTAGTTTTTTCATCAATCCAGCTTCCACTTTAAAGTGACAATATCAAATAACTTGGAAGACGAAATGTCTGTAGACGAATTGTCGTGACACCGTTTGTCACACAGGCTGAACTTTCTGCAGTACAAAATTTAATAGAACACGGCTCATATCTGTTGTGTTATTCTTACGTAGTAAACAGCGAACATCCGAGCAACAACATCGTGAATTTTGACCGCTGACTGCCATTCATTCACAACACTTATATATCGCCTCCCCAGGATAATTGCTCAGAGGCCCAACCCCGGCAATGGTCTCTAAGTGTTTATGGAAAGTGCATGCAGAATCCCCAGATGAGGCAACTCGCGGATCTAAAGGAGTCTAGTCCAGATAGATGGTCCAACTATCGTAAAAGCGCGGCGCTGCATTGTCGAGGTGCGTGCAAAAAGAACAAACACTTCACCCCAATGCTCCTGGCAAACTTCTAACCGTAATCAGGTCCATTTACACTATGCTACATGATCTCTTCAACGCGCACTGCTACACCACAACGCTATACCAGTTTGGTGTACTATAGGGCCTATACCTGCGAGGTATACAAGCAACTTCAACGGTCGTCCTCCTAACACGCAGCCGATTTTGGTCTTTGCGAGCTGCTATATAATAAAAGTCGCGATTTTTATACTGAAAATATGAAGAGCGTTTTTATCGACTGCCTGGTAGGCCCCCTTTCTACCACTTGACAAGCACTACAGCTGGAAACGACCGACGTAGAATAGTAGTTTATTCAATTACTACAGACAAGCTGCTTGCATCGGTTTGTTTTTTTTATCGAATATTGAAAGAAATGGAGACTTCAGCTATGCAAGTCCGAAACTGTTTCTATAGTGTCTTTCACTTGCGCAATGCTAAGCACGTAATATTAAAAAGGCACAAGTTTCAACCGCAAGGCTTCTGCGTACAAACGGGGACTATCCACTGGTCCTTCGTACAGTTGTGGCGCAGTGCAGAAAATAGCGAACGGTGACGCTGTTGATATTTGTATGCAAGATAGTTTCAACGTTGAAGATCGCTCTTGAACTTGATTGCGATTGCCCTGTTGTCCATTACAGGTGTGAATTGCCCAACAGAACTAAAGAAGTTATGTATGCATGTGTTTATTTAGTTATTTATGGTAAAACTGGTAACCAGTGACATTCACTGAGGCGGAAATAACCTAAAAGCACTGGGATCTAAGTTAGAAGTAGGCGGACCTTCTCAAAATCAGGCGGAGCCAACGGCAAGATAGGCGGAGTCAATCCAACTGCATACGCAGACACTCCAAACAGCTTGTCGGCGTTTGATGACGACAGACAGAGACAGAGTGATAAAGATGAAGAGCCGCAGAGGGACACACAGAGAGAGATTGGGATACGTTTAGCAGACCTGGGCTTCTTCGGACTTTGTGGCCGACATTCTCGGCCGAGATACACACGGCGGCCGACCTGTCTTCGCGGGACCCGTTCGTCTCGCGCCGTGGTCTCACTGCACCGACTCACACTTAATAATTTAGACGTCGTCCGCGAAGAGCAGTAAAGCAGTTAGGAACCGAGATCGTCCTGTAGGGACGCATACATCTCGGCCCCTTTCGTCGCCCCCTATTCGACGATGGACGAAATGTCGGTCGCGTCGGCGATCTCTGACGGTGAAGCCACCATCCGCCCCACGGGGTGTCCTCTGACCCCAGGGAGAACCGTGTCGTCGACACATTTATGTAGCGGCAATAGAGGTCGAGTAACGTATTCGCCACTCCTCCCCGGATGGGGTATTCTTCTTCTGATTTTAGTTTTGGCGCCGATTTCCGCAGACGATCCTCACTGCCACACCTCACTCTGTTTTACTTCATTTTCTGTGTTTATTAATTGATTTGTTTCTATATAATTTCCATAAATATAATTCCTATTTCGTGACTGTTTCTAGCGAGGCTCGAACCCTGATACTGCTCTTATGCAAATTATGTTGCTTGTATGTATGTATGTATGTATGTATGTATGTATGTATGTATGTATGTATGTATGTATGTATGTATTATGTATGTATGCGCGGTGGTATAGGGGTATAGGGCCCTAATAGGGGTATGTTCGGTGCCTCGCAGCTGGAGGGTTGCGGGTTCGAATCCACCTCAAAGCCGCCGCGTAGGGACCCTGGGCAAGTCTTTCACTCGCAATTGCTCATGCGCTTCGGCGTGAAACTCCGATTCAGCGTCCGCGCAGTAGTCGGGAGCGCCTCTGAATGGGCAATCTGGTAGGGGCGCTATAACAAGTGTTCAAATACAATGCAATACAATACAATACAATGTATGTATGTAGGTAAGTATGTATGTATGTATGTATGTAGTTCTTTTTGTATGCATGTACGTAAGTATATATATATATATATATATATGTATGAATGCATGAATGTATGCATGTATATTCGTTTATTTTATAAAATAACAGGCAAAACGCTGTAGGTGAACAATACTCAGTTGACAGTATTACTACTTATGGACGGGTTAATTAGTACATGCTTTATATAGCATTTTTGGGATAAAGTTCATCGAGTCTTTATCGGGGAGGGTGAAATTGTGTGCCCTTTGTCGGAAGTTATATAAAGGTTCTCGTGGCATTGGGCAGAAGCCACGAAGAACATGAAGCTCATTATTCTAGACGGCACTAAACAGAGCGTCGTCTGCCGCTTGTGCTAATGTTTCAGCCGTAAGAGCATCAGGTTTTAAGTAACCAGAACGCCTGATTCTGTTCATGAAGCATTCAAGGTGAGTTTTGTACCTTCTACTGACTAGGCCCCACCATGCAGGAGAGGCATACATCATGCGAGATATGGTAGTAGCTCCATGCAGTGATTGTTTGAAGATCTTTCATAGAGGTTTCGTGTGCTTTAAGGGCTCGAATTGCATACAGGGAGGCAGAACCAGAGCATGTATGTATGTATGTGTGTGTATGTATGTATGTATGTATGTAAGTATGTATGTATAATTGTATATATGTATGTATGTATATATGTATGTATGTATGTATGTATACATGTATGTATGTATGTATGTATGTATGCATCTATGCATGTATGTGTGCATGTATGTATGTATGTATGTAGGTATGTATGTATGTATGTATGTATGTATGTATGTGTATGAACGTTTTTATAGCGCCTGTGTATACTTTAGTGTTTCTTCCAGTTTTTCTCTTTGTCATACCTCCTCCTTTTCTTTCCATCTGTCATTTTTTCACTGCATTTCTTTTATTGCGGTTGTCATACGTTCGATTCCCCTACCCTCCGATTCTCAGTTCCCATTACGACGCCCCTTAGCTCCACCCTTATCGCCATTTTTCGTTTTTCGTTTAGATCATCCTTTGTTTATATCCTTTTTACCTTTTCTTCTCAAATCTGTCTACGTGTGTCTAGATCTGTTTGCGTGTGTCTGGATCTGTCTGCGTGTGTCTTGATCTGTCTACGTGTGTCTTGATCTGTTTGCGTGTGTCTTGATCTGTTTGCGTGTGTCTAGATCTGTCTTCGTGTCTCTGGATCTGTCTGTGTGTGTGTGTCTAAATCTGTCTCTGTGTGTGTCTAGATCTGTGTCTGTGTGTCTAGGTCTGTCTTCGTGTGTCTAGGTCTGTCTTCGTGTGTCTAGATCTGTCTGCGTGTGTCTGGCTCTGTCTGTGTGTGTATCTAGATCTGTCTGTGTGTGTGTCTAGGTCTGTCTTTGTCCTTCTATTGCTCTGTCTCTTTCTCAACAGATAATATTAAGCTCATCTGTATCTGTTCAATTCTCCGTTAGCCTTCCTTCCTTCCTTCCTTCATTCCTTTGTTATACACTTCCACCATTCTTTGTCCACTGTCTGTTCACCTTTCCCCCATCTCTGCCTGTGTCTCTCTGTCTTTGGCAATGTCTCTATCTCTGTCTTCATCTCTGTTTTTGTCTCTCTCTGTTTCTCTCCCTCTCTGTCCCACAAGATTCTCAACCATTCCAGCTCAGATACCCATTTCCCTTTTTCTAGACTGCTTGCCCCATCTGCCTCTCTTTGTAAGCCTCCCTGCCCTTTCTTCCCTCTCTCTTCTGATTTCATCCCCTCCCGGTCTTCGTTTCTTTCTCTCCCTCTTTCCTACGCCTACCACTAGTTCACATCTCCTCTTTCCATCGTTCCTTCCCTTCCTTCCTCTCTTGCTCCCTCTATTCCCCCTCCCTCCCTCTCTCCGCTCCTTCAACCCTCCCACCGTTCGATGTTCTGCCTCTGGGAGCGGGGGATTTGTTCCAAGCAATGTTGGCGGAGTGGAACTTACTGTATCCAATTTGTCACGTTCCCACGACTCGAATCGGCGCCGAGCCACTATCTGATATCTCGATCGCTGTCCGCTGCATGGACCCACACCAGCTATGTCTCTCTGTCTGCCTATCTGTCTATCTGTCTGTCTGTCTGTCTGCCAATCTGCCTGTTCGCGTGTCTGTCTGTCTATTTGCCTGTCAGCCTGCCTGTTTTCTTGTGTCTGAGTATCTATCGATTTGCCTATCTGTCTGCCTTTCTGTCTCCCTGCCTGTTTGTCTGCTTGTCTATCGGTCTGTCTATCTGCCCTTCTGCCTGTCTGTTTGCCTGTCTGCCTATATGTCCGCCTTCCTGCCTGTATGTCTGTCGATCTGTCTGCGTGTCTGTCTTTCTATCAGTATGTCTGTCTGCATGTCTGCCTGCCTGACTGTCTGTATAGCATCGCTTCTTATAATACAGATACAGAGTTGGTGCTACCGGTGGGGGGCAGTGGAGACCAGTTCCCCTTCACCGATGCTCTCGCCTTAATAGCCCGTTCGTCCGCCGGTCGCTGTTACGACTCTGTGCCTGTCGTCAACACGGTGGTAGTTAATTTCATCGCGCACCAACAATCCCTCCGCGCCCCTTCACTTCCGCTCTCTTCGATCGCTTCTTATCTGACCGGGTCCCATGACGTCACATCCTGTAACCTTTGAACCGGATCTATTTTTCTCGATGGAGAGAGAGCCACAGAGGACGTAATGGCCGCTGTGTGAAAGTCCGCAATGCGCAGAATGCGTTGCTAGATACAGCGCTGAACATCCGCAACACTTCTTAAGCCAGTACTCTGTACATGTTTATTTTTAGACTAGACTCATGCACTTTGCTACAGAACTCGAGCAACTGCTCACTAGTTCGGCAAAATGGCCCTTCTGGGAAAATTACTCTGCCATCACTCCGTATCCTCATCGACGTATTGATTGATTGATCGATTGACTACTCGATCAATTCATTGATTGACTTAATAATCGATTAATCGATTGACTTAATAATCGATTAATCGATTGACTGAATAATCGATTAATCGATTGATTAATCGATTGATCGATCGATCGATTGATTAATCGATTATTGATTGATTGATTGATTGATCGATTTACTGATTAATCGATTGATCAATTGATTTGATCGATTGACTGCACGATTGACTGATTGATCCAATGATTGATCGATTAACTGATTACTCGATTGATTTATCGATCGATCGAATCATTCATTCATTTTTAAGAATGCAAAAATACGATGATATTCATTTTTTCACTGCCGAAATTTATATAGAGGAAGGTTCCTATTCCGGAACGCTCCCGAACCAGCCCCAGCTAAAACGGGACAGTCTTGAGATTACAATAAAACGTACCAGAAACCCTATGTAGCGGTTCCAGTGGGAACCGATTCCGGACCGCTATGTCGGCGACAGAGAAAGCACGATGCTGCCCAATAAGAGGGTTCACGCGCATGGACGAGGGGACCTTGCGCAGAAGAGCGGAGACAGCGGCAGCCCCCGTACGTAAAGGGTGGATCGGCGAAGCTCCCTCAAGTATACACTGCAAGGGCCGAGCCCAGAGGTAAATAATTCGCTGTGGAAGCCAATGGAGAACATCGTGCATGTAGCAACAAACGTGGCCAAACCTTGGAACACGTTCCACAAGGCGCACAGCGGACCGCAAAAAAACAGCTCTAGGCACCCTAACCACCCCTCTGGTAGACCGATGTAGGGCGAGCCGCAGTGGTCAATTCGGGTATTGAGTGTATTAGGGTGGTAGTAGCACTGGGGTGAGGGAGCAGCGAGAAACAACGCGTAGCTGACGCAGCTGCATGGTGATAGCAGTCGCGACAGATCTGGTGGATGTGCTGGGCAGAGGTTGGCTCCTTGATCCAGCGTGACGCCGAGGTCTCGAACCGTACTCGAGAAGGTGAAAATGAGGGAACTCAATGACAAGAACACCCAGATCGATCTTATGGAGCTGTTGCCGTATACCCAACCAGATGTATTGTGTCTTCGATGGGTTAAACCGTAAGAGATTCGACGACATCCAAGCCACCAGATCATCCATAGCTCGGCTATGACCCCCACTGCAGCAACAGCGTTGTGCGCCGGACAGAGCAGATAAAACTGGGCGTCATCGGTATATATATGAGCAGCAAGAAGTGAGCCTAGATCAGCCGTGTAAATAATGCAGAGGAGGGGGCCCAGAAGGGAGCCCTGAGGCAGACCGAAAGGGGGATGGACCCAAGAGGACCTAATAGGCCCATGGACCACACAGAAAGAACGCTCGTGTAGAAAAAAGAACCTAGGCATCAAGCAAATATTCCAGAGAGACCGAAAGTAGTCCTATTATTATCGATAACTTAGCAACACTTTGTTTTCATATTATTGGCCTACATATATACAGCCAGATACCACTATTGATTATATAGGCCTATATACATATATAGGCATATAATTATATATACAGCCGGACGCGGCACGTACATGTAGTCATAGTGAGGTTATGTAAAATAATCGGGCATTTATATAGCGTATAATTTTATACTAGGAGTCTCCAGTAGGGTTTAATACACTCCACCATATTCGCATTTACTTACATGTATAATAGCAATTAGGCTACAGCATGTATATAAGCATAACTCTATTGACAAGGAAATGCGCATTTGAAAGATTGAACAAATAACAGCTGCACAGATTAATGAATTCATGTACAGGTATGCAAATAAACAACTGCCATCAATATTCGAAATCAATCCTTGCAGCATACTCTAATAACTACAGGACTATTTATTCCCGAACCAACGTTCGCAGGTTCTCGATCAAATGTACTGACCCTATAGTAACTGGAATAGAGTTCCCGTTGATATACGAGGTTTGTCCAAAATTTGTCTCTTTAAACGAAAATTGCGAGGTCAATTATTAACAATATAGATAACTAATTGACTGATGTGCGTGCACTAGTTTACTAGTTAAGTTACATTGATTCAATGTTTAATTGAACTTACCAGTTACCAACCGCTGTATAGCTTATCCTTTAATGAAAGGGCGACCATGCTTAGCGGGATCTTTTTTATCTTGGTCCTTTTATGGTTTTCTTTCCCTGCTGATAACCTTCAGTTTACATATTTGACTGACTTCGTTTGAACTGATCTGTTTGTTTGTTGGAACCAATGAAATTTATGGTTAAATTAATAATCCAAGAGAATATACATTGACTTACAAACTAAGTTCACGCTTTTGAAAGAAGAAGAATGCGAAGAGTCCGAAGAAGAATAATGCAAAGAAGCAAAATGCGAAGACGAAAGAGATGAAAAAGAAGAATGCGAAGAGTAGCAGTAGCAGTAGCAGTAGCAGTAGCAGTAGCAGTAGCAGAAGCAGTAGCAGAAGCAGAAGCAGTAGCGGGAGCGGGAGCGGAAACGGTAGCAGTAGCAGTAGCAGTAGCAGTAGCAGTAGCAGAAGCAGCAGAAGCAGAAGCAGTAGCAGAAGCAGTAGCAGTAGCAGTAGCAGAAGCAGTAGCAGTAGCAGAAACAGTAGCAGGAGCAGGCAGTAGCAGAAGCAGCAGAAGCAGTAAGTAGCAGTAGCAGTAGCAGTAGCAGTAGCAGTAGCAGAAGAAAGAAAGAAGAAAGAAGAAGAAAGAAGAAAGAAAGAAAGAAGAAAGAGAAGAAAGAAAGAAAGAAGAAAGAAGAAAGAAAGAAGAGAAGAAGAAGAAAAGAACAGAAGAAGAAAGAAGAAGAAGAAGAAGAAAGAAGAAAGAAGAAAGAAGAAAGAAGAAAGAAGAAAGAAGAAGAAGAAAGAAGAAGAAGAAAGAAGAAGAAAAAGAAGAAGAAAGAAGAAGAGAGAAGAAGAAGAAGAAGAAAGAAGAAGAAGAAGAAGAAGAAGAAGAGAAAGAAGAAAGAAGAAAAGAAGAGAAGAAAGAAAAGAAGAAAGAAGAAGAAGAAGAAAGAAGAAAGAAAGAAGAAAGAGAAGAAGAAGAAGAAGGAGAAGAAGAAGAAAAGGAACAGAAGAAGAAAGAAGAAGAGAAAGAAGAAAGAAGAGAAAGAAAGAAAGAAGAAGAAAGAAGAAAGAAGAAGAAGAAAAGAAGAAAGAAGAAGAAAAGAAAAGAGAGAAGAAGAAGGAAGAAGAAAAGGAAAAGAAGAAGAAAGAAGAAGAGAAAGAAGAAGAGAAGAAGAAAGAAAAGAAGAAGAAAAAGAAGAAAGAAGAAGAAAGAAAGAAAGAAGAAGAAGAAGAAAGAAGAAAGAAGAAGAAAGAAAAAGAAGAAAGAAGAAGAAAGAAGAAAAGGAACAGAAGAAGAAAGAAAGAAGAAGAAGAAAGAAGAAAAGAAGAGAAAGAAGAAAGAAGAAGAAAGAAGAAAGAAGAGGAAGAGAGCGAGCAGTTCTTTAAGCTAACCTGAGAGGCAGCCGTGGCTATCCAGGGTATGAAACACTAGCGACTTCGTTTTCTTAAACTCGTCATATTGAGAACAAGACAGTGCTCAGTCATCTTTTAAAACCGTCTCATGTTCACACCGACAGTGTACGGTATGTGTACTAATTATAGCTAAGCTGGCTGTTAACCAAAACTTTATCACCAAACTGGCGGTTGCTAGAATGATAATGATATCCAGTGGTGAAATCGTTTTTTTTTCATGTAGAAAAACTGTATTCACCTACCTTGCGCTGTTTGATGAAAAAGAACCAAGAATAAGATCATCGAATGATAACAGATCGTTTCCGGTTCCGGTCGACGTCTCCAGATGAAAAACGTCGCCATGATTGATGACGAAGGCAACTTTGGAGACCGTCTGACGTCCAGCCAATTTTGTAACCTCTACGTGATGCTTACTCTGTTCTTGTTCCCCTGTGAAGTGTTACGTTCTTAATTGGTTATCAATCAATAAATCAATCATCAGACAGTTAGTCAATCAATCAGTAAATCAGTAAATCTGTCAGTCAGTCAATAAGACAATTAGTCAATCAGTCAATCAAGCAGTCAGTCAGTCGTCAGTTAGTCAGTCAGTCAGTCAGTCAATCAGTCAATCGGGCAGTCAGTTAGTCAGTCAGTCAATCAGTCAGTCAGTCGATCAGTTAGTTAGTCAGTCAGTCAGTCAGTCAGTCAGTCAGTCAGTCAGTCAGTCAGTCGATCAGTTAGTTAGTCAGTCGAGCAGTCAGTCAATCAGTCAGTAAATCAATCAGTGAGTCAGTACTCCTTCAATTTGATGCTGTTTGATTTGTTTCTATTCAGTTTTTGCCTCTACAAAAGACCACAAATATTAAATAACTTCCAGGAACCGAATGTTCCAGTAAATCCACTGTTTAGCTGTCGTCTGATAAACCCATACATTCGTCTGCTAAACATGACTGTCTCTCTGCCTGACCTTTACTCTTGCCTGTCTAAAGTGTCTATTGACCTATGCATATTTCCTGATGTTTGCCTGAAGTTTAGTGCCGCATGTCTGATGTTTGTCATCATCAGCTAAACGTCTGCATTAGATTGCTTAGTGTGCGTTGTTGCCTATACTGAGTGTTTTAGTTGTCGGGTGTGGGTTAGGAAGGCTCAACTGGCTATAGCTCTTCTTCTAACCCCTCAGCTAAGTGACTAAACATATCGTGGGGGTCGAGAAACTAAAATATTTCACGAATCTTCCGTTGTTTCGTGTGCAAAATAATAGATTTAACCTGCGTTCGTTTACCTTGACAATCTAAACAAATTTCAACGCCTTGTTTGATAACTAAAACACTGGATCTACTGAATATTTTCATTCACTCATCCAGTCATTCATTTTAATCGTCTGTCGAGTACTCACTGACGTCTGTTCGAAGATTGTACAGTTACAGTCTTACTAACCTCGGTCTAATCCGTTGTATAGCTACTGGGTCTGTCTATCAATCGTCCCTTCAATCAACGCCTGTCGTTTATTCTCATAAACATTATTTCCTCCACTGCTGTCATCTTCGTCGGCTTAATCCGTCCTTGTTGAAGACTTGGCCGACTGACTGCAGCTTGCGTTGTCGCGTCGGATTCTCGCCTGGCACTGAAGGCGATTGAGCGAAGAGGGAAGAAGCGTCAGTGGCGGCGTTTTGAAATATCTGCAGATCGGTTGGCATGAAGAAACGGAGAGAGGAAGCAGATAGAGAGAGATGGATGGATGCATCGAATGAGAGAGGGTGAAAGAGAGATGGGAGTAATGAGGGAAGGAAGATGAGCAGCGCTGAGCGAGCAACGGACATGTGTCTATGGAGAAAGATGGTGGGAGATACTGGTGAGTATAGAGAGGAATAGATAAACGGAATGATGTGCAGACAGACAGACAAACGGACACAGAGACAGAAACAGACAAATCTAGTGAGTGAGTGAGTGAGTGAGTGAGTGAGTGAGTGAGTGAGTGTGTCAACTCTGTATCTGTATTATAAGAAGCGATCCTAAATAGACAGACATACAGACAGACAGACTGACAAACAGACAGACTGACAAATAGACAAACAGACAGGGACAAACGGACACACAGAGAGAAACAGGCAGACAGTGTGTCTACATGGAGAAAGATGGTTGGAAATACTGTTGAGTACAGAGAGGAATAGATAAACGGACTGACGTGCAGACAGACATACAGACAGACAGACTGACACGCAAACAGACAGACAGACAGTCTGTATGCTACTTCAGTATGAAGCGCGGAATATTTGGTCTGCGTCGAGTGACCGAAGAGGCGGCCAGCCTCTGCCAGGGCAGTGACGCCAGCAAGTGTCCCTTGTGTATTCGACAGCGAGGCATCCAACGCTCTGCGCTGTCAGAAGCACCGGAGAAGGACAGCAAGAGAGCAAGAAAAAGCCACGCAGAGAGGCAGAGAAGAGGATGGGAGAGAACAGAAGGAGGATAACAAAGAAATATGGGAATAATAATAGAAGTACTATTGAGAGTTGGAGGAAATATGGAATGAAACTGACAACGGATGTACAGGAAAATCGAGTAGCAAGATAGAGTGGAAGAGTGAATGAGTGAGTGATTTAATGAGTCAGTGAATAAGTAAGCGAATGGGTGATTGAGTGATTGAGTGAATGGATGAGTGAATGGATGAGTGAGTGAATGGATGAGTGAGTGAGTGAGTGTGTGAGTGAGTGAGTGAGTGAATGAGTGATTTAATGAGTGAGTAAAAGTGTGAGTGAGTGAGTGAATGAGTGAGTGAATGAATGAATGAATGAGTGAGTGAGTGAGTGAATGGATGAGTGAATGGATGAGTGAGTGAGTGTGTTAGTGAGTGAATGAGCGAATGAGCGAATGAGTGATTGAGTGAGTGAGTGAGTGAATGAGTGAGTGAGTGAGTGAGTGAATGAGTGAATGAATGAGTGAGTGAGTGAATGAATGAATGAGTGCGTGAGTGAGTGAATGAGTGAATGAGCGAGTGAGCGAGTGATGGAGTCGGTTAATCATTCATTCAGGCTCCTGCAGTGACTCAGTGAGTCATTAACTGACAGTGAGTGACATACATGGATGCCGAGATACAAAAGAAAACTGGTGAGCTTTCAGACAATAAAGAGCAACAAAAGGCTGCAAGAGAGGTGACAGAAAGGAATGATGAAAGTCGAGGAAGAATGAAAGCAAGTGTAAAATTAAGGAGCCGATTATGTGGGCAGACAGCGTTTGAAACCGACGACCGAAAGCATCGTAAACATGGACGTCTTCTTGGAGGAGAAATAAGGGGAGAATAAACGCAATAAACGCTCAAATAAAACCCACACCTATCCATAAAGAATAGGGCTTTCTTTGGTGGCCACGTTTAATGTGAATATATAAAACCAAACTGTAGATTCGAATAGAAAGGCATCCAATAAAGGCCAGCCACAAACACGTTCATCTCGCCTTCCACGTATAAAAGTCCATTTTATATTTAAAGATTCTTTGTTTCAAGTTCACGATTAATTACAAAATCCGGATAATGTTTTAGCCTGGCAGGATTTGGCAGGATTGTTCATGATATGAAATTAAATTCACAACATATAATACAATTTAAAAGAAACGTTCTACTAATATTAACGCTTAACATAGCATAACCAGTTGAAATTTAACATACCAGGACACAAATAAAGATTACAAGGCTTTATACATAATGAGAAACTAGAATCAGAAATAGCTGTTCGTCTAATCGATTAGCTAATCGACTAGCTAATCGATTAGAATGTAATCGATTAGAATGTAATCCATTAGAATGTAATCGATTATCTGCCCATCACCACCACCACCCCACAACCATTGCAACAACAGCCACCACCACCCCACCACCACCACAACAACCACCACAGTAACAGTAGCAACAACGACATGAACGACCTCCTGACAACACCACGATCAGCAACACCGCCATCACTATCACGGTCATCTCGTCACAGCTCCTCCAACCATCTATTCAAAGCGCAATCGATATAAGATGGCGCTCTATAAATGCCCTATTGCATTAGTCCATTTTGGACGACACCGAAGATGGAATCGTCGGAGAATCAATCAATTTTCGATTCACAAGAAAAATCGATCAGGAATTTGGCAGCAGATCGATGAGCCGCTAACTGGATATCGAGTGTGAGCTTCCTCGTCAAAAGCGAGAAAGGAGAAAAGGAAGAGAGGCGCGATCTTTAGTCACGGTTTCACTGGCTTGATGTCATGAGCCGAGCCATATTGTCTTGTCTTGTCGTAACTGACTTATGGACAGGCTGTCAGCGCTGTCACGAAGAAAGAATGGAAATGTCGTTTTTATGACTAGTTTAATGTGGCTCATCCTTAGTGAGATTGTCTTCGTGTCTGGTGGTCGATCTCTGCGATTGTTGCTCCTTCTCTCACTCTGTGTTTTTATGTGTGGCTGGCAGCCTTGGATGTCAAGTGTATTTAGATGGATGTCTTTCTCCATCTCTTGCTATGTAACTGTAACTGGTTTTGTCTGTTTGTCTTTCTATTTCCGTGCGTGCATTTGTATCTCTCTTTGTCTCTCTGTCTCTGTCTCTCTGTCTGTGTGTGTCTCTGTTTCTGTCTCTCTCTTCTCTCATTTTTCTCCTTCCTCAGTGTGTCTGTCTGTTTGTCTGTCTCCTCTCTCTCTCTGTTCTCTCTCTCTCTCTCTCTCTCTCTCTCTCTCTCTCTCTCTCTCTCTCTCTCTCTCTCTCTCTCTCGCTCTCTCTCTCGCTCTCTCTCTCTCTCTCTCTCTCTCTCTCTCTCTCTCTCTCTCTCTCTCTCTCTCTCTCTCTCTCTCTCTCTCTCTCTCTCTCTCTCTCTCTCTCTCTCTCTCTCTCTCTCTCTCTCTCTCTCTCTCTCTGAAACTGCTGTCTATCTTTCTTCTTCTGTATTTCATTCCCTGTTCCATCTCTCGTTTTTATTTCTTATGTATTTTCGCTCCGCATCAGCCGCGATGTCATCTCCCACGCACCGCATCCTCCCTCTGCCTCAGTACCAGTCGTTTATCCAATCAGCCTAATGCTGTTTCGATCGTCCGTCTCATCCGCTGGTCACCAGCCTCTGCAACTGCATCACAGTTGGACTCCGGATGAGTCGACTGATTGAGTTAGACGCTATGCGCAGCTTTCGAAAATCCTACGGGGCGAGAAATGGGAGGAGGGGGAGGCAGGGATTGAGGGAAGCAAGGATGGGAAGAGAGCGGTGGAAGGTTCACTACCTTCTGTCTCAGAGAGAGAAAGAGAGAGAGAGAGACAGAGCCAGAGACAGAGACAGAGACAGAGACAGAGACAGAAACAGAGACAGAAACAGAAACAGAGACAGAGACAGAGACAGAGAGAGACAGACAGACAGAGACAGAGACAGAGACAGAGACAGAAAGACAGAGAGAGACAGAGACAGAGACAGAGAGAGACAGAGAGACAGAGAAAGAGAGAGAGCGAGAGAGAGAGAGAGAGAGAGAGAGAGAGAGAGAGAGAGAGAGAGAGAGAGAGAGAGAGAGAGAGAGATAACAACGAGGACTCGAAGAGAGGAAGATAGGGAGGAAAACTAGGTGGAGGAGAAGGTGGAAAGAAGGTTGGGTGTAACGGGGATGATCCAAGGGAGGGAGATTACATGGAGAGGAGAGACAAGGGAAGAAGTGTAGGCAACAAAACACTAGGAGAGAAAGAAAGGAGGAAGGGTTAAACGAGGGAAAATAGAAGGGTGGAAGTTAGAGGAGATTAAAGGTGGTTGATAGCAGAGGTAGAAGCAGGTGGAAGAGGTAGATAAATAAAACCATGAGGAGATGGTGGTGGAGGAGGAGATGGAGGAGATGGAATTGAGGGAGATAAATATCTGACGAGAAAATAGACTTTAATGGAGTATTGCTAGGCGGAGAGATGGTGCGATTGAGGTAAGAAAATTCGTAGAAGATGAAATTGATGTAGACTGACTGTATGGAGCGAGAAGCTGGAATGGTGTAGCGGACAGACCATAAGACTTTTATGCACGCGTTATTATAATAATAATGATGTTATTTAAATAATATAGAGTGATTATGTAATAGTTTCATATTTGAGTTCGGGTTGCTTCAGTTTATTTCTAAATTTTAACAATCTCTGTTATTAATTCGATTTTGAATGATTCAGCTCTTAGTCATTTCAACAGCTCTGTTCAATAATTAATTAACTAATTGCCGTAGGACGCAGCTGGATCGAAAGGGCGCCAGCCGTCATTTTAGACCAATAGACTAAGTTTAAGGCATCATAATTAAGCACTGTTGCCGTTAAGAGAAACGAATCTAAGTAAAAAAAAACGAAATCGAAGTAGTCAATGCCGCGACAATGCTTCGCCAGTTAGGTAGATCACAACTGTAACCTTCGCTGCCCGATTCAGAAACGGTCATAACGGATACGATTTCATCGCCGGTGAATAAGCTGGTCTCCGTGACGTGGCTTTTTGGGGCGCTGAGAAATTTTCGAAGACTTAACATTACATTTGGGCCCATCCTGTCGCAAGGTCGCGATTTCAACTGATTCTGACTAGAAAGAGAAGGTTGTGTGCCATGCTAGCCACATACCTTGTCTGAATACAGACTGGTTCTATTCCCAACGTGAGTTAACGCGATTATAATAATTATGGTTCAGTTGAGCCAAGTGTCCTGTTATTATGGCGCTGTAATGATGCTGTATTCATTGGTGCACCATAACAGGTTTAGGTTGCCAACGAAGGTGGCTTTGCCCTAGAATAGTAGTCAGAGTTACATGTATCTGTTATACAGGATGATTACATCAGTTAACAAAACATGCACAGTAAGTGGAAAGAGTCACCAATGGCGGTCCCACGCACACACGAGGAACCAACCAACAGATTCCTGTCGACAGCTGAAGATGGCATGGATGTTCAGAGTCGTCTTTATTTACTTGAAGACAATTTCAGTTTTTGAATGATTAAGGTATGGCTTCTGCTCAGTTGTGGTCTGAGCCATAATGGTGAAGACGTTACTTAAGAGTTTTTTCTGTCTAGTTGTATTTACTTGGTTTGGCGACTATTATGGACATCGGTAGGCTGTCGCCTTGCTTCCTATTCTACATAAGGAGCCATGGAAGAGGGGTCCTCAACCCCTTAGGTTCCCCTGTGTAACAGAATGACTCATTTTTAACCTCTCTATTACATGTAGGCTACTTCCTTGCAATTTGGTAACCGAATAAATTGAAACCGAATTTACATATTTACATGCATAGGCCTACATATGAATCATAGGCTATGGTGCTATTAGGATATTAACTTTGTGCTATGGACTTTTTATTGTGGCGACATCTCTTTGTTCTACAAACACTATTATTACGTCACCTTTTTTGTCTGTGGACAAAATAGTGACGTAATAATGATGTCAGGTCATTAATTTTGTTTCTATAGGGTGACTCGATAGGTCGTGAACGATTTTGAATGCATACAAATATATGTTATACACAATATAATATGGAAAGTTGTATACTGGAGGATAGGTTGTTCAAATGAGAATGTTATGCAAAAAAATAGATTACTAGCTCACTTAATAAAATTTTAGCGCCAATATCCGTGACGTCATCAAATTCGTGCCAAGCAAACGTCCATTTAGGCCGAAAACAATATTGTACGACCATCATTGTTAATCCACACATAATTAATTAATTTGACCTCTTTCTCCAGTATCTCATTAATGTAATAACTCGAATTGACTGAAGTTTTATTTGGAATGATATGAAGTTTTGTTAATCCAAGAGATGTCATGCCTCCCACACCAGAACTGAGGGACTGAACTTCACCTGCAGTGCACATGGAGCGCACGGAACAGAACTTTCTTGTGATCCCCACACAACGTCGTTCTTACTGTTAGGTACGTGGTAGAGTTTGAAGGGCGATTCATCACTGAACATAACACGCGACCAATCAATATCCTTAAACTTCTTCGCGAAGTTTACTCGGCGAACTTTGTAAGCATCAGTTTACTTTGGGACTTTTGTCTCTTGAAACTCTTCCATTTCAGCGTCGTCCGCATATAGGCCTAACGCCTGATTGTCTCTGCTTCCAGCAAGGCGTTTGTCTTTTAACCGACGTTCTAATTTTCGCAAACTCTGTCCTCGCCTATATTTAGACTGTTTGATCCGTTTTTGAGCGGCAGCAGTCATCACGGACTTTCGACCACCGTGATATCGATTCCGCAGCCTCTCGTTTGGACTCTGCTTGTAGCGTTTGGCCCACTTGCTAATCCACGATTTAGAACGACCCAATTTCTTTCATATAACACTGTAACTGTACATTTCTTCCAATAATGTAATAGCTTGAGCCCTAATTTGTGATTCATTTAAGGCTGCCATTGCCTAATCGGCGTATTCACTAGTCAATGATAATGCTGCTTGTTCACGCTTGCTTGGCACGAATTTGATGACGTCACGGATATTGGCGCTAAAATTTTAATAGGTGAGCTAGTGATCTAATTTTTTTGCCTAACATTCTCATTTGAACAACCTATCCTCCAGTATACAACTTTCCATATTATATTGTGTATAACATATATTTGTCTGCATTCAAAATCGTTCACGACCTATCGAGACACCCTATATGTACTTCGTATTGTGACGATTCTCTTTGTTCTACAAACACTATTATTGCGTCACTATTTTGTCCATACGTCACTATCTTGCCTATGGACAAAATAGTGACGTAATAATGATGCCAGGTCCATCATTTTTGTTCTGTGTATATATATATACTTCGTATTGTTCTACAAACACTATTATTGCGTCACTATTTTGTCCATACGTCACTATCTTGTCTATGGACAAAATAGTGACGTAATAATGATGCCAGGTCCATCATTTTTGTTCTGTGTATATATATATACTTCGTATTGTTCTACAAACACTATTATTGCGTCACTATTTTGTCCATACGTCACTATCTTGTCTATGGACAAAATAGTGACGTAATAATGATGCCAGGTCCATCATTTTTGTTCTGTGTATATATATACTTCGTATTGTGACGACTTCTCTTTGTTACAGGTTTGTTGCGTCACGTAGTTTGTTTATGGACAAGTTGCTGCTACGATAATAGCTTTGTACTATTGACTTCGTATTATTATGAGGACATCTTCTTGGTTTAAAACACTATTGTAAAGGCATTAGCTATGTTTAGTGACGCGTTGTTGTTAGGATAGATGCCGACTTCAGTCAGTAATAAGCAAGCTAATCCGCCTCTGCTACCTTCCTGAAGACTACCGTACCCAAAATTTGAGCGACTTTATTTGTCTTGAAGCTGACACCCGTCTTTTCTCTTCGGTCCTGATGAACTTACTGCATAGTTTACTTCCACCAAAAAGCCCAAACAATATACCTGCGACCGCGATCGCACGACCATAATGATTGTGTATACCTCTTGCAGATAATTTACAGCGAAAGACGTTTATTGTTAGTATGTTGTACTCGTATTGACATTAACTTTTGATTGTTGTTAAGATGTATGTACACCAGAGGGCGGATATGCAATTGGTTTTTAATAAAGAATATACTTACTTACTTACTTATTCCGTATTGTGACGACATCTTTTTGTTCTACAAACACTATTGTTACGTCATTAGCTTTTTCGTGAACATGTTGCTGTTAGGATGATAGCTTTATTACATGGACGTCTTATTATTGTGACGACATATCTTTGTTGTATAAAATATATATAAAACGGATAAAAGGTTTCCAAGTGGCAGCACAATGCTAATATAAAAGACATGTCAAGGGCCGGTTGAAAGGTCTCCAGGGGCCTGACCCGGCCCGCGGGCCGTATGTTGCCCACTCCTGGTATAAAGAAATTAGATATTTCAGGCATGTCTGAAATCTTCTAAACGATTTTAAAATTTAAACCAACAATATTCCATTTAAAATAAATAAATTATAAATTGACGATATAGCTCACATTGAGAAACCGGATGTTGTTCCAATCGTTTCGTTTATGATGGCTTTGCACTAGCGGCAAACGGCAAAGCCATTTTTTTGTCCATGACTTCGAATTGTGTGAACGCAAAATGCAAAATTTGGCAATTTCAGGTTCTTTATGAGATTTTTATGATTTGTATATTTATATAATATCGAATAAATTACAAAATGCTCCTTCCAATATCAGATCTGCTACGTTCCGATTTTTCGATTGTTTCCAGAAAAGCAAGGGTCAGCCGAAGACTTTTTCAAGGTAGAAACGTTACGCATATGCATTTGATGTCACACGTTAACCAGGAAGACCGTTTTTCTAAACTTACTGTGTGTTTAGAACTTCCGACTTTCGAGTTACAAGTTATCAGATCAGCATAGGACAATTTTATAGCGCAAGAACTAAAGACAGTTTGCGTGACACTTATGGAGACCGCTTCTTCAAGAGAACAAGATTTTCGCTTCAAGACAGTTTCCAGAAATTCAAGAAAAGACCGCGAGACCAAGACTGGGACCAAGACAATAGGTCCCAAGACCGAGAACGAGACTGAGACATCAAAAAACCTTGTCTCGAGACCAAGACTGAACGAGTCTCGAGACCATCCAACTCTATAATTGAAACAATATTTATTAAACTTAGTTAAACTAGAAATCAGCATCAGTCTTCTTTCACTTTCGTCTAGCAAGTTCCCCACAGCAAGGACTTATCAGGCCTCCCTACTTAAGTGAAGACATTTGGTAGGCTACTGTTATAGCCTACTGTTGTTAATTCAATATCGTCAACTCGCGAAGTTTGCGTTTCTAGAGTAAAAGGCTTCAACTATGAGCAAAATCTAAGAGGCTTATAAACAAGCTTGCCATCGTTACCAGTGCTTACCACTTTCACTTTGACCGCGGGACCATTAATTTTATTACCAGGTCTCGGCAGTCCTAGACCAGGGCGCGGCAGCCCAAGGCAGGGCCCGGCAGTCCTGGGCCAGGACGCGGCAGCTCTGGGTCAGTGCGCGGCACCCTAGGCCCATAGACCGAGATACGAGTTATCTCCCACGAAATTACATACGAGTTAACTCGTACCTCGCGTTCAAAGTGTTTTAAACTTATATTAGATCAGTTGTTTATTTTTGAGTTAAAACTAATCACAAAGAGCGCCACCTGTGGTACATACAGCAAACACCTGTTGGATGGCAGAGCAGAGCGCCACATACTTACCAGAATGACTTAAGTATAGCGCCATCTGTGAATTGGATATCAGAAACAAGCGTTGTCGCTGTCAACTTTTTCGTCTTTGCAGTTGTTGTCATCGTGTTATCAAAATAATTAACAATATTATCACTCCATATTTTGTATTCATTGCGTATGACGCCGTATGTCATTGTAGTCTATACTAATGTACAATGACCGGCTTGACCTGTTTGTTCCCCGGGTTAGGACCACAATAGCTCAATCCAGATCCTTTGCTTGCATAGGTCCCTCCCATGGAATGGACTTCCTCCTTCTCTACGCTCTATAATCCTGTCTGGTAGCATCTCTAGTTCTCTACCTCTTTCTCTCACCTTCAAACCTTCCTTTTCTCTCGGAGTACCTCGCACTGGGAGCATTCCTGAAAGGCTTATGCTAAGAGAAGCGATTAATAAATGATAAAATACAATACAATGCAATACAATACAATGACATTATCCTCGTAATTGTCATCGTCGTCGTCGTTATCATCATAATCATCGTCATCATCATCGATGTTATCATTTATGAACGTTACGTATGCAAGTATGTATGTACATGTATGTACGTACGTACGTACGTACGTACGTACGTACATATGTAGGTATGTAGGGCCTATGTTTGTATGCATTTATGCACGTACGTGTGCATGTATGTATCTATGTATGCATGTATCCAAGCACTTAATATAGCGCCTTTTAGGATATCATCATTATCATTATCAGAAACCGCATTCAGAAAAATCTAGTTAGTTATCAACAGATAAGAAAAGACGCAATAGGGAAATACGAATAGGAGGAGGCGAGAGAGACGGAGAGGAAAATAGAAGGATATGTGTAAGAAAGAATAAGAAAGGGAAGACCCTAAAAATAGCAGAAGGATAATTAGGGAGAAAGAGGCTGAGGAGAATTTGTTTTAGAAGAAATTGATTCTGGAGGAAAAGGTGAAGGAAGAGAGAAATCGTGAAGATGACGACGATATGAGCAGCAAAAGCCAATATGAAGAGATACAATTACGAAAAGAAGAAAGACAAAGAAGTGATTAAAGACGGAAATATTGGGAATTAGGCCTACGTACAGGCAAGAGAGAAGGACTCCAATGTCATATACTGTAGGACGTTTGAATCTCATATTACAATATTTCCATATGGGCTTAATTTGACCTATATTTCGTTCCATCTGATACGCCATGTTAACCCATCCCATGTAGTCATATGAGGCCCGTAGGAGAGTTTTCCCATGCGTGTTCCTATAGGACTAGGTCCTACATATGTATGTGCTATTGAGGGTGTCATACATAGTCTGCCGATTTCACAACACATTTCCAGCCGTCTCTACCATGCCTACATGACCACATTGGCATTTGGGACCTTTAGTGCAGAAATGGGTCTCCCCCACCTAATGTTCGTGGGCTTGCTGACAGGGTAATCTGGGCTCATGATGAGCAACTGTGTGTGTGTGTGTGTGTGTGTGTGTGTGTGTGTGTGTGTGTGTGTGTGTGTGTGTGTGAGGAAAATACGTAACCACGAGCATTAGCCCTAACATTGTGTGTATCGATGAGGAAAATAAGAAGAATTACGTAATTACGTAACCACGAGCATTAGCCTTAACATTTGCGCTGACAGTAGACAGTTTTGTGAAGCGTCCAAGAAGGAACAGGAACCTGATATCAACTGCGCTATATAAATCGTCGTAATTACAATTACAATTACAATTGCGTTGATGAGAAGAAAAGTAATTTGGAGAAAAGAAGAAGACCGAGGCAGAGAAGGAGACGCGGATCTGAATTTGGACTCAGTAGCTCCACCTGCCGACTGGAATGCAAAAAACAGACGCCTACTACACAAGCCACACTTTATTCGAGAAAACATTAGGACAGTTGGTGTCATTCCCTTTCCTGAACGACCAATTTCCAGCTATCGCCGGAACCGGAAACCAAAGCCTGCAGCGACCACGGACGCCATATTCCCGACCGACCACGACTTCCGGTTTCCGGTGGCAGTGCCGCCACCTATCGACCGAACATCGACGACTTCTTGCATTGGCATTTGCCAGGATTCCAGAGGAAAGTGCCGCAGACGCAACGAAGGGCGCGACAACAGTTGGCGAATTTGACCTTCGAATCGGGAATGCAGTATTCACCCCATCGGGCGCACCAGTTACGCCTGTAAAGAAAACACGATCTTCAACTCACCCGGATTATCACCCGACCTGTTTGAGTTCATATGAGCCGATATTACTCCTCTGACTCGACGCAGCGCTCGTGAATAAGCTGGTGCCCTGACCTTAGCTTTCAAGTGGAGCTTTAGAATTATAAAATTTACGATGACGAAATGATGTGACGTAATACGATTCGAAATGATATAGCGACATCTTGTGGCTGCCAAGGCTTTGATCTCGACCTTACCATACCCTACGATCATACAAATGATATGTAATTTGGGAAACTCAAGATGATGAGCTGTGTTTCAAGACAGCTCCCTAAGCGACAACTGACCAAATATGACGTGAATTGATATGGTGCAACTCGATACCATTATGTGCTGTGATATGCCCTGTGGTGTACACGATCATATGTCATGACATGACATGGCATGACATGATTGGTTTTATATAATACCCTGCACATTCTAAACTGATCATGAACCAATCTCATGTCAGCTAAGCGCTTGCACCATGATACCATCTCACATAAGAGTCATAAGATGTACGAATAGATGCCAATACCTTTGTAATAGAAATATACATACTTTTGGATAACTAGCCAGGCCACACTGGATGTACATACCTTTGGATAACAATCCAAGCCACACTGGATGTAAATACCTTTGGATGAAAGGCTAAGACACACTGGATGTACTTACCTTTGGATAACCAGACATACCACACTGGTCACTGGATGTACATGTACATACCTTTGGAAAACCAGACAGGCCACATTGGACGTACATACCTTTCTACGACAGGCCAGGTCAAATCGTTGCTTTCATCGCTGTCTTCGGCATATTCAGAGGATAGGCCATCTGCAGACAAAAGCGAACTTCATGGTCATTTAATTTTGGCGTCATATGATTATGCATGTTTGCATACATTTCTACATTTAGTACTTACTTAGTACTTAGTCCTTCCCGTGCAGTTCTGCACATCGGGCAACGCATCTCTTCCACTCGTCTCTATCCATCGCCAACTCCTTGGCCTCGTCCCACGACATCTCCAGGTATCTCAAGTCGTCTCTGATTGTTTCCAGCCAGTTCTTCCGTGGTCTTCCTCTCTTTCTTCTCCCTCCAGAATCCCAGGACATCACTTGTTTGACTCTTCTATCTTCATCCATACGGCAACATGCCCCATCCACTTCAATCTTTTCTTTCTAAGATGTTTCCTGTATCTTCTTGTCCCGTTCTGTCTCTGTCTCTGTCTGTCTCTGTCTGTCTGTCTGTCTGTCTCTATCTGTGTCTCTCTGTCTCTGTCTCTCTCTGATAGTTTAGTTTGGTATTTTGTCGCACCATGATACATGTAGGCTTCTTCTTAGCCACTAATGATGT
Source organism: Aporrectodea caliginosa (assembly GCA_020284085.1). Taxonomy (NCBI): domain Eukaryota; kingdom Metazoa; phylum Annelida; class Clitellata; order Crassiclitellata; family Lumbricidae; genus Aporrectodea; species Aporrectodea caliginosa. The sequence continues at coordinate 3,288,724 of JACEVL010000021.1, read as the reverse complement.
GCTGCTTGCAATCTTATTTTTGCCTATGCCATTGAATTGCGTGATTCAGTGTATTTTGATGTGGATGGATATGGACTCGGACTTGGACTCGATCTTTATATATTTACTCGGACTCGGACTCGGACAACAACTCTGAACTCGGACTCGGTATCGATGGACTTGTACTTGGCTGAGGTGGACTCGACTACATCACTATTTATGTATGTATGCATGCATGCATGCAGGTAAGTATGTATGTATGTATATGTATGTATGTATGTATGCATGCATGCATGTATGAATGTATTAAAGACCTATATTGTTTGTGTGGTATGGATGGAATTACGGATTGCTAGATATTTCTCCATCTTCCATTTATTCCTCCATATTCTCGGTATTACAGTATCCACCCTCCATTTCTCCCTGTTATCCTCCACTCCTCCATGTCCTCCTTCTCATCTTTCTCCTACTCTTCCTCTGTAATTCCAAGATGCCTTCTGCCTCAACCCCTCCCCCGGTCTCGGTTCCCTAGCCTAGCGCCGCCTGTCTTCTTGCTTCCTCCCTGCGTCATCTGTTCACTCATCGTCTGCCTCTTTCTCCTCCCCCAACGTCATCATCTCTGCTTCTTCCTGGTCCACTCCATCTTCTCGCTCTTTTCTTCCGGCTCCTCCTTCTCCAATCTTTTCCACTCAGGCTCCTTCCCCACCACGTCTTCCTCTTACTCCTCTTCCCATCCTCCACTCCATCTTCCTATCTCGTCTCTTTTCTTCCGGTTCCTCCGTCTGTCCAATTTTTTCCACTCAAAATCTTCCTCCTCCATTGCTTTCTACGCATCCTCTTCCTCCTCCTCTTCGTCCTCCTGTTCGTCCTCCTCTTTCTCTTCCTCCTCTTCCTCTTCGTCCTCCTCTTCGTCATCCTCTTCTTCCTCTTCCTCTTCCTCCACTTTGTCCTCCTCTTCCTCTTTGTCCTCTTCTCCTTCTCTTTGTCCTCTTCCTCTTGTTATTGCTCCTCCTCCTCATCTTCCTCCTCTTCTTCCTCTTCCTCCTCCTCCTCTCCATCTTCCTCCTCTTCCTCCTCCTCCTCCTCTTTCTTCCTCCTCCTCCTCTATTTCCTCTTCCTCTTCTTTGTCCTCCTCCTCCTCCTCTTTGTCCTCTTCCTCCTCCTCTTTGTCCTCTTCCTCTTTCTCCTCCTTCTCTTCCTCCTCCTCCTCCTCTTCGTAGTCTTCTGACCAACGTCCTCGTCTCCTTGCACATCTTACCTTCCATTATTGTCACAACGTAATGTTGTCTTCGTTTGATTATCCCCTTGCTTTTCTTCTTCCTCTTTCCCTTATACCTCTCCCTCTCTACGCATTCTCCTCCTCCTACTCCTTGTCAGACGAAGACAGATCTGGCGTAGAAGCATGTGAAGGGGAAGACCAGTCCGTTACCAGGAGAGGAAAAGAGACTGGAGTGGACGCGGAACGGAGTTGAGATTGGAGAGAGAGAGAGAGAGAGAGAGAGAGAGAGAGAGAGACAGACAGACAGACAGACAGACAGACAGACAGACAGACAGACAGACAGACAGACAGACAGACGACAGACATACAGAGACAGGAGACAGAGACAGACAGACAGACAGAGACAGACAGACAGACAGAGACAGACAGACAGAGAGACAGACACAGACAGACAGACAGACAGACAGACAGAGACACGCAGAGAGAGACAGACAGACAGACAGACAGACAGACAGACACAGACACAGACAGACAGACAGACAGAGAGACAGACAGACAGACAGACAGACAGACAGACAAAGACACAGACACAGACAGACAGACAGACAGGCAGAGAGAGAGACAGGCAGAGAGAGAGACAGAGACAGAGATTGAGCGAGACTGACTGACAGACAGACAACTGCCGTCCTATCTCCAACCTCTCTTTCCTCTCTAAGTTCGTTGAAGCATGTGAATCCTTTCAACTTGTTGACCATCGTGTTGCTTATCGGTTAAAAGACTTGTGCTATAAACCAATAAATAGGGTAACCGCTCCCTGCTGAATTGTGTAGACGCCGACCCCCCACTATAACATTTCTCAAATGTGACCTGCAATAACAATCACCTCTTTCCCCACGCTTTTGGCTCCAGACTCACGTCATAACCTACTTCCCTATCGATTTACTACATAAGCTAGACGAAATTAGGGACTTACTAGATATACCACCTGTCTCCATTCTGGCACTGACTGAAACCTGGATAGACAAAAACACTGAAGACTTGATAAACATCCCTGGGTACCAATTTGTCCACAGACCAAGGGGCCATGGCTATGGGGGAGGAGTTGGATTTCTTATAAGAAAAGAGCTCACATTCATAGAAATAACGTAAATATAATACAATACAATATGCAAGTTTATGCATAACACATGTACATAACAGATAGTCATATACACATACAGTGATATACACGCCTATGACACACACATAAATTGCTCATTACATGTATTGATGACTAGAGTATGCTTACATTTTCATACATGCATACTGTATATACTTAGTGTTTTTGTTGCATAGATTTTGAAGACGACCATCATGACCCCCTTCGCTCACATTTCACCATATGATCCTGTGAAATTTAATAATGTAACCACGTTTTAGCGATTGTTCCTACGAGTCCCATTTAAGTCCGGTGCTTTACTAGTGGGAGCTATATACAGGCCACCTGGCCAAGAGTTGGATGGATTTTCTGAAGAAATTGAATATCTACTATCTGAAATATCTAATAAAATAAAGAAGTAGTAGTCTACTATTGAGCGACTTCAACATCGACCTCCTAAAGGTAGATACGCATAAGCAAACTACCAACTTCTGTAAGCTTAATTGAAGCGTTCAGAGCAATAACCAGGTATGTCGGAAATAATGAGTTTTGAGAAAATGGCATCAAAGATCTGATACTTAAACCGTTGTATCCAAGCCATTTGACCATATATCGACAAGCGGTTTGAAACACCGAGCACGTATTGTTTTCTTTAACGAATTATTGTTGCACGATGCAATGCGAAAGATAACATTATTTTTTACACAACATTTTGCTTCGTACCCGGTTATTGTCAACACCAACGCTTTACCATCAGTTTCATTACGGGTGCAGTAACAGGTTATGTGGACATAGTTTGTTTTCTAGCAGCTTCTATAACACACTTGTCTTCTGGTGTTAGTCGACATACCTTATTCTTGCACCAGAGGGTCACTATTACACAGTAGGCTATAGGCCTACGAAAATCGTGAAAAATGCCGGGTATGTCAAATAACCTGAATGTTGCACAGGTTTTTATACAAAGATTACAAGAAAAATCGACAGAGTTTGTTATCATACTGGAATACTGCACTAGAATAATGGTAGAATACTGCCAGCTGCGAAATACCATATATGTTGACATACAATATTATTCAAAAAGGCTATCCAAAAATGATCAGATCTGCACCAAATTTGCAAGGTATATAGAATACTATATTCCAAGCACGCTGGCATGCTTTTAGCATAAAAGAGGTATGTCGACAGAACTGGTTATTGCTCTGAACGCTTCAATTGTGTGCTGCCCATCACTTTCTCCCTATCATTACTAGACCCACGAGAATAACTGACCACTCCGCTACTCTCATTGATAATATCTTTACTGATAGCTGGCCACGTGCAAATACTTCCTCGATAATTGCTTCTGATATATCCGACCACCTACCAATATTCGTCCATTTCATTTTACGAAGTCCAGAGGATCGTAAAACCTCCTGCTGAGAATTTGAGAAAAATCACTAATGATGGAATTAATATCTTCCAGGAGGCCCTATCTTCTACTGATTGGACTTTAGTTCGAAGGCCTGCGCCAGTAACGACCCTAACGAGGCCTATGATCAATTTGTTTCATGGTATCTTACAAAATAGCTTTCGATGACGTCTTTCCACTTGTTGTATAAAATGGTCGGCGGGGGCCCCTTCTAAAAAAACCGCGGATGTCCCAGGGCCTGTTACAATCATGCAAAACAAAAACTCGCTATATTTAAAATATCTAAAAAATCCAAATGAGTCAAAATAAAGTAAGTTCATCACTTTTAGAAATAAATTTAAATCTAGCCGAATACGAGCCGAAAAACCCATTACGCTGACGAGTTTTGCAAAAACAGTTAGTTAGTAGACCATAATCTGAAAAGAACGTGCAGTCTTATTCGTTCATTAATTGGAGTAGAGAATTATGACTCGTCGATTAACTTTTTAAATTTTGTAGGCGTTAAAATTGAAAACCCGGAAGAGATAGCCAATAAATTCAACAGTTATTTTACGGAAGTCGCTCAATCACTAGGTAATAAAATCCCCGATCCGACTACTCCCTTTGAAGATTACTTGATACCTCCTATTGCAAACTCTTTAGGTCTCGAGGGAACAACTCCGGATGAAATCATAAAATTAGGTCGTACAATCCGTTTATCTCATAGTAAGGGAATCGATGACATTGACCCTTTTGTTGCTTCCCACCCACTAATCAAAGTTTATCTTGAAGTGGCGCTACATAAATGTCAGATTATAATTACAATTACAGAGATACAGAATAAACGACAATACTGATGACGCATGTCTAACAAAGACGTCATCTTGCGATTATTTCTCCGATGACGTCATCTCTGGACCTATTGTTTCGTGCCTTGGAAACGAGTCGACGTTCGTTTGGAAAATCGACTAGGAAGATAATTATGAGACGAGATGAGGCATTTCCATAATAAAATCATTAAAATCATCTATCAGAGGAAGTAGAAATTAGAAATTCGACGATAAAACTGCGCCGTTTGAAGATACAAATCGAGCAATAATCGAACGATAGGCATGAAATTGTCGTTTCGAAAAGAAAATCGTGGATAAAGTCGAACAGAGAAAGCCGAAATTTTGAAGTTCAACGCAAGAACCTTCCCGGATGAAGACAGGAACAAGATGGTGTTGCTGGTGCAAAGCAACAAATAGGTGAGTTACTGGAAATTACATGTAAGTCTGTATCTTGGCTCTCGTAGAGTGCATTTTAAGAATCGGCTTTCACTTTTAACTTTGAACTACACGTTCTATCAAAAGAATACGTAAGTATCATTGAAATGATTTTGTCACTAATTATAAGCACGAGTCTGTTAATAAGCTACAGTTTCCACGGCTTAAGTTTTAATCGCTAAAAATTTAACAGTAGGCCTACAACTGCTTTCGTCGGTTGTCTACGACAATTCGACGTGGTCTACCAGTGTATCTGTATCCATTACGCAATGGTGAGGCCGCTTTCGTCTATATTCTCAGGAATCCAGCTTCTAATTACTGACAAGATTATTTTCATCAATCCAGCTTCTATTGAATGGAAACTTATTATCCAAATCCAGGTTGATTTCCAGCTTCTATTTACGGGATAAAATTAACAGGATCAAGGCCAGCTTCCATTTCACGGAATGTTTTCATCAAACGCTTACAACAGTTTTTCATCAATCCAGCTTCCATTTTAAAGTGACAACATCAAATAACTTAGTAGACGAAATGTCGCTCGACGAAGTGTCGTAGACGAAATGTCGTTCGACGAGTTGTCGTGACACCGTACTGCTACGGTTGTGACGTGGCATCCATTCAAAGGGATATGGTGGTGAAGAATCTGGCCCATGAATCCAAATAAGTAAGCTTAACTGAAATATGAACAGGATCAAGGCCATGACGGCATTGCATTAAACGCTTACATTTACATTACTTTGAAGGCATTGACCCCTAAAGGTTTTGTGGGCATAGCCTACTTATCATGAATGCGTACATGTATTAGATAACTGCGCTATAGAAGGCATATTTATTATTTAAAAATAATTTCTTTCATATTTAAACAGAAATTCACATGGTCATTATTGTCCGAAGGACCGCCATCTCAGAAGGGCAAAAACACAGTACTAGGCATTTACTATTAGGATTTCTTTACCCGAGATATATTTTGATCCATCATTATTGTAATTCTTATTTTTGTCATTATTATAGATATTATTATTAATTATACTAATATAATAATATATTTGTATCATAGTTCTTCTTATTAATTTTTACCCGAAGTTAGCATGACCCTCAGGTGTCATAAAATTTGTCGGGAGACAAAATAAGGAAGGATACACTGAAACAAGGGGTTGTCGAGAATGGTTACGACTCCTCAAGATCCGGTTTCGCTTGTTCTTGTTCTTACTATTATCATAGCAATGTGTCAATCGTATCGTATCGTATCTAAAGAGTTATATAGCGCCTCTCGCAGAATAACTAATCTTAAACACGCATGGATCCATTGGATCAGAGAGGCAAAATGCTGGAGGACCAGAACCTGTCGGGATCTGGCTGAGGAAATGGATCAGAGACATAGACAGAAAGAGAGAGAAATACAGATAGAGATATATAGGCCTAGAGAAAGAAATACAGATAGAGAGAGGGAGAGAGAGAGAGAGAGAGAGAGACAGAGACAGAGACAGAGACAGAGAGAGAGAGACAGAGACAGAGAGACAGAGACAGAGAGAGAGAGACAGAGACAGAGACAGAGACAGAGACAGAGGAGAGACAGACAGGGAGACAGACAGGGAGACAGACAGAGGAGACAGAGGCAGAGGCAGAGGCAGAGGCAGAGACAGGGAGACAGACAGGGAGACATAGAGAGACAGAGAGATGCATTAGGAAAGATAGCTGGCTTTCTCTACAAGTGCCACCGTTTTCACGAATGAAAGACAGCGCCCCCAGCAAAGTCAACGTCGTCCACTTGTCTCAGGATCTCAAACGCCAACGGAAGAAGAAGGTGATATTTTGTGGCCAGCGTAATGCATTTTGAATACTTCCTGCCAGCTGCCAACTGACTGGCTGCGACGTCTACTCTTGTCGAAGGTGATGGATAATCGGAAGTATCTGACAGAGTGGCATTCCAAATAAGACCGTGACCTATTACACCACAGGACTATGCCCATCAGGACTTTCGTGTTTGTCCGTGATCAACCCCTCTCGCTGTATTAACAGATATATATTGCACTTGAGCAACGGATTTCTTGCCTCGCAACTTAGAAGTGTTGGGCTCTTCTTTCTTCTGAAAGACTGGTCCTAAGCTTTCAAATTCGCTACAAAGATGAGCTCAAACTCTGTCAATTCTTCGATGTCATTCAGGTCTAAAGTTGAGATTCGTATACTTTTCAACTTGTTAACCACAGTAGCCTAATTTCTGCTTTCTGTGACTTATCGGAATTCCACCAGTCTCCTTTGCCATACAGCTTCCTATATGCAGGACATTCTGCGCTGGCTTCCATCCAACAGATGATTTTAGTATGTATGATTTCACTCGAACCGACTTGAACCGACTGATGCATGGGCATTATGATAATTAATTAAATTAGATCAGCTGTTCAGCTGATCTCGACGATTCTATAAAATATAAAGGGTTTGACCAACTATGAATGTTTATGGATTGAGGTACTGCAGGGCGCCCTTAATTACGGTATTTCTTGCTCATCTTCTTGTCTTCTTTTTCTTGTTCTTCTTCTTCCTATTGGTTTGAGCGATCATCTTGCAAAGCTGAGTGTGTGGCTCTAGCTCACTAGGACGGTTATTGTGCAAGAACCTTGAGCAAATCTTTTATGCCAAATTGGTGCAGTAGTGTCTTTTTGGTAGTGTCTTTTAGCCCCACCTGTAGGCTCTATCATTAAACAGCGACGTTTAATAAATACATTCATTAATTCATTATGAGAATTTATATAGCGCCCCTTCAAGAAACCTACTCAGGAGCGCTCCCAGCCCAGCCACGACTAAAGAAAAAAGACTTGAGTGACTTATAAAACCCAGTTGGGTTGATCAGGAGTAATGAGCGCAGCTCTGGCGGGAGATCATTCCAGATGGAAGGGCCCACAACTGAGAAAGCTCTGCGTTGTCTGGTAGCCAAGCGCGCCCGTCGAACTAAAAGTTCACCCTCGTCGCAAAGGGGTGAACTTCATTACATAAAGGGTAATGAAGAATAATGAAGAATAATCCTAGAGAACAACCTTGCAGGGACTAGAACAGAATTTAGTGACCTAACCAGACGGGCTTAGGTATAGGTAAATTGACCTGGATATTAAATGGTCGAAGTCTTACCGGATGAGCCGTGATACCCGCTCTCTGCGATTGATAGGAAAGCGAGACAAAGAAAAACGAATATCCGCTTCATTGCGCATGCGTCAGTCCAGAACCTGCGTAAAAAACAGAACATACAGAACTAATCTAATCTAATCTAATCTAATCTAATCAAATCTAATCTAATCTAATCTAATCTAATCTAATCTAATCTAATCTAATCTAATCTAATCTAATCTAATCTAAATCAAATCTAATGACTTCATTAGCCTCGTTGTTGTAGTGCGTCTAGTATCAATCATTTCATTCATCTGAGGCAGAGAAGGCTCGACTGATATCATGGGATGGACTGAGATTGGGAAAGGGAAGAGGAAGGAGGCAGAGGAACTGGAAGGGAAAGGCAGTAAGACATCGATGCATTATATGCCTAGAAATGAGTCAACGAGTCACACAGAAGGCTTGCTATGAACCAATGAATGCATGAGAGACAGACAGAGAAAGAGAGTAACAGAGAGACATAGACAGAGAGATAGAGACAGATAAACAGAGACATATAGACAGATAGACAGATAGGCAATGAGTAAGAAACAGTGAAAGGCCGAGAGAGTGTGTTTGTGTGTGTGAGAGAGATAGTGAGTGGGAGACAGCCAGAGGCACAGAGAGAGGCGCAGAGAGAGGCGCAGAGAGAGGAGCAGAGAGAGAGGGGCAGAGAGAGAGAGAGACAGAGACAGAGACAGGACATCGTGAGAGAGAGACTAGATTGGATGATGGTTGATGTGAAGCATGTTAATAGACAGCTCTCGGCGTCCGTCAAAGCGAGCCCATAATTATTTTCCTCTCGGTCTTCGATGAAAATCTGTTGCGCCGTCCGCTCCCCTCCGGCTGTCCTACCTACCGGCCTCCACCCCTGGCATTTGTTAAGCCGACGTCACACACACAAACACACACATACACACGGTGTCACCGAAGAAGACATCCATTTCCGCAAACTCTCCGGAGAATTCCATTAATCTCAACTTCAATTATGATCCCTAACGGTTCGCTCTCGGTCACTCTGTCTCTCGTCTGATATCCTTCTTAGTCCTTGTGTACATTTGAAGCTCTCGTCGTTTCTATGTCAATCTGTGTCTTGGCAAGTCTCTCTGTGTCTCTCTGTGTCTCTCTGCAGCCACCTCTAGGTCTCTGTCTCCAGTTGCTTGGATTTAAAGCGAGTTACTATAGACAGTTTATCAAAGATTTTGCACAGATTGCCAAGCCTGTATCTGGTTTCACAAAATGCAAACCTGTTCCAGATAAGACGTTGATTGGCCTAAGTGATAGAAAACATGCAACAGGCATTTAATTTAATACTTTCATACAATACTGTCAAACTCTGGCACAAGTTGTTTTACCACGTTTTTCATGTAATGGAACCACCTTTTAATTTGTACTGCGATAGTAGTGATTTTGCAGTAGGAGCTGTTTTAACACAGATGGATGATAAGGGAATAGAGCGCCCTGTGTCATTTATAAGTCAGAAATTGACTGACACCCAGAAGAGATGGGCAACTGTGGAGAAAGAAGCCTATGCTATTGTTTGGGCTCTAAATAAGTTAAAAGAGATAATCATTGGATCTAAAGTTCACATCTTTACAGATCACAATCCTTTAACTTATCTGACTGAATCTATGTCTAAGTCTGCTAAACTGGTTGCGTCCTCGGGCTTTAGCACCTCTCAAACTTTTGATGTAGAGGTTAATTATAAGAAAGGACGATTAAATGTTGTAGCAGATTGTTTATCTAGATTATAAGATTGTTTATTTTACTGTATTATATAGTATTAAGTTTATTGCATAATTTAGTATCTGATGATTTCGCAAATTTTTAAGTTTAATTTGCTCAATCCAAAGAAAGGGGGAGGAGGTAATGTGAACAAATGTTTTGCATATATAATGAGCACAGGTGTTCCTTATGTTGATATATATAGCCAGAAGTCGCCATTCGATTGTTAAGCGTTTTAGTCTTAGGCCTTAGTTGCGCTGTCGGCTCGTGGGCGCTTGGCCTAAAGTAGCCTAAACTTTGGCTGACGATAGATTCTCTACACGTGCAGTTAGCGCGCCAAACTTAGAAACTAAACTTAGAAACCGCTGATGACAGTGAATTTGAACTATACAGTGTAGTACAGTTGTTGTAAGGCAAGAGTTGAGTTGTTGTTATTAAACTGTGTTTAGAAGAAAGAAAGAAACATTCAAAGAACTGTGTCAATATTTAATTCTTAAAACAGTTAGAAGTCGTTGAGCAATTTATATGTAGAGATAAAAAGTTCTTGAGGTAGGTCACAACTAAGAAAGAAAAGAGTTGGTGACATATGTATGTATGTATGTATGCATTTATTGATATGTACATGTATGTATAATTGTATGTATGTATGTATGTATACAGATGTATGTATGTTCTAAACGTATATAGGTTCTGTTTATGATGCATTCTATTGTAATATTTATATGGCGGTGGTTTTCGTGTGATTTTCATTCCAGTCCATTGGTTTATATAGTTGCATTCAAAGTTCGACCGTACGTTACAGCAGAAAATAGCGTACGCGTACGGTACGTAATTTACTAAAAATAATAGCGTACGCGTACGGTACGTTCGTATTCCGTACGTATGAGCAGCCTTTAATATTAGTTGCTTCTCGTGACGTCACATTTTGTCTCCTCATTTTCTCGTCGTTTTTTTCTCGTCGTTATTACGTCACTTTACAGTTCTTATTTGTAGTTCCGTTTCAGCGAAGAGGTAAATTATTATTTTGTTTTTATTTTGTATAATTTTCCATTCTTTAATTTGTAATTTTGTTATTCCTTGTTAATTCTATAATAAAAAAATATAAAAATTAGCGTACGCTATTTATTAATTTAGCCAAAAAATAGCGTACGCGTACGGTACGCATTTCAGCAGAAAAATTCAGCGTACGTTCCGTACGTACGGTCGAACTTTGGTTGCATTTGTACGATTTTGTACTTTTTAATTTTTGTCGTAGGATGACATTACTACGTTGCTATGTACGTATATTATGTAATGTAATGCGAGTGAACATTAATATAGCGCCCATTCGAGATATCTACTCAGCCTTTATGATGTTAAATGTCATTACGAACGCATATATTACATCAGTCAGCAAAACAATGCACAGTAGGCTGAGTCACCAGTGACGGGCCCACGCACACACGAGGAACCAACCAACGGATTCTCGTCGACAGCTGAAGATACCATGGATGTTCAGAGTCTCTGAGCCAAGTTGTGTCGATGAGTAGAGCGGCGACAGGTGACAGCGTTCGCGCACACGATGACGCTGCCGACGAGCAGTCCCTCACTGGTAGAAGATGACGCACGTCCGGCTATTCATCGAGGCATAAGGAGTACGCAGAAAAGGCATTCGTTGCGTGTCGGTCGGTAGATTGAATATCGAGTCAGGTGACTAACGGTCGAGGTCACACCAATGGCCCGCGTCGGTCGCCCTGCCGATACGAAAACAACCGGCTACAGGCGGCGTACACCTTCTGTAAGGCTCAGACTCGACCGTACATCCAGAAGAATGATGCAGTCACATAGGCGACTTGCAAAGCAAATGCTCTTTAAACGTACAAAATCCTTGGCAAAACTGACAGTAGGAACACAAACCTAGCACCAAAAACTCCAACATGTTCAAAGTCACTGAGCAAATTCTGCATTTAGATAAAAATATCTGTAGAAATGAAGCAGAGGACGATCAGTCGACTGACATGGCCGATGATATATATGATGAGGTATTGCAGTATTTTCCATTTTGTTGTAGTTTGTATTGAATTCTGTATGCCATAGATCGTATTGTATTGTGTTGCAGTTAGGCTACAGTGCATTGAACTGCATTGAATTGTAGCCGATCATTTATGATTGTGTATTGTAGCATATTGCATCACATTGTATAACATTGGATTGTATTGTTTTTGTGCTGCATTTCATATTGTATTGTAGACCTATTATAGTATATGGAATTGTATGGTATATTGTATTGTGGGACAATTGTATCGTATCTTATTGCATTGCATTGTATTGTGATGTATTGTATTGTATTGTATCTAAAGATTTATATAGCGCCTATCTCAGAACAACTATTCAGAAGCGCTCTCAGCACGAAAACCCCGGGGAAAAGAAACGTCTTTAAAGAACGAGAGACCAAAGAGGAAAAACTAGTCATTAGTTGATGTATTGCTATTGTATTGTACTTTACGTTACTGTATGCAGCACTTACAATATTATTACCATCCTATCACAAAGGATAATAATTTTTCTGTTTTTATTTGCTGATGTATCCTTCTATGTGCAATACCAGTTCGGGAATATTGTCTCGAACTCTTGCTTTATTCGTCCTATTGTTGTCTTTCGGCAGTGCGCATTAAGTGTTAGAGGGCGAGTGTGTTTGTACATGTGTGTATATATGTGTGTCTGTCAGCGTGCGTCTGCATACATGTGTGTGCGTGTGTATGTGTGTGAACTCTTGCGTGCACTTATTTACTCACCCCTGAATGCCATCGCTTCTGAACGGGCAATGCGTCCATATTACAGAGATAAACAAGACAGAGGCAGAGATGAAGAGAGACGGAGAGATACATACACGCACACAAGGGCAGATACAAATTGCAGTTGAGATACGTGGTGAAAGGGATCAACAATATGACAGAGACACCCATGCAGATGTAGAGATACACGAGCGCACAGACAAGCATACTAAGCCAGTCACATTGGATGGCGACATTATGTGTTATAAATACGTCTATGTGTGTGTGTGTACGTATGTAAGCACGCCTGTACAGAGGGAAGTAGAAAGACAGACAGACTGGTAAAGACACCCACACACAGAAACAGACAGAGACTGGGTGAGACACTTACACAGAGAACCGATCAGAGATTGCTCTAGTCTGTCGCCTTCTGTTGTGGAAATCATGATAATGCATTCTTTATCTCCCAACCCCTTCTCCCCATTATTCTAATGATGCTCCCTTTTATCCTCCTCCCGCTCCTCTCCCTGTTGCTTTGCCCACATTGTGCCTCTCTCTTCCATGTTCGGGTACATTGTCCAACTTCCTCTTCTGTCAAAGGGTGTCTAATAGCCACAAGCATGAATGTGGTCCAGAAGACCTCTCTGAACTGTAAGAGCGCAGCAGTTTTTGTGTGGGAGCCAGGCTGCGATAATGTGCACTTCTTTTGATGTAAGAGGCTGGCCCATAAATGCACGTTGTTACTAGATTCGCCCAATAGACCAAGGCGTCTTGTAGCATTAGTGTATACCATTGCCAGACATTATTTTAAGACTGGCCACGAAATTGTTGGCCGTTGCCGGACTTATTTTTAGGAGTACATGTCATGATCTATCTCTTTCATTATCTCCCTCGCATATATGTTCTGGCTTCCTTCCTTCCAGTACCACTTCCTCTTCCTTTCTGCCAATTAGTTCTCTCTCTCTCTCTCTCTCTCTCTCTCTCTCTCTCTCTCTCTTCTGTGTCTCTCTGTCTGCGTGTCTCTCTGTTCAGCTGCACAATCTGAGTCCGTTGGACAAATATCACAGACCTATAGCAATGTGTGCAGACAGCTGGTAGAGTGAATAAGACATAGAAGGGAAAAGACGAAAATGTAAAAACACACACATTCTATATATATTTATAAATATGCATATATAAAAGGTGTATAGGGCTAGATACGTATATATATATATATATATATATAGGCTTATACGAAGGATTAGACGTCGAGGGAGGCATATGGAAATACGGACAGAGATACGCATACAAAGACCTAGAGAGAAATACAAAGACAGAAAGATACATAGCAACTCAGATTGAGAGACGTACAGGCACAAAGAGACGCATAGATAGATAGATAGAGAGAGAGAGAGAGAGAGAGAGAGAGAGAGAGAGAGAGAGAGAGAGAGAGAGAGAGAGAGAGAGAGAGAGAGAGAGAGAGAGACACTAGAGACATAGATATGCATAGTTGGCACGAATAGAAATATTGAGACATAGAAATACCTATGGAGACATGAATATAGAAGGTCGTTCTGAAAATTGGAGACACACAAAAACAGATGCAGATATAGGGAAATATTTGGAGATACATAAAGGTATGCGGAGTGTATAGTCAAAACATAATTATGGAGTCACATACGAAAACACAGAGGGACATACAGACAGCGATGTAGTACTCGAGTCCGGCCAAGGACTAGTGTCCGACTCGAAACCGATTTTGAGGACTCGGACTTGGACTCGGCCTCGGACTGTCACGACTTGGACACGGACTCGAAGCCCTTGAACTCGAATTTGACTCGAACTCGGTTCCCGAGTCACGATTTTGTCTTGCGGCAGAAATGTGACTTTAATGCTTGCGCATTTACTCATCTAAAGTGAGTTATTCTTCTAAAACAAAGATTGCATTAGATACCAACTGATTCGACAACTTCCTTCTTCTCAGCGGGCTGCTCTTTGTTTTAAAGTCCTTGAAATTGGCGGTTTTGAAATCGTTTTTTAGCGTAATTCTTGTAATTAAGGTTAAAGTGTATTTTAGCGTATTTAATTCATGATGGTAGGCCGTGTATTTTAGCGTGTTTTATTATTTCTCATATCTGGATGCTAATTAAATACGCTTTACTGTGATTAGAATTATATCTGAGATATCGAAGCCAACAATCTGCTCTCAGCACATGTTGTGTAGTATGATGTGTAGTTCTGCTGCCCTGTTTGGATTTCTGGGCATAACGGACAACTGTATTGCCACGACTACACAAGTCATTGTAATTGTAATTGTAGTTGAACATTTGTATAGCACCACTCAGAGATTCAGAGGTGCTCCCGACCCAGGGCTCTAACAAATAAGTCTTCAGGCATTTCCAAAACAGAGGAAGAGAAAGGCTGAGGAGCTCAAGACGCAATTCATGCGGAAGATGGTTCCAACTGGAGGGGCCGACATAACAAAGCTTCTGGATTGAGCAGTTGCACCACGCATGCAGGGACAGTCAGAAGGCCTCTGGTAGCCGAGCGCAGAGCAGAGCGACCAGGGGGTGTAGAAACCGATGTGCATACGGTCTGAAGGTATGAAGGAGCTACCCCGAGAAGAGAGTTGCGCATAATTGTGAGAATTTTTAACTGAATGCGCTGAGGCACAGGAAGCCAGTGGAGTGTTTCCCGAATTAAGGAAGATATGTGAGAATACTTCGGGAGACCACAAATAAGGCGGGCGGAAGCTTCAAGAATTGACTGAAGCTTGTAGAGGTTTAGTGAAGAGAGACCAACATAGATGGCGTTGCCGAAGTCAACCTTAGAATAAATCAGTGCATGGATGAGAGTATTGACCGCGTGAGGAGAGAGTGAGTGACGGATGGTGTGAATTTGGCGTAGATGATAAAGGCATGTTCGAGAGATGCGATTGACATGGTCTGAAAATGAGAGAACTGTGGATCCAGTGTAACGCCCAGATCCCGAACTGAGACAGAGTAGTGGACGTCTGGGAAAGTAGCGCGGAGGAATTCCATGTCAATCTTGGCTAGTTGTGTCAGCTACAGTTTTAGCTGTTCCTGCCACGACTGCGCCTGTTGAACGTGTGTTTAGCAGTGAGGAAATTCTAATGCGTCCTCATCGTGCGAGATTTTAGAACAAAACTTTATCTAATTTAGTGTTTTTATAATGTAAATTTTGGTTTATTACATGATCAATTGTTTCTGCATAAATATTGCTGTTATTTTTTATGGCAATGATTGGGGTGTTTCAGTGTAGGATATTTTGACGTGGATGGACTTGGACTCGATCGTTAATGACTCGACTCGGACTCGAACACCTCTGGACTCGGACTCGACTCGACTTAGGTGAACTCGACTGCATCACCGCATACAGATATAAATTATAATGATCTATGGAAAATGGAAACACAGAGAACGAACATGACAAAAAGAAATGCTAGAATACACAGAGAGAGACTCGCGCGGATATACAGAAAGACAATCAAGCAGATGTAATCAA
Source organism: Aporrectodea caliginosa (assembly GCA_020284085.1). Classification (NCBI taxonomy): domain Eukaryota; kingdom Metazoa; phylum Annelida; class Clitellata; order Crassiclitellata; family Lumbricidae; genus Aporrectodea; species Aporrectodea caliginosa. The sequence continues at coordinate 3,272,616 of JACEVL010000021.1, read as the reverse complement.
GTATCTCTAGCTATTGAGACACAGGGACATTTGGAGACACAAAGAAGCATAGAGATCAATCAATCAAACAATCAATCAAACAATCAATCAATCAATCAATCAATCAATCAATCAATCAATCAATCAATCAATCAATCAATCAATCAATCAATCAATCAATCAATCAATCAATCAATCAATCAATCAATCAATCAATCAATCAATCAATCAATCAATCAATCAATCAATCAATCAATCAATCAATCAATCAATCAATCAATCAATCAATCAATCAATCAATCAATCAATCAATCAATCAATCAATCAATCAATCAATCAATCAATCAATCAATCAATCAATCAATCAATCAATCAATCAATCAATCAATCAATCAATCAATCAATCAATCAATCAATCAATCAATCAATCAATCAATCAATCAATCAATCAATCAATCAATCAATCAATCAATCAATCAATCAATCAATCAATCAATCAATCAATCAATCAATCAATCAATCAATCAATCAATCAATCAATCAATCAATCAATCAATCAATCAATCAATCAATCAATCAATCAAAATGTTTATTTGCAACCAATGAAACAGAATAATCAGGTATGCATATTGCAAATTGGCTACAAAAAGGAGGCCTAAAGGGCTAAAAAAAAATCTCGCTAACTTGGGACACCAAATTACTGATTAAATTAGATGATTAAAGGTGGCCTTAAAAGAAAGATTATCATTGCAGTAGTCAAGGGAAAAAGCAAAAAAAAGCAAAAAAGAAACGAATCGAAACGAAAACAGGAAAACAAGGAAAACGCACATATGGAGACAAAGACTTAAGTATGCATTTAGACTTTAGAGTCATCGAGAGTCACATCGAAACACAGAGAAGCATAATTATGGAGACAAACAGAAGCATCAAAGCATTGCTTTGTCTTCCAGTTCATTGCATGTATTATGTACGTACTTGTGCCCGCACATGTATTTGTATGCACGAATATGTGTAACGTATGCTTGGGTCTGCATTAGTTTAATATAATACTATGTGCATCAGTGTGTACAACGCGTGTACACGAATATATACAGGCATTGAGACTTCAGAGATAGGCCTACACATAATAGGCATCCGAGACACAAATGCATGTCATACAATGATACAAGATAGATACGGAACGAGGGTTCTAGGACGATTGGTCATAGGACGATTGGTCATAGGACGATTGGTCATAGGATGATTGGTTATAGGACGATTGGTCATATGGACGATTGGTCATAGGGCCTATTGGTATAGGACTATTGGTTATAGGACGATTGGTCATACGGACGATTTGTCATAGGGCCTATTGGTTATAGGACTGTTGGTCATATGCCGCTAATAAACCGACATACTTGGTTGTAGTCGTTTAGTATGGACATTCTTAGTTTTAAGCTTAACACACCGAACGCAAAATAAGAAGGAATTAGGGACATTCATCGTTTTTAGACAAATACAATCAGTGCCAATCAAAAAACTTATAAGGATAATTACTTACAGGCATCAACAGTACTCACTTCAAAGAACTTAACGTTCGGTCGAAATAATAAACATTTGATCTGTATGTTATTCAAGTAAAAAAGGCATCAATTGGGGACACTGATCGTTTTTAGGCAAATACAATCAGTGCCAATCAAGAAACTTATTATGATAATTCAGACTTTTACGTATTGTTCGTATTTCGTATTATATATTTCACAGTAAATGATCCAGTAAATGGTTGTTCGATGCTCATGTTTTAAAAACTTCTCTGTTTTAGCCTTCGATAGCCTGCGATAGTCCCATCGCCGATAGGACGTATGACCGACAGACCCTATGACCCGTGTGACCTATGACCGGTAGGCCCTATGACCAATAGTCCTATGACCAATAGGCCCTATGACCAATCGTCCTATGACCAATCATTCTATGACCAATCGTCCGGATTCCGGGACGAGTCATCGAGGTATATTATACAGTAACGTATCTAGGCCTTTTCGCTTGGGGAAGGGCTTTAAGCCTTGAGCATGGCAAGAGCAGTAGCATAAGCCTATACTGGGACGGGGGGCTTGATTTATTTTGGGGGCTTCAGCTTCCCCCAAGCCCAACGCTAATCACGCCCCTGGGCAAGAGAGGCACTGAAATACGGATGACTGAGACTATAACTTTAGAGGGTAACAGAAGTAGTAGTGGCTTTAGTAAGGAAAACGATAATTAAGATAACAGCTAGGTAATATCGATTGAAAATATTATAAAGATGGACTTGTTGCTGTTTTGAAGATATTGACGACAATTATAATTATACTTGTGAAAATACTGGCGCACTCAAATATGCTCTACATACATGAACATAATAATACACATAGTTACAAGCACATGATGAATTCAACGAAATACAAGACAATGCTTATTCTTTTTGTCTCCATTTGTTTCCCTGTGCTTCCATGTGTCTCTCTTTGATTCCATATGTCTACATATTCTCTACATATGTCTTTGTCTCCAGTTTCTCTTGTCTCCAAATTTCCCCGTGTCTCAATAGATGGAGTTAATTGATTGATGAGGACTAACTCATTGATGATAGGCAGAGATACTTGATTGATGATAGATAGAGTAACTTGATTGATGACGACGCAAATGCGTTGCAGATGATAAATGCATTCTTGTGTTGTTGATGAGTTGTTGTTGTCGTTGTATCTGTAGTCGTTGTCGACGATGATAATAACAACGACAAGGACGATGATGATGTAGTTGATGGTGTTATTGAGGGGGGCCCGATAGCGCATTGGATAACACACTGGCATAGAGAGCGAGAGGTACCGAGTTCGAGTCCCGTGAGGCGGACATGCTTTGTAGGCTGCTATTAGCGCCGTGTATTGCAGGCTGTCTGTTCTGTTAGTAGTTAAGATTTATGTCTTCTGTCATTTGTGTTCTTGTGAATTGTTTCAATTGCATAACTGTACACTGTAACCGGTTGCGGTTTGTCAACCGGATTGTTGCAATAAACGAAAATATTATTATTATTATTGAACGATGATAATATAGACCACCACGAGGAGTATGAATAAAGAGGAATTTGACGATGACGGTGGCAGCGAGTGATGATTAAAAAGACTTACCGGTTCAAAGGTCACCACAGGTTATAGTACAGCAGCACTTCCTCTATCTATCCGTTAACTAGTAAGTTACGCTGATCTGATCTGCTTTTCCCAAATCTAATCAGTCTTTGAATCGTTAAGCGTTTTACTCGTGCAGTGTTGCCAACGGATGTTGCGCCTCTGAGATGGAAGGACGGAAGAAGAAGAAGAAGGAAGGAAGGAGGCTGCCTGCTGCTGCTGCTGCTGCTGCTGTTGCTGATGCTGACGATGCTGAGAGAAATTTACGTCGATGCGCTTAACGTGCGAGCTGACCGGAAGCAGGAGGAGGAGGAGGGATGGAGGGATGGATGGAGGGATGGATGGAGGGATGGATGGAAGAGGGAGGGAGGGATGGAGGGCGGTGGGTGGCTGAGGGTCAGCTGACAATGATGCCAGTGCCATGGACTGAATTGCCAATGGCAGCGTGGTTGTCGTCGTAGTGCAATGGTTTCAGCGTTCGCTCTACCTCTGTTTCACGCTCATGCTGTCTCAGTCTCCACGGACTGAATTTCTCTCTCTCTCTCTCTCTCTCTCTCTCTCTCTCTCAATGGTCTTCTGCTCTTTCTCTCTGTCTCTCTTTGTATGTCTCTTTCTGTTTGTCTGTGTCTGTCTGTCTGTCGGTCTCGATCTCTCTCTCTCTCTCTCTCTCTCTCTCTCTCTCTCTCTGTCTCTCTGTCTCTGTCTGTCTCTCTCTCTGTATGCCTGTCTCTGTCTGTCTATCTCTCTGTCTGCCTGTCTCTGTCTCTCTCTCTGTACTCTCTGTCTGTCTGTCTGTCTGTCTGTCTCTCTCTCTCTCTCTGCCTGTCCTATCTGTTTGTCTTCCTGCGTGTCTGTCTTTGTTCTGTAGGTGTCTATGCCTTGTATACCTCTGTCTGTCTGTCTGTCTATAGGTCTACCTGCATTGTTATCTCGATCTGTTGTCTGTGTCTGTCTGTCTGTCTGTCTATCTATATGTATGACTCTGTCTGAAGTATATAAGTATATGTGACTCCTGCCTCAGTCTATGTTTGTTCCATAGATGCCTCTGCGTCATACATCTGTGCATCAATCTCTGTCTATCTGTGCGTCCGTTTGTCTGTCTGTCGGTCTATCTATCTGTTTGTTTGTCTACTTGTTTAACTGCCTGAATGTCTAGCTGGATCTATATAAAGCAAACTGAAATCGGGTTATAAAATGAGCGAATGACGTTAATGAAAGCAGAACAGATCAGAAGAGAGCAAGCTGAGCCGAGCCGAGCAGAAGAGAGCAGATCAGAGCAAAAGAGAGCAAAGAGAGCAAAGAGAGCAGAGCAGAGCAAAGAGAGCAGAGCAGAGCAGAGGTAATCAGGGCTTCGTTCGATTGGAAAACGTAGGGTGTGGAGAGTAAACAGGTCCGAGGATTAACCGGGCAGTCCGTGTTAATGGGAATTCGTACGACGGGTGGCTCGTCAAAGCTGCTCTCCTCCTCCTCCCTCCGTCTCCTCCTCCTCCTCCTCCTCCCTCCTCCTTCTCCTCCTTCTCCTCCTCCTCCTCCTCCTCCTCCTCCCTCCTCCTCCTCCTCCTCCTCCTCCTCCTCCTCCTCCTCCTCCTTCTACTCTCCTCCTCCTTCTCCTTCTCCTCCTCCTCCTTCTCCTCCTCCTTCTCATTCTCCTCCTCCTTCTCCTCTCCTCTCCTTCTCCTTCTCCTCTCCTCCTCCTCCTCCTCCTCCTCCTCCTCCTCCTCCTCCTCCTCCTCCTCCTCCTTCTCTGTCCATATATCAGACGGTCTCACGCCATGTCGGTCTTTCCATGATTCTCTCTGTCTGTGTCTGTGTCTGTGTCACTCTGTCTCTGTCTGTCTCTCTCGTTCTGTGTCTCCGCATTTCAATTTGCCTTCCACGTTAAGCCTGCCTGTACTCGTCTCTGATCTGGTCTCATCTGCTTTCTTTTCCTGTCCCTCTACGTATGTCTGCCTGTCCGTGTGCCTCTGTCTGTACCACTTTCTGTGCCTTTTTCTCTTCGCGTAGCCTCTCCTCTTTGTGTTTCTCTGTTTAATCTGGTGTTGCCACTGCTTCTTCTGTCTGTTTCTTTCCAGGTCGTTTCTTTTCTCTCTTCCGTCAGGTGTGTGTGTGCCAACGATGAGCTTTTTACTCCATTTCTTTCTGTCTCTGTTAGTATCCAGGGCCGTTCTCATGTCCATGCCTTTTTCTGTAATATCTAGTCGCACGTTTTCCATCCATGTCTTTATTTGTCTTCCTCCAATCCGTGTTCCCTCCACGTGGCAATATAATGCCCTTGATGGTAGTCTCTTATCGTCCATTCTTACTACATGACCAAACCATTCCAGTCTTCTTTTTCTGATATTTTCTAACAGTGTTTACGTGTTTCCGGGTACGGTAAGGTAAAACAGGGTAAGGTAAGGTATGGTATGATAAGGTGAGGTAAAGTAAGATTAAGGTAAATACCTCGGTATCTACAAACACGACAAGTCAATATATATATATATATATATATATATATATATATATATATATATATATATATATATATATATATATATGTAGATACTTACGAGGTATTTACCTTATCTTTAACTTTATGAATTTACCTATACAATACAATACAATACAATACAATACAACTGTAATTTGATAATGCCCTCCTTACAAAGTTCAGAAGTGCACATTGAAGCTGGGCAACTATTAAGAGCCATAAATAGACTGAAAGAGGTAGGTTTTAAGTTTGGAGCGAAAGACAGTCTCGCTAAGAGAGTTGCGAACATGAGGAGGTAGAGAGTTCCAGATGGAGGGGCCGGCAACTGTGATTGAGCGACGGCCAAAAACAAGACGCGTATACCAGGAACAACATACTTTCCAGCAGATGCTGATCGAAGAGAGGAGCGACCTTTAACAGAGTTGCAAGGTGTGACCATGGAAGACAAGTAGGAAGGGAGATGATCTGTGCGTGCTCTGTACATGAGGAGTGCCATCTTGAAGCGGATACGCTCACAGACAGGAAGCCAGTGTAGAGAACGAAGAGCAGGTGTGATATGGTCTCGGTAAGAGAGTCCAAGACACAGTCTTGCAGCCTGATGCAATATTCTGGTTAGAGGAAGCAGTGTGCATTCAGGGAGACCATAGAGTACCGAGTTGCAGTAGTCAAGTCCTATATATATATATATATATATATATATATATATATATATATATATATATATATATATATATATATATATATATATATATATATTATTGGTTCAACAAAAGAACAGTACAAATCTTGTAATTGCATTTAAAATAAAAACAGAAAACGTTCTTTGTTGGGGACAAAAGGAGAACCTGAAGGGACCTAGATCCCACTAATTAGGGCTCCTTAATTACCAACTTAGTAGAGTGGATGGCGATTGATCTTACAGTTCTTTGAACAGTTCCGCGACAACTCGTCTACAGACTTTTCGTCTACGACACTTCGTCTACAGACACATCGTCTACAAGTGTATTTTTATCCATTACGGCTAATCAACAGAGGCCTCTTTCTTATAGTTTCGCTAAAACGTGCTATATATTCTCAGGAATCCAGCTTCTAATTACTGAAAAGATTATTTTCATCAATCTAACTTCTATTGAATGGAAACTTAGTTTCATCCATGCATCTACCTTTGTATCCAGCTTCTATTTACGGTAAAAAATTATTTCGATCAATCCAGTTTCTATGTCAACACAGGAATGTTTTCACCAATCCCACTTCCATTTCGGGAAACAGTTTTTTCATCAATCCAGCTTTCATTTTAAAGTGACAATATCAAATAACTTTGTAGGCGAAATGTCGGTAGACAAAATATGTGTAGACGAAGTGTCGTAGAGACGTAGACGAAATGTCGGTAGACGAATTGTCGCGACACCCCTTTGAACTCATCAATAAGCAGTAAATACAATAATAGTCGTCTGACTTAACTAAACTTGACTAGGCAGTAGGCCTATAAATGTTAAAATTGGTATAATGCATAAACCAACATTATAATACCTTATAATGCATATAATTGCATAAGCAGTTTCTCTTGATCAGCAAAGGTAGATAAGGAGAGTGGAAGTGCAATTAAAGGAGAGCAACATGGTAAGAAAGTAGGAACCTATTTTACCTCTGGGTTCATAATAAGTCATAGGTGAAATTTTCTTTTAAATAAGTTAAAAGTCGATAATGAACCGCAACGGGAACAACAGACTTGGCCAACGCCGACAAGAACGATGGAAGAACTGACATTATAAGGGCGTCGATTTGAAAGCGGATAATGAAGCCTCAGAAGATTCAAAACAGAAAATCTTAGGAGGCTGGCGTTGGCTACCTATGATCATTAGGATGACACGTCCATTACTTGATGGAATTGGTTGGGGTGGATAATGCATCAATTATATGGTTGCGCCGCTAAAGACCTTTACGTGTGGGACTTTACTTCGACGATCCACAGGAAGTAATTATGATGTAATTAATTGTTATAATTAGGCCTTCCATGTATCACAGTAAGACGTAACAAGCATGTGATAGTTGTCTATTATTTGCTGGTCTATAAGCTTGGATTGTAGACAGATAAATAGGTAGGATAGTTAGCTGGACCTCGCGGGGAAAAGAGCAGAGACATGTAACCTTAAACTGAATCAGAATAATACTGATGAGATGCTGATTAGGCGGGGATTGGGTAGGGTGGGGCAGTGGATGGGACTGTCTTAGGGGTAACGCTTACGGAAACCCGTTATTTTGAAGCGCATATAAATCGGATATGTTGCAAGGCCAGGCAGTCCATAATTATGCATTGCGCATTTTAACTGCTCATGGACTCGATGGTCCAAACCTCTTCTATGTGGCTCGTTTTTTGTGGTACGCCTGCTGTACTTTAGCCCAGCATGGTAGGGGTTTGCTCGTCAGCAGGATAAAAAAAAGTTCCAATCCATCATAAGCAGGATGATCCGGCGGGGTACCTCCCCGTTGATAGCCCAACCTTTTACCGGCTCTGTCTGATATCGGTCTCTTCACAGCTGTTCTAAACAACCCGGGGCATGTTTTACATAAGTTGCTCTCACCAAGGAAATCAACTATCTATGCACTTCGCCCACGGTCTCATGACAGGATCTTGACTGTTATTGACAATAATATGAGGAAAACATTTTTAGAAAGAATGCTGTATACTCCTATTGATTTTATACTTGTCATACGATGTCTGTACACCGGAGTGCAGCTCTTCTGTAACCGGTTTAATAAAGAATATGCTTACTTACTTACAATGTATCATAGGAACCTGGGTCAGCCTTAGGCATGTTCATCCGAATAGGGCCGTCGATACAACGAACTGACGAATTCTTGGTCGAGATGTTTAAAAATTGAAATTGGCAAGACTGTCGGGCGTGACCCACCATAGTTCTTACGCAATGAGACAGCGAATAATGAAAGATGGGAAGAAAGGAAGAAGACAAAGGGAAGAAAGGAAAGAATTGGACCACCAAATTAAAGCGGAATATAGGCTATAATGACCAGCCCTTGGCCTAACAGTCCACTGATAACAGAACTTGCTTCCCAAAACCTTGATCTAGTCGTCAATTGCATTTGTAAATTATATGGGAGAAGCCTAGATTGGATCATGTCAAAGTGAACCCTCGAAAACGGCTTCCTATAGCCCCGAGTTTCGAACTCCTCTTCTCTCCTATTTGTCTGGAAACCCTCTTTTCAGTTATAACCTCACAACAGCGCGTGTATTCGCAGGAGGGCGACTCGGTGCGACACAACTTTTGCCTGTAGTGAATAAAATGCCACATTTAATATCCGATAAACAAATTGAATTAAGGAGATATTTGAGGGTAAGTATACAACTAAGTGGACAGATACTTAACAACCTGCGTTTTCCTGATGATGTTGACTTAGTTTTTCAGAGTCGCCGTACCAACTGCAGGAACTGACAGACAGGAAACATGACAGTAGGAGGAGGTTTGGAATCAGACAAAATATGCAAATATGAAGACAATGACTATTGGAAAGCAACAAAAAGCACAAAAGTTGAGACTGGATGGAGAAGAGCTGTAGCATGTCAGAGTTGTGTACCTGGGTGGATACATAACGGAAGATGGCCACTGTACAAAGGACATAAAACGCAGGACTGCCTGGTGTCTGCTATGTTTGTCAGACTGAGTAGGGCGTGGAAGACGAGCGGCATACCAACAAGACAAAAATAAAACTGTATAGGCCGGCCATTCATCACTCCAGTACGATAACATAATTATATTTATGAACTGCTGTACGTATTGGAATTTGGGTATATGCCTCCAGTACTGAGGTATGGATCTGAGTGTTGGTGCTTACGGAAGGAGGATTATGGTGGCGGAAATGAGCTGGCTAAGAAGAATACTGGAGAGGACCAGACGGGATAGGATTCGTAATAAGGTAATCCGGGAAAGAGCTGGGATAGAGGAAAACAATGGTAGACGAGATTGGAAAAAGAAGACTGGCATGGTTTGGTTCGGTAACAAATATGGACGACAAAAGATTACCAGCAAGGACTTTACATTGCCACATGGAAGGAACCAGCTGGGTGAGAATTGCCGGGCGGTTGGGGGTTCAACCCGTCTTTCTTAGTACCCCATTGTTAAGTCTTCATTGCACACCCAAAATACACATGGATCAAAGTGTCTGACACCCCACTCCCCAATCTTTTCTCTACAATTCTCATACTGGAAGGAACACGAAGTCGTGGAAGACAAAGACATGGATAGGGAACGTGAGGCAAGCTACTAAAGAACAAGACATGGACACGAGAACGGTCCTGGATACTATCAGAGACAGTAGAGCAGCTTGACACACACAAATACAATGACCTACTTTGACCCGTCAAACCCCTTCTCCGCAATCCCTCCCAATCTCTCTTGCGGATATTCACACTCCAGCGTAGAAAAACGGCCAAAATGATGCCATCCTGTTCATCTGTCAAGGCTAACAGTGCTATAGGAGGGAACTTTGATCCTGGTGTGCCTAGCAAAGAAACTCTAGATCCAACACAGTATACAGGCTGTCTGCTGCCTGGCTAAAGTTGATGTTATTGGCATGCATTATTCTGTAACTACCAAATTTAATTCGGACGTTTGCAATCGTCATAACCCTGCTCCCAAGTCCTCATTTGTTTACCACTTCCTTCCCTCTTTCCGGGCATCCTTAATGACATCGTGCTATCAGCATAATTATTGCTTCCGTGTGCATGTACATGTAGGCTATGTAGCGTGACAACAATGTTCATCATAGTTAGCAATATAACGCAACAAAGTAAGGATACGTTAACATTTCAGCTGGTGTCACTCAGTATTGTGCGTGTCACGAGATTCTGCAGGGTCAGACTTAGTAACAGATCGCAAGCTAAATTATCGTTACTTCTTCGTGACTTCCTAAGCCGTCTCTGCACAAATAGCCTAAGCAACTTTTACAGACGAGGAGCTCTCCAGTTTCAACTTGCTATAATTTGCCCAAATCGGACCCTGCTGGTCTTGAGGACCATTATGCCACCAAGAGAGGGGAATATAGAGGATGAGATGGGTCACCGAAGTTGACCGAACTCTAGTTTCATCGAGTGCTTTTTAGTTTTTCCAGTCCCGTCCGTCCCTGCTAAAACTAATAGTTTGCAATAAAGAAATCATTAACATGAAGAAATTATCTTTTAATATTTAAACTTGTAATGTTTTAACAGAGATACAAACAACCTTCGTGAAAATATGAACGAATAACATGTTTAGATAAAGCTTGAAAAACAGGTGACGAACAACGGAAATTGTTTACAAGGCAGCGTGAAGGAAGTTGTTAATGAGCTAATTTTGTCAATAACCAAACTTAGATTTTGCTGACAGGTGGAAGACTTCAACGCAGTTCATTTAAATAACGGCAACAGTAGGGCGATTGGTAGTGCTGATAAGTCTTACAGTCTAACATTAAAGACTTGAAATGACTTGAAATGTACGCTTCAGTTTTGCTTACTCTGAGTGCTCAACCTTTTGAATACTTCTCTCTGTGAAGTTGAAGATTGTTAAACTTTGTCTGGCACCAGCAGGAAAATAAGCAGCAGTTTCAAATGCTACGAACTCATTTCTTTTCCTGTGATAGTGCACTCGATAGAAGAACAACGTAAGACCTTTACAGTTTAATTCCAGCTCAAACTTGACCTTCACTGAGTTAAGCTCCGAATCTAACAGTCGGACATACCCACCATCATCAATCATCACAATCCTATCCTGGAGGTCTACAGCACAGTAATTATTTGGCTGACATGGGGATGGTTTATTGTATTCGTACAAGGTATTTCCTTCTCTATCCACCTCTGTAAGACTTTTCATCATTACCAAGACAAAGTTTCCATTTGACTTTGCTAGAACATCGTGCAGATAAGAAATGGGATTCGCCAACTCCATTTGGTGTTGCAAAGAGCCATCAACACCATATACTCTGATTGTTGATGGTGTTGGGCCTTGGAAAAGAACCAAGCTGCCATCAGCAGATATGGACATTCTTGAGATGTGTTTAGACGAACACGTGATCCATGGTGAAATCTGAAAATCATGTTCATCTGTCAGAATCCGCCAAATTTCAATGCTGCGTGATATCTGGTGTAGAAGGTATAGACAGTTGGCAATGCTGCATGCCACCAAATTCCAAGGAATGGTTACGTCAGGTAACTGTATCGTTCTTTTGACTGTCTGTATATCGTTGCGAGCATAGACGTCGATACAAGCATTCTGATGTGGTTGATGTCGCAACACATAAACTTCATTGTTCAATGCAGTAACAGTGATGCAGTTAGAGAAGTGATGGTTGACCAGAATTTTGAAACAAAACTCTTGAGCTAAAACGAGAAACATTGTATAAAACTGTAGTTCAAAACTAATAAGAAATTGACTCCATATAGTGACATTTGAAATAATATTCATAATGACTTCTAATACTTCTAATTAATTTTATAACTTCGTCGAAAGTCGTTGCACACATCACTGAAGCAGGTCTGTCTAGTACTCTGAACAGGGTTTGGTCAATAAACACAGAATGGAAAATTGGGAATCTGTGAGCACGGGAGTCCGCCAGTAGTGACTTTTTCTGCTTATCTAAAAACTATTTGCTTACTGAAGTACTTTCTGTTCCCAATGACTCTAACAACATTAGGAGGGTCCGTTAGGCAATGGCATAGTAAGCATCTGTCTGGTGAAATGAAAAGATGGCTTGATAACTAACTAACTGCTGTGGCATGTTCGCTTTCAGTAGCCAGCATGCTGTTGGAAGAATGAAATACACTGACAGGTGTAGCTGGATGTCAGTTGCAACCATTGCAACCAGAAGTGAGAGAAGGTGTAGCTTCAGTCACGTTGCAGTCCCATTGTGGACAAACATTTCTCAGTCGCTCTGCTACCCGTTCACCAGCTTCTTTCCAGGCACCTCTGAACAGCTTCCGATCTCTCACTTCTGATATAATAGTTTCCAAGAGGATACGCTCCTGTAGCTCCATCGGAAGATCCAGTAGCTGGAAATGCCACAATAAATGTGTATTAAAGAGGTTTAACAATGCTGTGCATCTACATTTTCGCTTTTTTAACATGTATAGCTCTTTGTAATATTATACGAAATGTTGCAACCAACTTTGCCCTTTCATACCATGAAATTATGACGAGACAAGGAGATGGATAAACGGACAACGGTTGTACTACTACTAGGCGATGATTCAATTACTAATTTCCAGGACTTAAACGATACGATAAAATAGTGCAACAGTGTGAACTAGCGGCTAGCCTACTTCCCAGACAGATAAACACTTAGTAAGTTTCAGGGACTAACGGAAGCTGTCGAGAATTCCATGAAGCCTGTTTCTAAAAAAGTCGGTCGTCATCGCGTAGTCCCATTGTGGACAAACATTTCTCAGTCGCTCTGCTACCCGTTCACCAGCTTCTTTCCAGGCACCTCTGAACAGCTTCCGATTTCTCACTTCTGATATAATAGTTTCCAAGAGGATACGCTCCTGTAGCTCCATCGGAAGATCCAGTAGCTGGAAATGCCACAATAAATGTGTATTAAAGAGGTTTAACAATGCTGTGCATCTACATTTTCGCTTTTTTAACATGTATAGCTCTTTGTAATATTATACGAAATTCAAGAACAGTTTTGTTTGGAGACACTCCATGACTACCAAGCTGCAACTTTGTCGTGTCTTAAATCCTGTGGCTAAGTATTCAATCTAAATCGCTTGTTCTGATCAAGCGAAGCATCTGTGCACTAGTTCAGCAATTTGTCAATTCTTAGGAATTTGCTGCTTCCCATTACCTACGAGCTGAACAGATACTGCATTATAACATTAGTACATACATATAATATATTATATATGTAACGAACCTAAAACTAGACAGCTCTGATGACTTGCAATTAACTGGACAGACGTGTGATCATCTATGTTGCAAAACTTATCTAATTCAATTAGTCTAATTTAATTTAATTTCGTTCAGGTGGATCGCCTCTGAGTAGTTCCTACTTCCTTTGAAGTGGCGCTATGCAAATTCAAGTAATGAATGAATAATGAATAATAAAATCTCATCTGACTTATTCAGCACCATTATCGTTCTGCCCAAGATATCAATAATTGGTTTAAGTGGAATTGCAATAAAATAAAATTGACAGAAGGATGTAAACCAGTTTGTATCCTGGTAGATCAAAGAAATTTACGATGCCACGGTACCTTGAAAATTTATGATCAATTATTGCCTGACAAACTTAAGATCTCATTTACCTTGCCACAGCCAATGCTCCAGCCAGATGAAAGAAATGCTTTCTCTTACGATGACAATATTTTATAGCATATTTTGAAACAACCGATGCTCTAAGTAAGATGTGGATATCAAAGTTTAATTTCAAAGCAACTTACTGTTGTTGGTTTTGGTAATGTAACCTTCGCACATCCCATCTGATCCTCGTTTTGGAATGCAGCTACAATAGAAGTTCAGCAATTCACTGACTTGGTATACATTGCAAACGTCTAGGTATTATATTAATGCGCATTAATATAATCTACTTCCTCATAGAAACCTTTTACAGAAATTATGATGACAGCGTTCTAGTAAGTTAATGACCGTCAGTCTCTACAGACTGACGGTCTACTTAAACCAATGTAATACGTATACATTACATTTATATGGAATATCCGATTGCTTTCCAGTATGCAAAGATAGTCCGTTCAAGGCTTCATGAACCAGGAACACTGCCATTAAAATCTCTGAAGGACTATATTAGTCGCCATGAAACTTCCGAATGTAAACGTATACATGCACGAATGTGTGATCACATACAAAAGCAATATCCTATTCTCGTGAACATACATGCAAATCACATGCAAACATCAATACATACCTACAATTACAGCCCTTCTGTAAGTTTGCTCAAGAGCCCTAGATTAAATATCTTGATACGTCAATTCAAATTTAAAAAAAAATCAATTCAATTTTATTTTCCTGTAATCGACACATTACAGATTTAACAATTCTTGCAATGTACACAGTAGCTTACAGCGATGTGGTTAACATGAGGAGGACCCTGAAGGGATGGATAACCCCGCTAAATAGGGCCACCTAGGTAATGAAGAAGAAAAATTCGCGATAACATAATGACACCCGGTTTACATTCAGATACACTACAGGAATTAACCATAAATCAAGAACTGACTTAAAACTAACAGAACTTAACTAAACACTCATAACAGTGAAAAATAGTCATTCAATAACTTTGTTGTAGCCTATCAGATAAAGACGCAATTTATTCTTAAAATTTTGCAATGCTTGCAATTGGCTGATCAATATGGGTATACTATTCTATACCCTAGCCCCGGCGAATCTAATAGAAAACAACCGTTTATTGTTTCAATAAAGAATATTATTATTTACTTGTATGGGCAAAGGGTTGTCGAATGTCGATAGACTCGATACAACTTGGTGTTTTTTGTGGAGTTGGAATGAATTTCCGAGGTAAGGAGGAAGAGTTTTCTAATTATATCTGGTTATAACAGATTGTGCTCGTAACGATACATGAATTCGCCTATACTTGTGGAATCCTGATTTGTTCAACTTCTAGACAGTTGAATTCGAAAAACAACTGACTAGTAAGAGATGCTTGGAGTGCCAGCAGAAAATCGGACAGCTCGTGTTTGAAGGATGATCAGCCTTTATAGGTTTACTTATAAGTAGAGCCCCATATTAAATGGTTTGGTCAGGTCGGGGTTCCGTAAAAAAAACTTGGGAGATCAAAAAATGGTTCAAAACAGATTGGGAAGCACTGCCTTAACCCGTTCTGGACCAAAACTTTATTAAGAAATTTTTTTATGATCTGTGATAATTATTGGGGCCTTGATGGCAATGTTTGAACGTATGTATTATGTTCTTTGACTATTCTCAAATAACATATGCAAATTTGCATATGTTCGTTTTACGAACATTGGGCCAATAGGCTACTAACAACATGTGAAATATTGAACATGCATGAAATTACATTGTAACACAATAACGTAATAAAAATGGATAATTGGTGTTAAAACCGTCTTGGATCAGAGTGAGAATTGCCGGGGGGGGGGGGTTCAACCCCCCTAGTCTTTCTTAGGCTCCCATAGTAAAGTCTACAGTTCACACCCAAACTGCACATAAATCAACGTCTAACCTCCCCCCCCCCAGTTATTTTTTGCAATTCCCATACTGTCTTGGATGCGCTTCTTGTCAACACTGAAGCAGCGTCTCTTGGACACAGTTGGGCTCACACCGACATGGTCTGATGCTATGAACACTGGCTTGTTGTCTTTCCACAATGCCACCACGACACTTCCATTGCCCTGATATTCGATTTCTCTACCTGCTCTCTTCATCGCACTGGATTTCATGAGAGGGCAGTCTCACAAGCAGTTCCCCGTATTGTCCCAGTGGCAGCAAAAACTGTATCTTCAGTGTTGTGAGGAGTACCAAAGAAGTGAAGAAGTTGTCGAAAGTAAGAGTGTGACACTGGGGGTGTTCAACTATCGTCAGAAGCTGCCAGACAGCTTGACTACCGAGGCTATCATCCTCTCACGTGTGCGCGCGCACACACACACACACACACACACACACACACACACACACACACACACACACACACACACACACACACACACACACATGCGCGCGCGCACACACGCACGCACGAACACGAAAGCACACAGACACACACACAGACACACACACAAACACACACAGACACACACACACAGACACACACACATACACACACACATATATATATATATATATATATATATATATATATATATATATATATAT
This sequence comes from Aporrectodea caliginosa, assembly GCA_020284085.1. Taxonomy (NCBI): domain Eukaryota; kingdom Metazoa; phylum Annelida; class Clitellata; order Crassiclitellata; family Lumbricidae; genus Aporrectodea; species Aporrectodea caliginosa. The sequence continues at coordinate 3,256,177 of JACEVL010000021.1, read as the reverse complement.
ATATATATATGATTTGGTTGATACACGTAGCTCAAGATCAGAAATATGCATATGTAAATCAACGTTGACTTGACTTGACGTCATCAGTAGCGTATTGGACCAATGTTCGTAAAACGAACATGACCCAGATATGAAAATTTTGCGACTCCATTTATTACAATAAAATTATGCAAATGGCATGTGCTTTGTGCTAAATATGTGCACTTGTCAAATACCCATCAGCTCGTACGATATCACGCATCGAACAAAAATTACACATTTTCAAACAAAAGACGGTGAACATAATGGATTTGAGGTATTTAGCATAAGACAAAAACAGTTCAAAACTTTCAAAACAAAATTTTTTTGCGATTTATCCGACAAATCAAACCTTTCGCTTACATAAGAGCACTTGAATACAAAACTAGAGTGATGACCTCAACCAATTTGATGTCATCAAAAAATGTGTTCGTAAAACGAACATTGGTCCAAAACGGGTTAAGTCAATAGTTTAAGAAGAAGTAGCTTACTTGGTCTGCTTCAACAAACTTTACGAAAAATACCAAGTTCCTGTCATAATAGTGAAATTCTGTTCTATTAACTTACGTGTGCTGTTGTTATTCTTCATTTGCTCATCGTCCTCGAATTTTGGCTTCTTATACATAGTTGTTGTAGCAGCGGAGAGTAGGCCTAAATGGATCTTCTGAAATGCAGATGAACTATTGGAGTTAGAAGTTTACAAGGGGACAAATATGCACAGCCATATTAAAATTCATTTAGGAAAAACTGAAGTCAAACTAGGCTATGAATGAATTTTTCACGATCTTTGGCTCAGCATAATCTATTATTCTATATGACCTTTTCAATTTCTTACTTTTTCACTTTCTCATAATATGAGAAATTGAAAAGGTCATAGAGATTATGCTGAGCCAAAGATAGTAAAAACTTCATTGATAGTCTAAATTGACTCTAAATTGACTGACATGGAAATATTATTTCCATGATATTCCTTGAGTTTACAGTTTGAAATTACACATTCGGAGCACATTATATTTCCCCAAAAGTGGCATAGCCTATTTATTTTAAAGTACCTCACCCAGCCAGTTTGCGCAAAGCTAAATGGCTGCCATAAAGAATCCAAAAATCTAATCTACTCTAAACACTCTATATCTATTGTATTGTATTTAGTAATTTATATAGCGCCTCTCTCAGAATAACTATTAAGAAGCGCTCTCAGTACGAAAACCCCGGGGAAAAAGAAACGTCTTTAAAGAACGAGAGACCAAAGAGGAAAAACTAGTCATTAGTTTAGCCCTTAATGAGGGGGAAGGTCATTCCAAGTAGAGGGACCAACCACAGCAAATGCCCGGCGTTGAGCCAAGGCAGTCCTAGTCCTATAGGAACAAAAATATCAAGCCAATCAGCAGAGCGCAAGAAATGAGATGAGGTCGCAGATAACGGTTTTCGCATAATATTATAGTCAGAAAGATACTTTGGGGCACGGCTCAGCTGCGCCTTTGACACTAGAAAGAGGATATTATAATGGCTGCGCGCAGTAATAGGAAGCCAGTGCAAGACATCAAGCATATATGTAAAGATATGCGAAAAGCGAGGGAGTCGGGCTATGAGCCTAGCTGAAGCATGTAAGACCGATTGAAGGGGGAAAATACGCTGTTTCGGGAGGCTCATGAAAAGTGAGTTGCAGTAGTCGAGTCTACTCTACTGATTTATATAACCGTGTTGTCATAACACAAATGTCATCGATCGATGATTGATCATCAATCATTGGTCACTTCAAGTGAAATCATGTAGTCAAATTTATATTCAAATTGGAGACACCAGGTCGAAATCCGATGTTAGAGAGATCATAACGACATGGTCGGTATCTCTTGTATCCGCCTTTCTACAAAAGCTATTTCCTTCTGTAGATGCCTCAAGTCTCATCAAACTGGCAGAAATTCACCAGCCTGCGATCATATTCCTGCGTGTCATCGATAGGTATATATGTATACCTATTTCGTTCATTATTATAATAGTGCTATTTAATACAAGTTCTTCGATTAAACTTGAGCCCGGCAGGAGAAGCTAATGGGCAAACCAAAGCGAGCAGGATACTTAACCACCTACAATACTAACAGTGGAATCATGAGCAACCAGGGTCGACCAACACTTGCTTAAAGCAATGCATAGCAATGAACATCATGTCCTAACAAACGAGTCCTCCAGTAGAACCTACGGGACCGACCGCACTATAGATATTTACTAGACTAGAGAACAGAGCTGTAATGTTGTGGAAAACTAAACATTATAAACTTAGCAAACAAACCTAACACATGTAAAGGAGCAGCGTTCTGTCTGCCCTATTGATTAAATAAACGAAAATTCAAGGCAGTAAAATAGATTTACTAGCTTGGACGTCTAAGAAAACGACTAATAAGCCGAGAATGCCGCTGTATTAGCAACGATCAGTCGATAATTGATAATACCTGTTCATAAGTAAAATTCAACTAAGTATTAGTCGTTATCAGTTGCTCTATATATTCGACGCAAATTCAGAATAGTAAGCCTAGGATCTACTTTTAAACTATATTTAATTTTTTATTTCAATGAATCGTTAGAAAATGTGCAATTCAAAATTCAGATTTTGTTGAACTGTAAACTGTGACGTCAGACAAAAACGGAATTGCGTGACGTCATGAGGAAGTGATATATTTATATATTATACATCTCTATGGATATAAGTAAGAAGTAAGTAAGTAAGTAAGAGGAAACTGCGCCACTGTTTGTACTCTGACCATAGATATAATAACAGTCCCAAGCCTGGATAAAGGAGGAGGGCGACGCTACTGGTCTTTGTCATCACACAGTGTCGTTAAACTGAAACTACTATTAAGATAGAAGGTAAGAGGATTGGAAGCCTTCGCGATGTGGATATGGCGATGGATGAAAAGAGACAGCTGTATGAAGTGCAGAACAAATAAAGAGATACAAATGGTGGGTGAAAAAGAACCTCTGATTAGAACAATCAGACGCCGACAGAGAAAATGGCTAGGCCGCATAATGAGAGGATACTCCCTACTAAGAACCACATGCCTAACTGAAGGTGAAATGGGGAGGGGAAGAAGAAGACAAGATGAAGACGAAGGATGATGATACTAAACTGGATGATGAAGGAGAGATAGGTCTACAGCAAGTTGAAGGAGAGAGCTCTGGGCCATGTGACAAATGGCGAAATTAGACGTACGAACCTGCTTAGGATGGCAGAGAACCAACAGAAGAAGAAGAAGAAGAAGAAGAGCAATGCGCTGCATGTAACAAAACTTTCTTAAAATCTTTGGTTCCCTGTTAAAAATCTTTGGCACAAGCATGATAATGAGCAAGGCCGAGAAGAAGTAGACTTAGTATCGTATCTAAATATTTATATAGCGCCTCTCTCTGAATAACTATTCAGAGGCGCATGATAGACTGATAGTGAACAGATGATGAGCTTGGATGAAGCAACGAGTAACGTAATACAGATGTCAAGCTAAAAAAATTTGCTCACAGCGCCACATTAAGGGAAACCCTGCATCAAATCAATAATAATAATAATAATAATAATAATAATAATAATAATAATAATAATAATAATAATAATAATAATAATAATAATAATAATAATATTTTACTCTGATGAAGAGCCTGACAAACGCACTACGCTTTACAAGTACATGTTATGACGATTAAACAATCCGCAAGAACACAAATTACAGAAGACATAGGCCCTAAATCAATTATGTTGCAGCCATGCAAGGCGCAAGCTCATTGTACGTTGCTGGCACTTAGGAAATGAAGGCTTGAGCTAAACCCAGGGCCTTACGGGAATCAAACCGGGTCCGTGGAACTTCAGGCTAGAGTGCTATTCTTTATATTATCCCCCTCCCCTTATAGGGCGCTTCTGGTGCGGGTCTTTAAGTCTTTATAGGACAATCCGATAAGGCAGATAGATCGAACGCACCAGATAGCAATGATGAGCTGCGAGGAAGAAGAGGAGAATGAAGAGATGGTTTTATCGTATTGTGCCATTGAACTGGGACAGAGTGATAGCGGGGTGGCTTGTATTGGAGAAGATTACACTAGAATTATGACCGTCTATGCATGGGCATGAGGGCTATGTACCTGATTGAAAATGGAGAAAGCGATTAATTTTGATGAGCATAAGGTAAAATCAGGTAAGGAAAGGTCAGGTAAGGTAAGTCAAGGTAAAGCCAGGTCAGGTAAGGTAGGCCTAGAGAGAGGTAAGGTAAAGTAAGATAAAGTAAAGTAAGGTGAGGTAACGTCAGGTAAGGGAAGGGAAGGGAGGCCTCATTGCACCATGTCTGAGTTTAAGAGTTTTAATATTTTTTAAATAAGGCAAGGTAAGATCATATCAGGTCAGGTAAGGTAACGTAAGGTAGTCAAGTAAGGTTAGGTAAGGTAAGGTAAAGAAAGGTAAGGTAAGGTAAGGTCAGGTAGGTAGGGTCAAGTACGATAAGGTAATACCTACGTATCTACAAACACGGCAAGTCGATAACGAACAACAACGTGAGGTACTTAAAAGGTGCTATGTTAAGCATCTTGATATACACAAAATTAATGCAATGACTCACTGATGACTCGTCCAACTCCTTCTCCGCATTCCCTCCCAATCCTCTTTGCGGATATTCACAATCCAGCCTAAATTAGACTACCCTGTTAATCTTTCAGGTCTAACAGTGCTATAGGTTAGGATACTTTGACACTGGTGTGCCTTACAAAGAAACCCCTAGATCCAGCACAGTATACAGGCTGTCTGCTGCCTGGCTAAAGTTGATGTTCTAGGCATGCATTGTAGCCTACTGAAAGTCTGAAACTACCAAATATAGATTCGGACGCTAGCAATCGTCAAACCCTGTTCCAAAGGCTTCATTTGTTTACCACTTCCTTTCCTCTTTCAGGACATCCTTAATGAAATCGCGCTAGCCTATGTTACTGCAGGGTGAGATGGCCGGGGGGTTGGAGGTTCAACCCCCTTAGTCTTTCTTAGGCGCCCATAGTACAGTCTACATTTCACACCCAAACTGCACACAAATCAACGTCTAACCCCCCCGGTTATTTTTCACAATGCCCATACTGTGTTGCTGTCATGTACAAGTACGTAATGTGATAATGTGATGTTCATCATAGTTAGGCCTAGCAAATATCACAACAAATTAAAAATACTCAATCAGTGATGGTTAAAAGTTGACTAAAAGTTGAAAACTTTTAGTTAATCTAAAATAAATTATTTAAGGATAAAGTTTCGCTAGAAAAAATAGTTTAGTTAAAATCATAGTTTAACTAACATTTTAAAGTTATTAACTAAAAAGTTTAACTAACAAAATCAGCTATGATTTTCACAACTACTAACTATGCAACTATCTTCCGCAATGATTGTCATGAGTGACTGGTTTAAAAATTTGAGTCAAGTGAACTGCGCAGGGGCGGAGACTTAGGGGGGGGGGACAGGGGGGACGGTCCCCCCAAAACTTGAGGTGGAGGGGACGGAGCTGCTTATATCCCCCCAATATTTTTGAAATATTTCATGAATATAATAATAGCTACGAGTGACAGCGAGCAATTTTGTTCAGATGACATCTTAAAATGCTACCATTACAGTGTGGAAATTCAAAAATTTAAATCCCCCTGACTCAAACTACATGTAAGCTACAAGTGACAGCTGGTTCCTATCAGCACTCAAGTTATAGAGTAATTTTGTTCAGATGACAGCTTAAAATGCTACCATTACAGTGTGGAAATTCAAAAAAATTAGATGGGGAGGGGGCACACCCCCATCCCCAAACCCCTCTTCTGCTCGGCGCTGCGCTCGCCGATCGTCCTTCGGCCGCTCCTTCACCGGTCCCCCCCAAACCCAAGACCAAAAATTAAACTGTAAAGGTTGCACAAGTCTCCGCCTATGGAACTGCGTTGCATTGCATGATGCATCATCGTTTGCATCAGCAACTTGCTTCATGATTTTCTGGTATAACTGTCGTTGGACTATCACTAATAGTACACATTACATAGTTTGAAAGTGAAACTGTCATTGACGCTGTGCATTATTAGAGTTCACTTATCTCTGTTATTGTGAAAGTGTTTGTGAAAAGTTTGTTCAAAAGTTGGAAAAAGTTTTAGTTTAGTTAACTCATTTACAAAATCATTTGTCAACTTTAGTTAAACTATTTTATTTTAGTTGAAAAATAGTAAGTTTAACGAAAAAAAATTAGTTTAGTGCCAATCCCTGTACTTAATATTTCAGCTGGTGTAACCGTGTAACTCAGTATATTGTGCGTTTCACAAGATTCTGCAGGGCCAGACTTTGTACCAGATGTTACAGAAGCTAAATCATATTACGACTTGACTGCAATACACCGCTTTTGTGACTTCTTCGTGACTTCTTAAGCCGTCTCTGCACAAATAAACAGCTTTTACAAATATTTCCAGTTTCAACTCGTTATAATTTACCCAACTGGAGCTGGTTTTGAGGACCATTATAGGCTATCACCAACGGAACGGAGAGTTTATCGGAGAGCTTTTTACAGCCCTGTCCGTCCCTGTTAAAAAACAACAGTTTGCAATAAAGAAATCAACCGTGCCGTGTAATTATCTTTTAATATTTCGACTTGTTATGTCTTAACAAAAATATAAACAACCATCGCGAAAATATGAACGAACAACATGTTTATATGAAACTTGCAAAACAGGTGATGAACAACGGAATGTTCAACAGGTTGCGTGAAGAAAGTTGTTAATGAGCTAATTTTGTCAATGACCAAACTTAGATTGTGCTCACAGATGGAAGATTTCCACGCAGTTCATTTACATAACGGTAACAGTAGGGCGAGTGGAGTATTAGCATTAATGACTTGAAATATCGGAAATGTTTACTTCAATTTTGTTTATTCTGAGTGTTCAACATTCGGAAGACTTCTCTCTGTGTAGTTGAAGATTGTTAAACTTTGTCTGGCACCAGCACAAGAAAAAGCAGCATTTTCAAATGCAACGAACTCATTTCTTTTCCTGTGATAGTGCACTCGATAGAAGAGCTTAGTGCAACCTTTACAGTTTAATTCCAGCTCAAACTTGCCCTTCGCTGAGTTAAAATCGGAATCTAGCAGCCGGACATACCCACCATCATCAATCATCACAATTCTATCACAGAGGTCTATAGCACAGAAGATATGTGATCGGCATGCGGATGGTTCATTGTATTCGTACAGGGTGTTTCCTTCTCTGTCCACCTCTGTAAGACCTTCCATCTTTACCAAGACAAAGTTTCCATTTGACTTTGCAAGGATATTTTCTATATGATGATAAATGATGTTCACCAACTCCATTTGGTGTTGCAAAGAGCCATCAGCATTGTATACTTTGATCGTTGATGGTCTGGGACCTTGGAAAAGAATCAAGCTGCCATCAGCAGATATGGACATTCTTGAGAGGGTTTGAGTCGTACACGTGATCCATGTTGAAATCTGAAATTCATGTTCATCTATCAGAACCCGCCAAATTTCAATGCTGTTTGATATGAAATTTTGGTGCAGAATATATAGACAATTCTTCACACTGCATGCCACAAAAGTCCAAGGAATGGTCACGCCTGCAGGTAACTGTATCGTTCTTTTGACTGTCTGTAGATCAACGCGAGCATAGACGTCGATGCAAAAATGCCGCTGCTGATGTTGACGTCGCAACACATAAACTTCATCGTTCAGTGCAGTAACAGTGATGCAGTTAGAGAAGTGATGGTTGACCAGAATTTTGAAACAAAGCTCTACTTGAGCTAAAACGAGAAACAGTAATCTGTTATACAAAGCTAATCATAAATTGACTGCGTATATAGTTATACTTGAAATAATATTTCTAACTTCTAATACTTCTAATTAATTTGAAAACTTCGTCGGTCGTCTTTGCACACATCACCGAAGCATTCTGGCGCTCTGAACAGGGTGTCTTCAATAAACACAGAGGATTGGAAATTGGGAATCTGTAAGCACGGGAGTCCAGTTTAGTGACTTTGTCTAGTTGTCTAAGAGCTGTTTGCTTACTAAAGAACTTTCCGTTCCCAATGACTCAAATAACATTAGGGTCCGCTAGGAAATGGTAGGAAATGAAAAGATGCTCCATTAAGTGGCTATAGATAGTTAACTGGCTGCAGATCCATGTTGGCTTTCAGTAGCCAGCATACTGATGGAAGAATGAATTAAACAGACGCTGCAATTGCAACCAGCGTTGTTCTTTCTTAACAAACATGAAATTATGGCGAGACAAATAGACGGATAAACGGACAATGGTTGTACTAAGTGATGACTTAATGACTAATTTCCAGGACTTAAGCGATACGACAAACTTGTGCAACAATGAGAACTACCGTCCACAAAGATAACCACTTATTAAGTTTCAGGGACTAACGGAAGCTGTCGAGAATTCCATGAAGCCTGTTTCTAAAAAAGTCGGTCGTCAGCACGTAGTCCCATTGTGGACAAACATTTCTCAGTCGCTCTACTGCCCGATCCGCAGATTCTATCCAGGCACCTCTGAACAGCTTCCGATCTCTCACTTCTGAGACAATAGTTTCCAAGAGGATACGCTCCTGTAGCTCCATCGGAAGATCCAGTAGCTGGAAATGGCACAATAAATGGGCATTAACAGAGGTTTAACAATGCCGTGCATCTATATATTTTCGCTTTTTTAACATGTATAGCTCTTTGTAATATACTAAATTCAAGAATAGTTTTGTTTGGAGAAACTCCATGACTATCCAGCTGCAACTTGGTCGTGTCTTAAATCCTGTGGTTAAGTATTCAATCTAAATTGCGTATTCTGATCAAGCAAAGCATCTATGCACTAGTTCAGCAATTTGTCAATTCTGAGGAAATCTATCGCTTTCCATTACCTACGAACCTGAACAGATAGTGCATTATCACATCAGTACAAAATATGTAACAAACCTCAAACTATAAAACTCTGATGACTTGCAATTAACTGGCAAAACGTGTGCTCGTCTATGTTGCAAACCTTATCTAATTCAATGCAGTCTAATCTAATAAAAGCTCATCTGACTTCTTCAGCGTCCTTACCGCTCTGCCCAAGATAACAATAATTGTTTGGTTCAAGTGTAATTGCAATAAGAAACATAGAATTAAGAGAAGGTTAATTGTTAGCCAGGCTGTATCCTGATAGATCAGAGAAATTTCTGATGCTCTAATTGCCTGACAAAACTGTAGATGCTCATTTGCATTGTTACAGCCACTGCTCAAGCCAGATGAAGAAGTGTTTTCTCTTATGATAACAATATTTTATAGCAAATCTTGAAACACCCGATGATGTATACCTGAATAGATGTCAAAGTTTAATTTCAAAGCAACTTACTGTCGTTGGTTTTGGCAATGCAACCTTCGCACATCTCACCTGTTCATCGTTTTTGACTGCAGCTACAATAGAGTGCTACAATTCACTGATTTGTTAAATTGCATACGTTTATGTATATTAATGCGCATTTATATCCTTTCTTATAGAAACTTCTTACAGATGATTATAATGACAGTGGCCTAGTCCTAGTGAGTTAATGGCTGTAACTATCTTCTTACATGTAATAATCGCTTGTTGAGAATGATACATTATTTATATGTAAATGTAATAGCCGAATACTTTTCCAGTTTGAGAAGATACTCAATTCAACGCTTCGTGAACCTGGAACACTGCTATTAGAATATTCGAAGGATCATTGAAGTCGCCATAAAACTTTCGAATATATACGTATTCATACATGCAAGTGTGAGCGCATATATACAAGGGCACTACCATTCTCATAAACATACAAACAAAACACATGATTCATCATCATCAGTTCCTGACGCCAGCCATTTGGCGGCGATGGGTACGAATAGATGACCTCGCTGGTCCGCTTCTAGTGAGGAGGCCAATGTCGTCAGCAAATCGAAGATTGTTCACTAGCCCTCCATTTCATTTGATTCCTGCCTCTGTGTTGTTAAGGCTGAGTGACATTACTGCTTCTAATACCAGGTTAAATAGGCATGGGGAATTGGGGATAAGATACATCCTTGTCGTACTCCCGTTCTTGCTTGATATTCTGTGATCTTTTTATCTACTTTGATGGGACTTGATGATTTTCGATATATCCCTTGTACAAGTTTGATCAGATGCTCTGGTATTCCTGCATTTTGCATCACTCTCCACATTCCATCATGCCATATGCTGTCATATATTATTTCAAATGTAACTATATTTGAAACAAATCAAAACAAACCAACCTGGACAGCCAACTTTCTCCGGCACTTCCCTTCACATTTGCATATATGAAAACGATTAGAGTAATCAAACAAACATAGATACATACATGGAGTCATCGTATAAGTGGGTGATTCGATATATGATTGGATGGATTCGTGGATGGATTCGTGGATGGATGAATTAGCTATGTACTTGGTTTGTCCAATATGTATAGTTGTTACTCAACTGTGAGTGTATAAATCCATGGCTGATCTAATTCACTTGGTGTCATTTTCTTACCTTGGTGTTGTTACTCAACTGTGAGTGTATAAATCCATGGCTGATCTAATTCACTTGGTGTCCTTTTCTTACCTTGGTGTTGTTACTCCACTGTGATTGTATCATTCCATGGCTGATCTAATCCAATTGGTGTCCTTTTCTTACCTTGGTGTTGTTACTCCACTGTGATTGTATCATTCCATGGCTGATCTAATCCAATTGGTGTCCTTTTCTTACCTTGGTGTTGTTACTCCACTGTGAGTATAGAACTATATGGGTGATGTAATCCACTTGGTGTCCTTTTCTTACCTTGGTGTTGTTACTCCACTGTGATTGTATCATTCCATGGCTGATCTAATCCAATTGGTGTCCTTTTCTTACCTTGGTGATATTACTCCACTGTGAGTATAGAACTATATGGGTGATGTAATCCACTTGGTGTCCTTTTCTTACCTTGGTGATGTTACTCCACTGTGAGTATATAAATATATGGGTGATGTAATCCACTTGGTGTCCTTTTCTTACCTTGGTGATGTTACTCCACTGTGAGTATAGAAATATATGGGTGATGTAATCCACTTGGTGTCCTTTTCTTACCTTGGTGATATTACTCCACTGTGAGTATAGAACTATATGGGTGATGTAATCCACTTGGTGTCCTTTTCTTACCTTGGTGATGTTACTCCACTGTGAGTATATAAATATATGGGTGATGTAATCCACTTGGTGTCCTTTTCTTACCTTGGTGATGTTACTCCACTGTGAGTATAGAAATATATGGGTGATGTAATCCACTTGGTGTCCTTTTCTTACCTTGGTGTTGTTACTCCACTGTGATTGTATCATTCCATGGCTGATCTAATCCAATTGGTGTCCTTTTCTTACCTTGGTGTTGTTACTCCACTGTGAGTGTGTAAATCCATGGCTGATCTAATCCACATGGAGTCCTTTTCTTACCTTGGTGTTGTTACTCCACTGTGAGTGTGTAAATCCATGGCTGATCTAATCCACATGGAGTCCTTTTCTTACCTTGGTGTTGTTACTCCACTGTGATTGTATCATTCCATGGCTGATCTAATCCACATGGAGTCCTTTTCTTACCTTGGTGTTGTTACTCCACTGTGACTGTGAGTGTGTAAATCCATGGCTGATCTAATCCACTTGGTGTCCTTTTCTTACCTTGGTGTTGTTACTCCACTGTGATTGTATCATTCCATGGCTGATCTAATCCACATGGAGTCCTTTTCTTACCTTGGTGTTGTTACTCCACTGTGACTGTGAGTGTGTAAATCCATGGCTGATCTAATCCACTTGGTGTCCTTTTCTTACCTTGGTGTTGTTACTTCCCTGTGAGTGTATCAATTCATTGCTCATCTAATCCATATGGCCAATTTTTAATACCTTGGTGTTTGTACTCTACTTTGACTCTGAGTGTATAAATCCATGTCTAATCTATCCAATTTAGCGACTAGGTCTTAAGTGGAGGCAGGTAGGTAGGAGCTATGTATGTATTAGGCAGTGAGAAAGGTGGGCATGTATTGAATAATTAGGTATATATGAAGAAAGGTGGGTATATATTTGGTAGTGTTTTATGGTAGTAGGTAGGTAGTATAGGCAGATAATAGCCATAGAGCCACAGACCCGTGCACATGATTATGTGAATGTATAAACAGTCATACGTGCATACATACATACACAGTTACACACCCACACACATATTTATATAAACATGATTATGAATATTACGTACGTACAATCACAGCCCTTCTGTAAGTTGCTCAAGAGCACTATATTATGTAGCCTACCTTGACACATCAATTCGATTTTTTTTCTTTTCAATTCAATTTTATTTTCATGTAACTGAGATATCACAGCTTTTACATTTATGGTAATAGACATAGTAGCTCACAGCGCTGTGGTTAACAGGGGAGGACCCTGAAGGGATGGATAATCCCGCTAAATAGGACCACCTAGGTAATGAAGAGGAAAAATATCAATAAAAAATGACAGTCGGTACACATTCAGAGACAGGAATTCAATATAAATCAAGAATTAACTAACTAACAGAACTTAACTAAACATCCATGACAGTAAATAATATTAATCCCAATTACTTTGTTGTATCAAAGAAAGGCGCAATTTGTTCTTAAAATTTTATAAGCCAGGCAATTGGCGGATCAATATGGATATAGACCCCCGGCGAATCTAATAGAAAACAACAGCTTATTTGTATGTTGTCAATACAACTTGGTGCTTCATGTGGGGTAGGAAGGAATTTCCGAGGTAAGGAGGAAGAGTATATATATATATATATATATCTATATATATATATATATATATATATATATATATATATATATATATATATATATATAGGTGGTAACAGTAGATTTGTTCAAGTTTTAGTAAGTTGATAAACAACTGACTATAGCATGAGATCCGCATGGAGTGCCAGCAATGAATCGGACAGTTCGTTTTTGAAGTACAGTCAGCCTTTGTACGTTTGACTTACAAGTAGAGGCCCATAGTAAATTACAATTACCAAGGTAGGGATAGATCGACGTGTTAACAAAGCGTTAACCGAAACCTGGGGTGGCAAGAATAATAGAAGACACGATTTAGGATCCCAATATTCCTTGCTATTTTCGGAGATTGTTTTTCTGTTATATCTTTCTATGATAAATCCTTGTCTAATATTACACCTAGAAATTTGGATGAGGTCACTTGAGTAATGGGATTACCATAAATAAAAAGTGTGTTTTAGTCAGAGGGACAATTTTTCTTACTGAACCTGAATAATATAATATAATTGGTCTTGATACGTACATATTCAATTCAATTCAGCATATACATACATATATGTATATTATGTATGTATGAGCACTTGTTATAGCGCCCTTCAAGATTTCTACTCAGAGGCTCTCCCGACTACAGCGCGGACACTGAATCGGAGTTTCACACCGAAGCACATGAGCAATTGCGAGTGAAGGACTTGCCCAGGGTCCCTACGCGGCGGCTTGAGGTGGATTCGAACCCGCAACCCTCAGACTGCAAGTGCAAGGCACCGAACATACCCCTACACTACACCCCTAGGAATACATATGTTGTTAGATGTTGCCGACTATAGTTATACTCTTTGGGTATTCGGTAGATGGAGCAGTGTGAACGGAGGCATTGGGTCATAGTGGTTACTGGGATGATTTATCTTGTTGTTTGTTACATTGTTTGTTTGTCTGGAGACTCTTCGAAGGTCTCGATATAAGCTTTGAAAGAGGCTTATAAGAGTGAGTTCAGTAAGAGAATGAGTTCAGTCTGACGTCTGTGATATGATCGCTTGATGTTTTAAGTTCTAAGAACACTTTTGCGCTTTATAAATGTCTAGATACGACATGATACAAAAAGTGACCTTTTACAAGATTTGCTTGCTGTTAACATACTGGGTGGGACATCCCAAGACTCAAGCTGCGACCCAGTATGCAACAACATGAAGTCATGAATACACACGCATCTAAGTAATCACATGTTGCATTGCCTATATTAATTATGATTAGGCCTACGATCAACACGGATTGTTTCACAGCTTTTGGCCTGTTTTGCTTTAAGTGTGTATAAGCCCTTAAGTCAGCGTTTCCCAGAGTGTGTTCCGCAAAACAATAGGGTTTCGTGAGGGGAAGACAAGGGTTTCTTGAGGAAATTGGATAAAAGTGTTGTTTGATTGTGTTCTTACATTAGAAATCATACGGGGTGAAAACAAGGGTTCCGTGGGACAATTTTATTTAAAGAATATGCTTTGGTCACGTCGGGGGGTACTTGTCGGTTTTACGACCACCAAAAATTCTTCGTAGTATTACCTCATTTAAAATTCTTCATATTCTACGTTATTTTAATTCTATGTTACGTCAGAACTTATCTATTACGTCATAAACCTGAACGTTTCGTCATTAGAAACATGGACGACACTTACCCTGACCCTAACCGACCCTAACGGCGCGTAACAACGAGGCATAACCTCAACGTAACCGATATATGGACTAAGTTTTTATAAAACTTGAAGTCGTGAGGGTCGGTTAGGGTCAGGGTTAGGGTCGTCATTAGAAGACAGCAGTGACGTAACTAGAAATAACTAGAAATTTTCGTTTGGGGGGGCTTTAAGCCTTGAACATAGCCCGAGCCTATAGTGGAGCCGGGGGCTTCACTCATTTTTAGGGGGGCTTCAGCTTCGTTTGGGGGGCTTAAGCCCCCCCAAGCCCAACGCTAGTTACGTCCCTGGAAGACAGATACTAAAATAACGTAGATTATGAAGAATTTTAAATCAGGTAATAGGCCTATATGAGGAATTTTGGTGGTCGTAAAACCGGCAAGTAGCCTACCCGTCGAGGTTCCATCGAAATGTTTTTAGATCCAAAGGTGCCGTACTCGAAAAAGATTGGGAAGCTCTGCCTTAAGTCATTTGCGAAAGAAGAAGTAGCCTACTCGGTCGAATTCAATAAACTTTACGAAAAATCCCAAGATACTGTCATCATAAATTCTTTTTGTATTAACATACGTGTGCTGTGGTTAATCTTCATTTGCTCATCGTCCTCGAATTTTTCTTTCTTAGACATAGTTGTTGCAGCAGCGAAGAGTAAATGGATCTTCTGAAATACAGATGCATCATTGGATTTAGAAGTTTACAAAGGGCAAATATGCACAGCCATATTAAAATTCATTTTGGAAAAATTGACAGTCAATTTAAGCTATAAATGCATTTTCGACCTTTGGCTCATCACAATCCTCATGACCTTTTTCAATTTCTTACTTTTTTCACTTTCTCATAACACTTCCATGATATTCCGTGAGCTTTACAGTTTTGAAATTACACGAACTCTTAGTACCTTTATAGTTCCCCAAAATTGTTACACCCTATTTATTATTAAGCACCTCACCCAAGCCCGTTTGCGGAAAACTAAATGACTGCCTCTAAAGACTTCAACATCTAATCGACTCTAAACACTGTAATCTACTCTACTCTACTCTACTGATTTCTATAACTCTGTCATCGTAATACATAAGACATCGATCAATCATTGGTCACTTCAAGTGAAACCATGTAGTCAAATTTATATTCAAATTGGAGACGCCAGGTCGGTATCCGACGTCAGAGAGACCATAACCACATTGTCGGTAGGCCTATATCTTGGATCCGCCGTTCTACAAACGCCATTTCCTTCTGTGGATGCCTGAGTTTGGTAAAAGTGCATTTCAGCGTATTTTATTGACAGTGGAGAGTTGTATTTTAGCGTATTTAATTATTTCACTGAATTTCATGATAATTGTAAGGAATCCAGCTTCTACTTAAGCAACATTCTTTTCATCAATCCCACTTCTCTTTAAGCTAATATTATTTTCATCAATCTGGCTTCTATTTAGCAAGAATTCTTTTCGTCAATCCAACTTGTAGGCCTAATCTTATACTATAATTCTTAAAGTTTGTCCTTCCGTATGTATGTATGTATGTTTGCAATGCATCGCTGTCCGGCTAAAGGCTCCGAAACGGAACGGTTTAGCGAGTTGAAAAAATTTACAAAGCATTATTACGCAACGTCTAGGTCAACGCGACTATTTTCAGTTCGCAATTTTATTTAAACGCCGATATATGGCCATTTTAAATTTAACTTTTCAGCGAGCTTATTTCAATACCGCCCATAGTAAGGCCATTTGTTCACGTCACGCATGCTTAATAAGCAATCTTACGTCACACGGAGCATCTAGCAACCAATCAGAAGTCGCCACGGGCGAATTTCTAGGTCAGCGCAATTATTTACAGATTTGGTGACCTAATTACACTAAGCTCACATTTTTTGCAACCACGGCCATTGCCGATTTTCTAGGTCAAAGCAACTCGAAACTTACTTTAGCTATTCGAATTTCTATCTCATCCCAATTACTTTCAGCTCATAATTTGCTTTCAATTCCGATTTATGGACATTATAAGCATGCCCATTTGTCCACGTCACTAAAATTAATATGCAATCTTAAATTACGTCACGCGGCTAAATATGCAATCTTACGTCACGCTGGCCAACGGCAAATAATACGCCTATTATAATTTAGAAATAACCCGTGTAGTACGGGGAACAAAATAATACGCCTATTTCAGGTAGAGATAAATCGTAAAGAACGGGGAACAAAATAATAATATTGCCTATAATTATAAGGTAGAGATAACCCGTGCAGTACACGGGCAAAGCAACTATGTTCACCTCTAAATATCGTTTCCATTCAGATATATGGACATTTTTTAAATATTTGAAGCCCATCAGCAAATATAGTAAGTAAGTAGCCTTTATTTGCAGCCGTTAAAAATTACGCCTGGGGAAAACCCGGGCGAACGCCGGGTAAAAATTGCTAGTCTTGTATAACACCAACGCTGAGACCCATGCAATGGCGAGTCATTTACGACGCTAAACTACACGCTTTTTCATCAATCCAGCTTCTACTTTAGCAAATTACTAGTTTAATCAATCCAACTTCCATTTAGGCAAACAATTACTTTTATCAATCCAACTTCCATTTACGCACACACGTACGAGGAATAATAATATATGCCTACGCTAAAATACTCGACCCGCATGCAGCATCATGAATTAAATACGCTAAAATGTACTTTAACCAAACATCGGACTGGCGGAAATTCACCAGCCTGCGATTATGTTCTGGGGTGTCATCGATTGATGCCTATACATAGGTCTATATAACAGTGCTACATAATTTCTTCGATTAGATTTGAATCGCTTGATTAGACCTTCTTGCGTGGACGCTACGAAAATGACTAAGCAGAGAATTCCGCTGTAGTATTAGCAACGATCAGTCGATAATTAATTGATAATACCTGTTCATAAGTAAAATACAATTAAGTCTTTATCAGTTGATCTATATATTCGACGCAAATTCAGAATTGTAAGCCTACAATTAAACTATTAAACCATAATATTTAATATTATTAAATTTCTAAGAATCGTTAACGTGCAATTCGAAATTAATTTGTTGAACTGCAAACTATGACGTCAAACAAACGGGATTGCATGACGTCATGAGGAAGGAGGTTATAAGAAGATTGGAGGCCTTCGCGATGTGGTTATATAGCGCAGGATAGTAATACTCTTCGTTTAATATTTTCAAACTGACAATTACGCAGTATGATTACCAATCAGTATGAACGGATGATCACAAGTTATTACAGGAGTCGAATTTAACTGCAAGGCGACCATCACGTCCTACATCTCATTTTAGCTACGCGCCATCTCGCGAATGATAGGCTGAGTGAACCTTTGGGAAGGTACGGAAGCGATCCCGCCACCTACTGCTCTTCACGCCAGTGATGTTACCACTACACTATGGACTCCCAAATCTTGCCTATAGCAAGTTGAAGGAGAGAGCTGGGCAGCGTGAAGCGCAGAACAAATGAAGAGATACCAGAAAAGGTGGATGAAAAAGATCCCTGGTAGAAACAATCAGACGACGACAGAGAAAATGGCTGGGCCACATATTGAGAGGAGACTCCCTCCTAAGACATAGGCCTAATTGAAAGGGGCAATGGAGGGGAAGAAGACAAGATGAAGACCGAGAATGATGCTACTACTAAACTGGATGATGAAGGAGGAATAGGCCTACAGCCAGAGCCGGATTAACCTATAAGTGAAATAAGCCATGGCTTAGGGCCCCACAACGTTTTGAGGGCCCCCAACTGTCAGGAAATATAAAAATCAGATGGTACAAAGGTCCTATTTGACAATTTTCTTCTGAAAAAGACGGAAAAGCAAAAAAAAAGTCATTAGGGGAAATTTTTAAAAGTAAAAAAATGATGGTTTTTCTCTTAATCTGAAAAATATTTTTTGCATGGCTTTCCGGTTAGGGCCCCCAGATGGCCCTTGGCTTAGGGCCCCCGAAGGTCTTAATCCGGCCCTGCCTACAGCAAGTTGAAGGAGAGAGCTGGGCAGCGTGACAAACGGCGAATTGGACGACAGAGAACCAAAATAAGAGTAATAGCATTGCGCTGCATGTAACAAAGAAGGCTCCATAACAAATTTCTTAAAATCTGTGGTTCTGTCTTAAAAATCTTTAGCACAAGCATGACAATGAGCAAAGTTGAGCACAAGAAGACTTGTCAACCGGATTGTTTCAATAAAGAATATTATTATTATGATGAGCGAGGATGAAACAACGCACAAACTAGCTCTGTACGATGGCGTTATAAATTATGAACTATATTAAATTATTGATAATATAATCGAAGTGAAGTATTGAAGTCAACTTTCTTTGTAATTGCTAAGTAGACTCAATTCGTTCCGGTAAATGGCGCTGCTAAGATCCTATACGTTTTCACTATAAACTAGACTCATTTCGGTAGGTGGCGCAGATATCGCACTATGTTGCCGTGCTGTCCAACATGCGGCCCGCCGCAGGCATTTTCGCCGATCCATGGTGAGTAGAGCAAAAATTATCTGACTAATCGGGATAATTTATGGTTTTTGCGCTCTAAATTATTTTATATAGGATAATTTTAAATAGAAGTTAGATTGATGATTATAACTCTTGCTTTAGTAGAAGTGGAATTGATGAAAATAATTATTGCATAAATAGAAGATGGATTAAAGAAGAAATAATTCTTGCTTAACTAGAAGCTGGATAAGCCTGGATTGATTAAAATTACTTCTTGCCTAAGTAGAAGTTGGATTGATGACAGTTATCCTGGACATTGGGCATTGAAATGCCATGTATATCAAATTATTTAGAAACCAAAAACGATAAATTACTCCAAGTCCGATAATTTTTGCTGTGCTCACCTTGGATCGGCGAAAATGCAGCCCGCAGATGTTGGCTCATTTATTTTCAATAGGTGGCGCTGCTATCGCACTACGCTTTAAGAATTGAGTGGGAATCAAGAGAGTAAGAACATCCCATTGAAATAGAATTAAGAAAGATGGAAAGTTATGTATTAAGTTTATGTATTCGCCTCCGTCTCTGCATAAATGGACCTCTCCAAGAACTTAAACGCTGTAACCACCCAGCCACTAACCGATATCGACCAAAATGTGTAATACACAATCTCTGAAAAAGGGTAGCTTAGATACCCAAAGATGTACGCCGAAATGCCTTATCGCCTTCAAAACGAAGTGACCCGATGAGAAGAGAGTTCGTTCGTACGGTGATGTAACCCGACGTCGGTGCTATATAGGCCCTATAGCTACTCAAACGTTGGCTGTTCTTTCTGTCTTGGGCACAGGAGCGTAGCCAGACTTAAATTCAAGAGGAGGCAACTTCACAGACCATTGGCAAAATTCTGGTTATTGGGGTCATTGGTCAATAGAAGTTCCAGTATATAAAAAAGCAAGAGGAGGCAACTGCCTTCTCGTGCCTCCATGTAGCTACGCCTT
The DNA here is from genome assembly GCA_020284085.1 of Aporrectodea caliginosa. Taxonomy (NCBI): domain Eukaryota; kingdom Metazoa; phylum Annelida; class Clitellata; order Crassiclitellata; family Lumbricidae; genus Aporrectodea; species Aporrectodea caliginosa. The sequence continues at coordinate 3,236,234 of JACEVL010000021.1, read as the reverse complement.
TGCTTGGGCAGCTTGAGCCAGCTTCCTAAATGTTGAATTGGCTGCCTGTTTCTCAGCGGATTTCATGCCACATTGCTGCTCTGTATTGTTTCGCTGTTGGCTGCGCTCCATCTTACTTGCGTGATCTTTCCCCTCCCCTGTGTCTGACATTGCATCGCGTCGGGTGCTTTGCTCTGCGACAAGGGGTGAGCTCCTAGTTCCACGGGCTCGTTTCGCTTTTAGGCAGCGCCATGCTTTTTGGTTGTGGGTCCTTCCATCTGGAATGACCAGTGGCGTCACTAGGGGGGTGCGGGGGTGCGGACCGCACCGGGTGTCACCATCGTAGGGGTGACACCAAAATGACTGTCTAACAAAATTTGCTCAGAGTTTCAGCAGAAATTTATCATTTTTAAATTAACAATAACGGACAATAACAAAAACATTTTTCGTAAGCCTAGCTTACATTCATTGTATAAATTTTTCTAAAGCTGAAATTCTATACAAATTTACATGTTAGAGCCTTCTAACGCGCTCCTGTCAGTTCCGTCAATATTACCAAATTACAATATAACAATAACGCTTTAAAATGGTGAAAAGCCAGAGGCACTAGTACTTTCTCTAAACGAGGAGCACAGTGTGACAGTCATCTAGTGGAGCATTCAATCGAATAAGCCATCAAAGAAGTAGCAGCCATGTGTGAGACTGTTCAAGTGAATGGTCTGATATCTGCCACTGAAGAAGAGTTGAAGGTGTCCATTCCAAAATTGACCACTTTCTATGATGAAGTGTCTCAGAGTGCACTTTTAATAGAAATACCAAGGCTGAGAACTTGAGAAGGCATCTGAAAGCAGCAGAGATTAACCTAGGAAGAAGTCAAAGATTGGGCAATGCAATATTAGACGTTTGAACATTCATAGCTGAATGGGACTTCTTGGAATCTCTCCCTAAATTCCCCTTTCACTAACCCTAAATTATTTATGACGATCTGTGTTGTCTTTGGCTTTGTGTGAGAGAAACTTTTCAAAGCTTACACTAATAAAGAACTATTTTAGACCTACCATGGGACGGTCAAGGCTTTCCGATCTTGCGATATTATCAATTGAAATTGAGTTGCCGAAAGATATTGATTTCGATTAAGTGATTCACAAGTTCGTAGTTTGAAAGCCAAGAAAGGAAAGTTCTGATCTAGTCGAGATGTTCACAAAGTGCTGAAATGCTTGCGTATACTTTTATATATATTTGTTCCTGTCTTTTAATATTATTATTTCGTTTATGAGTAGGCCTATATTTCCATATATTTATATTTTTAATTGCTAACCTGATTTTAATAGATAATATTCCTATATTACAATGTTTTAATAAATAATCAGCCAAAATTTCCAATTATTTTTCCTCATTATATAAAATTCGCCAATAATTTATTGACACTAGGCTACTGTAGTTATTATAGGCCCTATAATTTTCTGTAATCTTTGAACATTATTTTATAAGGCTATAACCTGCAGGCACGTTCATTACCCTCCACAGTTGCTTATTTAATGATGTAACTGCTGATCTGGTGGTAAATAATCAAATAAAAAAATAAAAAAATATGCATTTGTCATTTTAATTTTGCTAGTTGTTAATATCATTATTATTGCCACTACATTCTGTTATATACAGGAATTACGACTTAAGGTTAACATTATTACAAAAATCATTCTTAAGGATTCTGCATGGTCTGAAGTGGGGTGACACCATGAGTCACCGCACCGGGTGACACCAACCCTAGTGACGCCACTGGGAATGACCCGCCGCTTAAGCTGCGCTCGTTACTTGTGGTCCTCCCGACAGGGTTTTGCAAGTCGCTCAAGTCTTTTTCTTTAGTCGTGGCTGGACTGGGAGCGCTCCTGAGTAGGTTCTTGAAGGGGCGCTATATAAATGCTTAGAATGAATGAATGAACGCTATACACACAAAGCGTTAATTACGAATATTTGTTATTTGTTATGCGCTATATTTGTTGCGTTTTTAGGAAATTTTGCTTTAATAGGTTCCTTAATTATAGTTTACCGCACTTTAATTGGTTACGTCTCTTTAATAGATTATATACACAGTGCTTCAATAGATGACGTAGCTTTAAAAGGTGGCGCACAGCGCTTTAATAGGTGACAGTTATAATAGGTGATGTCGCTTTAATAGGTTATGTGTAGAACTTTAATAGGTGACGGCTATAATATGTGACATCGCTTTAATAGGTGAAGTGTAGCGATTTAATAGGTGACGTAGCTTTAATAGATGGCGCAGCTTTAATAGTTGAACTCGTGAAGTCACTTTATTAGTTGACATGTAGCGCTTTAATATGTGACATCGCTTTAATAGAGGACAGCGAGCGTTCAACTTTTGAATTTTGCCAAGTTCAACTCGAATACGTTGAGGCAGATTCATTGTTAACTATTGATAAACAGTGATATTCACTTCAGCCATAATATTCACCAAGCGTAATCGTAATCGTAATGATGAAGTTCTGTATTAAATTATGTATCTGGCAATAATTATAGAGAATCTCACAACGGTGCATAATATAGCAATGTAACGGATCTAAAGAGCTGCGTCTTACGATGGTTTCGAAATATTTATGAACTATCTGCTACGAAGTGCTGTAGTTCGTATGTTTAATGGCACACTGTTCGAGAAGGATGGTTCAATGCACGGGAGAGGACGATATATTCATTCATTCATTAAGAACATTTATATAGCGCCCATTCAAGGTTACTACTCAGGAGCGCTCCCGACCCTATAGCTCGGCTGAAAAGGACAGTTTTGAGGTGAGAACAGAAAGAGTCAGAGTGGATCCTGGGACGCAAGCGCAGTGCCAAAGGGAACCCGTTCCAGAGATATTAGTGCCAGGAGAAACGTTTTATCAATCCCAATATCTCGAAATTCTAAATCGGAGGGTTTAACTTCCAGGGCGTCGACACAGAGGTTTATCATGACCCCAACTCACGGAGACTTTTGCCCCAAGACATTCTGTGGACTGTGCCTCTGAGTAGATATCTTGAAGAGCGCTATATAAATGTTCAATTACTTTACGCTACATTACATCTCCCAACACAATTTTCAAACCTTGCCGACGCCCTTGGATTCGTGATAAGCTGACTGCAAGTCCACCAATACAGGAGGCTAATTAAAATAATGTGAGACACTCTCAGACTATAATTATCGGCGCTAGCTGAAAGTTTGAAGTTTTTTCAAGCAACCCAGATTTAAAACGAAGAAATAGGCCACGTACTCGAAGGAACTTGAACAGATTCGACAATATCAACACAGTCCTCATCAGTTTAATTAACAGTTAATAAATAATAAATAGGAGCTAGATACAACAAATTTTACACCCACTAAATTACATACAATTGCAATCTGCAGAAACATATTAGGTAGCTTTGCATACTGTAGATAATGCATCAAGACTCAGGCTGTTTTACATAACTACCGTAAATAACGCTTATAAATTATATGTAATGTAGTGTGCATTACATTACCGTAAATATCGCGTTTATATAGCGCCTGTAGTCGCAGAACACGGAAAGACACAAAACGAGATTCAGAAGCAAGCATCATATAGAATTGTTGCAACGTAACTGCACATTATGCATGGCCACATTTCTCAAAACATTCCTATACTCTTTAATTCATATGTGTCAATTCTATACAATGAGAGGTTCAAACGACGCTACATAAGCGTTCAGATACATCATACATATATACATAAAAAGATATATTAATTACAATAATAAAAACTATTTTTTATTATTATTAATTACAATAATAATAACCATTATTAAGCGCCACAGTCTAAAGCGGGAAAGCACGGTGGCTGATTGGTTAGAGCGCTTGTCCTGTAACGCGGAGAATGCGGGTTCGAGCCTCGCCCGAGGCAATTACTGTGTACGGACTTTGAGCAAGTCCTTCGCGCACAATTGTTCTGCAATATAATTGTATCTGCGATCGCATGGTCGTGTTTGTACTTATGAACTTTGAAAGCACAGTTGTGTTGTATTAGGCCTTTTGTATCAATCAGTGGTACGGAGCAATAATCACGGAGCAATAAAAATTGTGCGAGAGGACTTACTTAAGGTCCAAACAGAGTAGGCCTATACCCTCTTAGGGGAGTTCGAACCCGTGCACTCTGCGTTGCAAGGCGAACACTCAAGCTATACGCTACCGTGTCGCATACATGGCATATATAGCATCTTCAACATCTGGAAATTTTAAATGTCTGGGTTGAAGACAACCGAGAGTAAAGCTTGGATAGAGGTGGAACAATCTTAAACAAAGGTTAGTCGGCCAAGTTTAGGGAACACATACGCCCAAGACGCCTCAGAACCCACCGCTGCGGTGTGCACATGCATTCTGTCGCATCATTAACTAAACCCTTAATTACAAACTGGCCACATCGGTAATCAAAGAATGTCATGGTAAAAGCAGGCACTAAAGCGACAATATACTAATACTCGATAAGCGCGGCTTTTCATGAACAGAGAATCCTGTGCTCATCTAGACAATGCGTTCACATCCTCAGGAAGCCAGAAGCATTAATTATTAATTAATTAATAATTGTTCTGCTGAGTAAAAACGATCAATTTGTTTTAAATGTCCGCTTTAAAGACCAGACACTACCTTACTGAAAGCAAATAAGAAAACCAGAACGTCAACAAGTAAGTAAGTTTAAAAAGAGACTCTTTGGCATGGGATATCGTAACAAGAAGAGAAAAGAAGAACGGTTAGGAGAACGAAAACATTCTCTGAAACATGTCATGTCTAGGTCGACAGCCCACAGAAACCGTGGTCTCCAACCAGCCATTTTTCCTGCATGATTGTCATAAAAGCGACACAATACAAACTGGTTGCGCGGTAAGCGAAGGGCAAGTGCTCGAATGCCATAGCCAGCAAATGCATTTTGCCTACGAACGTTAAATATTCACACTGATGTCAGGGTGAAACACCTCAAACATAATTATTGAGACGCGAAGGCTCAGAGTAGAACATCCGCGACCTACAATCGGACAGCTTGTTTGGCAATCAGACAGACGTGTCTGGCTGCGGGCCACAGTTGCTGGACCCGATTTGTAGACTACATAGGCGTTCAGGCGAATGGTGACACATTAGTGTGCGCTCTAAGCAGATACCAGTGAATGTGTGGTGTTGGCATGCAGACACTTGTGTTGGGAGTGGACTTGATCATCTGCACCGATAGACGTCGACCTTCTTAGTGCACGTGCTGCACTTGACGTAGCAACACCAGTAGTACTTGCAGTCACATCGATGGCGGACTTGCATCGTTTCGACGGTGAAGCCACGGCCACAGCACATCGATCGACACCCACCAGAACCAGGGTGGTCCTTCTGGCATTCTCTGCAAAAAGACCCATTGATTGATTGATTGATTGATTGATTGATTGATTGATTGATTGATTGATTGATTGATTGATTGATTGATTGATTGATTGATTGATTGATTGATTGATTGATTGATTGATTGATTGATTGATTGATTGATTGATTGATTGATTGATTGATTGATTGATTGATTGATTGATTGATTGATTGATTGATTGATTGATTGATTGATTGATTGATTGATTTACTGACTGACTGGCTGGCTGAACATCCAACCGACTGACTAACTGAATGATTGACTGACAGACTAACCGACCGGCATAATTGTAATTGTAATTGCAACCGAACATCTATATCGCGCCGCTCAGAAATCAGCAGCGCTCTCGACCTGCGTCAGTGCCTGCATGCGTCAGCGAACAAGACAGTCTTGAGGCGTCTCCGGAATTGGGAAGGTGAGAGGTCTAGTAAGTAGTAACTCAAGGCGAAGAGACTGGGGAAGAGAGTTCCAAGCTGATGGGCCAACACGGGCAAGGCACCTAGAGTGGGCCGTAGCAGAGTGCATGCGCGGGACAGCAATAAAGCCAAGAGTCGAAGGTCGCCCTTCAGTGAGCAAGTAAACCAGTGAATAAATGAGTGGGTGAGTACGTAAGAATATGCTTTATTGAACCAAATGCAAACGCACTGCGGGAATAACGGATAAGAACAACCTAAGAGTGTTCAATTACACAATAATCATAACATGCAACTACAAAACATACTTCTTTGAAGCTGTGAGAGAGTAAGGATAAAGTATGAAGAAAGATCAGCAATAAAGTCATTTGAAGAACATTAAGTGAATGAGTGAGTGAGTGAGTGAGTGATTGAGTGAGTGAGTGAGTGAGTGAGTTAGTCAGTCAGTCAGTCAGTCAGTCAGTCAGTTAGTTAGTGTGCGAATGAGGGATTGATGCAACCGGCGAATTAAAGATTGAAATGAATGCCTTGCCCACTGATAATTTAATCCAATCTAATCTAATGTCATTTGTAGCGTGAATATTTGACGGGTTGGCTGAAAGAATGACTAACTGACTGACTTAAAAGCGCGAACGACAAAATTAGTGATGATCGATGCCAAATCGATGACCTATCAAATCAATGGCTATCGATGACTGATTGATTAATGGCTTACCTGCCGCGTGTTCCGATCGATCCGAGTGCTTTGTCTGGGAGACAATAGTCCGGTGAGATTGTGTAGTAGATGAGCTCATCCTCTGCGATCTGTCTTGGGTTGGGCAGAACAGACACCAGGCGGCGTTCGCGTGTCTTCCGGTTCGTTTTGAGGTCGACTTCCATGGCGCCCGAGTAGCGCTTCTGAAGGGCTACCCCGAAGACGCGCACTTCCGGAAGTGCCTTCCAACAGGTCTTTATCGAACAGGAACCGGAAACACCGTGACACTTACACGTCGGAGCCAGACTGTCGGCCACCAACTACATCATAATACAACACACAATACTTAACAACGCGATAGCATGATATACTATACCATACTATTACTATACCATACTATAATATACTATACCATAATATACTATGCAATACCATACCATAATATACCCTAATATGCCATACCATACCGTACTATACCATACTATACAATACAATACTATACCATACTATGCCATGCACATCTTACTATAACATGTCATACCATACCATACTATACCATACCATGTTATGCTATGTTTGCTATGCCATGCAAAAGTATACTATGCTAGGCCTACTCTATACTATGCTAAACAATACTATGCTAAACTTTATCATGCTAAGCTATAAACAATAATATATAATACTATACTATACTATATTAACTATGTCATGCTGTGCTATGCAATGCTGTGCTATACTATACTATACTATATCATACTATACCATACCATACTATACTATACTATACCCTGCCATTCCTCTACTATACTATACCACACTACACTGCACTGCACTACACTACACTGCACTACATTACACTACTCTACACTATACTCTATACATGTACAATACAATAAAAGACAAAACCATACTATACTATACTTTACTATAGTATATACCAGGGGTGGGCAAACTTTTGGCACATTGGGCCACATTACACGTCAAAAAAATTCGGGGGGCCACATACAAAATTTCTAACTTTTAATAACAACTAAAATTAAAAAAGTTTACCGAATTAAAATTAATTGTACTTTGGCTGTTACTTGTGAGATGTATGCAACTGTGAACAGCATAACATTTTTTTCTTAATCCAGGGTGATTGCGCTGGTTGCATTCATTAATTCTGGGCACTTATATGGCTCATCTTCAACAAACCTACTCAGGGTGTTCCTAGCCCAGACACGGCTATTGAAAAAAGACAAGTGATTTATGAGCAGTTAGATTGGTCAGAGGTAGCAAACGCAGCTCCGATGGTAGGTCATTCCAGATGGAGGGCCTGCTACAACGTCGGCCACTGGGCGGCAGAGATCACCCCTGGAGGTAAGATAGAGCACAGCCGAGGGTGCAGCGTGAAACCAAAGCAGGAATCTGGTATGAGATCCGTTGGGCCACAGGCAGCAAGACAGTGCAACACATCGCGCATGTAGGCAAATGACAGCCGATTTTGAGAATTCGCACATTGAGCCATGCAAGCAGCCGAGCACAGAACCCGATCTAGTCACCCCAGAACTCCAAGGTGAGGCCAAGGAGAGTCGATGAACAGTGGTCAATTCGACTAGTAACGAAAGCAAGAGCCACTATAGGGCATCATGAGAAAGTGCGAGAACCACTCGGAGCTGGAGAAGCCGATAATAACGGCTTCGAGAGACTAAGTTCACATTCGTATTATGGAGTTGAAATTTAGATCAGCCAACTGAGATTTTTACTTGGATTTGTTTATCTTCAAAGTTGAAAATGTTTGTTCACAGATGCAAGTGGATGCGAATAATACAAACCGGAATAGCAAATAAGAAAGCAGCATGAGGAATTCTTCTTTCGGTCTTAATTTTATGACATTTTACTTTTCTGACGAATTGTTTGGACCAGATAAAATGCGTTGGCGGGCCGGATAAAAAGCGTTGGCGGGCCGGATCTGGCCCGCGGGCCGTAGTTTGCCCACCCCTGGTATATACTGTCCTATTGTCCCCTTGTTGCTAGTCTGTTTTTCTTTTGTAGCCTACTTGTTTTTCGTTGCCAATACTTATACTTGGGTTAAATAAATTTTTTGGTTATGGTTATAATGTACTTTACTCTGCTATACTGTACAGTGTATACTATACCAGACTTAACTGTCCTTGCCACATGATATATGCCTTGCTATGCTGTAATAGATTGCCATGATATACAATATCATTCAATTTAGGTGATTTATTAATTTTATTGTCTTTCGTAGTATTAAAACAGATTAAATCAAGATCAAGATTAGAAACAAGAGCCTTGGTTAAGATCAAGCGAAATCTTTAATCAAGATTAAGGATCAAGCACGCGACACAAATATGACAAAGTTCGACCGATAAGCGCCTCTCTGGGCCGAGCGGAGCCGGGCTCAGCCGAGCGGAGCCGAGCGCAGGACAAAGCCGCGATCAGATATCTGTACTTCATTAAATTCCTGACACTTCTGTCAGCAGAGTCATTCAGACCGCCAGACGCAAACCTCCGAGACTCATAAACCGGGACTGACGCGTCCAAACGTCCCTCCTTCCAGCCGTCTATTTACAAACTCCGTCTAGGGTTTCTCATTCATTACCCCTCGGCTGGCTTGCCACGCCCTGAGTGCCCCTTCAAGGGGGTTATCGACGCTCGGCGGGGCATCCGGGGAGAAGGATCCGTGGCGGGGCACGAATGACAAATGGCCTTTGCTATCGGTGTGCGTATCAGGGGCGACCGAATGCGGAGGCAAAAGTTGATGTTGAACTGGGGGCCACGTACAGCGACGGACCGATCACATAGATAAACGAACGGAGGAGGTCCCATGCAGACATCCAAGTTCAGTGGAATGCTTTTAATAGCAGCGGGATACGTAGCCGTGGACTACTATACGCTCAGGCGATGTATACACACCGTGTAATGTAATATAGCTGATAATTAATACACTGCCCCCTCAAGATACCTACTCAGAGTCGCTCTCTGCGCTAGCCTATGTAATGCTAAGTGTCATTACGAACGAATATTTTGCGTCAGTTTGCAAAACAATGCACAGTAAGCTGAAGAAGTCACCGGTGGTGGGCTTACGCACACACGTGGAACCAGCCAACGGATTCCCGTCTACGGCTGAAGATGGCATGGATGTAATAAATTATGCTTAGTTAATGTTTCGCTCACTCACCCACTCGCTTGCTTGCTCACTCACAACGAGTCTTAGGTCCAGAAGTGTTTGGTATTAAAGCAGAGAAAGGACAGACATAGAGCTATAGGCAGTGAGTTCAAAAGCTTCAGACCAGTAACAGAGAACATTCGACAGTGTTCTCAGATGCTATAGTCCGAATGTTGTTTGAGAACATTAGTAAATTTGAAGTATCTTGTCTGTTTATTTTCCTATTCACTGGCTACCGTTATTGGTGATTAAAGATTTATACATACATACATAATTATACACACTAGCAATCCAAGCTGTGAGTCCAAGTTCTTTCGTTAGAAATCCAGACTGCATGGCATGGATGCATGGAGGGGTGAATCCGACGTAGATCCTTAACCCCCAACCGCTTCCCCTCTAGAGCAAACGCCGGTTACATTTGCCAGAAGCGATCCGCGAAAGATAATCGCTGTCCCAATCAGAGGGATTTTTACAACCCCTCCCCGCCCCCATAGGCTGCTAGGTGCAGTTGATCGAATTCTTAGTTATATAATATTGCCTAATCTGGGATGACGTATAGGGCTGCATGGTGGAAAGACTTTGGCTTTACACCTTTGTAGTTCATCATTTGCACGCATGTATGTATGTCTGTATGTATGCATTTAGTGTATGTATGCAGGCTATGTACGTAACGTATGCATGTGCTCATGTATGTGTGCATGTATGTATGTATGTATGTATGTATGTATGTATGTATGTATGTATGTATGTATGTATGTATGTATGTATGTATGTATGTATGTATGTATGTATGTATGTATGTATGTATGTATGTATGTATGTATGTATGTATGTATGTATGTATGTATGTATGTATGTATGAGCACTTGTTATAGCGCCCCTTTAAGATTTCTACTCAGAGGCGCTCCCGACTACAGCGCGGACACTGAATTGGAGTTTCACGCCTATGTCCTATGCATATGTATGTATGTTGCATTACTGGTTAAGGTTTTTCTTCTAGGTCTATTTCTTTACATTTTTGTTCCATTCTGGTTCTGAGTCTGGTTAGGAAAGTCATTGCCATTTTATAATAGCTTCACGGTATTATACACGGGCGACTCTAATAAGCGGGACCTTGGGCCATTCTGGGTTTTCCTGTTGTATCCCATTATTACTTTATAATAGTGTGTTTAGTTCTATTTTCTGTTTGTACTGGGAACAATAAACGAATGGCTATAATGGTTATTTATGTATATGGGTATGTATGTACATAAAATAATAATAATAATAATAATATTCTTTATTGAAACAATCCGGTTGACAAACCGCAACCGGTTACAGTGTACATGCAGTTATGCAATTGAAACAATTGACAAGAACAAAAATGACAGAAGACATAAATCTTAACTACTAACAGAGCTGATGTATGGCTGCGAGAGCTGGACAATCAAAAAGAGGGATGAGGAGAGAATAAAAGCATTTGAAATGAAATGCATACGAAAAATACTGGGTATATCATCGATAGAGAAGAAAACAAATGAATGGGTGTTAGAGACGGCGGGAGTGGAAAGGAATTTACTGGAATCAATCAAAAGAAGAAAGATGTCTTACTTTGGCCATATAATGAGGAAACAAGGTGAATGTCTAGAGAAATAAATTATGCAAGGAACGGTACCGGGAGCAAGAGCAAGAGGGAAACCAAGGAAGAGATGGATGGACAATGTGGGCGAATGGTTGGAATTATCAACGGAAAGGTTGCTGCGAGAAACCGAGAACAGGAGAGGATGGAGAAGAATCGTCTACAATGCGACCAACCCTCGTATCGAGGACGGTTGAAGAGAGAGAGAGAGAGACTAACAGAGCAGACAGCCTGCAATACACGTATGTATGTAGGCCTATGTATGTATGTATGTATGCATGCATGTATGTACCATTGTACCTGAACATTTATATAGTGCCTTTTAGTTGTAAGTTATTCACTGAATTGGTTCTTCTTTTGCCTGGTCGTTAGAGAACACCTCTTTCATCCACGCACTCTGGACGATAATGCCACCCAATAGAAAAAGATGGCACAACTTTACCAGAAACGAACTATTTATGTTTTACCTCTCAAGCAACCTATCCTTTATTTTTGCTAATTTTACTTGGTAAATGAAGTTTGTTTGTTTATTTTCTTTCTTAAATTGCGAGGCATGACTTTCTGTTACTCTCTGTTGCTTTCTGCTACTTTTTGCTACTTTCTGCAACTTTCTGAGCTACTTTCTCTTACTTTCTGTTGCTCTGCTACTCTCTGTTACTTTCTGCTACTTTATGTTGCTTTCTGTAAGTTTCATTTGCTTTCTGTTGTTTTCTGTTACTTTCTGCTATTTCCTGTTAATATCTGCTACTTTTTGCTACTTTCTGTTACTTTCTGCTATTTTCTGTTACTTTCTGAGACTTTCTGAGCTACTTTCTGTTACTTTCTGAGACTTTCTGAGCTACTTTCTGTTACTTTCTGCTATTTTCTGTTACTTTCTGAGCTACTTTCTGTTACTTTCTGCAACTTTCTGAGTTACTTTCTAAGCTACTTTCTGCAACTTTCTGAGTTACTTTCTGTTACTTTCTGTTACTTTCGTTAAGTTTTTTATGTGTGAGTAAGTGAGACAATATAATTATGGCAACCGACCTTTCTTCCGACGGCGCTGTTGTGCATGTTGACGAGCATTCTCTTCGAGTTCTTCCTTTTGTTCCACGGAGCATCCGTGAACCACTTGCTGAAGATCATTCCGAAGCTGATATCATCTCCGCATCCGCCCCATTTGAACTCGCCAGGGGGCGGCTCGTTCGGCATCGGACCACAGCTGCATTTGGATGTGACCCCGCTGGTGCAGGCCTTGGCTATGGACTGCGTCAGGGAGGCAGCCGAGAGGGCATAGACGTAGGCCTGCTCACGACTACCTGCGTTGTCAATTATAATTATTAATCAACTACACCGGTTATATTTTAATATAGCAGAAAGCAATGGAGATTTTTATATAGCGCCATGAAGAGGGCTTATCTTAGAGACGTTCATTTAAGCTTACTTAATTTAATATGCTTATTAACAAACAAATGAAAAAATGAACAATCCAGCACGAAAACGAGCGAGAGACAGAAGGAAAGAATTATTGAAAGAATGGAAAATGAATGAATGAGCGAACGAATGAAAGAAAGAATGACGAGGATCGACCTGGAATGGCTTCCCTCTGGAACTTCGCCTTGTTCCTAGGACCTTCTCTCCTATGTTCTTTTCTCACCTTAAGACTGTTCTCTTTGGCCGTGCTAGAGTCGGGTGCGCCTCTGAGTAGTTTTCTCGAAGGGGCGCTATACAAATGTTCGATATGAATGAATGAATGAATGAGGATCTATTTATGACTATATGACGTAATGTTTCAGAGGGTCGTACCCCCGGCGAGGTCAGCCAGGTAGTTGGGTGCTGCTAGGACGGTCGAGCAGTTCCACCTGCGGTCGGCGAACAGTTCCTGGCAGACGTCGATGACTTGTCGAGATGCTCTGGCGACGACGGGCATCAGTTCCAGGTTGCGGCGGCAGACGAGACGTTGGTCTTTCAGCAGACCCACCGCCCGAGACTCTGAGCAATCGCTCGTTCGGTTCCAGAATTGCTCGCGCTCCGAACCCAGAGCCCTGTCAACCACAGACAACAGCATCGTGGCTAATTGGTCCAGCGCTTCATTTGTGTGTAGGCTATTTATTTTGTATTTTATGAACACCTTTATTACGTACAAGAGGCATCATCAAATATTCGTTTGTTAGAAGAAAATCAAGTTGACACAATTAACCTAAACTTAAAAACAAGCGTGGCCTATAATAGTCAAACCTGCCCGTGAGCTTCTCAATAATTCAATATGTATTGTTACAGAGAAGTCGGGAAATAAAATTCCTTTAAGCAACAGAACAACTGTTACAACCAAACGACAAAAAAGAGAGAATGAAAAACGAAGAAATTCTAGAGCATTGTTATAGTTCACATGCAGAAGATCAGCTCAATGTACACAAATCATCAAACTTACTACACAGTTGAGCATAGTTGAGCATTAATGTGCGCATGCTTATATGCATGCATGCGTGCATGCATGCATATAAGTATGTATATATGACATTATATGTGTATATGAATGTATGCATTTTTCTATGGATGAATATGTATATATAGGCTATATATACACGCGTATATGAATGAAAAATATATGCATATAATTATGTATATATGGATCCATGTATGTATGCATGTATGTTTTTATGTACGTACAATTGCATGTATGTATTTGTATGCATGTCGGTTAGGTAGATTAGGTCGGTACACATGTAGTTAAATATAGATTATTATAGCGCCTTTACGGTACCACAGAATAGCGCTGCTTATGCTGGTCTAAATAAGTGGTGTCAAACGTAGCTAAGAAAAAATTGACACAATTAAAGCAAACAAGTGAAAGTGTCGCCATCACGGGCGGACTCTAAAGTCCGAACCACGCATTCAGATGACGCAGATTGCGTCTCCCTTATAAGTTGGTGAGTGTTTAGAATCGTTGGGTAAGTCCTTCAAGCCCAACTCCTCAGCGTCATTGTCTGTATTTATGTATGCATGTATTAGGACCCTTAGTACAGAATACTTTAATACTTTTAAGTATCTCAAAAAGCGCTTTCTCTGCGCCTACATGATGTTACATGTCATTTACAGCTAGACTATTCAATCAATTCTCCAATCAAGCAATATTTTTTTATTCTGAATAACCAAGTTGTCACAGAAGCAGCTTGTTAAAATGAAAACTGATTTTTAGTTTAACTAGGTATCAAGTACGTTTGCAGTCGGAGTTATGGCATGAAGGTTGCTAAATGGTTGGTTACGGTGCCAATTTAGTTTAAGATTTAGATTACATCAGTTAGCAAAACAATGCACAGTAAACTGAAGAGTCACCAATGGCGACTGGCGAGCCCACGCACACACGTGGAGCCAACAACCAACGGATTCCCATCTACAGTCGACAGATGGCATGAATTCAAATCGTTTAAGCAAAATAAGTAATTACAGCTAATCGAATAGAACGTTTAATGACCTTAATAGCCTTATACTAGAACGTCTTAGTCTGCTGGCAGTCAGACCATGCAGTAGAATGATTTAAAATAGTTTAACTCTATATGGACTGATTCGGCGCTGTAAGAGACAAAATCAACTGGTAGTCTAAATAATAATTATGGTATTACCAGTGCTTAAAGTGTAAAAAAAGAAGTGCCTGGACGCCCCTTACGGTCTTACCTTTCCCTCCCCTCCTCCCACCAATACCCTTTTCCCAACCCCTCTCTCCAGCTTCCCCTCCTTAATCCCATCCCCTTCCCCAGTCCCTCTCCTCAACCCCTCTCCCTCCAATCAGAGGTGCGACTATAAAATGTTTCCTGAGGTGCTCACATTGCAAACGCCAAAGGCACGATCGAAGCCGTGAGTACTGAGTTCCCATGCGTATAGGCCTAACGACTAGGGTGTCTGATGAAGCGTCGTGAGTTCCCTCAGCGGGGCCTGGGGCGGAGCCCCAGAAGCCAACGCATTTTGTAGCAATTGTCATCAAATGGAACACGTGCTAGCCTGCTAGGCTCTTGTTTTCCACCAGTTTCTGAACGATAAAGTTATGAAAACTTCATGGTTTAGCCAGATTCCCAGACTAACACCACAACAATTTCAATGTTTTATTTGAAAAGAAACAGGTTTTGTCTTTACTTTTCGCCTTTCGGCTCTTTCAGAAGTGTCTAGTTAATTTTTGCAGTCAAAATCCATTTAAAAAAATTCTGTTTTTTAAAATTGGCTATGTATTTTGTCCAGTTGTATAGCCGATCGATGCCGCTACCTTGTTAGCAGATATTCTCAGTAGGCTTTGCAATCCTGTGGCACATATAGTTTTCCTCAGGTGACTTCTTGTGAGACGAAGTCTAGAAAATGCTCTCCGGAACAAAATGTGACTGGTAGGGCAAGGACATCGTCATGCGGAGCTGACTGAGTTTTGTATAAGAAAACAATTCATTTAATTCCAACTGACAATTTTCAACTCTTATTAAGCCATTACTTCCTCCTTACCTGTTTTTCTTGCCTTTGTTTTTCGTTGTATACCTACAGCGTTTTGTCTGTTGTTAACTCAATAAACGAATAGAGGCCTATAGGCTATATGATCATGAAGTTGTATGTTGTCTCTCAACAGTTTCTGGGTCTTGCTGGTGAATTACGTAAAACTGGGACAGTGTTTGTTTTTTAGGTCTAGGTGAATCGTATCGTATTGTATCAATGCGTTGTATTGAAGTCATTTAACTTGATAAGTTCATTCAGTTATGAAACAGTCAAGACAAGACTCGCAGTGGATGTGCGTCATGTGACAGTCAGGTAGACCGTAAACTAGGCCCTAGCTGTTATAAGGGCCTACGAAAACTCAAGACGATAAAACCGGAAGCGTGTATATGACGTGCGATCTGATGAAAAGTTAACTAGAATGTACAAGTAAGGAATGAGGTGGAGAAACAAGTTACACTTAGGCCTACACGGTAGAACACATTCAGAAATCAAAATGACAATATGAAATTTCATTGGAATCTTAAAAAAATTAAATGCTGTTGAAACTGATGTAGAGGAATTACACTGTTGCATAGACGCTGCATGGACGGCGTCCAGGCGGTGCTGCCTAATAAGACTTAGTGGCAGGACGGCGTCAAGCCTTGAAAATAAGTGGCTGGACGCCGTCCATGACCGTCCATGCACACTTTAAGCCCTGGGTATTACAGAATGTAATGACGATTTATGTAACGCCATCAAAAGCCCATGTGTCAGAGGCATTTATTTACTTTCCTATCTGTTATTATTAACGAGCAAGAGATCAAATGAAAAAAATAAATAAACCAATGAGAGAAGTCACACAAGTCTTTTTTCTTTAGTCGTGGAGGGACTGGGAGCGCTGCTGAGTAGGTTTCTTGAACGGGCGCTATATAAATTCTCATAGCGAATGAATGAAAAAAAAACTGAAGAAAGAAATAATGAAGAAAACATTGAATAAGTGAATGAATTTATGGATGAGAATTACTAGTTCCCGGAACCAGTCGCCAAGGAATTACCGACTGACTTGATAAGTTAGCGACTGACTTAAAGACTTAGTTGACTGCATGGCCGTAGAAGTTGAAACCAACTTATTTTCAACGCTATGTTTGCTGGTACGAACAGACGCCATTTTCGATTAAAATGATTACGTCTGCGTCATGCACCGTTACAGACATCACTAGGGTAGGTAGTATACAGTAAAGAACTGATGATCTGACATCGATTCATTGTTAGACTGTTAGTCTATTGCAATCTGCATGATTTGCACCTTAGAAGCAAGTTTTGCTCCTGTCATGCTGCTGATGCCTTCGTCCAAAGTGGAAACTCGGAGATCGCAATTAAAACAGTAAGCAAAATATTAATTGAACGAAGTCACTAAGCAGTCGATAGCTTAGCGATTGGTTTCGATTTGAGGGCTTAGCCGGGGGACTAGGAATGACTAACGAATGCACGAACGAATGAACGAACGTATGAACGAACAGAACGTATGAACGAACAAAGCACATAAAGAAAGCTGTATTTGGTTTGGATCGCACAAACAGTAGGCCTACAGACACATTAAATAGTACCCACATTCCTATCAATATTTATTTACTTCTTTGTATATCGTTATACTGAAATAATATTAGATTAACGTTCTTGTATTTGAGCGTTTTCAATTGCCTATAATAGCCTCTCGCCGAGAGGCCTGTCGCAGGTCAGATGCCAAGGGGCAGGTCAGTCCCTCGCACCTGCTCTGTGCCCGCGTACTAATGAATATACCCAGCTGTGGTAACCTGCATGAATGTTGCTGTGAATTGGAGAGGGAGAATTTATGTACGACAGGGTGTTTATAAGATGCAACTATACCCCTATATAGTTCTGGGGAGTATGTTTTCTGCACTTTTAAGATTGGCTGTTGGAACCCGGCAGAAATTGCAAGAAAGTCTTGTGCTGTATTCCAATGGGATGGAACTGGAAAAGGCAGTGACTTGTTCATTTAATTTAATTTCAGTAGGTAGTCAGACCAATGGAATGATTCAACGCAGTTTAAGCCTAAACTGACCGGGCGCTGGATGAGAGTAAAACAAACCTAGATGAATTATGTGATATTGCAAAATACAATGGCGATTATAGCGTTGCGCCATCAGAGCTCTGTCTCCTCTCTCTGTATTCTACTCTGTCTGCACTCTGTCTCCCTCTGTCTCTGTCTCTTTCTGTCTTTGTCTGTCTGTCTCTTTCTCCTTCTCTCTCTCTCCCTTTCCTTCTCTCTCTCCCTCTCTATCTGTCTCTGCCTGTCTCTCTCTCTTTTTCTCTTTTTTTCTTTGTCTCTCTCTGTCTGTCTCTGTCTGTCTCTGTCTCTGTCTCGTCTCTGTCTCTATCTGTCTATCTGTCTGTGTGTCTGTGTGTCTGTCTGTGTGTCTGTCTGTCTCTCGCTCTCTCTCTCTGAACATCGATTTCTGGACAACCTATTTGATACGACGCAGCGCTCGTGAACAGGTTGGCGCCCTGCGATTAGCTTTACAGTATCACTTTAGAAATTTAGAGTGTCGATTACGATTACGATTAGTTTAATTAATTTTCTATGTTTATTTACAAGGCTTTCAAAACTTTTCGGGAAACATTAGCGAAAAAAGTAGTAAGTTACAGGAATAATTAGAATTTTCACGAATAGCATACTGGCAAATAACACACTTTGTTAGCACAAGTTCCATTCTTGGGCTATATAATCAATACAACTGCACAATTTCTGATACCAATAGTAATTTCAAAATTAATTATTTTACCACTCATTTTACTCTCATTACAACTATAATTTATATACCGCTATAATTTTATTCAATTCCTTATCCCTAAAAGTAGTCTTGCTTGCATAAAAAATTGGTTTCGAAGCCAGAGGAACGCAGCATTATCCTAGAGCACGCGTCTGTCACAGCGGAAATGATTTTAACAACCCCACCCTTATAAAACAACCCCGCCCCTATTGAACACGTGACGGTGACGCCCTCGGACATCTGCGCGACCCTTAATCATAATTAGTGGGGCAATTGCTGTGACCTTTAACCCGCGCCATAATAGAAAGAAAACAAATGAAGCATGCTAATTATAGCTGGCGTCCGTCACCGTAACCAGGAGTTGTTTGCCTGGACTTCCGCTTAGCCCTTTCACCTCTCTGCCGAGGGTTCGAATCCCAGGAAGTGAGTGAGTGAGTGACTGAGTGAGT
Organism: Aporrectodea caliginosa; assembly: GCA_020284085.1. Classification (NCBI taxonomy): domain Eukaryota; kingdom Metazoa; phylum Annelida; class Clitellata; order Crassiclitellata; family Lumbricidae; genus Aporrectodea; species Aporrectodea caliginosa. The sequence continues at coordinate 3,217,272 of JACEVL010000021.1, read as the reverse complement.
GAGTGGGTGTGGGTGGGTGAGTTGATGGGGGTGAACGAGTGAATGAGGGAGTGGGTTGGTGAGTGAGTGAGTGATTGAATGTTGGTGAGTGATTGAATGAGTGAGTGAGTGAGTGAGTGGGTGAGTGAGTGAGTGAGTGAGTGAGTGGTGAGTGAGTGAATGAGTGGGTGAGTGAGTGAGTGAGTGTGAGTGAAGTGAGTGGGTTGGTGAGTGAGTGAGTGAGTGGGGTTGGTGAGTGAGTGAGAGTGGGCGAGTGAGTGGGTGAGTGAATGAGTGAGTGAGTGAGTGAATGAGTGGGTGAGGTGAGGTGAGGTGAGTGAGTGAGTGAGTGGGTGAGTGAGTGAGTGAGTGGGTTGGAGTGAGTGAGTGAGTGAGTGGGTTGGTGGAGTGAGTGAGTGAGTGAGTGGGTGAGTGAATGAGTGGAGTGAGAGTGAGTGAGTGAGTGAGTGAGCGAGTGAGTGAGTGAGTGAATGAGTGGGTTGGTGAGTGAGTGAGTGGGTGAGTGAGTGAGGTGAGTGAGTTGGTGAGTGAGTGAATGAGTGAGTGAGTAAGTGAGTGAGTGAGTGAATGAGTGAGCGAGTGGGTGAGTGAGTGGGTTGGTGAGTGAGTGGTGAGTGAGTGAGGTGAGTGAGTGGGTGAGTGAATGAGTGGGTTGGTGAGTGAGTGAGTGGGTGAGTGAATGAGTGGGTTGGTGAGTGAGTGAGTGGGTGAGTGAGTGGGTGAGTGAGTGGGTTGGTGAGTGAGTGAATGAGTGGGTGGGTGAGTGAGTTAGTGGGTGAGTGCATCCAGTTCTTGTTTCCAAGGATTTCTAAACCTTTTCCGTTGATCATCAGTTATTTAGTTTATATTTCTCTCAATTTTTGCACCGTATAAGTTAACCAGGCGAGTGTGTGGTGGGTGGCCAAAGGCGTTCCCCAGGTCAAAGCGGGACAAGGCCTGATTGGATGCTCACCCTGCAGCCTTCCTCAATCCTCGTTGCATCTGCTTTAATTGTTTACCGATTGACGATATAATGGGATGAAAGTAAACTCGGTGTAGTTGGCACATTAGTGTTCCCACTAAATCATAAATGCGCAAGACAGGTTATCACATTGTATACCATCACTCGCAGTTCTGTTATAATTGTGTTATTATCGTAATTCCAGCGTCAAGTGCGCGTACACTGTACAGGTGGTCCTTGAAAAGTTAGTTCGATAAATTCTTGGATGTTATTCAGTTCTACACTAAAGACTTTCAACTTTCCTCTACGATTCGATCTGTGATCTTAATTGTGGATATTTCAGTCTCTTCTCGTTGTCTTAAAAGACGTTTCTTTTTTCGCAGAGCTCTGCGCAGTGGGAGCGCCTCTGATTGGTTAGCCTATTACTGCGAGAGACGCTTTATAAATGGCTAAATACAATACAATACAATACAATACAATGCAATCATCATCATCATCATCATCATCATCATCATCATCATCATCGTCATCGGCATCGTCATCGTCATCATCATCATCATCATCATCATCATCATCATCATCATCATCATCATCATCATCAAGTAACGTATAAGATAAAGACAACCGAAGGATTGGTAAGAGTAGTCAGGGCAAATTCATGTGAAACAGAGTAAGGATAATGCAGGAAAAGCAAGAAAATGGAAAACGGTGAGAAATGGAAGGTGCGGCAAGCGAAGACTTAAGATCCCGCCGAGGCCTACCTGGAGGCAAGATCTAAGGCGAGGCATTGACGGCAAGGAAGGCAATCGCTCATTTATCGTGTCCACATCTGTCAACAGTTGTCCTCAGGTTGCGCTCGTCTGTGCGGTTGAAGGATTCTCCTTCGGCTGAAGCACACACTCGACAACAGCAATTTAAAAACCGGAATGGATTCCGCGGTCTGCTTTCTCGGCATACCACCCAAGAATTCTGGCATGCCGAACGAGTCAGCCGCGGCGTGGGTTGCGTCGACCGAGGGGGGCTTTGAGGAGGGGCGCTACCTGGGGCGAGACGGGTACGAGCAAGGACGGCAGGCTTTGCCTGGTTAGCGCCATCCGTCGTCGACTTAATTTCCCAATCTGTCCGTTGCCTAATCACTAACAAATCACTAACAAATCAATAACAAATCGGGCCCGGAATTCCTTCGTCGCCCGGTAGGTCAGAGCGGCTTTGATCTCGCCGCCTATACCAACGAGACGTTGAAAGTATATGCCGCCGCGGCCGACTGAGGAAGCAAAGCCTCGTTGAGCATCTCCCTGCACGGCTGGCCAACATCCGAAGCAGTTGCAGCGGCAGCAGCAGCGGCGGTCTGTGTGAGGCTGAATAGGAAGCGACGGCGGCGGCTAATAATAATGGTATTTTAATCACACCTGTTCGGAGATCAAAGACGCCGCGCCTGCGTGACGCCGATGGGAAAGGCGCCGAGCATCGATGACGGAAGAGTCTGCGAGTGTTCGCCGAACGTTGGCATTGGATTTGGAACCGGCGGAAGGCGAGAGATAAATCAAAGGCAGCGTTTCCTTTAATCCCATGGGATGCGCAGCTACAGCGCCGCTGCAGCGGAGTCAGGCGTCTCGGCTCATTTGCTGCACGGCTCGACCAACAGAATTTCTCTGAGGTGTGGTCCCAGGATGCATGCGGGTCTTAGTGACTGCTACTACGATGGCGCATATCATCGCTGGAGTTGGGGTTGTTTCGATTTAGAATTGTCTGTGTATTTTTGAACGTTTAGATGCAAATTATGCACTGCAACCAGGCCCGCCGGAGGACAAAAACTCAGAGGCCCGGGGACTTTGAGGGGCCCGGGCTGGGCCCAGCAATCAACTTATGAAAAATATTATAATCAGTTATAAAAGTTTAGGATTTAGGCCAGGCATGGGCAACTTCGTTTAACAGAGGGCCTCCCTAGAATTTTAAGGGCAGCTCAGGGGCTGTATGCTATGGAATCGCAGACTAATTTTTGCAGATTCAATTGCCCCAGAAAATGAGACAATATTAGTTTTATTCAAATTAAATATTGCAGAATAGGCTAACCGTTAAAACATGCATGGGCAACTTTTTTAACAGAGGGTCGCCCTAAGATTTTAAGGACAGGTCGGGGCCGTATGCCAATCTCGGGGCAAATAAATTTTTGCAGATTTATTTGCCACAGAAATTGAGACAATATTAATTTTATTCAAACTAAGCATTGCAGAATAGCCGTTAAAATAAATGAATATAATTTTTATGATGAAAATCTAAGTGTCATAATACCTACACAGTCCTCAGTTTTGTTCTGATGGCCACTCCCATCAAACAAGAAACTCAATTGACTTCTTACGACCACTCTATGGACATACTAATACTCGATTATTCTCTATTCAATGTATACAGTACTGGATCCCATTTTTGGAACGCTCTTCCTATATATGTTCAACGCCAACCGAACGCTATTTTGTTCAAACATAAACTCCGCCTTTATTTACTTGAAGACACGTCCTGAGTTTGCATTATTAAGGTATGGCTTCTGCTAACTTATGGTACTGAGCCCTTGGTTAAGACGTTAGCTAAGAGTCTTTTCTGTCTAGTTGTATTTACTTGGTTTTGCTGACTATTATTAACATCTTGCTTCCTATTCTACATAAGGGGCCATGGAAGGAGGGGTCCTCGACCCCTTATAAGTTCCCCTGTGTAACAGAATGACTCATTTTTTTGTAACCTCTCTATTACTTTCTTGCGAATTTACCGAATTGACATATTTACATACATGGGCCTACATCTTAAATATAGGCTATGGTGCTATTAGGATATTAGCTTTGTGCTGTGGACTCTTTTTTATTGTGGCGACATCTCTTTGTTCTACAGACACTATATATTATTACGTCATTTTTTTGTCTGTGGACAAGATAGTGACGTAATAATGATGCCAGGTCATTAATATTTGTTCTATGTAGCCTACTTCGTATTGTGACGACTTCTCTTTGTTATACAAACACTATTATTACGTCACTATTTTGTCTATGGACAAAATAGTGACGTAATAATGATGCCGGGTCATACATTCTTTTATGTACTTCGTATTGTGACGACTTCTCTTTGTTGCACAGTTTTGTTGCGTCACGTACAGTAACTTTGTTTATGGATTATTCAAGTTGCTGCTACGATAATAGCTTTGTATCATAATTGACTTCGTTATTATGACGACATCTCCTTGGTTTAAAACACTATTGTAACGGCATTAGCTATGTTTATGTAACTTGTTAGGATAATGGCTATTCCGTATAGTGACGACATTTTTTTGTTCTACAAACACTATTGTTACGTCATTAGATTTGTTCACGAACATGTTACTGTTAGGATGATAGCTTTATTACATGGACTTCTTATTAATTGTTATGACATATCTTTGTTGTATAATATATATATATATAAAACGGATAAAAGATTCCCAAGTCCCAGTACAATGCTAATAATTATGAAAGACATGTCAAGGGCCGGTTCAAAGGTCCCCAAGGGCCGGTCCGCGGGCCGTATGTTGCCCACCTCTGATTTAGGCCGATGCCTTTTAAAATATAATATTACGGACACTTAACTACAATAGTTGCATATATTAATATAATTTTGTAGGGTTGAACCCGCACTATAATTATTTCAGTTTGTTTAAACAAAATTTCTCATAAAGTTTAAGGATAGTTAGGGGCCCGTGACTGCTCTGCCTATAGGGGCTCGGAATTTATGTCGTCAGCTCTGACTGTAACTGCACGTAGGCCTATTATATGTGCATGCATATAATATTGTAATAGTTCATGTATGAAGGTAGGTAGCAGGCCCGATAGCGCATTGGATAACATCTGGCGTACAGAGCGAGAGGTACCGAGTTCGAGTCCCGTAGGGCGGATTTGCTTTGTAGGCTGCTATTAGCGCCGTTGTATTGCAGGCTGTCTGTTCTGTTAGTTGTTAAGATTGTTCAATTGCATAACATGTAAATGCACAGCGCAGTGCGTTTGTCAGGCGCTTGATTAAAGAAAAGATATTATTTTATTATTATTATTATTATATAATATTGTAATAGTTCATGTATGAAGGTAGGTAAGTATGCATACATGCTTGTATAGGCCTATATGTGCACATGTATGCATGCAGAGTTGCAGACCTATGTATACATAATTATGTAAATATGTATGCAGTAGCTAAATTGCTCATTCAGAGGTGGCGGATCTCCAACGTTTTCCAAATCTAAAATAAAACTTAAGAATATCTGGAGAACCTATAAAGGTATACTCGCTATTCGCTATTCTGAAAACATGGTGAAACACTACGTATGATCGATTATTGCAACCAAAAGCACATTTTGGTAAAGGGTCACCTGACTCACCTCCTTTAGGTGGTGGATCTCATAGTTCAGGTGGCGGGTCGCAAATCTGGGGCACCGTATCTCAGATCCGGCGGAATCCGGCTGTATTTAACCACTGTTATAATGTATGTATATAACTGGAAGCTTAATGTAGTTCTAAGCCTCTTTTATGTATACCTCTCAAAGCACTACGCCAGCAAAAGCTAAAGTGATGGAAAGTTCATTTAGAAAAATAGGTTCACCTATAGATAAGTAACTGAACGCTTTCAGATGAACTCGTTTGCTAAGATAGGCTATAACTGGAAATTCAACGTAAAACTACTTTGCCCAATTACCAAACAAATATATTTAAGTTTAAAAGTCCAGAGATGTAAATTTGCTCCTAGACCTTGAAGGTGGGGTACTAACTCATTCTCTTTTCTGATTCAATCGCTAATAATTCGTAATTCGTAATTACAAATTTATTTGGCGTCACATCAAGAGAAACTCACCAGAGGCGCTCCAACCATGTTCGTTTGACTAAAATTTAATGTCTAATCGTAATATCGTATGAGGAAGAATCGGGGAATTTCGAAGGCCATTTCAAGGGGCTCAGAATATGAAAAAGTGAGAGTACAATACCTAAGGTAAAAAACTTGGGTACTGCTGTATACCCCGTTATACACTGAAACTTCTGCCTCTTAGGTATTTATACATGAACTCTTCGAATGGATATCACCGCCAACATATCGCCAAATAGAAGGATCGTCCCTTAACCGTCCGGCATTTCTGAATAAAGCAATTTGGACTAATATCTATCGATCTATCTATGGAATTTATATAGCACCCCTTCATGATAACTAATCGGAGGACACCTATTATAGTCCCATCCAAGTCCCCCAATAATGTGGGTGCCAAACGGAGAGATCAATGAGAGATCAATGATTTCCTTGATCATCAGTTTAAAGACTCTTGCACGGACCATCAAAGTGCAAATCATGAATCACCGCTCTGCAGGTATACAGCGAACGGGTATAATACTATAAAGAATATACTTACCTACTTACTTATATACCATCTTGTCGACTGTGCTATGTACACTAAGTGGGGAAATACAGTTGGATTAATAAAGAATATACTTACTTACTTTCTTATATCTTTGGATTATATTATATACATTGATCATTGAACTCCGCCACTGCTCGTACTTTGGTAGTGCCAGTCCCAAGCCTGGACAAAGGAGGAGGGCGACGCTAATGATCTTTATTATCACACAGTGTCGTTAAACTGAAACTACTACAGTTGATTAGATTAGATGGAGCGAGGAATGAGTTGGTTCATTTGGCGCAATATGGCATCAACGAGTGACAGACAACCCGTTATACACAAGTTCAGTCGGCCAACATGTGTACTTGTGTAGCATACCCCTGATGACTTAACATCACGGAGGCCCAAGGCGAGCCGCCCGATCTGAGCAGAGGCTCCGCACCATTAAGATAGACAAGTCAACGGTTATCTGCCGCTCTGTTTACACAGCGAATTCACTTAGCGCACGATGAGAGATACGACCTAGACTTTATAAAAACACAGAAACACAGGCGTATATATATATATATATATATATATACATATATATATATATATATATATATATATACGGTTACCATATATATGGTTACTTCAAAGTAACTACTCGAGTTGCTGTTCTATCGGGATATCTGTAGTAGTCGAGTATTCTCAACGACCTATATAAAGTATGCGCTTGTTTCGTCTAAACGCTATACAGCCTGCAGTATTATATGGGGCCGACACGTGTAGGCTTTAAGTATTAAATTCAATAGTCTTAGATTCTAACAGCTATAGCATTTGCATACGTCAACTGTGTATGTTGGAACTTTTGTATTAAACTGATAATTTGTATCATTTAAATATAATTGTTTTGATTCCTTTAGTAAACGGTGTCAAGTTGATTGTGGACTGTATTACATGCATCACAGGAACTTCGATGCTGCTAAGTATGCATAGTAAGCATTTCAAAGGTAATCGTAATATGGCAGCCTGACTCAGAACTCCTCCGTCTGACATGACGCAGCGCTCGTGAATAAACGGGTGCCCCGAGTTTAGCTCTATAGTAGCTCTCTAGAAATTTCGAGATTCTGATTAGGTATACAGGTAAGGGTGAGGGAAGTAATATTGCATCCCTAATAACCGAAATAAATTAACCCCAATGGGATAGCTTGTAGGACACAGTAGCCGCGGAGAGGTTCATGCCACCTCTGAAACGGTTACTTACTGTATATATAATAGGAACCTTGAGCACAATTGCTCAACGCCATCGATTGATGCTTGTCCATTAGGTATACGCCTAGTGACGATTAATAAGTGCGTAATAATAATGATAATGATGGTGATGATATGATGAGGATGACGACGACGATGATGATGGTGATAATAATAATAATAATAATAATAATAATAATAATAATAATAATAATAATAATAATAATAATAATAATAATAATAATTGGTAATAATAATAATAATAATAATAATAATAATAATAATAATAATAATAATAATAATAATTGGTAATAATTACACTGCCGAGTGAGTTGCCGTTCCAGACAACCATCAGTAACATCTCCGGAGATTGTTTGGATCGCCTGAGGGATCATTAATACCTCTGGCAAAAAAAAATAGTAATAATAATAATAATAATAATAATAATAATAATAATAATAATAATAATAATAATAATAATAATAATAATAATAATAGCCGTTCCAGAATACAACACTTTTATAATTTCTAAGACCCTGGGGAATGAAGTACCTCAGGGCAAAAAAATAATAATAATAATAACCAACTGTAATTGATTGCCACACGATTGACATCTATATTTATATCTCTTCTGCTATGAATCATTACATATAAGATTTCTATAATCTGCCCATTATCTACATTCCAATACAATCACGTCGACCCCAATAAATTTTCCCGCTTCATTGCGCAGACAACATTTACGAATTCTTCCGACGTTTCGCGCTCAATCAACCGGAAATAAAGAATTGGATGTCGTCCTGTTATTACTTCCGGTTGAGCGGAGGGAAGTCTGAGTCGGCCGGGTGTGCGATTAACAGTGCGTGACAACACGCTTGAGTAGGAACGACGACACGGATGAATAGGTCAGACAAAAGACTTTTATATCGCAAGAGTCGTATTTCCGCTCATAACCGGTGAAAGATTGATGCTATCTGTGCACTCCTAAAATATAGTATCTGATAACAGCAGACATTATTATTATTGTGGCTATGTATATATGTATGTATATATGTATGTGTTTAGGCTTGAATGCTTGTGTGTATGTATGTATGTATGTATCTGGACTTTTGTAAAGGGCATTTAGGAACCCCTCAAATGGGTATACGTATGTATGCTTGCATATTTGCGTGCCCGATAGCGCATTGGATAACATCTGGCGTAGAGAGCGAGAGGTACCGAGTTCGAGCCCCGTAGGGCGGATATGCTTTGTAGGCTGCTATTAGCGCCGTGTATTGCAGGCTTTCTGTTCTGTTAGTAGTTAAGATTTATGTCTTCTGTCATTTGTGTTCTTGTCAATTGTTTCAATTGCATAATTGTACAATGTAACCGGTTGCGGTTTGTCAACCGGATGTATAAACGAAAATATTATTATTATTATTATTATTATTATTATTTTTTTTTGCCCCGAGGTATACAGGATCCCTCAGGGACTTAGAGATTACTATATGATGTAATTTGTCTGGAGATGACCCTACTCGTCGGTGATTATTATTATTATTATTATTATTATTATTATTATTATTATTATTATTATTATTATTATTATTATGTATAATCGCTGTATGTGTTCAGGCATATATGTGTATGTGTGTATGCATGTAAGTATATATAAAAGTAAGTAAGTAAGAATATTCTTTATTTGACTATCCCAGCAAACGCACCGTAGCTTACAGAAGAAATAAATAATACAAACACTTATGCAAAGTCATATAACATTCTCATAATAAAACTTCTTTTTGCAAAGGCATCAATTCTAGGTAGGGTGAGATCAGGTGGCCTTGGTCGCTTATTGTATGGAGTAGGCCTAACCTTACGGGGAGGGAGGAGGTCTTGAAGGACGTGACAAAGGTTTAATAGAATTTGTGAACAAATGTTTTGCATATATAATGAGCACAGGTGTTCTTTAGGTTGATATATATATAATGTGTATCGATTGTTAAGCGTTTTAGTCTTAGGCTTTAGTTGCGCTGTCGGCTCGTGGGCGCTTGGCCTAAAGTAGCCTAAACTTTGGCTGACGATAGATTCTCTACACGTGCAGTTAGCGCGCCAAAACTTAGAAACTGCTGATGACAGTGAATTTTGAAATATACAGTGTAGTACAGTTGTTTTAAGGCAAGAGTTGAGTTTGTTGTTATTAAACTGTGTTTGAAGAAAGAAAGAAACATTCAAAGAACTGTGTCAATTTAATTCTTAAACAGTTAGAAGTCGTTGAGCAATTTATATGTAGAGATAAGGAAAGTTCTTGAGGTAGGTCACAACTAAGAAAGAAAAGAGTTGGTGACATATTTGGTGGCAGCGGTGGGATTCGAAACAACGTCTGGAATTCGAAACAACGTCTGGGATTCGAAACAACGTCTGGGATTCGAAACAACGTCGACTGGTGAATACGCATTTGAATCATTGGTAAATCTACGACAACGAAAGCCTCAACGACAAAGGTATAAAAGTTTGTTGTTTTCAAACAAAGAACAATCCCTTGATACTTCAAACACAAAAGAAAACTCGTGTTTTCCAGAAAGGACAGCACTGAAGTAAAGAAGTAAGATGGAGAAATTAAGTGTCAAGAAACAAGCAGAACTGAAGAAGATGTCTTCTGAAAGATTAAAGCAGCGCTTGTTAAAGGCTGGTTTTGAAGAAGAGAAACTGAAAGATATGTCACGTGAAGACATGCTAGAAGCGTTAGCTGAAGTCTGGCTTAAAGAAGAAGCAGAGGAAGAAGAAGGTGCTGTCGGCGGTGCTGTGGAAAAGGTTACTGAGAAACCGCCTGGGCCTATGTCTATGGAGACGATGATGCAATGGATGATGATGACAAGACAAGAAGAGAAAGAAAGAGAGGAGAAACGAAGACAAGAAGATAAAGAAAGAGAGGAGAAACGAAGACAAGAAGATAAAGAAAGAGAGGAGAAACGAAGACAAGAAGCAGAGCGTGTGAGACAAGAGGAGAAAGAAATGCGACAGGAAGAATTACGTCTTCAGAGAGAAAAGGAAGAGAAGGCAGAACGTCTTCAGAGAGAAAAGGAAGAGAAGGCAGAACGTCTTCAGAGAGAAAAGGAAGAGAAAGCAGAAAATGTAAGACAGGAAGAATTACGTCTTCAAAGAGAGAAAGAAGAATTGCAAAGGCAGCAATTTGAAATTCAATTAGAGCAATTGAGAAAAGATAGAGAAGATGCTGAAAGGAGAAGATTAGAGCAGATGATTGAATTTGAAAAGGCGCGGAAAAGTGACGAAGAGATACGTCAGCAACAGATTGAAGAGAAGAGACTACGTGAAGAAGAAAAGGAAAAAGTACGAATTTCAGAGTTGGAGCGAGCAGAAGAGGTTAGACAAGAAGAACTGAAATTACAGAAAGAAAGCATGGAGAAGGCGGAAGCGGAAAGACAAGAACGTTTAAAGTTGGAACAACAAAAAATAGCATTAAAAGAAGCACAACTCAAAGAGGAGAAACAAAATAGAGAAGCACAAGAACAAAGAAGGCAAGAAGAACGAGAAGAACAGAAAAGGAAACAGGAAGAAAGTGAAACGATGGTTTCGAAAATAAAGAAAATTGGTGATGCCATGAAACACGTGTTACCTAAAATGCCAAACGATATGATGGAGGTGCCATTATATTTCGAAACGGTTGAGAATGCGTTTCGTAGTTTCAACGTGCAAGAACAATTCTGGGTGAAGTTACTATTGCCATTGATGACTCCGAAAGCTAGAACTGTTCTAAACAGATTGTCATTCGATGATTTAGACGATTATCAGGTCGTGAAACAGCACTTGTTAAAAGAATTCAAGTTGACACCGAGAGAGTACAGATCGAAGTTTATTGATGCGAAGAAGACAGCTGAAGAAACATATACAATGTTTACAGCAAGGCTGAAGAACTTGTTGAACTATTATGTGAAAAGTCGCAAAGTGGATAAGAATTTTGAGAAACTGTTTGATTTGTTAGTGGCGGATAAGTTGAAAGAATCACTACCACCAGGTCCACTACAGTTTGTGTTGTCGAAGGAAGGAACTGATTGTTACGAAGCTAGTGTTGTGGCAGACCTAGCGGACATTCATGTTAATAATCGAATTGGTTTGGCAATTCCGAATAAGACAAGTTTTGGTTTTGTACCCAATGTAAAAAGAAATCAACAGTTCACTCCAAATTTTGGTTTTCATTGGAAGAGCAATCAAGAAACAGGAAATCAGTTCAGAGGTGCAGAAGTGAAACCAAATTCTCCGGTTGTTCACGAGAATAGAGAGTCGATGATGACCAGACAACGTCAGGTATATAACAAATCACCACCAAGGTTTGTCGCGAGAGAAGGCAATGCATCGTTTACTCCATATAAGAGAAAAGAAAGCATCGAACAACGAGGTGCAGTGGTGAAACGTTGTCATAACTGCGGATCAGACAGGCATTTGATGAAATTCTGTCCAGTTCCTGTTACAGCCTCAAATTATGGAAAACAAGAAAATTCGAGGGTGAATCGAATTCAAGTGGTTGGTAATTCTGAAAGTCAAGCCACAGAACATCAGAACAATGAAACTGAAGTAAAGTCAGTGATGAAATGTCACCTTTCACCTGATATTCAGAAAGAAATTCTATTGCACAATGGAATGCAGAAAGAAATGGCTGGAAAAGATGAAAGTACAACATTGAAGAAAGTGGTATTGCAGTACGTCGAGGTAGAAATTCGTGGAACAGCAGGAAAAGAACCAATAAAAGTAAAAGCACTGATTGATTCTGGAGCAGAGGTTCCGGTGATTAGTGAAGAATTACTGGAAGGCATGAAGGTGGAGCAGATTGGAAAAGTGAACTTACAATGCGTGGCAGGAGATGCCATTCCTGCAAAGTTGGTGAAAGTTGATGTAAGGCTGTGTTGTAACGATGTGGAAGAAGAGGTAATTCCGCATAAAGTCAAATGTTCACTTACACCTTATGTGACATTGATGTGTGCTAGTATTGCAAAAATGGGAAGCACAGAAAGATTCTTGTTGCATCCAGAAATCATTGCAGAACTTAAAGCCGTGCCACAAGTGAAAATGATACAAGGAGATGTGCAAGCGAATGTAACGACGAGATTGCAGAGTCAGCGAAAGAAAGTGATAGAAGTCGAAGAGGAAAGTGAAACTGAAAGTTCAAGCGAAGAGGAAAACGAAAGTGATGATCAACAAAGTTTAATGCAAGACGGTATAACAGCAGAGATGAGTGAACAAGAGATGGCTGCATGCAAGAATGGTAATCTAAATGAAACGAAAGAGGATAATGATTGTGATGTGGCGATAGGAGATTTGTTTGAAGAAAATGAGAAAGATGAAGAACAACAGATGCAGATTGCAGACGCAAAGAAATTCGAAGAACAGCAGAGACAAGATGAATCATTGAAAGCATGGTGGACGTTAGCGCCAGATAAAGAATCTGAATTCTGCGTGGTAAATGGCTTACTGTACAAGAGATATCGAATATTAGAGCAAACGATATATCAATTGGTGTTACCAAAAGAGCGACGAATGAAAGTGATGGAGTTGGCTCACGAATCAGTATTTGGAGGACATCTTGGAGAAGAGAAAACTAGAGAACGAATAAAGTTGTCTTTTACGTGGCCAAAGATGAGAAGAGATATAGTGAAATTTTGCAAATCATGTGAGAAATGTCAATTAAAGGCAAGAAGTTTGGTGATGGACAGGGTTCCTATCACTCCAATTCCAAGAGAGGATGTGGCGTTTAGAAGAATTACGGTGGATTGTGTAGGACCAATCGAGCCAGCATCTGCTGCAGGTCACAAGTACTGTTTATGTATTGTCGATTCTTGCACCAGATGGCCTACAGTGTTTCTGTTGAAATCATTAACTGCAAAAGCTGTATGTGATGCTTTGATGGAGTTGTTCATGAACGTTGGTGTACCTTCAGTGATCACAAGTGACCAAGGAACAAATTTTACTGCGAGTCTGACAAGAGAATTTCTGAATTTAATGGGTTGTAGTCCAAGATTTGACACGCCAGGTCATCCAGAAGCAGCTGGATTAGTAGAAAGATGGAATCAAACATTCAAGAAAATGATCCATCATGTAATTGTTGACAATCCAAGGCAATGGCACAAAGTAATTCCGTTTACAGTGTGGGCATTACGAGAAGTACCGAATGCAACTACTGGAATTGCTCCTTATATGTTGGTGTATGGAAAGATTCCGCGTGGACCACTGGCAATTCTAAAAGAAAGTTGGACAAGAGAAATTAATTTACCACCTCATATTGGAATCCAACCAGAAAAGTACTTGAAAGACATGAAAGCAAATATGGAAAAAGCATTACTGTTTGCAGAATCATATACACGAGAGAAGCAATTACAGTATACGAATCAATACAACAAAAGAGCGAAACATAAAGAATTTGAACCGGGTGAAAAAGTTATTGTGTTGTATCCGACGTCAACAAATAAACTGATTTCACGATGGCATGGTCCATGTACTGTCATACAACGAAGGTCCAAGTACTCTTATTTGATTGATATGGGTGACGATTGTCGAAAGATAATTCACGCAAATAAAATCAGAAAGTACATTACAAGAGCAATGAGTTGTGGATTAATCGTTGAAGAAGATGAAGACTTTGGTTCAGTGGTTGAGTTGTTGACGAAGAATGACTTGCAAGATGAAAAGAATTCACTGAATCTTGATCCTGAACAGATTAGTCATTTAACATTATCTCAACAAAAACAATTGCTGGAAGTACTGAACAGATATTCTGATCGATTTTCTGAAAAGCCTGGACTATGTACATTGGTTGAACATGAAATTGAACTGAAACCGGAATTTCGTGAAAAAGAATTTATGGCTTACCGAATTCCACTCATCTATCGAGCAGAAGTTGAACGACAAATTAAAGAAATGCTTCAAGCCAACATTATAAAACCATCTTCGAGCAGAATGGCAAGTCCGTTGGTAATTGTTAAAAAGAAAGACGGTTCTCTGAGACTTGCCTGCGACTACAGATACATTAACTCGTTCACTGTGGATTGTAAATATCCGATGCCGATTGTGAAAGATGTTTTGCACAAAGTTGGAAAATCAAATGTGATCTCGATTTTTGATTGTCGAAGTGCTTACTGGACTTGTCCTGTTAAGCAAACTGATCAATGGAAAACTGCTTTTGTTACTCACAATGGACTGTACGAGTTTACTCGTGTTCCTTTCGGAATGATCAACTCAGGAAGAACATTTGTTAAAGCAATTAACATGGTTTTACAGCCTATAAATGAATTTGCTGAGCCCTATGTAGATGACATTGCTGTGCATTCAGATGACTGGAAGATTCATTTACAGCATTTAGATGCATATTTAATGCAAATGAGACTGCATAACATTACTCTGAACTTAAAGAAATGTATCTTTGGTAAGAGTGAGGTAAAGTTCATCGGTCATGTGGTTGGTTCTGGAACGATTCAAATGAATCCAGATAGAATTGAAAGTTTAATTAATCTGAAAACTCCAGAAACGAAGAAACAAGTTAAGCAATTGCTGGGATTTTTTGGTTACTATAGACAGTTTATCAAAGATTTTGCACAGATTGCGAAGCCTCTATCTGATTTGACAAGTAAACATGTTCCAGATAAGATTGATTGGACTGATAGACATCAACAGGCATTTAATTTACTTAAAGATGCTGTACGCTCTAAAGTTGTTTTATATGTTTTTGATGTTGGAAAACCTTTTAATTTGTACTGTGATAGCAGTGATTTTGCAGTAGGAGCTGTTTTAACACAGATGGATGATAAGGGAATAGAACGCCCTGTATCATTTATAAGTCAGAAATTGACTGACACTCAGAAGAGATGGGCAACTGTAGAGAAAGAAGCCTATGCTATTGTTTGGGCTCTAAATAAGTTGAAAGAGATAATAATTGGATCTAAAGTTCACATCTTTACCGATCACAATCCTTTAACTTATCTGACTGAATCTATGTCTAAGTCTGCTAAACTGGTGCGTTGGGCTTTAGCACTGCAAACTTTTGATGTAGAAGTTAATTATAAGAAAGGACGATTAAATGTTGTAGCAGATTGTTTATCTAGATTATAAGATTGTTTATTTTACTGTTTTGTATAGTATTAAGTTTATTGCCTAATTTAGTACATGATGATTTTGCAAATTTTAAAGTTTAATTTGCTCAATCCAAAGAAAGGGAAGGAGGTAATGTGAACAAATGTTTTGCATATATAATGAGCACAGGTGTTCTTTAGGTTGATATATATATAATGTGTATCGATTGTTAAGCGTTTTAGTCTTAGGCTTTAGTTGCGCTGTCGGCTCGTGGGCGCTTGGCCTAAAGTAGCCTAAACTTTGGCTGACGATAGATTCTCTACACGTGCAGTTAGCGCGCCAAACTTAGAAACTGCTGATGACAGTGAATTTGAAATATACAGTGTAGTACAGTTGTTTTAAGGCAAGAGTTGAGTTTGTTGTTATTAAACTGTGTTTGAAGAAAGAAAGAAACATTCAAAGAACTGTGTCAATTTAATTCTTAAACAGTTAGAAGTCGTTGAGCAATTTATATGTAGAGATAAGGAAAGTTCTTGAGGTAGGTCACAACTAAGAAAGAAAAGAGTTGGTGACAGAATTGAACGGAAAAGAGTAGAATCAGCTGTAGTTAAAACAGTGATTGTCAAAACTAGGAAAATCGGCAGGGCGGAAGCCTGAACGGGTCAATTTTCTCAGAATACCGTTAAGGCGTTTACGTTGCCCTGTTTGTATGTATGCATTGTATAGGTATGCATGTAATAATATATGTACCTATGTATGCAGGTATGTATGCAGGTATGTATGCACGTATGTATGCAGGTATGTATGTATGTATGTATTTATGTATTATGTATGTATGTTATATGTATGTATGTATGTATGTATGTATGTATGTATGTATGTATGTATGTATGTATGTATGAATCTGCATATGTACATAATTATGCACATATATTTCAGTCGTATATCTAAACAATAAATATAGAATAATTACTATAATTTCTCATTCTGTTCGCTCTAATGGGGGCCCGATAGCGCATTGGATAACATCTGGCGAAGAGAGCGAGAGGTACCGAGTTCGAGCCCCGTTAGGGCGGATATGCTTTGTAGGCTGCTATTAGCGCCGTGTATTGCAGGCTGTCTGTTCTGTTAGTAGTTAAGAATTGTTTCAATTGCATAATTGTACACTGTAATCATTCTGCGTTGTGTCAGTTTGAAATTAAACGAAGATTATTATTATTATTACAATTTTAACTGGCAGTCTTTCTTGCTCTTTCGCTTTTCTTAAAACCTGCTTCTTCTCGAAGGGGCCTTGCGCGCTGGGAGCGCCTCTGAATGGTTCACCCTACTAGAGACGCTTTATAAATGTTTTAATACAATTCAATGCAATAGCGCTTTTCAAGGACCGCATCACAAAAGCGCTGCCTATCACATGGTGCTCAAATCAAGAAATATAATTATCAGTGTGCAGCATTACAAATAACTCTGATCTGCGTTTTTAGTCACGCATAAAAAGTCAACACGACTGTCTGGTTACAAACCATTGCAAGCTGAATATGTGTGCTTGTCTTTAAGTACACTGCCTGACACTGTATGCAGAAGAGCATTCTGGCCTCATTAGCGTATCGGTATATATGGCGTTGATAGAACGATAATCCGACTGACATTAGACAGTCTAATGAAGACTTGAATTATTTTCATCATAACGTGGACAAATTTACAGAAGTTCTCGGATATTGTAATCGTGGCAAAGGGATTTTTAATGAGCCGTAATATGTAAATGGAGTTGCACATACTGAGATGCTTACCGATATTCACTAACATCAATAGCACGCTCAAAGGAAATGTAACCATGCACAACCCATCAGCCACTTCAAAGTCTATTATGTGCATTCTTAATTTACGAATGATGACAATAATAGTTTACACTTCACAGCTAACAAACAAAATTCACGTCGTAAAGTCTACTTACCGTTCACCAAATCTTATGCAGAATTCATCCAACTCTTTTACATCAAAGACCTGAGAATAAACTAAGACATTGGCTTCCAGCCTTTTTCCGAGCAAGGCATCCTAACTATAAAGCCATTCGGTCAATGGCACATGGCTCTTATTTCGTTTATTTTCTTCCAGTTCTTTATTTTAATGACAAACAACGTTTTTTCTTGTATTCAACCCCTGTATTATAATAGTGTTGCGACCATTTCCATACTATACTTTAAGCTTAAACAAATAATTATTTATCTATTTATGTCAGTAATGATAATCAGTAGTTTTCACATGCAGTTTTTAACAGAAAAAGCTGTAAAGATATTAGCCAGCCGCGGCATGCATCCGTAATGAGCAGGTGCACCGTGCACGGACACCCTTGGGAGCCGGGGTATACCTAGTTTGTGAAACACTGCTGACTATATAAGATATGACATCCAATGCATTTTAATATCCAAGACATTTACCTTCCCGAATGCCAACTGCATGTTGGCAGTAAACAATCGAAGAAATCAGCAAGGTCGTAAATTTATAGGAGCTAAATTTAATGTGGCAGAAATACCTGACCCAGCTCTCTACCATACCTTCCGGTAGGTGGCGAGGCTGCTTTTCTTTGTTGAACACCAAATATGCGAGTTAAACAACGCAGACACTGTGTGACTCTGTCGGTAAGTAAAAATTAGCGATGTCACGGCTCCAAGTTAGAATACAACGTTTTTAATTTACTTTTGCCACCATCTGGCAGTTGACTAAAAAAATGCCTTCCTACTTGACCAATGTATTATTCATGATCAAGACGGCCGTTTTAGGTCCAGTTTGTTATGTTTAACATAAGAAATTTATGAATTTTTATACAAAAGTGCATATCACGGCAAATGCTAAAATTCACGGGAAACGCCAAAATTCACGATTTCCGTGAATTCCGTGAATTCGTGATTTTCGTCTAGCCCTATTATACAGTTCACTGAATGACCGCTTAGGCGTCAGCCGCCTTCCTATCGTGTGGCGATAGACGAACAGGTAGAGAAAATGGTAGCTGATGGAATAGTAGAAGCCACTACTAGTGAGTGGGCCTCTAATGTAGTATTAGCCAGAAAGAAAGATGGGACGATGAGATTCTGCGTTGATTATCGGGGCCTAAATGAGAAGACCAAGAAGGACTCATATCCGCTACCGAGGGTAGATGAGTGCCTAGAATCGCTGAATGGAGCAAGTTGGTTTACAACGCTTGATCTCCGGAGCGGATATCACCAAGTAGCGATGGAACCCCGAGATGCTGACAAGACAGCGTTTGTCACGCGCAAAGGAGTGTTTCGTTGGAAGGTAATGCCCTTCGGGCTATGCAATGCCCCGGCAACTTTTCAGCGACTTATGGACATTGTATTGTCCGGATTAAATTTCGAAATATGTCTAGTATACCTAGACGACGTCATCATTTTCGCAGACAATCTAGAGCAGCATTTAGAAAGGTTAGGACAGGTGCTACGGCGACTGAGAGAAGCTAAGCTGAAACTGAAACCTAGCAAGTGTCGGTTACTTAGAAAGAAGGTGGAATTCTTGGGACACATAGTGACACCTGAGGGAGTAGCCGTAGATCCGTCCAAGGTATCCGAAGTGACGGATTGGCCAGTGCCGCAGAGACTGAGAGAGGTACGAGGATTTTTAGGCCTCTGTTCATATTACAGGAGGTTCGTGCGTAACTTCTCCTTACTGGCAGCCCCTCTATTTGAGTTAACAAGAAAAGGGCGTGCATTTGAGTGGAACGAAGGATGCCAGGAGGCTTTTGACAGTCTGAAAAGGATCTTGACTACGGCGCCGGTGTTGACATTACCACAGGAGCGAACCTTATATGTGCTGGACTGTGATGCTTCAGATATAGGAATAGGGGCTGTCCTGTCTCAGATAGTAGACGGTGAGGAAAGAGTGGTAGCATACGGCAGCCGCCTGCTATCCACTGCAGAACGAAAGTACTGCGTCACACGTCGCGAATTACTAGCGGTCGTGTACTTTACCAAGTATTATAGACAATACTTGTTAGGTCGGCAGTTTGTCTTAAGGACAGACCATGCAGCTCTTCAATGGCTGCGTAGAACACCTGAGCCAATGGGACAACAAGGTCGCTGGTTAGAGAGATTATCGGAATTTGAGTTCAGCATTGTACATCGGCCCGGAAGAAAACACGGTAACGCTGATGCATTATCGCGGAAACCGTGTCGGCAATGTGGCATTGCAGATGAGCAGAACCTGGTAGTCGCTACTCGAGAGGTTAGAGAAAGTATGAATGAAGCTGCCACGGAGGAGTCGAGTACTATTGTAGCTGCACAGAAGGAAGATCATGATCTGATGATAGTCAGAGGATGGATAGAAAATGTAGGAACAGTACCTGGTCTGGATGAAATACTGCAAGAGAGTGCCACTGTCAAGGTGTATTGGCATCAGAGAGAAAGCTTGTCAATTAAGGAAGGAGTTATATATCGTAAGAGACTCGACGGAATAGAGCAACTGCTCTTACCCAAGGCGCTTAGGGAGCCGTATATGAAGCTTGCTCACACAGGTGTGACAGGAGGGCATTTAGGTATTCGCAGGACACGCTGGCAGATCCGACGCCGTGCTTATTGGCCGGGGTGGTCGCGTGATGTGAGGCGATACTGTAGTTGCTGTCCACAATGTTGCCAGTATAGAAGGGGTAAACCTCCCAAACAGGGACCCTTACAACCCCTACCCACAGGTGAGCCCTGGGAAAGAATTAGTATAGATATAACGGGACCCCATCCAAGGAGCCGAAGAGGGCATATCTATATTCTGACAATGATGGATAACTTTACAAAGTACGTAGAAGCAGTGCCCCTTGCAAATCAAGAAGCGGCAACAGTGGCGAAGGCCTTGGTTGAGACAGTCATAGTACGGTATGGAGCACCTTTGCAAATCCTTACGGATCAAGGTACTAATTTTGAGGGGTACCTGTTCAAGGAAATGTGCAGATTGTTAGAAATAGATAAGGTCCGAACTTCCAGTTATCACCCCAGTGGGAACGGCCTTATAGAGAGGTTTCATAGGACGCTCAATGCCATGTTAGGTAAGGTAGTTAGCGGTCACCAGAGGGATTGGGAGGAATACCTTCCACACGTGATGGCTGCCTATCGTGGTTCGGTGCATGATGCAACAGGGTTCTCCCCAAACCGGTTACTCTTTGGAAAGGAGAACAGGGCTCCTTTGGATCTCGTGTATGGACGACCGTCAGAAGAGTGGTCCAGAGGCACCACTTACTCCAGCTATGTAGAAGATTTGGCGGAACGCTTGGAAGAATCCTATAGGACTGTGAGAGAAAATCTTCAGCGAGCTGCCGAGAGAAGGAAACATGAGTACGATCTCAGAGTTCGTCCTATCTCTTTCAAGGAGGGAGATAAAATCTGGTATTTCTCACCAAGACGATACAAGGGACGCAGTCCAAAATGGCAGAAACTATACCAAGGACCGATGGTAATCTTGCGTCAGTGTGGGCCAGTGAACTATTTGATTCAAGCATCAAAGAAGCAAAAGCCGTTTGTCGCACATGTGGACAAACTGAAACTTTATGCCTCAAAGACAACAGAAGAAGAAGAAGAAATGTCTCTTTCAAAGCCGCTGATGGATGAAGAAAGAGATGAAGCGCCAAGTACAGAGAGTAGATTACGGCGTTCCGTGAGAAAACCCGCCCGTTTTCTCGATTAAGAAAGATAACTGATTGCAAGACGATGCTATGACTTTTTCCTTTGAAACCCAGTACAGAACTATTGTCTGTCAATGCAACTGGAAGAAAAATATTAAAAAGTGCAGCATGAAACCAAAGGAATGCAGAAAGGAATGCAGCATGAAACTCAAAGGAATGCAGCATGAAACTCAAAGGAATGCAGCATGAAACTCAAAGGAATGCAGCATGAAACTCAAAGGAATGCAGCATGAAACTCAAAGGAATGCAGCATGAAACTCAAAGGAATGCAGCATGAAACTCAAAGGAACGCAGCATGAAACAAAAACTTAACCGGAAAGAAAAGGGACTGAAATTACTTGTGATGACGTCATAGAGGTTAGCCTGTAGCTATGGGCTACTCCACCAATGACGTCACTTAAACTTAACCGGCGGTTGATCGACTTCAAACGAACGTTAGAAGGTTTAGCAGAAAACAGTCAGAAACAGTAACATTATTCTGAACATTTCTTATGAAAACAGTTAGTGTTTTGAACGGTTATTTACTTTCCGAACATTCCTTCAAGAACAACTTCAGAATGTCCGAACGAAGATGGTTGTGCGACATCTGTGGAATCACAGCTACGACATTTGCTTCTCTGCAACGCCATGAAGCTCGTAGGCATTCACCAATGGTACGAGGAGTCTACATCCAAAGCCGCACTACCTCTGTCATCCGTGAGTCTGTCTTAAGTGAAACAGACTCAGAAACCATCATGTCTCTGCCGACGCCCAATGAAACTGGACTTGCTGACGAGTGGGTGCAAGGGGAAAATCATCAGGAAGAAGAGAGTGGCGATGAGAACGACGGCTGGTTCTGGCCTCTACCCGGTCATACCTTCGAACGTGAGTCTCTGCAAATTCAACATTCATCTCAGCTCAGTTATGCCTTATCGAGTAGCGCTGATCCTCTTTTACCTAGCGACCTCGACATCGCTGAGGCCGATTTTCCGTTTATGCCAGACCAGTCTCTTCCAGACTTTAACGCCTGGATGGATGACCTTCTGCCAAACCTTTTTCGGGAGCCAGCAAATGCCGCGGAAATAGCAGACGTCGTCCTTCATGCCCGATCTCTCGTTTTCCCTATGATTTGGGAGCAGTTTCGAGCGGTGTTACGAATGCGATTTCCTCTCAGCGATGAACAGATACTGTGGGGTGTGTTTAGAGGCTTCTCGCGCTCAGCTACTGAGGCTCCGAACTCCTCTCCTTCCTCCCATCTGGATGACGTAATCTGGCTTTCCAGTGAATCTGAAAGCCCATGAAAGAGATGGTGAAGAAGTTGAGCTTTATATCAAAGGCATAAATGAATGATTGTTCTTAAAAGTTGAAATGAGTGATTTTATGATCTTTCAGTTTAGGGCATAAATGTCTGATTTTATGATCTTTCAGTTAAAGGCATAAATGTCTGGTGTTATGTTGGATGAACTTAAAGTGAATTTAATAAAGCATAAATGAGTGAGCTTTATATCAAAGGCATAAATGAATGATTGTTCTTAAAAGTTGAAATGAGTGATTTTATGATCTTTCAGTTTAAGGCATAAATGTCTGATATTATGTTGAAGCATAATTGAGGGAGCTTTAATGAAAAGCGTAAATGATGGAAACTTTAAGTTGAATTTAATGAATGATAAATGAGTAATCTTATGTTGGTTGATTATTATGATCTTATGTTGACTGAACAGTTTAAGATTTTTTTAAGTTGAATCAATGAATGATTTTATTGAATGTTATGTGTGTAGTCAAAGGCACAAATGAATGCGTAGTTATCTAGACTTTGCCAGATAAGGTGTTATTATAAGGTAATTAAGGGTGTGTTAAGAATATTGTAACTGTTGCATTACAGTTTAAAGTATCTAAGAAATTTTGTGAGATCAGGAAGCTAATGATTTATGAACTTCATAACAGTGTGAAGGCTGTCTGAATAATGGTCCAATTGTCACGGTTAATTTAGATATTTGGGTGTGGTTCTTGTGAAAGTCCGAAGGGACTTCGGAATTGTAGTTGGAGGGGGATGTGGAGTCTCCTCCATTTTGTGTTCTTTATTTTCTTAAGGTTATTTAGTACTTAGATGAGGTCAGTTAGTACATACGCGAAAAGGTCGTCTAGTGCATTTTTGGTTAACCTTTGAGCTATTTTTAGCGGTTGGGTTATTTCGGTTAACTTGGGCGGTTAACCTTTGAGCTATTTTTAGCGGTTGGGTTATTTCGGTTAACTTGGGCGGTTAACATTTGGGCGATTTTAACCGGTTAATATGTGGTCTAATTGGGCGGTTAAATTTAGGATTTAACCAGGCATGATTCTTATGGGTTTTCTTGGTTAAGATCTTAGATATATTAACCACTGGTTCATGTGGTGGTAATGGGAGGTTAACTTTTAGAATTTAACCACATGCATTTCATTTCTTAACCGGCCTGTTTTCTTAACCAGAACTTCCTATAAAAGGGGTTCGGTTTTGTACAGTGAAGGATAGTTGGTTCTTCTTTTGGCCGAGTACTTGAGAGAGAGTCTTGAGTAGTAGTTGTTCTTAGATTCGTTGATGATTATTCTTCTCGTTGTATGAAGTAGACCGCTGCTGTCAGATTTAATAAACGTTGAACAGTTGACGCCGTCTGTTGATGACTTTCGTTGCTAC
Source organism: Aporrectodea caliginosa (assembly GCA_020284085.1). Lineage (NCBI taxonomy): Eukaryota > Metazoa > Annelida > Clitellata > Crassiclitellata > Lumbricidae > Aporrectodea > Aporrectodea caliginosa. The sequence goes on along the minus strand of JACEVL010000021.1, from coordinate 3,193,319 downwards.
TAAACCTCCTGACAGACCACGGGAGTGGATCCACAGGGACACAGCTGAATCGGAAGAGGGGTTGAAGGCATCCTGGTAGAGTCTGATATACCCCCTTCAGCAGAAGAAGACTTTTGCACAGGGAGGTTCCCCATGTCGCCTTTCTGGCACTGACAGAGGCGCCTATGAAGAGGCGCTGAAAGATCACTTCTGTGACGAGGCGCTGAAAGATCTCGCCTGTGAAGAGGCGCTGAAAGATCTCGTCTGTAAAGAGGCGCTGAAAGATCTCTTCTGTGACGAGGCGCTGAAAGATCTCCTCTGTGAAGAGGCGCTGAAAGACCTCGTCTGTGAAGAGGCGCTGGATGATGTCGCCTTTCTTAGAGGCACTGACAGACCTCGCCTATGAAGAGGGGCTGAAAGATCTCGCCTGTGAAGCGCGCGCTGAAATATCTCGCCTGCAAAGAGGCGCTGAAATATCTCGTCTGTGAAGAGGCGCTGAAAGATCTCGCCTGTGAAGAGGCGCTGAAAGACCTCGTCTGTGAAGAGGCGCTGAAAGACCTCGTCTGTGAAGAGGCGCTGGATGATGTCGCCTTTCTTAAGGCACTGACAGAGCGCGCCTAAGAAGAGGCGCTGAAAGATCTCGCCTGTGAAGAGGCGCTGAAAGATCTATTCTGTGAAGAGGCGCTAAAGATCTCTTCTGTTAAGAGGCGCTGAAAGATCTCTTCTGTTAAGAGGCGCTGAAAGATCTTGCCTGTGAAGAGGCTCTGAAAGATCTCGCCTTCTGTGAAGAGGCGCTGAAAGATCTCTGTCTGTGAAGAGGCGCTGAAAGATCTCGCCTCTGTGAAGAGGCGCTGAAAGATCTCTTCTGTAAAGAGGCGCTGAAAGATCGCCTCTTCTGTAAAGAGGCGCTGAAAGATCTCTTCTGTAAAGAGGCGCTGAAAGATCTCGCCTGTAAAGAGGCGCTGAAAGATCTCTTCTGTAAAGAGGCGCTGAAAGATCTCGTCTGTAAAGAGGCGCTGAAAGATCATCTTCTGTGAAGAGGCGCTGAAAGATCTCGCCTGTCTGTGAAGAGGCGCTGAAAGATCTCTTCTGTAAAGAGGCGCTGAAAGATCTCTTCTGTAAAGAGGCGCTGAAAGATCTCTTCTGTAAAGAGGCGCTGAAAGATCTCGTCTGTAAAGAGGCGCTGAAAGATCTCTTCTGTGAAGAGGCGCTGAAAGATCTTCGTCTGTGAAGAGGCGCTGAAAGATCTCTTCTGTAAAGAGGCGCTGAAAGATCTCGCCTGTAAAGAGGCGCTGAAAGATCTCTTCTGTGAAGAGGCGCTGAAAGATCTCTTCTGTAAAGAGGCGCTGAAAGATCTCTTCTGTAAAGAGGCGCTGAAAGATCTCGTCTGTAAAGAGGCGCTGAAAGATCTCTTCTGTAAAGAGGCGCTGAAAGATCTCTTCTGTGAAGAGGCGCTGAAAGATCTCTTCTGTGAAGAGGCGCTGAAAGATCTCTTCTGTAAAGAGGCGCTGAAAGATCTCTTCTGTAAAGAGGCGCTGAAAGATCTCGTCTGTAAAGAGGCGCTGAAAGATCTCTCTCTGTAAAGAGGCGCTGAAAGATATCTTCTGTGAAGAGGCGCTGAAAGATCTCTTCTGTAAAGAGGCGCTGAAAGATATCTTCTGTGAAGAGGCGCTGAAAGATCTCGTCTGTGAAGAGGCGCTGAAAGATCTCGCCTGTGAAGAGGCGCTGAAAGATCTCGCCTGTGAAGAGGCGCTGAAAGATCTCTTCTGTGAAGAGGCGCTGAAAGATATCTTCTGTGAAGAGGCGCTGAAAGATCTCTTCTGTGAAAGAGGCGCTGAAAGATCTCTTCTGTAAAGAGGCGCTGAAAGATCTCGCTTGTGAAGAGGCGCTGAAAGATCTCGCTGTGAAGAGGCGCTGAAAGATCTCGCCTGTGAAGAGGCGCTGAAAGATCTCGTCTGTAAAGAGGCGCTGAAAGATCTTCGCCTGTGAAGAGGCGCTGAAAGATCTCGCCTGTGAAGAGGCGCTGAAAGATCTCTTCTGTGAAGAGGCGCTGAAAGACCTCGCTCTGCCCGTGAAGAGGCGCTGGATGATGTCGTCTTTCTTAAGGCACTGACAGACCTCGCCTAAGAAGAGGCTGAAAGATCTCGCCTATGAAGAGGCGCTGAAAGATCTCGCCTATGAAGAGGCGCTGAAAGATATCTTCTGTGAAGAGGCGCTGAAAGATATCTTCTGTGAAGAGGCACTGAAAGATATCTTCTGTGAAGAGGCGCTGAAAGATCTCTTCTGTGAAGAGGCGCTGAAAGATCTCGTCCTGTGAAGAGGCGCTGAAAGATCTCGTCTGTGAAGAGGCGCTGAAAGATCTCGCCTATGAAGAGGCGCTGAAAGACCTCGTCTGTAAAGAGGCGCTGAAAGACTTCGCCTGTGAAGAGGCGCTGAAAGACTTCGCCTGTGAAGAGGCGCTGAAAGATCTCTTCTGTGAAGAGGCGCTGAAAGACCTCGCCTATGAAGAGGCGCTGAAAGATCTCGCCGATTGCCCTCTAGCATTAACGTCGCCATTAATTATATGAATATGCATGAGGCTGTGTCACGAAATAATCTATACCTTCAAAACTGGATTGGAACGCGAAATTTTAGAAATAAAGGGATGGGCAATTTGGACATCTTACCTCGCATGGGCGTCCTGCCCCACTTCCCCCTAAGTTAAGTTTCATTTGTGGGTTTTCTTAAGAATCTTTCCCAATCAGTTAGCCTACAGATGCAGTAGGCTAGGCCTATATATCGTCGTCTGGGTAACACCATAGGTTTCCAGTGTAATCAAGCAAGTAAAGGTAAAGTCCATAACCAGTGACGTAACTAGGACTTTTCGGTTGGGAGGGCTTTAAGCCCTGAACATGGCGAGAGCGGTAGCCCGAGCCTAAGTGGGGCAAAGGGCTTGATTCATTTTGGGGGTTTCAGCTTCGTTACTTAAGCCCCCCCAAGCCCAACGCTAGTTAGGTCTACGTCCCTGTCCATAACAAGTCATGTAGTTCTTTGTAATTGCGGTTTCAGTTATAGCAGAAGTGACTATTGTCCCAGTAATCTTTCAACATGTTCAGATTACGTAAAGGATTCATAAGACTGTATCAAATCGCTGTAAACTTTGTCTTCACAAAGTAAAAAATCTATTTTTAGTTAATTGTATAGTTCTTTGTTGATTCTGTCTGTTTCTAGTCTACGTTGGTTGCTGGAACTTTGCAGCTGAGCCAATTTAAAAAACCAATTGTAATTAGCAAAGAACAGATGTAAAATGTTATTATTTTTAACCAAAAAGATGATCCCAAAATGGACAAACCCCTAAACAATTCTTACCCTGGGTACGGGGTGCAGGCGTGCAGCCCATCCCCAGACCCCTCCAGTAAGAGGTCTTCAAAACTGCGTAATTTTGGGAAACCCTGGTTAGGCCACTGTTCCGAACAAGTGCTTCAGTGGCGTCTAATCCCTCCCCAACTGGAATGGGAGAACAACCAACCCCAACCCCCACTCTGGCCAATTGTATTCATTTTCGTATTGCAGGCCGTTATATTATCGGAAATCCCCCAGTTTCTGTTCAAAACGTTAACGGGTTTAATCACCCCACCCCACCCCAACTTGGGGGAATTTAATACATCGGTTGCCCAGTGAGGCAAAGGCGCCTGGGTAGAGATCAGTTTACCGGTCATAAATCATTGTGTGTCTCTCAGATCTTAAGAGGTGCATTATCACATCCTTAATTTGCAAAATCGTGAGGCGACACAGTTTTGTGAAGGGCAATAGGATCTTAAGCAAACATTATATTATATTGTACAAATCTTTAATAGCACCTTAGCTGCGGGACGTCTCCTTCGTTTCCGGTGATTAATTATCTGCGAACGATCTACTTGAAGATAAAATACGCGTGGGCGTCGGCATATGGGCGCCCGCACATATAGGGGCAAGAGGGGGCACTTGTCCCCTCCCCTAGAAAATTGACATCTATTTTTTAAACTAGGGCCTACTACTTTTTAGTGTTTAGCAAAATTCTTCGCACTGAAGCACTAATGATACTTATGATACACAAAGTGAAAACTGAGGAATTTAACTTAGCTGCAGTATTGACGAGCGGTGCTCGTCATGAATAATTATCTGTTTGCTGTGTGCCCTTAAGACAGTCAGTCACCTCTATGTTTAGTGTGGCACTTACGGTAGGCCACTGAATAATATTCAAAGCATAGGCACATGAAAGTAAGTACAGTATATTCCGCAATGCTTGGACTACTATTGGGGTGCTCTGTTTGTAAAGGTGCTGCTAGTGCCAGAAGTGCTAAATGGTCTTGTACGTTTTTAGGTGTAGGCCGACATGCAGTTGTTTTATCACAGATGTTTTGCAGTCACTTAACTCACTTTTAACATTTTATTGTGATAACATTTTTGCGATCACTTTTTCCATTTTTACATGGCTGCGAATAAGTTTACTAAATAACAAGTGCCTCGTATGTTAGAACATAGCGATTATAGTGTCGTGCTGAAAATAAATGAACAAGAACAGCAATGATCACCGAAACATAATAGTTTTATTCATACTATTACGAATTATAGCAATTGCAACATTGAATGTTGCACAGAAACTACAATGGCAACAATGACAAAACTTTTACATCTGCATGTTAGCTATCGTCCCCTCACCCAAAAAGTTGGACATCACTGCATTTCACAGGGAGGAACCTGAAATCCTGGCGCCTCCACTGACGATGGCAAAATTAACAAAACTTATACATCTGCATGTTACCTGTCGGCACACGGGGCTTTGCTAGCCCTATGACCGCTCGGCAGCTGAAGGGTTAAGTAAGAATAACAAAAATTCTAATGATACTTACTGTATATATCCAATGTCGTTTTCTACAGTTATGATGAAAGATACCCATGCTCTTAATTTCCTGCTTTGCATTATTCAAGCTCTTGCTAAAAGGTTTAACCGTGACCATGTATGTGTTTGTCCCCTCCTGCAAAAATCTGCTGGTGACCATGGACGTCGGTATCGTATCTATTATTGGCCCAAGATCCTTCCATCTTGATATAGGCTAGGCCTGTGTGTTCTTCCTTACTGTATCAGCTACTTGACCTGTAGGTCTACTATCTCTATTCTATCTCCGCACCTAGGAAAATTAATTATGGTATACGGCGTTGCTGTTAAGTCCTAGCGACACAGTCCGAGAACTGTTCAAAGGTTTCTTCTTTCAGTTGAACACACAAGAAAACCACCTGTACACTGTGTACAGGTCAACTGTTCCTTTTCATTTCCGGTCTTCAAAAGACAAACATATAAGTATGTACTGAAGCCCTGCATTCCCTCTAAAGAATGGTATACTTGTTGAACACACAAGAAAACCACCTGTACAGGTCAACTGTCCTTTTTACACTAGTTCAACACAAATCAACTCTGTGTGCTTTCCACTTGTAAGTTGTAACGAATTTCAAATCGATTACAACAGCTCGCCTAAATCTTTCGAGCGCTTCACGGGCGATTAAATACAGACACCTGAAAGACTATCTTATTAGATATTCAACGTTTAACGCTCAACACCTGTTCAACCTAGCGCATACACTGCCGCATTATATCACTCCCATTACCATTATACGTGTTTATATATTGACTGCTGTCAATCAAATGCCCATACTCGAATGCTATATTTTTAAGCTAATAAACATATAGACTAATCTCACCTACATGTCACGTACTGCTATCGTTTTAATTATTAAACAACACGTTCACACTTCACAGCCCATCTTTGGGAATGCTTCAGTCGTCACAGTTTGAAATTGGAACAGAAAGAACAGTCTCGTCATCCCATGTTTTAGTCCAAATTGCTTCTCAAAGATTTTTGAACAGTAGAAGTTGCATGCTTGCCACTAGATCGATTGATAACACGTAGCCTACGTGGTGTAGCTGTACTAATTAGTAATTACAATGGTATTAAGTTTATTTCTGTCTCCAACGCCCTAAAAAGCAATCTCCGGCGGCTCATTTTTCTCTAGATCTAAAGCGACTCACTTTCTCCAGCATGTGACTGTTTAGAGTTAATATCCGATTAGATGTAAATCCAAACTTCTGTTGCATGTTGTGTTGAAGATCGTCTGCACGGATTGGGGGGGGCAGTGGCCGATTAAGAATTTTACAAAGTGAAGGCAATCTCTAAGCACGGCCGTACCTAACTGTAGAAAATTTGGACAATTCAAGGTCACAGTTTGGTGACCTTGTTTGGCTTCACAATCCACAACCAATGCTGACATGTTGACTTCCAATTCTCTGTAAACCTTAGTCGCGCTAAAAATTAATGATTCTTAGCTATAGTCTTATAGAGCCAAAATTTGGAGTAAAAAGTCCCTTTTAGCCACCAGATTTCTTAATGAGGGCCGTATACCTTCCCTGTCAGCATGTCCACCTGGAGCCCATATGGTGCACATTTCCACGTGGGATCCGTAAAGGGTTATAAATTAACAGATTGAGTTAATTGTTGAAGGTCAGCCTTCGTAGATGAAACGATTTGTCCGGTTTCTTCGGAGGTTTACTACCCGGAGGTAGGGGTATCAGCCGCAGAAGGCGGTACTTGCGGCCAGCTACCTTCTCAACATGTACCGCATTTGCGGTTGAAGGTCTTACTTCACTGAAGCGTAGCTGAAAAACTAGACCTGCCATCCAAATTTCGATTTCATATTTGAAACCAGCATCCAAAATTTAGCTAAGAACAAGCACAAAATCCTATTCTTCATACATTTTTAATATGAGTTGAGAGTTCGCAATTGTGTAGAACCTCACCTATGCGTATACCTAAAAATCCTGACGTGCTAGCCAAATTTCGATTTCATATTTGAAATCAGCGCCCCAAATTTAGCTAAGAACAGTTCTAAAGATCTGAGCAGCAAACAAAAAATATTATTTTGTTGGTCAGTGTAGTATATAGGCTTATGAAACCTGATATTCCGACTTCTTTCCTGCAATTGTTTGATGCACTTACGACATAGATTTGACATGGCATAGAAGTGGGATATACCATATGGCTCTACCATATGTAGGACATATACAGCCCATAAGGGCAAAATTGCCATATGGTTAACATATGTTTATCATATGGCTTTGCTGTTGGGGGGGGTTTCGCCCCCTAACTGCGGCTCAGCCCCACCCAAAAAGTTGGAAATCACTGCAAATCACAGGGAGGAGGGGACAAAAGGGAAGAGCTTGGAGCTTTAGCCCCCAAACCTGAAATCCTGGCGCCTCCACTGACGATCGATGGCAAAAATAACAAAACTTATACATCTGCATGTTACCTGCGGCACACGGGGCTTTTCTAGCCCTATGACCGCTCGGCAGGTGAAGGGTTAAGTAAGAATAACAAAAATTCTAATTATATCTACTGTGTATATCCAATGTCGTTTTCTACAGTTATGATGAAAGATACCCATGCTCTTAATTTCCTGCTTTGCATTATTCAAGCTCTTGCTAAAAGGTTTAACCGTGACCATGCATGTGTTTGTCCCCTCCTGCAAAAATCTGCTGGCGACCATGGACGTCGGTATCGTATCTATTATTGGCCCAAGATCCTTCCATCTTGATATGGGCCTGTGTGTTCTTCCTTAATTACTGTATCAGCTACTTGACCTGTAGGCCTACTATCTCTATTCTATCTCCGCACCTAGGAAAATTAATTATGGTATACGGCGTTGCTGTTAAGTCCTAGCGACACAGTCCGAGAACTGTTCAAAGGTTTCTTCTTTCAGTTGAACACACAAGAAAACCACCTGTACACTGTGTACAGGTCAACTGTTCCTTTTCATTTCCGGTCTTCAAAAGACAAACATATAAGTATGTAATGAAGCCCTGCATTCCCTCTAAAGAATGGTATATTTGTTGAACACACAAGAAAACCACCTGTACAGGTCAACATTACTGTCCTTTTTACACTAGTTCAACACAAATCAACTCTGTGTGTTTTCCACTTGTAAGTTGTAACGAATTTCAAATCGATTACAACAGCTCGCCTAATTCTCTCGCGCGCTTCACGGGCGATTATATACAGACACCTGAAAGACTATCTTATTAGATATTCAACGTTTAACGCTCAACACCTGCATGTTCAACCTAGCGCATACACTGCCGCATTATATCACTCCCATTACCATTATACGTGTTTATATATTGACTGCTGTCAATCAAATGCCCATACTCGAATGCTAATTAAGCTAATAAACATACAGGCTAATCTCACCTACATGTCACGTACTGTTATCGTTTTAATTATTAAACAACACGTTAATTCACACTTCACAGCCTATCTTTGGGAATGCTTCAGTCGTCACAGTTTGAAATTGGAACAGAAAGAACAGGCGGTCGTCCCATGTTTTAGTCCAAATTGCTTCTCAAAGATTTTTGAACAGTAGAAGTTGCATGCTTGCCACTAGATCGATTGATAACACGTAGCCTACGTGGTGTAGCTGTAGCCTACTAATTAGTAATTACAATGGTATTAGTTTATTTCTGTCTCCAACGCCCTAAAAAGCAATCTCTCATTTTTCTCTACATCTTCAGCAACTCACTTTCTTCAGCATGTGACTGTTTACACTTAACAGTTAATATCCGATTAGATGTAGAATCCAAACTTCTGTTGCATGTTGTATTGAAGATCTTCCGCACGGATTGGGTGGGGGCAGTGGCCGATTAAGAATTTTACAAAGGGAGGGCAATCTCTAAGCACGGCCGTGCCTAACTGTAGAAAATTTTGACGATTCAAGGTCACAGTTCAAGGTCACAGTTTGGTGACCTTGTTTGGCTTCACAATCCACAACCAATGCTGATTTGTTGACTTCCCATTCTCTGAAAACCTTAGTCGCGCTAAAAATTAACGTGATTCTTAGATATAGGCTTATAGGGCCAAAATTTGAAGTAAAAAGTCCCTTTTAGCCACCAGATTTCTTAATGAGGGCCGTATACCTTCCCTGTCAGCATGTCCACCTGGAGCCCATATGGTGCACATTTCCACGTGGGATCCGTAAAGGGTTATAAATTAACAGATTGAGTTAATTGTTGAAGGTCAGCCTTCGTAGATGAAACGATTTGTCCGGTTTCTTCGGAGGTCGACTACCCGGAGGTAGGGGTATCAGCCGCAGAAGGCGGTACTTATTGCGGCCAGCTACCTTGTCAACATGTACCGCATTTGTGGTTGAAGGTCTTGGGACTGCTGGGAGCGGTAGAGCCTGACGATTGGCTGGGCTGCCCAAGGTTGCCGTCTTGTGCCCCGTAAGTGGTGGCGGTAGAGGAGGACGCGTTGATATTGAGTAGTCGTTGCGATTGTTGCCCCACGTGGCAAAACCGTTTCCAGTTTTCAGGTTATGGGTTTCAGGGTTTCGGTTCAATGTTTCGGTTTTGAGGTTTCGAGTACCACTAGTCTTCGTGTTCCCACTTGTGGTCGAGGTGTTTAAACTTCGGTTTTGAATTTCACTTTTGATGTTCGGCGCACGAATGTCTAGTCTCGGTATCTCCTGCGACGGTTTGTTGTCGAACTTTGAGATGAGAGACTTGAGGTTGCTGGCTCCACCGCCGCCGCCGCCGCTGAATCCAAGGCTTGCTTTGGCTGCTGGACCAGGTGGTGATGGAATCTCATACAGTTCGTCGTCAGCATCTCCAAATGATGACGTCATTTCGGATTTTCAAAGACCACAATGGCTGAAAATAAACAAAACCCATCTGGTCTCAGGATTCCAAACAGTATACAGCATATAGTCATCTATATGTTAATATCGTTGGCCTATGAGACGAAGGCTTAGGCCTGTACAAGGCCAGGGTCGGATTAAGACTTTCGGGGACCCTAGACCAAGAGCCGGGTTAAGACATCCGGGAGCCCTAACCCCAAAGCAAAGCCAATTTGCAAAGTAGGCCTACGGGTATCGGAACACATGCAAAGTTCTAAACATTCCTGAACATGATAAGATATGTTCTTTCTAAACGAAATATAGGCTTGTACAGACTGTGAGTTTGAGCCTGTAACTAGGGTCAGTAGTCAGTAAGTAAATATTAACTATAACTAACTAGTTTTGAAAAATGTTTCAGAGTAAAGCGCTAAATTATTAAAAAATTATACAAGAGCAGGAATTTGCTACAATAACTTGATTTAATTTCTCCAGATTTGGGGACCTTCAAATGTATACGTTGTGGAACTTGTGGGCTGCATGTGGGGGCCGGTGGGCCCTATATAAGCTACGGTTTATAGTTGGTGTATGCCTTAATCGGGCACTGTAGCCTATATGACCATGTAGCCTATTAGATACGTTGGTATCATCGCAACTTTTCTCGGCCTCCAGTCCCCTCCTCTCTAGCTCTGAAATTCTGCAACAGCTCCTTAATCTATATGCTGCGCCAGGTCTTTGGAATGAACTCCCAACAGATCGCCACTTGCAGCAGTGCGCTTAACCTTCTCTCGTGCCTGTCAATATTATCATCTCTCTTCCGTTTACCCTCTCCAGCAGTAGCGGCGCCAGGATTTCAGGTTTGGGGCTAACACCCCAATTCCTTCCCTTTCTCCCCTCATCTCTGGCATTAGCCTATTAGATACGTTGGTATCATCGCAACTTTTCTGGCAGTGATTTCCAACTTTTGTTTGGGGGGACTGAGCCGCCGATATGGGGGACTTCAGCGCACCATAGCCCCATGCTGGCGCCGCCACTGCTCTCCAGCTGCATGCAGCCGTCTTAATTTCCACTTGCAACTGAAAACCGAACTCTTCCAGATGTCCTAACCCTGCAGATTCTACTCACAACCATCAACGATTTCCACCGTAACACCATGCTAGATGTATCCTTGGTTTGGCCTCCCCGGATTCTGACCTGGCACCGGAACGGACCAAACAACAACAAAATTTAGACTTGATTTGATACCGGTAGCCTATATATATAGCGTGAAAATAAGGCTGATCTCCCTGGCGTGTACTATAAAATTTTATATATATATATAGGCCTATTAGATATTAGGCTATATAACTTTTGTATGGCGATTAGAAATTTACATTACATTACCCTGTAATTATCTTACATTACATTACATACGTAGTTAAATTTGTTTCCAGTTATACCACGTCATATGCTACCAATGGAAAGTATTGCGATTAGTTGAACCTGTCAAAAACATTGAGTGTCGTCTGTGTCCACACTAAGTCTTGTCCCAGAAACCTCAACTGATAAGTGCGAGGCGAGACCCAAGACTGAGACGTTGGTATAGGCCTTCGTAGGCCTACGTCTCGAAAGTCGAAACCGTATACCGACACTAAAACCACATACTAATAGGCTGAATAGTATTGCGATATATTCCATCTACTTACATTGTTTTCTAAATTCTAAACAGAGAGCCGAATTTTGCTTTCACCTATGATCCTAGCTGGGTGTAGATCGAATCCACATTCAGGAAGTCCTTCGATCAAAACATACGAGAAACTTAGTAGGCCTATAAGACTGCTTGTCGGTATTATAGCCTTTTATAGGTATCGTACAATCTTTCAAGGTATAACGTCTCGAGACAAGTCGATTTCACAGCACACATATTAATGTGGCTAGATTGATCGTATATATATATATATATATATATATATATATATATATATATATAAGCATCAGCTGCATTGTAACAGCTGGAATACGAAGCTTGCGATGCATCATCTGTATGTATGTAGGCCTACGTATGAGCACTTGTTATAGCGCCCCTTCAGATTTCTCCTCAGAGGCGTTCCCGACTATACAGCGCGGACACTGAATCGGAGTATCACGCCGAAGCGCATGAGCAATTGCGAGTGAAGGACTTGCCCAGGGTCCCTACGCGGCGGCTTGAGGTGGAATCGAACCCGCAACCCTCCAGCTCCAAGGCACCGAACATACCCCTACACCACCGCGCCCCACAATATATATTTTGTATATATATATACATATATATATATACGTAAGTATTTTCATGCATTATATATATATATGTCTGCATGTAAGTATGTATGGATGCATACATGTATGTATGTATGTATGTATGTATGTATGTATGTATGTATGTATGTATGCATGTATGTATGTATGTATGTATGTATGTATGTATGTATGTATGTATGTATGTATGTATGCATGTATGTATGTAGGCCTATGTATGCATGTATGCCTATTTCTGTATGTATGTCCGTACGTACTTACGTAGGCCTAAGTATGTATGTATAGGCCTACGTATGAAGGTCGACGACTTCCGAAGTTGAAAATCGATGACACTTCGAACCGGTGACTCGGCCGATATACATGTAGCGTATAACGTTAACTCGAGTATTCGTTGCGTTTTCATAGTAGACTTATAATAATTAACGAGCAGTTCGATGGCAACGGTCAATTCAAAGAATGCACATTGTGGCACAATCAATCGTCGTTTCAAAGAAAAACTCAGTCGAAATTCGATTGTCCAGAGAAACCATAATAATTATTATGTGAGGCCAATTTAATTAGTAGGCCTACGTTTAGGCCTATAGGTTTGTGGCTTTGTGAAGAAATAAAGTTGTTAATATAATAATTAAAAAGATATAGCCTATAGGTCTAATAATAATCATCAGCATCATCACACTAAAGGAAGTCTTTCGCATTTCCTATTTACCATATTGCCAATTTGCCACTATGCATCTGGGGGAGGGGGGCCGATAGCGCATTGGATAACACACTGGCATAGAGAGCGGGAGGTACCGAGATCGAGTACCGTAGGCGGACATGCTTTGTAGGCTGATATATTAGCGCCGTGTATTGCAGGCTGTCTGTTCTGTTACTACTTAAGATTTATGTCTTCTGTCATTTGTGTTCTTGTGAATTGTTTCAATTGCATAACTGCATGTACACTGTAACCTGTTGCGGTTTGTCAGCCAGATTGGTTCAATAAAGAATATTATTATTATTATTATTATTATTATTATTATTATTATTATTATTATTATTATTATTATTATTATTATCATTATCATTATCATTATCATTATCATTATCATTATTACTATTATTATTATTATTTTTTTTTTTTCGCCCGAGGTAGAAAAGATCCCTCAGGCTCTAAGAAACTAAACTACTGTGTCAAAGGTTCTCGTCCCCATCGTGCTGATCAAAAGTGCCTCGGAATGCCACTGCATTAAAGCGCTGTGTGCAAACGGACAGACGCTGAGAAAGGTGACTAGTCTCGCGCGGGTCTCCCGTTGCCTCAGTGATACGGCGGCCCAGCTCCTGTAAAAATTCTATTATTATTATTATTATTATTAGTAATTCAGGCCGCTAAAAAATGTCCGGAGACAATAAGATGGACGTCTGGAACGGCATTCACTTTCTGGTTGGGCATTATTATTATTATTATTATTATTATTATTATTATTATTATTATTATTATTATTATTATTATTATTATTATTATTATTATTACTACTATTACTATTATTATTATTATTCAGGTAGTTCTATTCCCTCAGGTTCTGAAAACTATGTCCGAAGACGTGGGGTCTGGAACGGCCGCTATTATTATTATTATTATTATTATTATTATTATTATTATTATTATTATTATTATTATTATTATCCAAACTGTTGCAATGTTGTAAAGTGAGACGTTTAATGGTAGGCCTATAGACTTGCAGTTTCTGCAGGATAGCACTTGAGAGTGATCGTAGTTTACCTGACCATCGATCGATAGGGCAACGCTGGGCAGAGGGCAACGCTGCATGGCACCTATATATCGTCACAGCGGTGTTTGAAACTACCAGCCACTCATTTAGGAGTATTAAGCGTTGTTTGTGTAACAATTAATATGAAACGGAAAGCACGTCATCCAAGACGGTTCAATCCTTTATAGATTTATTAGGCTAAAACTTAAAGTGCTTGAAATCAAGTAGGCCTACCTTTACCAGTTCTATTTTTGAAAGCCCTAATTTATGCAGCCGATGTATATAATGCAGTAGGCTATACGATTATACGATATATATAATAGACCTGTATACGCTGTCAACGAGCATATCAATGAAGTGGTCATTATACAGACTGCATGTTGACTCTGGCCGGGCTACGTTAATTATCATCTTATTATATACCTGGTAGGGTGAGTTATCTGGCTACCCATACAACACCGCACTCAGTTTGCTTGTGCGAACTACGAACACGTTAATTGAAACGATTAATCAAAATTAAACAGTTCGCGCGCCTCTCAAATTTAGAAGAAATTAAATGTTAAGCGTATGCGCGCAATATTTTATATATATATATATATATATATATATATATATATATATATACATAAAGGGGAAAGGCTTGTAATATGGGCCACTGTGTAATATGGGCCTCGCTTGTATTTCCCACCTATCAAGTCTGCGGAGAGCTCTTACAGTGGAAACCATCCGTCTACTGATTTCAACTTCCTGTTCTGAATGTGTGCCTTTGCTAATAACTTCTGCCCGAAAAACATCAATGTTTATGTTTTGATGCATATTGCTTATAAGACTGGTTGAACTTCAACAACTGTTATGTAGTTTAGGATTTCATCTATGGTATGCCCTGTTGTTTCAGAAGATAGACAATTTCTTTATTATATAAAAACACAACTTTGTTGATCTATAATAGGCCTACATTCGTCGATCACGCTATAACAGATTTCCCCGAAGCACACCATTTGTGTAATATGGTTCTGTGATCGAATGTGTAATATAGGCCATAAGCCTTTGATACAGTAGATCATAAAATATTACTTACTAAGCTCGCAAATATAGGTATACGTGGTAAGGCAATAGACTGGTTTCAAAGCTATCTAAGTAATAGATACCAACAGGTCCTGTGCAACAACTCATTGTCCAAATTAAAATTAATAAAATATGGTGTTCCCCAAGGATCGATTCTAGGCCCTCTCCTCTTTCTGTTATTTATTAATGACCTGCCAAATGTTATTTATTAATGACCTGCCAAATGCTTCCTCACTTTTGCACTTTTTGCTTTTTGCGGACGACACAAATATTTTCGCTTCACACAAATCGCTAGACAAATTGTTCCAATTAATGAACCAAGAACTTGAAAAAGTACATGACTGGTTTAGAATAAATAAATTATCTCTTAATATAAAAAAGACAAACTATGTTCTATTTTGTTCTCATCGTAAAAAGGTAATTTTACCAAAAGAAACTATCACGTTAAATGATATTCCTATACCACAGGCAACTTCTGTTGAATTTCTTGGCGTCTTTGTAGATCAACACCTAACATGGAACGACCACATTGAGAATATCTCTTCAAAAATTGCTAAACGTATAGGTATACTATCCAGAGTTGCCTACTTACTTCCCACTCATATACGAATAAGCTTATACTATTCGATTATCCATCCATATTTTAGTTATTGTAATATGATATGGGCTTCTAATTACCCAGCAAGATTAAAAAGATTAATTGTCCTCCAAAACAGAGCTCTCCGCATTATTGTCAACCAAGCTCGGCACTCTTCTACTCATCTTCCTACGGACCTAGCATTCCAAGACACACACATCTTAAAACTTGGGCAAATAACCTTTCAGCAAACCAGTGAATTTATGCACAAATATACAAATAATCAACTGCCTTCATCATTTAACAACTACTTCAAAACTACGTCTCAGTCTAATCCCTATCCTGTACGTTCTTCAGCCAATTATAGACCCATATACTCCCGCACTAATACCCGTAGGTTCTCAATTAAAAGTGCTGGCCCTAAAATCTGGAATAGTATCCCCAATGACATACGGTACCTACCTAGTTTTCACCTATTCAAACGTAGACTGCGTGCCTATTTGATTGCCAATGGTATGTTCTAATAATATTGTGCGTGCTAGTTAACTAGTTAAGATTTGTTAAGGATTAAAAATAGCAGAATTAACAAATTATTCGGTCTGCCACTCGAGTACAACAATGATGTAAGGGTGACCCTACTAGTCGGGACTTGTTCCCTTTAGCGTTCTCTAGCCCCGTTGTTTTCCTACTATCATACTGTAATTATGATGATTGTATGCTTTGCTTCTGCTGGAAACAATAAAATTTATGGTTATGGTTATGGTTATGGTTATATTTTTATGGAATGAGACAGTAGAAATAGGCCGTTATGGCTACTTTTTCCATGTAACCGGTTCTCAGTGTTGTTAACATTAGGCATAGGCCAAATTGTTTCTTAATGGTTATCCTAGTCAGTTTGATCTTAGGAAATCGTTTTTTTACTGTTTTAATATTAGTCTGAGGCACGGCAACATTGCAATTCCATTCTTAAAATGGTGTAAACACGTGGTCGTGTAATATGAACCACTTTCCGTACCGTATTTTGAAAACAATTCGTCAAAAATTTATATGCACAGAATAAGGAATCATTCCTTCATATTTGGCCACAACTCATGCCAAGTGATGCATGGAATAAACAAACTACACGCTCAACTGCTTCTGTAAACCTACTATGAAATAGTAAAAGTTTCTTAGGGGTCCATATTAGAAGCCTTTCCCCTATATATTCGTTTATTGAGAAAAGCAATCTGACAAAAACGCAGAAATGCTAACATCAGTGATAATGGATAATTAGAGTCAATCTTAGAATTAACTAGTAAATATTTTTATATAAGGATCTGGGAATAAATTGAGAGTTGTGTTTGGGTGGGACAGTATGGTTGTGTGCTCTAGGTCTTGTGGCGAAAAACGGGACTGTCGGCCTCTGGGCGTCGTCTTCCGCTTCTCTCAGGATGGCGAGGGAAGGCGCGCGTCGCTCAGGATGGGAGCGTTAGTAAGGCCTCCGTCGTCTATCGAAGGGCTTCAGCATCTGCCAGTCGACGAGCAATGTCACCCACCGAAGGAATCAACACCAGAGTTCTAAGACGATCTTTATTCAACACCACTTCAGATCCACACATAACAACAAAGACCTCAGAACCTCCAACCTACACGAGAGCGCCCTCTATATATACCCAGCCGGGGCAGGGGTAGGACTCCATCACCAAGGCCGGACACCAAGCCTACCTAGGTTGCCAAGCCTAGGGTGCCAAGCCTATGGGTGCCAAGCCTATGGGTTGCCAAGCATAGTGTGCCAAGCCTAAGGTCGCCAAGCCTAAGGGTTGCCAAGCCTATGTCGCCAAGCCCATCAGGAACCAAGGGCTGGGTTGCCAAGCCTAAGGTCGCCAAGCCTAGGGTCGCCAAGCCTATGTCGCCAAGCCTATGGGTTGCCAAGCCTAGGGTCGCCAAGCCTAGGGTGCCAAGCCTAAGGTCGCCACGGGCAAAGAACCAAGCCGTCCGCGGCCCAAGGAGGGTGGTCAAAAACGGGGAGACCCAGAAAACCGAGGGAGGTCCCAAAAACCGGGGGTGGTCCCTGGCAAAAACGCCACAGTCTTAATTGGTGAGAGGAGAGGGGTCGGAGTGGATGTAGGAGTTGGTGAAGTACATGCTTATGGGGTTGTGTAATCTGGAGAAAAGGAATTTCGCATCGGCTATATGGGGAAGTTCAGAGACTGTTGGAAAGGATTGTTGTTGGTAACCTAAGCGTTTGGCTCTTCTTTGTGAGTTTTTCCGGGCGTTCTTTATCGGCAGGCAGGGTAAGACCCCACCAAGATGGGGAGGCATAAAGTTTAGCAATGGTAGTGGCATTGGTTACATTATGGATGGATGAGGAAGAAAGGCCATGGGTTTTGAGTTTTCTGATAGCATGAAAGAGACTAGCAAGTTGCTGTGAGGTGCATGCATAGGCGCAACCACCCTATGGGACCCGTGGGACGCGTCCCCCAACTTTCAAACAGCTTGGGACGGTCCCCCCCCCAACTTTTGAAAATTGTGAGGTAAACAAGAGCCCAAAATGCACTCCATTTGGTATCAAATGCTCAAAATTGCGTCGGCTTCTGGGGCTCCCCCAGACCCCGATTGGAGAACTTACGACACTACCCCATAAACCCTATAGTCGTTAGGAGCTTCTTGCCTTCCGCGATCTTTCCCACTCTGTACCATTAATGCCAGCATAGTACAAGGCTCTGGCCTTGGACCTACTGATTTTGTCATAGCCATTTCTAGCATTAAACCTAAATAGGCTACAGTGAAAACCGTCGAACTAAATATGCCGACGATAGCTACTTGCTGGTCCGTGCTTCCTGCATTGACAGCACTCTTTCTGAACTTGACCATATCTCTAAGTGGGCATCCATTAGCAATCTTAAATTAAACCATGCAAAGACCAGAGAAATGGTTGTCAAACGTCCGAGGTCCAAACCTATTGCCCTCCATCCTCTCATCCCTGGCATCGAGAGGGTCCAGGAGATGGTTATTTTGGTTGTCACCATCTCTGATCGGATTGGCTTGGGGCACACGTGGACAAAATAGGCTGCAAAGCCCGAAAATCAATGTTCGATCTGTAAAGGAATTGGGAATTTAATAATAGTAATCGTAAAGTAATCATTATGATTAAGGCCTGAGAGATACTTAGACGGACTGACAAACAGACGCAGACGTATCCAGCGACCGACGGCTGCCAGCCCGATAGCGGGATGGTGCTGGAAGGACGTGTCTATCACCGACAGACATGCGCCGCCTCCTGATGCCACCGATAAACCTGTCATAAGTTTGACCGGAAGACTGACGACGGAAGACTGACGACCAATGGCCGCACAGGAAAACAGAGAGACGCCGCCTACAGCTACTGCAAGGGAAAGAAGTGACTATAAGATAGAAAACGCCGAGGAAAAGTTGTTCTCTCGGTTTGGTGACTGTCGTGATGTTTTGAGTGCTCTTGTGATGAAGAGGCACGCTTCGAAGGATGAAGCCTGGAGAGATGAATACTGCCTGAAGCCGCAGATGAAGTAACGGACCGCAACCGTTGAAGACGACCATAGATGCCGAGAGAGACCGAGGAGAGATAAAGACAAGATTTCCTCGTTAAAGATACGCTAAAGAAGTCAACGCAGACAATCTCTTAGATAAGTGCTAGGAACGAAACGTAACTCTAACTAGAACTCGTACGCCTCATTGAGAATAGGACGTCCCACTGCAAAAGACAAGCAACCTGGACGGAAGGAGAAGGACGAACGCAGACAGCTGAACGTTGATGCAGAGAGACATTCGAAAGCAGAACGCTGGCTTTTGATAAACGCTGAGGAACTCGACAGACGACGCCACAGGTACTTTTAATGACGGTAATGACAAGGGTAATTCAGCGAAATACATAGCAACGTTAAGCGCTAGAATAGATGACCCGTACTAAGGATTAAGTAATCTAAGCCCTGGAGCGTTCTCGAGTAAATCTTTGTATGTGAGTGTGACTGAAGTGTACTTGATTGCATATTAACTAGACACCGTTGCATAATTGTAGTGTATGTTAACTGTTGAATATAACTTGGAAAATGGCTTCCATCTCACTTGCTGACCCTGTTGGTCATGTCAATGACGATAATGAGGAAGGTCTTAGAAATCAGATGAGTAGGGAGGTAAGCCCTAATTTGACTGCCAGAACGTTGGAGAAACTACTAGGCTCCATAGACACCTTAGCAGCCACAGTAGCCAGTAATACCCAAGGCTTAGAAAAGCGAATGCAGGAGATAGATAACCGAAGGCAAGAGACAGAAGCCCGATTGCAGGCCCAGACAGAGAGGACTTTGGCAGAAGTGATTTCAGTGTCCAAAGCGAGCGAAAGATATTCTAGAGAAATAGGAGAGAGAACGATGGATATGTTCGAATCCCTAAAAGAACGGCAAGAAGATGTAGAAGAAGGATTGCACTATGCTATTGAGATGACCGCCCCTCGATCCCCAGGCCGATCCGGTCAATCGGTTGGCTCCCGACCGGAGCCCGCGCCTACACTCGGTAAAACACCTAAATCGTTTAACCACGATGACCCACCACCTACGTCAACCCTATATTCGGATAATGAAGCCCGTGAAGATTTCTCTCGACCAAAAAGAAGTGAACGCCTTAGACTTAGACAAAATCTTACAGTCGGCCATGGTATAAATTCTACCAGAGATGATTTTGCCCTTCCCAGTACTTCCTGGACTTCTGGGACGTTTCGCGGTCATATAGGACGGACCGGTTGTAAGTTGCCGGAGTCCCCTGGATTAGCACCCAGGTCAGAGCTATGGACACCGGACCTAATAAGTCCGCGTGGAAGCCAATTCCACGCGGCTGGCGACGAGATGGAAGATGAGGACGATTTATATGGCGCCCGATCTGGTCCTACAAAGGAGAGAAGGGAACAAGAGACTCCCCTCCCCGATAGTGAAGGTTTCTCCTGTGACGATGAGGCTGGAGAACAGTACGACCAGAGACGAAGAGACCGCGACTTTACATTTGGCGACGATGGGATGAGATTCGAATCCCCAACTAGAAACGTGCGTACATTTGACGACGATCGGATGGGATTTGAAAACCAACGTTCACAAGAACGTCTGTTCACAACAGACTATGAACAATGGAATTCAGAAAGAAACGCCCAGAATGAAAGGAAGGTACAAGATCGATAATTACTTTAAACCTGTAAGTAGAGGAATGATGGAAAATGATGCTTGTGTGAATGTTACTAACAACAACACTCGTAAAAGCAGTGGAGTTGAGTAAGAAAGACGTTTGATGACTAAAGATGCAAATGAAATGAATGATAACGTAAATAGGAATAGAAAGAATGCTGATGTGAGTGACGCGAATGAAAAGATTAACACGAGAAAAACCGTTCCAACTGTCCCAGATACACACACGCAAAGGATTAAACAAAAATCCTGCCATCCACTCAGAAACGATGTCCAAAGAAAAGCAGACAATGGCACATCACACACACAAAAGCCAAATTATGGGGTTCATTGGGGATCACCCGTAATTAGAGACAGAACAATGTCAGCACCCGAGAATTTGACTAAGACTAGAGACCTGACAGACAAACCAACGATGAGACTTAGTAGACGAGACATGACTAATGTCAACTACTTAGGGAACCCGCCTATCATGTCTAGAAATTTTAGTCAAATAGGTAAGGACAGTGACAACGACAGAGACAGGTACGAACAATTTCTAATGAACCGTACATACAAGCCGCAGAGCGCAGTCATAGATTTGAGACCTGAGACAACCCAACGTAGAAAAGTAGACAATGCTTTTTCGCTAGAGGACAGCGCAGACAGTTAGACAGTGACCAGACACGACTGTTTGACAAATATGAACGACGAATGAGAATGATGCCGTCAAAACCCAGAGAAATGAGCGACGCTTACTCGCAGCTGCATGAAGGAAGAAATGAAACCAACCAAACGCCAGATTTTCGCAGAGAACATGCAGAGACATTTTATCAAACTTTAATCATTTGACGGAACCGGCTGCTTGACCGAATTTCTGCGGAAATTTAAGATTTGCAAAAGCCAAAACTGTTGGAATGCACGAGACGCTATGCACCATTTAGTCAATGCCTTAATTGGTAACGCTAGCCTGATGATAGGAGAGGATGATGACATCGACGAGATGACAACCGAAGACGTCATTTCGAGACTTAAGACACGCTACGGAAACAATGACAGGATGATACTTTACCAAGCCCAATTGGCTTCACGAGTTCAGAAAGAAGGCGAAGGAATTCCAGAACTGGTTGATGCAATCACGTATTTGTTAGAGAAAGGATACCCAGGAGAGAAAAGTGCCCATCGAGAAAGTTTAGGGATTTCACAGTTTCTTAACGCATTGAGAGATAGGGAAGTTGCTTTGCAGACACGCATTTCAGAACCTAAAACACTAGCCGAAGCTTCTAGGACCGCTTTGAAGATCCATGCCTATAAACTTGCTGAACGAGACTTACATAGGAATCAAGACAGACCGCATGCTAGAGTCCGAATGCTGAAAACCAGAACGCAGGACGAACAAACAGAGTTGCTTGATGAACGTGTGACTCGACTGGAACAACGTACGCCGCCTGACCGATCCTATGACGTCAGACCAGCGTACCCTCTTCGTACTGCACACATCAGTACTCCGCGACAAAATCAGTACAGACCACAACAAGCACAGCGACAACAGCTGAGATACCGCAACAGGTTCCAAAATAATAATCACGCGTACAGACAAACAAACCAGCGCAAACGTTGTTTTGCATGCTCCAGTTATTTCCATGAAATACGCAACTGTCCCAACCGAAACAGCCAATACGCCGGTTATAGACAGCCGATGAATGAGCATGACCACGGGAATTACCGATTTCCTACAGCTGACGCAAGCCGACGAGCCTACGATGCACCCGCTCCAGACCATAACATTGAGGAACATGTTAGAGTGAATCATGTCAATCAATTTTGTAGCGCCTATATTCAGGTTAAGATAGGAGGAAAAGACCTCTTTGGCCTCATAGATTCGGGTGGTCAGGCCGTAATCTTGCCCACCCGTTACAGTCGCCCACGAGATGTGAGACCGACAACATAGACTTTGACCGCAGCAAATGGAACAGAGATAGTTTTGGTTGGCGAACAAAATTTGAAAATGATGATACAGGGACGAAGTTTTGAAATCAACGCATTAGTGGCAGAAGGAATTCCAGAAGTAATCTTGGGTTTAGATTGGCTAAAGAAAGCGAACGTGGAGTGGAAATTAGCAGAGGACCGAATCAGGGTAGATGGTAAGTTAGTACCAGTACACTACCGTTCCAACGGAGCGTCGAAATTAAGAGGAGCAGAAAAAGGACGCCCAGGGACCGCAAAGTGTAGTTATGTGAGCGCAACCCTCGATGGACAGCCAGAGGGCAAGTGCACAGCCAAGGGACCGAGCTTCCACCAATCCGTTATCGCAGGGACGACCCTGTGACCTCTACCGACACCCAGCTTATGACTTATGGAACCGCCCATAAGCAATTTGTAACTGGCATGTCAAAACTTGCGACGAATCGTGTGATTACCCTCTATTCCCGCAACTTTCTAGCCCAAAGACTGGAAACAAAGACTGCAGTACCGCCAGGCGTTGTATGTAAAAAAAAGTGCTACTACCAGTTAAAACGACGCGTTATCGCAGAGAGCAGTGTTGGGAAATTTAGGTTGTTGGATAAAAGACGAACATTTACAGCCACAATGGCTACTGGAAAGGAAGGTGATGTGATTTCGTCTGAAGTGAAAACCGACGATGAGGCCGTTCTAAGTACTTCCTTGGAAGAATGGTTGGAGACGATCGCCCCAGTATCAACCGGGAGGACGTCGACTCCCAACGAATTGAATGATGAACCGCTGCTCGACGACGGGTTAGCGACAGCCGAATGTAACAGAGACGTTCTACCTCCGCAAAGGGACCCCTCGAGTGCTTGGTCAACCGTGACACCAATGACTGGATCAGATGAGCCACCTGGACTTCCACTGGTAAGGTACGCTACTGCTCTACCTCACCCCCATTGGCGTGTCCCCATCACCGGTTTCCTGTGGAGAGTATTCAACTACTTTAACCACCAAGGCCACGTAGGCCTGACCTCTGAAGGACTGGGCCACATCCGAAGCTTTGCACCATCCTTAGGTGCACCCTTCGATCTGACCACTGTAGCAACGTGCGTGATCCAAACCATGGCCGCACAGTACGGAATGCGAGAGATACTGGAGGGTTGGTATCTCCATGAAGGACACCTGCCTGCTCCTAACCAACTCTTGCCGCCACTAGCGCAGCCACCGAACCTCACTCCTTGGCAAGGCGACCGTCCGTGGACCGATAACACTTGGTCCTTGAGTGTGTTGTTGCTCAACCGCTTCATCAACCAGCCTTACGGATGCAGAGAGGACACCTTTCTGGAAAGCCTGTATGATATCTATGCGACACTTGGTCCCGAGGTCGCCATGATGGAATTCATGGTCGCCGTTATGTTTTTCGTACGATCCGCCAGTTGGGTGTGGTCCTGCACTTTCCGAGCCTAACCCGGAACGATTCAGAGACGATGTTTCGCCGATGCAGATGGATGAAGAAGAACACGGAATTCAATGGAAGAAGACACGGAATTCATGTCTGAACTCTGTTAACACTCTGTGCGAAAATTCGTTGAAATACGTGAGAGCTGAATGCTCCGATCGAAGTAGTGAAATTAAAATAAAGTGAATAGCCGATCGTTAGTACGACCATATATGCTAAATCATGATGTAGCCGTAGTAATTGCTTAGCTAAAGTTAATGATAGTAACGTAACATTTAGTACCGATTATGATTCTCGTAATTTGCTTAAGAAGATTGATTTGTATTGCCGTAATCGACTGAATGATTTGATTTGATTAATGTACAAGTGTTGCCGAATGAATGATTATGGTGAATGGAAGACACGGAATATGATGAGCACTATAAATGTTATTGTTTGGATAGATGAAATGCGTATTACCGACATGTGCAGTAAATGATCATGATGATGTTATACAGAGAATGATTGAGAAACGGATTGGATGATTATAGATTGCTTGATTGTAATGTTCTATTAAGGTTAACACTTAAACATGTGCTTGGAATGAATGAATGCTTGAGGTATGATTGACCTACATTTGGGTGGAACACCGCTTCAATTGTGTACGATGGTGTACGAAAGGACCAAGAGACAGAAAAGAGGACCGATATACAGAAGAATCCGATGTACGATAAAGAAACATGAGCCGAGAGACGGAAGAGGGACCGCTACTTTACATTTGGCGACGATGGAATGAGATTCGAATCCCCAACTAGCAACTTGCGTACAGATCTACGTGTTTTAGTCGTCCACGGTTACCATGGTCAACGTATCTTTGACGTTGTTAGAGCCAGTATACCCTCGCACAGCTACTTTATGCCTCCTCTGTTTGGTGGGGATTTGCCACTGTAAGGGAACATAAATTATGCCTTAACGGTATTCTGAGAAAATTGACCCGTTCAGGCTTCCTCACTGCCGATTTTCCTAGTTTTGACAAACACTGTTCTAGAGCTCATTCTACTCTTTTCCGTTCAATTCTCTTAAACCCTTGTCACGTCCATGCAGTTCATTCATATAATAAAGTCACATTTTTCACAGATCTAGATGGTTTAGGTGCTTTTATATCGAAATCATCGATGAAAAATTTGAGGTAAATTAAAGCCCAAAATGTACTCCATTTGGCATCATATGCTCAAAATTGCGTTGGCTTCTGGGGCTCTGCCCCACACCCCGATGGGGGAGCTTACGACGCTCCCCATACCCCCTAGTCGTTAGGGGCTTTTTAAAGCAGCTTCGCGCCTTCGGCGCTCGCAAATCCCCCCCCACTCAGACATTCTAGTAGGTCCCCCCAACTTCTGGACCGTGGTTGCGTCCCTGGGTGCATGGTCTATATGGGCTGTGAGTTTGAGATTATCTTGAAGGATGAAACCAAGTATTTTCAAAGTTTTAACTCGGGTAATCCTAATATCCGTTCGGAAATCGGATCCGGCCGGATTTTGCACTAACCGGCATTAATCGGAATCGGCGACCTCAGGACTACCGATCCAAATACCAAAAAAGTAAATTTTGGGACCAAAAGTAGTTTCCTTTTTCAATAATACAGAAATAATAACGTGTTTTGGCGAGCTCCTGCGGTAATCTTTTATCTTTAATTAATTGAAAGCCCGTATAAATAACAAAATTGTTACTTGACGTGTCAAAAAACTGGCGGAAAGTCAGACTATTTTCTTATGCCACGAGGTTTCAAACTTTCAAATGTTAATTTCTTTTAAATAGTTCAGATCATGAACTCTAATTGGAATTACATCTACCGAGAATTATAAAATATTTTGTTTTCATTTCTGTTTTATTTACTATTCGGATCGGAATCGGCGAAAATAGCAGGCCAACTATCCGGAATCGGAAATCGGTAAAAATGCCAATCGGCTCATCCCTATATATAATTTTGTATGCAACTATAGCCAGTTATAGATTTGATATGGGATATCAAGAGTGGGGATTTTGTCAAATAGGGCAGAGTGCTTAACAGTCAAACGCTTTGGAGAAGCCCAGGGAGATTATTGAGACATATTCGTTGGTTTTTTAGGAGGAGTTCTAGTTGTGTATGATGTAGGCCCCCTATGATAGATATTATGGCTGCAGAGGTGGAACCAGGGTGTCTGAAAGCAAATTGATCTGAAATTAGGGATTCAAGGGGGTTGAGTAAGGGTAGGGTATATAAATCTCTGAACTATGCTTTTCGACTATTCTGGAGAGAACTGGGATGATGGAAATCGGGCGGAATTCAGCATTTTGAGAGGGGGAGTTGGTTTTAGCTTTTGGCCAGATGATGGCTATTTTCCATCGGGAGGAATAAAATGGGATCGGAATGAGAGATTGATAAGGTGAGAGAGAGGTACCGGACCGTACCGGTAATGAAAAGAGTGGGGCGGTGAGCCTAAGAAACCAAGCATGCAGGTACATTGTCATATCCAGTGGCAGTATAGGATGCAAATGGTCGAGAAGATAGAATAGTTGGTATTCTTCAATGAAGGGGTATTTGGGAGGGGCAGTGAGTCTGAAATTGGGGGGGGAGGAGTAGGTTTGGTCGGTGGAGACAGAGGAGTAATGGAGGTTAAGGTCTGCAGCAGTGATGGTTGTAGAGTACGTAGTTGCTTTCAGGCCTCTTTAAAATTTGTTAGTAGGCCTAAGAGATTTTACTTTATCCCAAAGAGCATTAAGACCTTTACGAGGGTCAACGTTTTTGAAGTCACAGGATATTTCTTTTTGAAATAGCACAGTAAATTTTGAGGGACAGAGAGGAGGCTTTTTCAATTTTGTTCAAAATCGCATTAAATGGTTTTCACGACGTAACATCTGTGAACCACCTCTTTGTGTTGTGTACGGTGGGTCACTGGAATTAATAGTAATAGTTCTTTTCTAATCGCTGCCAATTCATCTTGATACGTTATTAATAATAATATATAGGTCTATTAATTGGCTTTTGTTGTTCTTCATTCATTCTGTTGTTCTTCATATTTCGCATATCAACGCTTTTATTCATTAAATGTAAGTAGGGCTCCATCAGTTGATGACGATGTCTTGTGTGTCATTTTTACTGATAATAATAGTTTAGTTTATTGAAACAATCCGGTTGACAAACCGTAACCGGTTACAGTGTACAGTTATGCAATTGAAACAATTCACAAGAGCACAATTAAATGACAGAAGATATAAATCTTAATTACTAACAGAACAGACAGCCTGCAATACACGGCGCTTATATATCAGCCTACAAAGCATGTCCGCCCTACGGGACTCGAATTAACTCAGTACCTCTCGCTCTGTATGCCACAGAGGCGGATTAAGGCATGTTCAACATGTTCGGCCGAACAGGGGCCCCCACACTTGAGGGGCCCCCACACATTCAACAGAATTTTTTTCTCAATATTTTATAATTATTGTTATTTGTTAAGTCTAATAGAAAAAATGAGCAAAAAAACTCAGAATAAATTATTCGAAACTGCTCATTTTTATATACACAAAAGCACAATTTTGCACATGTGTGGGCTCTATTAAAGTTTCCATTATCAGGCAGATTCATTTCAAAATCAGCCGAAAATGAAATGATTCAGTTTGCTGACCTAGCAGTATTTCGCTCATGAACAGACAAATGAAACATCACCAGAACTGTTCCTTTACCGGTTAATCACAAAAAAGAGACTCAAGACTCTCAAATGTTGAGATAGCACTGCGAATATAAATGTTGTTCCCATGGTGACAAACTGCAGCAGTGAACGTTCGTTTTCAAAACGCAAATTGATTAAAAACAGACTGAGAGCGTCAATGTCGGAAGACATGCAGACTCGTTAGTTTGACATTGTTGGGCATCGAAAGTGACATACAATACAGTAGGCTACAACACTTAAAAAATTCAGAAGTGCACATTGAAGCCGGGCAACCATTAAGAGCCGTAGGAAGACTGGAAGAGGCAAGTTTTCAGTTTAGAGCGAACATGAGGAGGTAGAGAGTTCCAGATGCAGGGACCCGCAACTGTGACAAGACAAGGCGTGTACCAGGAACAGCATAGGCTTACTTTCCAGTAGATGCTGATCGAAGAGAGGAGCGGCCTTTAATAGAGTTGCAAGGTGTGACCATGGAAGACAAGTAGGAAGGGAGATGATCTGTGCATGCTCTGTAGGGGAGACCGGGGCTCATTGGGACAAAAATAACATTTTTCAAAATTATGATCAAACAATAAAGTCCATGCAAATTTTTTAACAGTTAGATGTTACTTTAGCATGTAACTCATCGTTTTGTATAAAAATGGACAGTGTGTGATGATTAATAAACTCACAGTTTTCAATTTCTGAGAGGCCCTAACGTGTCCCAATGTGCCCCATTGTTGGGGCACATTGGGACACTGTCTGGGCTACATTGGGACACTGATTTACATCTATGTAATAGCATATGCTTTGTCGTATAGAGTAATTTATTAGTGATTTAAGTAGGCTTACTGGGATTATTGAATAAGAAATAGGATAGCCTATGCATTATATTTACAAAAACTAGTTAGGCCTATCTATAAAAACACAAACATGAGTGCAAAAAGTTATAACTTTAATAACAGACTAAAGGAAATAGGCTATATTTCCACACATAAAGTCTCTATATTGTGGATGTTAGTGATGTCTTTCCAGCTGACGCTGGCTCTGGCATAACAAGTAAGCCTACGACATTTTCAAGGCTAATGTCGTAGGTCTGCTCTTTGTCAGGAAAGACAAACGACAACATTTTTAACCTCGACGGTAGACTAAAGAAAATAGGCTATATTTCCACACATAAAGTCTCTATATTGTGGATGTTAGTGATGTCTTTCCAGCTGACGGTGGCTCTGGCATAACAAGTATGCCTACGACATTTTCAAGGCTAATGTCGTAGGTCTGCTCTTTGTCAGGAAAGACAAACGACAACATTTTTAACCTCGACGGTTGACGTAGGCCTACCATAAGTTTGACCCCAATACATTCCTCTTCAGTTGATGTTTTATATTGTTTAATTCCGTATAATGATCAACTCGATTCTTCATTGCATACTTAACTTCTATGTACATTCTAGAAATCAGTTCATCAACTGAAAACTGCCTCAGCCGACTTTCATCCAAAATATATAACGATAAAGGGTTGATTTTTGGTACGTCTAACAAGAGAGCTGCCTGACGGACGTATCCTCTCCCAGTTCTATCGCTGCCTTCATTGACGATGGATCAGTCAAGCCATGTCTCTGTATTTCTTACTTTATTTCTTACCGCAATTAAAATGTAAAGCTATAAATGTAATATAGACCAATCAAAATATTATTTATTTCTTACTAGGCCTATAGTGAAGGTTTACTGTAGTGGTACATTGGATTACTAAGACGGGGTACATTGGGACGTTGTCCCAATGTACCCCGTGCATGCTGTCCCAATGAACCCCGATAGGTACTGGATTGTTTCAATCCATAAATGGTGGTGATAACAAGGTAATAGAAAAGTTTAACGGGATTTGATTGCAGGTTATTTAGTGGCAGATTGAAAGAAATTGACATCTTCAATGTCACTAGAATAGTGTATGTACAGCAAGCTTCAAAATGCAGAGCATGAAATTTACTCGAACTACCCAGAAATGATTTTTTCTTACCTGCCTCGTCAAATGGTAAAAAACTAAAGCTTTCTTTACATGAGGATATTAAACAGGAAAGAAGCTATGATCTGCCATAGATTATATTTCCCAAGAGTGAATACAAGTGAAGCAATTATCGATGTCCCATTGTGCCCCGTGTCCCAATGAGCCCCGGTCTCCCCTACATGAGGAGTGCCAGCTTGAAGCGGACACGCTCACAGACAGGAAACCAGTATAGAGAACGAAGAGCAGATGTGATATAGTCTCGGTAAGAGTGTCCAAGACAGTCTTGCAGCCTGATGCAGTATTCTCGTTAGAGGAAGCAGTGTGCATTAAGGGAGACCATAGAATACCGAGTTGCAGTAGTCAAGTCGCGTCAGAATAAGTGTTTTCAGTTATGCTGAGTCAAGAGTAGAGCGAAGCTGTCGGATTCTCCTGAACGTGAGCTACATTTTGACGACATAACCAAAGGCTAGCAAAGTATGTATGTAAATTCCATGACAATTTGAGCGATATTGATTGTCATTGTCAATTCATAATTATTTGTTGCTACTCTTAACTCTTTAACTGTTAGTTTAGCTACAAAATGTAAACTGCAAACACTGTGGCCAATCAGTTAAGACTAGATTGTAAGCCTAAGCCTATTAGGCCTATTTCTTTATTTTCTGTATTGTGGTAAACCTGCAATTGTAATATTCCTTTACCATGAGTCACTCTAATATTGTTAAACCGTAAAAGATGTATATACTTTAAGTTAAAGTCTTTAACACTAGACTGGATAATTATAAACCCTACTGATATTGTACAAAAAGAAAGAAGGTACGAATTAATAATAGAAAAAATGTTGATTCGCTGAATATAACATGTTTTATGTCTATTTTTTTAAATTCTATGGGGCTGGGCTCCCACCGTTTTACTGAACAGGGCCACCACATCTGTTAATCCGGCCCTGGTATGCCAATGCGCTATCGGGCCCCAATAGAAGTAATTATATCACTGTAAATTTGCCCCATATTAGTTTAAAGTGCAGCATGATTTACGCACAAATGACATAATTATAGCCTACATGAAAGTTCAATATTCCTACCAACTAATGAGGTCCACGACGTACCTGATCTACTCGTATTGTTCCATATGCAAAACGGAATATATTGAGTCTGCTCCGAGCATACTTGGTCGCAATCCGTAAAGCAGCTATGCATGTATGCGGTGTTTATTTCCGGTGAATGGATGTATTTAAATAAACTTTATTTTTCGCGTTTTAGTTTAGTTAGGAATTGTGCTCGACGTAAACCTTTTGATCGATTGAAAGGATTTACAGCAGTTTCTGAGTTTTTTGTGACAGGCGATTTATGTCGACAGTTTAAAGGAATTTACTGAAGTTTGACGAATTCAGTTTGTTTTCAAGATGGCGGAGCCGCACACTGTGAGGTTTCTCGGCCACGAGGATATAACGCTCGTCAAGTGGAAGGTTAAATCCGGGTCGACGGTGACTCGTGAATCTTTGCTATGCAACTGTCAGGGGGTTTCTACAAAAAAGACCTACAAACTGACGAGTGACTGCAATGGAACTGTAAACAAAACGCTTTTCAATGAAGGCGACATCATACGTAATGGGTAAGTGTACAAAGTTGATCAAAACGGAATCTGTAGGATTCTAAAAGAATTGATTAAATAATACGTGCAATGGATAGAGAACGTATTGCATTCGCAAAAACGTAGAAGCCTTAGAAGGCTATTCGAGGTATGGTGGATTTTTTAATTTGCATGGACACAACTTCTTAGATCCAGGCAATGCTGAGGTGCATACACAAAATGCGGAGAACATTTGGTTGCGTGTCAAATGTGAAGGCAATTTGGTATTAGTTGAAATTTGTTTTCATTGTGTCTGCAGGAGTTCTTACGTAGGGCACAGATTGTACAGTACAGCAACTTTCTTAGAAAATTTTCTTTAAAAATTCTAATATATTACTCTGTTTAATACTTACTTACTTATTTATTGCATAATTCCTGCTGGGTGTGCAGTGCTCTATTCGGTAAGTCTGGGATTGATGCTTTTAGTGTTCTAAAAAAGACGTTACCATGTATGTGATAATTCGCTTAGATGTGTGTGACCATGTTTCAGTGGTGAAACACCTGGTGAATTTTGCAGTTCTGCATGCTTAAACTACTAGTGCATACAACCAGAAATTTAGGAATATAAAAGCTAGTGTTTTGGCTCCTACATACATCACATATTCTTTTTGTGGGTAAAAGAAATTTTACGTAATCCGAATTTAGCATCTCAAATTCTAAAATCCAAATGGTTAGGTTTAGACCCTTTCGACATGTCAAATAAATAATTCCGAATTTATTTACCTTTGCATGGTAGCAAACCACTACTTCCAAAGTATTTCCTCAAATCTTATTTTCAACAAAATATTTTTTCCACAGTTGTTTAATTAGACTAGTAATTGATGGAAAATGTTTACATTTTAGCGATACAATTGCTTTGGTTACGCTTTGTACACACCCAACTGTTTGGCGCAATATGTGTGCTGAGTGCGGAACCTATCTTAAGGGGTAAGTCATAATTTTGTCTTTTTACGCTAGAATTGTGGCTACTTTAATGGGAATAATTAACACATAATAAAGACATTGAGCAACTTCCATAGGCACAAATCATCGACCGATGGAGCGCCAACACAAGGTGTTAATCACTTAATCAGCGCCATACCCAGACAGAAAGTTGGTCCTCAGAATGTTTATTAACACCTCCCGACATTAAATAATATCAATAAGCAAACCAGGTATGATCAGCTGGGATAGTGCCGCTCAGTATTACTGTGTGCTACATGCGCTTAATTGGCTGTCATCATCTCCATTCTCGATGCAACATGGACAAGGAAATCTGAATATGGTGTCAACCTTGGCTAGTTTGAGTTCTACATAGTGTCAGACATGTGTGGAGTCTGCTAATGGTGACTATCCAGGCATTCAAGTATCATTAAGGTGCAGGCAGAATTGTTCTTAACCCTATAAATGCCATTTGTGAATCTGTGTGACATTGATTACATTGCAGCACATATATTAGGTGCATGCATGCGACATTATTGGCGCTCTTGCTTTTAAACTGCTGGAAATCAGTGATCAACATTATCTAAATTATGCAAATAAGCTAACAGTAAATTAGGTTAATCAAGTACATTTAGAGCATGAGTCATGCTAGCGATCTGTTGGAATTTTTCGTCTAGGACATTGACAACATTTTAGCTTTACTTGTGACTGTAATTGCAAATTTATAATTTATGCATTGCTACTTCACTCATCAGAGTGTCCCATCCTAGCACAACAAATCCGCGATCGAACAAAATGGTCGTCAAGCAGGTTGTTAGACAACTTATTCGTGGATGGGCCAACCACATTAAAACCTCTATGTTGGACTGTTGAAGTCCAGGCTAGTGGAACAACCAAGTCCTTGATAGCAGAGTGGAAAAGTCTGTGACTTGGGGAGGAAGAGACTAGGACACAAAGGTCCTTGAGACAAAAATCATTTTATTAAAAAAAATTGGAGACAGACATTTATGCGTTTACATCAAGATCTCAAACTCAATACACTTTTGCATAGGTAGCCAATGCAGATCCTTCCACATAACCAGGTTCTGGTTATATGACAAAATCTTGAAACTATGTTGCCGATTAATGCAGTTAAGCAATAAGCATGAATACCGGTAAATGGAATTGTCATAGTCAACCGTGGAACATCTGAATGCATGCACCAGGGTTGCTGCAGCTTGAATTGTGTGTATAGTGTAAATCTGAACATAGGTGGTAAACGCACATTCAACTTACATTCTTCACATGCTATGAGAAGGTGAATCCCTGGTCTAAGGTCACCCTCGGGTAATGCACATTAGTTGAGAATGTAATGTAATTAGTAATTTATATAGCGAGAAAGAGCTTACTAATAAATGAATTTGTTTCTAATTTATTAATATTTTTAACGTTTAATTATTTTGTTTCAGAAAGGAAACGTGCTCAGCCTCCATAGCAATGGAGCATACCATTCCAGATCTGCTTATCAGTGAAACGGTAAATTTAAATAACACACATTCACAACCCTCATCTGGTTTTGCACTTTGACTGTGTTGTGTTGATGTTACATGACCGTAAACACATGCTAAGCAGAGGAGAAAATTGTAAAAATACTGTATACTCAATCAATCAACCAATATAAACTTGACATAGTGCCCTTCAAGATACCTACTCAGAGGCCCAGCTGCTGCTGAAAAGAAAGGTTTTATATATAAGTAAAAGGCCAAGGAGTTTGTCCTTGATAGCAAACATAGCTCCAATGGAAGGCAATTCCAAATGGTATGGTCAGCGATGAAGAAAGCCCTGTATTGCGTGGTGGAATAGTGTGTAAAAGGGTCAAGCACGTCATTATGGACCTCAGAACGCTGAGGTCGGCGGCCACAGCAGGCAGAAGCAGGACAGAACAGCTCCCGTAAGTGCGGGTGCAGTAAGTACCGAGAACGCAACACCAAACAAAGGCAGAGATCCTGTAGGATGCTAACTCTTGTCTAAAAATACATGTGACTCTTAGGATGTTTCTTATAGTCTATGATGTATAAAGTAATCTGATCAATTGAAAATGCATTTGTTTTCGCTTTTTTTGCAAACAGGAAGCTCAGGTTCTTGGTAAAGAAGACGAGACTCGTTTGCTCAAGAGTCGTCAGCTTGTTCTTCTGGTTGATCTGGATCAGACCCTGATTCACACAACGAATGACAACATACCTAATAACCTTAAGGTAAATTATCTACAATGATTCAGTGTGATCCAGTTTTATTCAGTGCATTCCTTTATGGCCCAAGGTAGGCTATATATTTGAGTGCACTCTTTTTCAATCAAGTAATCCAGTAATCTTTAATCAATTTGCTTCCTCTCTGATCCACTATATTCTCATTTGGACCAGTGTGCCAAGTTTCTCCTGTTCCAGATGATATTTTCATTTGCCTCATAATTGAGTTTTATTTGTTGTGATAACATACACAAATTCAGCATTATTATTGAATATTTTGAATATTTGTTTATTGCACAAAACAAGTATTACTGTTATAGTCATGAATCAGCAGGTACTGTGCAACATGAGCCAAGAGAAGCTAATCACTTATACTAAACTTGACCCCTCTTTCTGCATTACTGCTCATACACGTGTTTGTTACTTAATTAGTACTTAAATGCTACTAATAATAGAATACTACTAATATTAATAACCACAGCAATATTACCAATACTAATAATGACAATAATCATATGTATGTGCATATCTGAATATTTATATAGCACCTTTCTCAAACTGCAATGTTGTACTATGTGTAATGTTTTGGTGTGTGGTTCTTTTACACAGGATGTTTACCATTTCCAGTTGCCTCATGGTAGACCACAGGACTTGCGTTGGTATCACACGAAATTCCGGCCACGCACAGAAGAGTTTCTTGAGAAAATGTCAAAGCTGTTTGAGCTTCACATTTGCACATTTGGCGTCCGATCCTATGCTCACACGATTGCTAGGTTTCTGGATCCGGATGGGAAATATTTTCAGCAGCGCATCTTGTCCAGAGACGAATGCTTCCACCCAACGCTAAAGACATCAAATCTAAAGTATGCATCCATTAAATCGTGACAGAACGATTATTTATTCTTTAAATGAATTGTAATTGAAGTGATGATGTTTTGTACATAGCAGGCTAATGCTGGTTGCTTTACAATGTCAGTGAGTGACAGGAAAGAGACCTAGAGAAGAAGAATTGTAATTTCTTTGAGTGACTGTGGTTAGCAAAGACAGTGAGTGAAAACGTATGTACCTACAGCCTAATTGTTTGCACTGGTTCACACCATACACATGATATCACATACTACAATCTGAACAAGAGTACAGTGTGGATGCTTTTACACGCTATTGGTGTATCTGTATTAATTTGAAAACTGTTCTCTATCGCCGTAGTTGGGCTGGGAGTGCCTCTGAGTAGGTTATCTTGGAGGGGCGCTATATAAGTCCTCTGAATGAATGAATGAATCTGTAATTCCGCCGGGATGGGGCCAGATTGCCTATATAAGGGCAGACTCGGGGAGGATGCTGTGCCCTGTTCAAATCTAATAGGGAAAGGAAGTTAACAGAGCGCAAATGCTACATGAACCTAATGCTTACCAAAGACATACATGACAGAGCATACATAGCCTTCTCTTTTGTCTGTTCTTCCCTTGATTCTGCTGTAGATCGCAGGTGTCTCGGATCTTGAAGTCGAGTAATGCATCCAAAATTCTTTGGCTCGTGTTGTAGCATCCATCTTCTCATACAAACTCTTTAGCTGCATTGGCTGCCCGTAGCATTCAGAATCAGATTTGAACTAGTCTGTCTGACCTATAAAATCGTATGTAGCACTTCTACTTGCGTTCAATTACTGGTATCACTGTACACACCATCTGTGATCTTCGGTTATAGACTTTGGGCTGGCCAAGATGCTCATGGGCTCTAGTGTTGCTGCCCCAAGGAATGAAACGAACTACCCATGTTTCTGTGTTGCTCAAACTCTTTGGATAAATTTAGATTTATTGTTAAATTTTATTTGACAAGGTTATCAATGTTCAGTATTTTGCAGTTTGGGATTGTTCTAAATGAGATCACAAGCTACATGTTACATAGATTTATGCTGAATGAAATTATGCTAGACTGTGATGTGGTTTAGTTAGAGAATATATTAAGTTGTTTCAGCATTATTCAATTTTACACGTTTCCCGTTGGCAGATGGCTTGGATGTTCAGAGTCTGTGGACCAAGGTACGTCAATGGAGTAGTTAACAGTTATGACTGCGGGAGATCAAGAGTTTGAAGGTGAGAAGAAGGAAGAAAGAGATTTCCGAGAGGTACCACCAGCTATGTAACCATATGGATAATCCAAGATATAATTGATGCAGTTGTATTTTGTTTAATATATAATTGTGATTGTTTAATATGTATTCTGATTAGGATTTTAATCTCTTGCTTTTAGAGCGCTGTTTCCATGTGGTGATTCGATGGTCTGCATCATTGATGATCGTCAGGACGTCTGGAAGAATGCGCCAAATCTTGTGCATGTCAAGCCTTATCACTTTTTTGATGGAACTGCCGACATCAACGCTCCTCCTGAGGCAGACAAAACGCTCCCAGAAGCAACAGCTGGAGAGTTTGGAGACGGGACCATTGCGGCTCCAAAGGCTTCTCGAAGACAAGCAAGAATCGTCAGAATTCGCAAAAAGAAGGCAGCACCAAATGGCAATAGAAGTAAGGTGGAATCTAAAATGAAGCAGAAGCACGAAGAGATTGAGGAAGAAAGTAACGAGAAACCAGCTAACGAATTGACTAGCCGATCCAGTGCAGGACTAGATGACAATGATTTAAACGGAAAGAAAAGCACAGAATCCACAGAAATCAAAGAAGCAAGCAATGTCACAGCAACTGATGAGAAACCATCAGATGCTGAATCTGAAAACCAAGGAGCAAGCAGTGTCACAGCCATCAATGAGAAATCATCAGATGCTGAATCTGAAAACCAAGGTGCAAGCAGTGTCACACCCATCAATGAGAAATCATCAGATGCTAAACCTGAAAACCAAGGTGCAAGCAGTGTCACAGCCATCAATGAGAAATCATCAGATGCTAAATCTGAAAACAATGGTGATGGAGATGTCACAAAAGGAGCAACATCTTTAAAAACAGAAGCAGAACCATCAGAAAAAGATGCGGAAAAAATGTCAGAGCTGTGTTTGGAAGCAGATGAAGAGGAAGAAGAAGTGGAGTACGTCGAGTGGGATGACACAGATGACTATTTGATCTACCTGGAAGATATTCTCCAACGAATCCATGCCGCATTTTACGAGATGCACGATGAGCTGAAGAACAACAACAAGGCTCCTGTCCCAGACCTCAAGAAAATTGTACCTTACGTTCGAAAGAAGGTCCTACGTGGTGCAAATATCCTATTCAGTGGAGTCTTTCCAACGAACCAAGCACCAGAGAATGCCTTTGCTTACCAGCTGGCTCTTTCCCTCGGCGCCACGATTCACCTGAATTTTGTAGCACCTGGTTCCAATGCCAGCTCTAAGAATGTTGGTGCAACAACTCACTTGGTTGCAGCAAAGCTTGGTACTGAGAAAGTGCGTATGGTTAGCAAATTCAGAGATGTCAAGATCGTAAACCCAGACTGGCTGTGGACGTGCGGCGATCGCTGGGAATGGGTGGATGAACGGCTCTACCCGCTTACCGAAGAAACGTCTCGGGGTTTTTTATTGCGGGACAGCCCCGACCCAAACACAGGTCAAAGGTCAAGTGTGGCAGCATCTGCAAAGCCCATCGATAATTCAGCAGAAAGTGTTGAAAAGAACAGCGCAGAAGGGGACGTGAATAACCTCGGAATGTCGTCCAGCACGTACGCAGATATGCTGAAAGATTTTGAAAATAATTTCGACGAGGATGACGAAGAAGATGATGAAGAGGATGATGTGAAAAATGATAAAATTGAATCGGAGAGCGAGTCAGTGAAACAGGAAGAGAAGCTTCGCCAGAAAGTTCTGCGGAAACGAAAACGCGGCGAAAGCAGCTCTGAGGATGAAAGCCTTAGTGGCGATTATCCAAAAGGATGGAAGAACGAGCCGAGTGAAAAGAAACAAAAGATAGAGAACTCGGACGAAGACGACGAGGATTTGGAGGATTCGGACGAAGAGGTTTTGGTCAAAGGCAGCAACATCGTAGCTGAAGAGATGCAAC
The DNA here is from genome assembly GCA_020284085.1 of Aporrectodea caliginosa. Lineage (NCBI taxonomy): Eukaryota > Metazoa > Annelida > Clitellata > Crassiclitellata > Lumbricidae > Aporrectodea > Aporrectodea caliginosa. The sequence continues at coordinate 3,154,988 of JACEVL010000021.1, read as the reverse complement.
TCTCTTCAAGTGATGATGACAGTAACTCTGGCGAATCAAACCCGGAAGTTGACGATTTGGCCGATTTTATTGAAAGAGAATACTTATCCTAGGATGTTCTCGGTTGACTGAGTTTTAGGTCAGTTCAGGTCGGGACCAGAAATCTGTGCTTTTCTCACAAGACGTTTTTGTTGATAACAGTTTTTCGTTAATAAAAACTCAAACAGTCGATTGTAGATACATGATTGGTGTAAAAAGTAACTCAGTTATGACTAGTCGGTAGTACTTCCACGATTTGAAACTGAGTGTATCCGTATGTGCCTACGCAATCGGCCTATGGGGATATTTTGGCAGGTATTTTAGCTGGTTGGTTGTGTAATCCTGCCATTCGAGCGTCTGACAGTTGACTCTTTCGAATCTAAACTCAGGACTCGCTTATTGTTTAAGGCCTACCCTGCCCGCTGCTAGTTGATTGTAAGGCGCCCTTGTAACGGCATGACTGTGTAACGGCACCATATAAATTTTTGTGTTTGGGTGTACATATACTGAATGCATCTACACCTTGATGTAGCGCCTTTTGTTTGCGTATATGATTACATGTATGTAATTGACGATTACATTACTTGGTTGGACTTTGGTCATGTGAATTCAGAATTTCAATTGGTTTGCTATTGCACCGTTAGTTCAACGGTTTAACTACTCGTGCAGTTTGTTTCTGGTTTGCTGTTACAATTTTTCTGCTGTTAATAAAAATCTAATATTTAGAGTCTCGATCTTGGTTCATAGCAATGTCATCGTTGGCCCAGTTCATGGCAAGGTCTATTCTCCAGGGGAAAATAATACACTGAATGTCCTCGAGACAGTAGTCCACTTGACCTTTGCCAGCTGAGATCGGACGGCGTTTCCATATTTAACCAGACTGCTAGCATTCTTGAAGTCAAGTCTGTTTCTATAATCTGTCTGCAGGCTCGGATAGCTGCGTATTCATGCGTTTAAATACTCAGATTTCTGATTTTCAGTAGTGTCACCTGGCAATAAACCTAATTAACGCCATGCATTCTGGCGGCAGATGAGGACGTCCTGAATAAGGGTCACAACATAGATTATATTTTATTAAAGATTGAACACCGGTTAAATGCGTTTTGGTGCGTAGCGTCATCTAGTATTTGACGAAATGCACTAACAAAGAAGCAATTAAAATATTAATTTACACTTTGAGACATGTCAATTTTGACACGTTAGAAAACTACTAAGAGCAAAAACACGATTTGAATATAACTTATTTAGACATCTTGTTTCAAAGCTTGCTAAAATTCTTCACCTAGCGATGACCCTCTTTCAATAAGAGTTAGTCTCTGTGATTTGTAGTCTATGTTAGCAATATGTAGTTTGGGATCATAGCTGGACTGTCGAAAACACGAGAAATTGTCGTGCAAAGGTTTGTTTCTTCGCAAGAATCCCATTAAAACAATTGCAAAGTTGCAAACTGGAAATCTAGCTCAGTTGTGGGTGTTTATTTTCAGGCGTTGACATTTGGTGCGTCTGTAGTTTGTAATGTAACCACAAAGCAAACTTTGTACCTAGCGCAGGTTGTGGTGTGCGGCTGATGATGCATTGCTGGTAAATCCAGGGTCACTGGGTCAGTCTTATTAACCCTTTCCAGCCCATGGTCCAATTGGACCCATGCATTTTTAGGGATTGTAGACTGCACAGATACAGCAGCGGACTGAGCTTGGAACTCCTGTTGGGTCCAAATGGATCTTTGGCCACTGTGCAATAAATTGCGATAAATTTGACTTTATGGTAGATATTACTTAGTTTACGTGGGTATGAAGCGGTGCACCTGAAAAAATGAAAACTGGAAAGGGCTAATTACAGAAAAACAAGAAGGGCATACATCTTATTAGGTTGGAGACAACTAGCTGCTTCATTGTTTGTGAAATTTGGCTGGTTGGTTGAGCTCGCGGGTGCATGTTCGAGCCTCCTTTGATCATGGTAACCGTGCTAAGACCTTGATCCAGTCCTTAACTCGGTCGTGCATATGCCGTATCAATAGTGGGGCTACGTAAATGCAAGGAAATCAAAATGAAACTGTTATTCTAACGAATCGTCTTCTGGTCGCCATACTTGTAAACAATATGGCCACACCTTGGGCTTGCCTGGCTGCTAGGCAATGCCTAACTTTCTTGGTTGTAGGCCCTACATCTAGAATAACATCCTGCTGGAGTTGTGTTCACTACCTCCGACCAATCCCGCCGGGTTTTATAAATCACTTGCGTCTTTTTTCTTTAGTCATGGCTGGGCTGGGAGCATTCCTGAGTAGGTTCCTTGAAAGGGCGTTACTCAAATTGCTGCCTACACGAGATCAAATTGTGCCTATTTGTGGGTTTGCTATTTGTTGCCAGTAGTTTCAAGTAGTGCAAATGTTTTAGTGTTCTAAATTCTAGAACCGGTTGGTAGTGCAGTAATACATCTTAACAGAGTTGACAAATTAGCAAGGCAGTCAATCACTGTTTGTTAATCTGGAGTGTTTTTCTTGACTTCGAATGGCTATATGCCTTGTATGTTATAAAATAGTGCTTTAGAAGTTTCCAGATTAGATATTCATATCAGTTTTAAATGTTAAGCTGCTCTTTTCGCCGATTTTATACAGTGAGTATGAGCTCTGAATAAACGATTTGTTGGTGCTTTTTCTAGGTTGTATTTCTTCCCTTTTCTGGCCCAAGACACCAAACATGAAGTTCTGGCGAGAAGCGGCCACCATCATCCTTGCAATGCGGCCATTGCAGAAGCAGAGTACCATCAGTGCTGCTTCTGCTCTTGGGTCTGCAAGACTTCGGGATGTGGAACAGAAGCCAAGCCCTAGCTACAAAGAAGACTACCAGGTCCTTATGCAGAGGCGATCCCCATCAAGCACCTTCATGTCTTCCAAGTCTGTCTTTCCTGGTGGCGTCTTACAAAAGGTGGACCACTCGAAGGGCTGGGCCGACCTGTTTGCAAAGATCACGTCGCAATCGCTTGACGAGTTCTCGAACATGTTCCACACTAACAACCTGCGTCCCCCAATCATCTCCGCTCAGCGTCCGTGGGACGTTGTGGCTGACGTTGCGTTCCGGATCTGTGCCATCCGTGAGATGTTCGAGGAGTGTGGCTTGCTCCTTGTCACTCGAAAAGTTCCTAAACTTCCACCAAAGGGTGCGATTCTGACCGGGTGCCCGACGTGGGAGAGCTCGACCGTGCAAGACGCCGATCCCGGATTTCTGAAAATGTGGCGACAGAGCGTCCACGAAAACTCGACGGAGTTCCTCCGTCTGTGTCACGAGCTGGAGGCATTTCCGAACGTCTGGGCCCTGGAGAACTGGAGAAACTGGTTGACACCGGTTTTTGAGAAGGTTGAAACGGCTTCGAACAAACCGAATCGATTTGATACTCTCTTCTACACGTGCTGTCTTGACTGTGAGAAATTGCCAATTGCTGCACCTGACGACAAAGAAGTTACAACTCTCGAGGTTATTATAAGCAAATCAAAATCAAGTTGAATAAACCCAAGAGCTAAGGTATGGTATTTTATTGGGTGAGAATAGGAGAGCACGTCATATTCAAACGTTGCATCCTGGTGTGTAAATGTCTTACAACTCCGCACCACACTATCTTGCAGACAGCATGAGGCCGCTATCGGACGATCCCAAAGAGGCTGCGGCTACGATTATCAAAATCTGCTGATGTATTCGTGCCAGTAACTAAAACTAAAATGGGTAATCTGGCCCTTCGGTTTGCTGATCCACGTGCCTGGAACAGTCTTCCATGCACCTATTCAGTAAACCAAAAGCTTTTCTGTTTTCATAAACAAGTTTAAAATAATAATAATAATAATCTTCGTTTAATTTCAAACTGACAACAATGCAGGATGTTTACAAATCAGTATGGTAAGCTAAGTGGAGGTGACCTGTTGAAGGTATTGTATTGAAATGAGAATCCAGTTTGAATAGCATCCATTCAGTGGTGAAAGATAAACTACAGGTCTGTTAATTTTGAAATTAACTCTGGAAGTTGTTCTTATAAAATCCAAGTTGAAAGTTGTGACTAATTGTTGCAACCACTTTGCAGCAGTTGGATTAGAACCTTTGGGGTGGCATTATAAGATGAGTTCTCTACCAATAAATATTTATGATTACCGGTAATACCATAGTGATTAGCTTAGTTAAGGTTAGTTGAGAAAGTCAGAGAAGGCATTTCTGAGATTGTTTTTCGCAGTGGAAAAGCCCGACGGAATACCTTCGGCTGCTGGAGAATGTGAACGAGAAGCGATCAATGGCTCCTCCACAGGTCTATGAATTGGAACGGATGAAGCTGTTTCCAACGCTGAACCAGCTGCACCATTACGCCCGAGTGCACGGCCAGGAGGTGATGTCCTGCTGGATGCCAGTTATGAAGATGTGCACTGATGCCTTCATCATCGTTCTTCCAGGTGAGTATAGGTATCTTCCAGGTGAGTATAGGTATCTTCCAGGTGAGCATAGGTATCTTCCAGGAGAGCATAGGCATCTTCCAGGAGAGCATAGGTAACTTCTAGGTGATCATAGATATCTTCCTATTGGTTTAGAGATCTTCCAGGTGAGCTTAGGTATCTTCCAGGTGGGTTTAGATATCTTCCAGAAGTTCCAGGTGATCATAGGTATCTTGCAGGTGGGTTTAAATTATGTTTCTTGTGTATATTGCTCCAACCATCTTCAGACTTTTCCAGTAACCACTTTCTTTATTCCATCTTCATTTGTTGTGTTACATTGTCCAGAAGATATCCAGGTAAATCTTTTCCAGCTGGTGGCTTGTATCAAGGTCGCAAGTTCAATAAAAGATGAGTATTTTACTGTTGAGAATGGGATGTTGCAACTGCTTCATCAAGATTTTTATTGCTGTGGCCCTGAAGTACAGATTACTACTTTACCTAGATCAGTTTGCAGGCATCTTTTCTTTGGCTGTGAAAGCACATAAAGACTGGGTTTGGCTCAAGTTTTTGGCATGATTCCTTTTTAAATAGTGAAATTAATTCTTGCCTAGTAGATTGTTGCTCTTGAATATCTCTTTGTGAATCCACACTTGATTCACTGTCATTACTTCTTTTCCATCCAGTGCACAGTTGCTGCCCAGCCTACTGCTTCATTCTTTCTGGTTTGTTATTCTATTCCTATCCACAGGATTTAACTATTTGCTGTGACATTTCCTGTTTGTTCTATTCTAAAGAAGTACTCCCAGATAGGGTCAACATTACACTGGTGTAATTCATAATTACACCATTCGATATTGACTACTTATGTAAAACTTGTAAATGACTTTTATTCAGAAGAAATTAGATGGTTATTTAAATCAAGTGATTTCTATTAGGAAAAAATTGATTGATTTAAATAATGTTATATTTAAATCAGTCAACCCTGTAAAATAGCAAGCCAGGTAAATAAAAAAATGAAGCTAAATGTGAAGATTACATATTTTATTAACCACAATAATTTATATGGTAGTTCCTGTTTTTGCCAAGAGGTTTTTGTCGGGATGTTATTGCCATAGCAAAAACCAGTTATAACCAGTGGCAACAACTTGGTAACAACTTGCCAACCCTGGTTTTCAAGTGTTTGTAGAAAGTGTATGTATGTGTTTGCTTAGTGATTGGCTACTTGTTGATCACTCACTGTTGTTGCTATTATACAGAATAATGGTAACCCCCTCCGCGAAAACCTGTGCTGTCTCCATCTACTCGCTCTCAAATTCTGTCTGGTAACCCCTCCGCAAAACCTATTCTCTTGTGGCCTTGCGCACTGGGAGCACCTCTGAACGGTTCAACCTACTAGAGGCGCTTTATAAATAATACAATACAATGTTGGTTATTTCGAATCTCTGAAATGAGGTGTCACAAGACAATTGTGTTCTTCACTACAGGAGATCATCTTTATCCAGCGGAACCCGACTTTGAAGGAACGAAGGAGGTGAAAGCGGCTGAACCGTTGATCCCTCTCACTCAGCTGATGGCCCAGGAAGAACACAAGAACTTGCATCGTATCATTTTCAAGGACCAGACGTTTAGAAACGGCCGCGTGATCCGCAACATAGCCACTTCGCTTCAGTAGCCAAAAACATCAGATCATCGTCATCAGTCGGTTTCTGCTTCTTTGTACGCTAAGAAGAGTTTTCTGATGACCCAAAAGTTTTAGCATCTATGAATATTTCACTGTTCGTCAACACGATTTCGCTAATTGCAGATTTGGTGCTTCTTTCATGGCAGAGATTTTACTATTTTCAGCTGTTTAATGCTTTGCAGTAACTGCTGAAGGAAGATTTTAATTTTTCTTAATACAAAAATATTCAAAATCATGATTGTAAGTAAAGTAGGTTATAGGCTTAGACAGTGGTATAACAAAGGGTTTCGGCGCCTAGCGGCAAGATTTGATGACTGCGCCCCTTTCAATTTTCTTGTTGACTTTTAATCGTTCTTGTCATAGTACTGTGTACCACTGAAAGCTAATTTTGCACCCTCTTGTGCTGCACCCAGGGACGATTGCCTCCCTCTGTGCCACCCTTCGTTACTCCACTGGGCTAGTGCTCGGCTTGTAACCCGAAGAGTTTGGGTTCGAGCCTCCATGGAGGTGGCTACCTTGTAGGGACATTGAGCAAACCATGTCGTAAGGTCACACATGCACTTCTGAACTGTTGAAGAATCACATTTGAATGGAGTTGTATTGAATTGACCATGAGGAATAGTAATTAAGTATGTGTTTACAAGTACTATGATGTTTGTGCATACTGACTGAACTGGTTTGATTTTTAGGAATTACAAATTACAGTATTAATCATTTTTCAAATACTAACAAAGTGTTCTATGATCTTTAATGAATAGTAATTGAGTTTTTGCGGTGACAAGTTTATATTTACGCGTAGGTGATTACTTTAGAGAATTGCCGGTAGATGAATTGGATAGCTGAATATATACTATACAGGGTACTGTAACATAACCCGACATGCGTCCTTTGTTTGTGGGATAAAAAACTTTATCTGCTTATTGTTATTTTCTTGTCTTGTAACATTTTTACTGGTGTTGCATTCTGAACTTCGAAGCATGATGATCTGTCATAGCACCAAATGTAGGATGTATGGTATACACCAGAGCCCTTTTATCACATGCCTTGTTATAAAGCAAATTCTGGTGAACACATAGTTCAATTGTAGACGTGCTCTCACTATAATGCAAATTTGTTATAACACTTTTTTATATAGCTCCAGAAACTAGCCATGTAGCAAGATTCCAGTATACAGTTTAAGGTTGGGCAGATCTAGAATGATGTACCTACCCACAGATTGGTAGACTATGTTTGATGTCCATGGTAAGGCTTTACCAGACTGGCTTCACTTTCCACCTAAATTTAAATCCTAGATTTGTATTGCTGTATCTATCTTACTCTTCCATCATTACCTCAACATTTGTTCCAAGATTTGCATACTGTGGCAACAATCAATCCATAGATTTATTCTACAAATTCATGACATCACAATCAAAATAACAAGGTTTAGGCAATGTAAAGCATACAAAAGTGAGATTCCAAGTTTGTTCATTAAATTACAGCACGTTGTATGCCAAGAAAGTTTATGAAAACCCAAAACAGACCTGTAAAGATTTTTTCTAGAAATTTCCTACAGTAATTGTAAAGGCAAATCATTTAGAAAATCTTAACCGTTTACCAAAAGTACTGTTGTTGAAATATTTGTGGAGTTCACTGTTTAAAATTAAGCCAGAATTGTGCTGAAAGTATTTGAACAATAGGCTATACAATTCAAATATTATGATACATAATTCCAAATACATCTCTTCAAATATATACTGCTCTAAGTGTGCTGACCTAAAAAAATCTTCAATTGCAAGTCAACTCATTGTTGGTCCTCCTTTTTTACTCGACATTATAGCATAAGTGGAAGTTCGAATAATTATGCAGTTCTCTGTATTCAACTCAGTTAAATGTGCTCATTGTTTGAGTAAAGCCATGCAAGTGCATAAAAAGACCTTTACATACGATAAGCAAATGCAGAACTGGTGTTGAGAAAATGGGCTTAAAATCACTAGTAGTAAACAAATTATTTGTATAGGGCCACTGCACAGAAGGCATTCATCAGTGACATGAAGAAATTATGCACTAAAGAATTGCTTTAAGCCTTTAACGACGAGTGTGTACTAAAATGTATGGGAAACCATAGGCAGCTCATCGTTAAAGGGTTAATCGGCCGAGGCTACAACCTGCTGTCTACTAATAACCATTAGGTACCAGTATTGTAAAGTACTCAAGAATTTATATCACACCAATTCAGAAATAACACATTCTTCTTCAACAACACTTAATCTTTTGGCTGCAAGATGGCAACAATCAACATGACAGTGTAATGTGATTGCTCATTTGCTGAGCACTTTTTAAGAACGGTTGTCCCAGAAGCAGACTCATTGTACTGTAGGTTCTTTTTGGAAAAAGCACACGAATAAAAACACCGATCCAACAATGGAATTAACTTTCTTTCTGATTGCATGTCTTGACAAATGATGGCTAATTTCACATGGCACTGGTGCTTGTATCTTCCTAATTTCAAAATGAAAAGCATAAGTGGTAAGATTGGTAAAGCAATTACCGGTTCGCAGCCTCAGAAAGTTTGAGAATCACTGCCTTACACTACTTGACACTACCTCAAAGGTCAAACCATCTAACGACATCTATGGCTTTGCTTCTGTAGGCGATGCACAATATTATGCTCTTTGGATACAAATGACTGAATATTTAAAAAAGCAAAACTATACAGAGCCACTTGGGTAAACTCAGTAGACTTTGCAATCTGATTAAGCAAACATAAATTATTATTTGTATAGTGCAACTACAGTATACAGTATATGCTGCACATTAGAATCAATCCTGATTAACCAAAATTCTGTCTGAGGATCTTTTTATTGCAGGCTGCCCCAAAAAAACCGACACAGGAACAAAATCTTTTTACTTAAGACCTCCAGATTTAGTAATACATCTATTGATCCCAGGTTGGCCACAATTCCATGTTACCTAATGTCAGTCGGTAGTCTGATCTAGAAGTGATTACAAGATCTTTGATCAGGACTAGATCTGAAAATCTCTGGAAAATGGTTTGATCAAAAGAAGTTTTGATCTAAAGCTCTAAACCAGGCAGGATCTTCGGATCAGAATCAATCCAAAGTAATGTTCATCTGATACACTACCAACTGAAAGACCGTTCAACCATTGTTGAATGTTGATAACAGACAGAATTTGGATTAACCAGAATAAAACACCACGGATCTTGGCATCTTAGATCAATCGAATGATCCACTGCATGCTCTGATATATCGAGCAGTTAAGAGTATGGCAAGAACTGCGAGTATTTTGTGGCAAAGTACAAAAAGAAGTAAAATTTAACTAAAAATATACCATCAAAAAGCCCCACACGAAGAGTTACACATAATTGTAACCCTTTACTCTCCAACTAACCATAAGCAACCACGAACACGTTGTCTCTAGAGTAGTTTCATTTAAGGGCACCACGTAAATACAACCAGTAACACTGGGTTTAGCACCAAAATAATCTACATACTTGTCTGGTTAACAGTAAATTACAATGCCTAGCCATATACGGGGTTTACCACTAGGATGCTGCATAGATATTATTATTATATAAAATTATTATTTATAATATTTTTTAATAAAGTCATTTTACTCAACTTTTAATTTACATCTTTAATTGCTAATTATTACTTCGTTGTATTATAATAATTGTTTTAGGTTGTATCGAGCAGTTACATTGCGAATGACATTGTGCATTTGCAAGTGGAGTAATAAAGAAATACTTACTTACTTACTTATAATAAACCCATAAAACCAAACCCAGTGCAATTTAATGGAATCAGGTCGAACTAACCACATTTTCAATGGATTTCTCACCTAAACCGAGTAAATAAACCATTTCACTGCTAACAAATCAAACCAAATCAACTTAATAATAATGGGTTAAACTGCAATTTTCATGCAACCAAAATTCAAAACGAACATATAACTATCAAAGGGCTAACACCCACAAAATAAAAAATGCTACAACAAAATGTCCTACAGTGACAATAACCTCAGAAAGCGCAAGTTACACTTCCACAAGTGCCTAGACATCATCATAAGCCACATTCGATTTACAGATTACGATAAATTACAAAATTAGGCCTAAGCCCATAAATTATTTGGTTTCCGTGTCGCAAATGGCCCGAGAGTATGTTTAGCAGATGATTGTACAAATGACAAAAATGGCATAGCATTAAATAGATTAAGCTAAATAAAATCGGAATGTAAAACAATGTTTGAAAATATACAAAAAATTATGTACATGCTTGTAAATTTATATTCAAGACACAAAAAAATCCATTTTCAAACACATTATGATAGAATTTGCGAGCATATACCGACTTCATTATAAGAATGCCTATTGTAACAAAGTTTAGGCTGCATAGCGTTTTAACAAGATTAATCAAAAAATCATTTATAAGATTAAAGTTGTTATAATGTTGCTATAAGGCTAATGTTGCTATAACATTAACTTTATACGGAATCTGTTTCAATTACAAACATTACATTTACTGGAACCATATTTACTTACAGTAATTTTAATGCCTGCGGTTACATTAAAATAAACAAGCCAGTTACAGCTAGCCTAAGAACTTTTGAAGTTATGCCATATGGCAACCCATTATGTCGAGATTTCAGCATCTTCTCTCGACATGCTAAATTGACAAAATCATAATTGTTTTTTTCATTCTCAGTCATTTCCCCTTCACAACTGTAATGACAGAAATCTCGAAAAGATCGCCAAGATTGTTACAATCGTCACGAATTTTGAAATGTTTGCAATGATTATCATGACAAAGATCAAAGTGATTATTATAATCATCATCAAGATTATGGATTCCATAATCTTGACGATCACCATGATGGTCCCAATCATTAAGGACGTTGCTGTGAATGCAATAACCACCAGATAATAATGGTAATTGTGATGATTGTGCAGAAGTGCGTGTGCGTATCTGAACACCGCTAATTGTGTCACCTATCGAAATCTGTCTACCGTAAAATCTTAACATCGAATTGGAAAAAACTCATATTATGATGAAGAATTAATTAGGTTATAAAACTCAAGCCATTCTGGCAGCATCGAAATGTGCTACATAAATATCTAGAAAAGGTCCTACATACATAAATATCAGGCTACATATTCATTTAATTCATGCCTTCATTGACTGCTACGTCCTACATGAAAATCAAATAGCGTTCTGAATTCATGCATTGATTACATGCACAAAAAAAGACATGCACAACCACACACACACACACACACAAAGTCAAACACCTGTGCGCGCATACACACACACACACACACACACAAACACACACACAACACTCCACTGTCAAAGTCCTATTGTTGTTTGGCACTAAGGTCAGGAACCCTGACAAGCAATTTGTGTTGAAGACTGGAGAGAGTAGCAGTCACAAAACACTGTACTGGACAATGCAAGTGCCCCACATTTGAAAGCCATTGCACAGCTCATTCAAATAAATGCATAATTAAACAACATTGTGTTGCTTGAAAAATTTGGAAGCTGTGCAAGCAGAGACCAACACATCACCTGTTCATGCGAAGTTCTTAACCCATAATTAAGCTGCATGCATGTATGTATGTATGTGCATGTATACATATGTATGCGTGTATGTGTGAAGACATTTAATGCAGAGCCTTGCAAGTACCTCACAAGCGTTGTGTATTGCAAACAATAACATACAAAGATAAACAAGTGATTATGATGATCCACATAAAGATCATAGAGATCATTACGATAACAATTTTCCCTTACCTTCATTATTTTTCATATGACAATCCTTATTTTCCACAATAATGAAAATGATCATGATCATCATAAAGATCATGGTGAAAACTAAGATATCCATGAAGATCATCATAAACAATGAAGAACATGGCGATCATAATGGTCATCTTTCTTTTGATCATGACACATGAACAAGAGATTCTTACTAAAGGCAGACACATTGTTTGCAGAGCCAAGTTACCTATCTGGACTAGAAATCCACCTACAATGATGCTTTTATATAAATTCAGAGACACTAGAGCCATTCACTGTTCTCTTTGCTGCCCATGATTTAAACCCTTTCAAACGATCAACACACGACAAAGTGTTTTGGCTGAGGATTCACAAACATGACCGAAGTTACGAGTCAGTCATTGAGGTACTACTTAAATTCATTACAATACAACCAGTGTTCAGAGGATTTTATCAGACAAGTGGTTTTAGTGCAGTGAGAATGTACTGCGCCTCATCGCTGCTCGCAGTTGGGGGTTTGGATCCGGTTGCTCCATCATGATCTTGATTCGCACCCACTCCTTCGTCTTTCCAGACAGTCTCACAGCGTCGACCACCGTCTGGACATACTGTTCGTTGACGAACGTGGCCGCATGCTGCACTGGCTCCCTTGCCCAGCCGTGCTTCTCCTCGACCATCTTGAACGCTTCCTTGACGGAGTCGATGAGTTTGATCAGTCCTTTGAGGTGAGGTATCGGTATGTCGGCACGGATCGTCTCGCTCACCCCCGTCTTCTGGTGGTCGAGGATGTTCGGAACGTCGCGGTAGATGGTATCCTCTCTGGCCTGGTCGTGGCGCTGCCCGTAGAGGTCGGAACCGCGTACGGCAAGGCGTCCCTTTGTCCCGCAGATGAGAACCTCCTGGGTGTACTGTCCAGTCACGTGGCTGTTGATGGTGGCGGTGGCGCAGGCATTGCGTTCCAGTTCCATCTGGAAGCAGCAGAAATCGTCGCTCGTCACCTGGCGGATCCCACGGATCTTCTCCGTCTGACGTGTGAAGGTCTTGAGGACCCCGTGGACCCGGGTGGCATGCTGCCCGGTCAGGAAGGTGATGAGGTCGATGAGTACGCTGCCGTAGACATTGAGGACGCCACCTCCCATCAGCTCATCGCATATCCAGTCGAACTTGTCCTTAAGGAACGATCCGGAATGGATGCGTGCCTCACAGATCATCACCTGTGCAACAACAGTGATAGCTAATTTGGTTTCTTATTTAAAAGATTCCAGCTGTGAGTGATAATTAACTATTGTATGCAAATATTTAGCTTGAGAGTGAGTTTTAAGAAGTCAAAGCAAATTGAGATAAAGTATATTAGGGTTAGATACAAAATCATAATGCTTGTAACATGGTCATCAGATTGGAAATTATCTAGCGGAATCAGCGATAAGGTAAATTAGTGCTAGATAAGAAATCAAAAGGCTTGTAACATGGTGATCAGATTGGCAATTATTTAGCAGAAACAATTTTTAACAAGTCAAAGGTGAGATAAGGTAAATTAGGGTTAGCTTGTAACATGGTTATCAGATTGGTATCACACTTACTCATTTTAACTTGGTTAAAGACATTCTTAAGGGTTGTTAAAGTCATAGTAAATGCTCCGTGATGTTCTGCACTGGCTGCCAGTCTCTCTGCGTATTGAGTTCAAAATCTGTTTGTTGGTCTGCAAGTCACTTCATGGGGCCGCGCCTGAGTATTTGCGCGATTACTGCATCGGGACGCATTCTTCCGCCTCCGGGTTGCGACTCCGATCGCCGAGAAAAGCGATCTTCGTCGTAAAACGGATGAAAACCCGCTTTTGGCGATCGCGCTTTCTCGGCGGCCGGCCCCAGATGCTGGAACGGTCTTCCTCCTGCCCTGCGAGCGGCTAACACAGTTGACTCCTTCAAATCTGGACTCAAGACTTATTTGTTCTGTAAGGCCTACCCTGATGTTAGTTGACTGTGAGGCGCCCTTGTAACGGCATGGCTGTGTTACGGCGCCATATAAATTGTTACTGTTATTATTATTATTATAGTAGAGGTTCCACATGATTGCATATGACACAATGCAACAGAATTTAATCTCAGCATAAACTGGGAAGTAAATGCCAAGTTCTGTGATAACTTGCATCTAGTTGAACTGTTTCCTAATGCCTCAAAAGTTTAAGGAAATAAATGCCTTCATCATACAAATTTTAGGCCCACAGCTCTTAAACCTTTAACGATGAGCTGCATTGGTTTTCCAGTCGTTTTTTCGCTTTTAGTACACTCTCGTCGTTAAAGTGTTAAAGACCATTGTGTCACAGGCTGCACCAGTAGGGGATATTGGAGACTTCATGGTATGAGATGTAGAAGTAAGAAATGTCAGGTAGATAATTAATGCATTTAACACTTTACAAATGAGTGTACTACAGGCTACTGGGAAATTAATTCTTCTCGTCATTAAAGGATTAAACAACTGAAAATCTTAGGAGTTTTTCAAGATTTATCAGTGGTGCCTTACAAAAACATACCAAAAAAGAAATTATGCAAGATCCTAAACTCTTGTCCATTACAGTATGTGAGATTTCTGCCTGTGTATGCAGTAGTGCACATCTACAATGAACGCAGAGTCGAAATCTACAAAACTTTTGTGTTCTACAACGATTACAACTACAAACTTAATTCAAAAGAATTAATTCACCAAAAAATGCTAAATCGAGAGCACTCTTCTGTCAAAGCAAAAGTAGTAAGGCATGTCAACTAAACATATATATGAGTCTTCAGTTACACCGTTACAATACATAACATTAAATTATACTATGTACGTGAGACAGAAGTTCTACCTCTCCAATGTAGTTATCGTCAATGAGTTGTTTCATTTTCATGAAGCACGGCAGGAATCGCAATCCATTGCACATCAGCGACATGAGTAAGGGGTAGTACTCCGCTGCGTTCACCATCCTCAGGGCGTCAATTTGTGTCGGGCCGGCCGGAGTGCCACAGATGACGTGCTTGCCGATGCCAAGGGCTTTCACAGCAATGGGCGACTGCATGAGAGGAGGGCAGTGAATAAAAACGAGGTCTACGTCCTTGTGTAGTAGAACTTCGTCGACCTTACTAGTATGGAACGGGATTTCGAGGTCACGGGCGCATTCTTCGGCGACGTCCTTCGTCTGGCCCCACAGTGCTTCCACCCTGAAGCCACAGCTCTTGAGGATAGGGACCAGGCAGCGGACGGCAGTACCCGTCCCGAAGACTCCGATCCCCGGCAGCTGAGCGTTGACGGGCATGACAGACATTCTGTCGATAATTATTACGTCCTTTTCGGAGCTAAATTGCACATTTGATTTTACTTTATTTTATATGAAACAACCGAGCAAAATACAACATTTTATTCACATTAAAATTTTAACATTTAAACGGATCAAGTATTTATCAAGAGAGATTAGATTACACACATTATAATGACGTCAACGAAAGGTGTGCGTTCAATTCAACCCAAATTATACAACAAAAATTTTATTGTAGATTATAAAATACTATCTGATAATAATAAACTAATGTGCTTTAAGTGCAGAATTCCGTGTACCGCTTCATAATCTAAATTCATTTCAGTAACTCGTGTGATAAACATTATAATTATTGTGTTTTAATAAATCAGCACACATTTTGCGCGCGATTAATAGGCTACACTTGGGTTAAATAACGGATCATCCAAATCTTGTGTAAAAACTTACGCTGTTCAACTAAGGCTGTCAACTTTGATTTTGTCAATCCGGGACACCCGCATAGTCACTCGATATATGACATTACCAATTAATTTATCATGTCCACATAACAGTAGGCCTAGGCCTACTGTATGTGACGAATGTCGCGTCAGCCTAATGTATCATATCTAGGCCTAGACTACAGTCTACTGAAAATAGTCGTTAAAAATTACAGTCAACTTATCAAAATACAAGTGACCTATAAAATTAGAATCAACTAACCTAACTACCTTCTATCAAGTCTATTCTATGGCCACTGTGTAAAAGCTTATTTTAATTACGGCCGGCTATTCGAGTTTAGTGCACGAAAACAAGCATTTGATGAAGTGGATATTTTTACTGAAGTTCAACCTCTTGTTAAGGTGATCCATCCGATCTACCGCCTTCCCATTTCCTTTAACCTACACATAACCCGCTCTCTTTCGGATCCGTATAGGCTATCGTTCAGGAAACCCCTCTGACATGACATCCATGAATAATTAATGGTCTTTGTCGCAGTCTTTATCATAGTAAATAATAGCAACAGTGATTATCAATTTATCACGTTCGGTTACGCCCATTGATGTATGCATATAATTATATAGTACGTGCTTATAATATATCGCAATGGTTACACCCAAAAACAGTTCCGTGGGTTCAATACACAATGCGCAATGCATATCCAGACCAGAGCTATGATCAAGGCCATAATGAACCTGACTTATACTGTGCTTATACTGTGCTATTAACCTTACTCTCATATATTCATAGATGTCTGTTTATTGTATTTTATGATATTTTTGACATTTGTGATTTGTGATTTAATACTCTATGTGATGTTCCCGCAGTGCGTTTGCAGGCGGTTCAATAAAGCACGTACTTACTTACTTACTTACTTATTCTTGGGGTGATCTGCTTAATCCGGCTGATCGATAGCAGGCGTTTGGGTTGTGAGCGATAATTCAATTTTCTTCTACAGTTAGATATTCTATGAATTCCTCGGCTGTACGTTCATTCAATATTAATAGGGACCACTGCGTTCATTACAGAAATTATTAGGAAAAACTTTAAATTCCAGAAGATATTAATCTCGTTCTCAGGTATCCAACACGAACACTGAATATTTCTTTTTGAATAACTTAAAATAAATTAAAACAAGGCAGCAGCTCAATTTATTGCGTTTAAAAGCTATGTGTGGTATGCTGGCGTAACCAAGGAGACGCGTATACATAACATAACAACCTGGTTATTAAATCATAAGTGTAGCAATGTTACATTTTAGGTTTAATACAACTGCTCAACCTTCAATCACATGCGAATGTGTTATTGAGCCATAAAAGCAACAACATTTAGCCCTGTGTTTTCGGCTGTGTTTGATGAGTCAATTTGGTTGAGTCAAAAGTGGCCGTAGTATAATGAGAGTATTCAATAGTCCCCATGTTTCCTGGATTTAACTTTGCTACTGATCTACAGTGGATTGCAAAACAGGTTAGAAATAACTCAAGTTACTCATTGAAGTTGTTGGTTTTCAAGCTGCGTTGAAATTACAGCGGAACCATAGGAAGCGTTGTAGATCTATACAAACATTTGAGAGCATAATTATGCAGTTTTTTGTGTGACATTGCAGCTTTATTAGATTTTGGAGTAATAAAATCAGCTTGTTGAATATGTTCAATAAGTACTTGAAATCTTTTGTTTGACATATAAGGCTGAGCAATACCAAGTAAATGAAGGAGGGGTAGAGACAAAAAGAGGAGAAATGCAGACGGAAAAATCAGATGTTAGTCTTGACAGGGATGACACATTCGTTTCCAAACCAGGCACAGCAACCCAGCCAGCAAAACCAAAACCAAAGAAAGGTAAATCACTTGCACTACAGATACACTGTTGTTATGTAATTATGATATGCTTTAGTTAGTCATGCACTTTATGAAAACATGTGACTGAGATGAATTATGTAACTGAGATAAACAGCTTATTGTTTGTGACCCCGAGTGTACTCTTGAATGATGAATAATCAATGACTGACTATCAAATCACTTTTCAGACTTCTACAATTTGCGTCATATGCACATTGTCAATCGTTTCTAACAACTATGGTAGGCTATTATGAATCCTGCTTTACATATGCTAGTAGTCACTTTTAGGTCTTTCTTTTGTGCCTAGAATAAGCAAAAATTGGAAAATGTTTGTTACCCTAACCATGTTGTGTCTTGGACCAATAAACAGAGTTGATTGATTGATTGATAAATTTAAGGTGTGTTCATTTATCTTCCACAGCTCCTGAACTGCCAATTTATGAGCGAAGAAATTGGCTTATTCATCTGTACTACATTCGTAAGGAATACGAACAGTGTAAAGCCATAATCAAGGAGCAACTGGCCGAGACCAACAACTCGTCCGAATATGCCCTCTATGTTAATGGCAAGCTGCTTAGTCATCTTTATTGTATTGTATTGTATCTATTGTATCTATCAATTTATATAGCACCTCTCGCAGTGCACAACAATCAGAGGCACTCCCAGTGCGAAAGATCCTGCATATGGCTGTTTGTATTTCTGTGTTCAACGTCATTGCATCTTTAGTACAGTATTCATTCATTCATTCATTTGCTCATTGATATCGAACATTTATATAGCACCTCTTCAAGAAAACTACTTGGAGGTGCTCCCGACTCCAGCACGGCTAAAACAAACAGTCTTAAGATGAGCAGAGAACGTAGGAGAGAGGGTCCTGGGAAAAAGGCAAAGCTCCAGAGGGAGGTCATTCCAGGTCACAGGGCTCATCACCAAGAAAGTGTGATGTTGCCTAGTGGAGGTGCAGGCACAAAGGACAAGGAGGATAGGGCGGCACAGGTGGAGCAGAAATCTCAAAACCAAATTTCTGCCATGATGGGAATTTTAAACCCGACCGCTCGATTGACAGTCCAGCACCTTGACTACTACAATTATCGAGCACCCCTTATAGTAGTGATGCTTAAAGAGCTGAAAACGGCCGAGGAATGTCATAATTAGTGATGGTCTGTGTCTGTAGCTCTTATTCTGCGATTGGAAGGAAGGATCCACGAATCTCTGGAGCTGTTTCAGACATGTACAATTCTCAGTCCTAAAAGCCTTGACAACTACAAGCAGGTGGCACGCTCCTTGTGAGTAACTGATTATCAGGGCTGTTAATATCGCGATAAAGTATCGCAATACTTGGTATCGCCGATACTTTTTCAGTATCGCAGCGAGTATCGCGATAGTTTTATTTTGTCGGTATCACATGTGTATCGCTGATACTGTTTTAGCCTGTCGGCGATACTCGATACCAATACTTTTTTCCACTATAATTTATATGTTTTCACATCCGCTTGAGTAAGTCGCGATCAAGAAATAGTGAGAAATAATTCTTTACGCTTCGAAAATTGCCTCTTTCTTCGAAAATAGACTCTTTCTGCCATCTATGATCGTTGATGTGAATGGAAAGAATCTATTTTTCTGTGATTAAACGTAAACTTACTTATCGAAAAGTATTGGTAAAAGTATTGGTATCGCTATTGCAATACTTTTAAGAAATAGTATTGGTATTGGTATTGCAATACTTTTATTATGAAGTATTGGTATTGGTATTGCCAATACTTTTTTACAGTTTTGTTAACAGCCCTGCTGATTATGCTGTCATAATTGTCTCAGAATATTGACTATATAGCTCCTCTTAAATGTCCATTCTGTTTAGTTTGCATCACTACTCTGCGAATAGTGGCCGCCGACCCATTCGCCCTGCGATCCACGGTGACCTGATTGTCCCCTTTGCATGCACTTTTATAATGTAACATTGGGCCTTCTCGATCTCGGCCCGAGTATCTGGAATGGGCTTCCTCTTGAGATCCCTCTCCAACCTAGGAACTTTTCACCTGCATTTTGTACCTCTCTGAAAGCTATTCTTTTCAGCTGTGGTTGGGCCTGGAGCGCCTCTGAGTAGATATCTTGAAGGGGTGCTATCTCAAGTTTCTTTTGTCATTGTGATAGGCTGCATTTTTAGTTGAAAAGTATATAGTTTAAGTGAAATTAAATTGAGTTAGTGTAGCTCTATTGTCAAGTTCAATGCAAGGCCTAAGATTGTAGAATCCACTAAGGTACTACATTACATTTGTTGTATAAGTTGCATGTGTGGTGGTCAACAGTGCAGAAAAGCAACGTCATTGAGTGATGTTCAGGTAGTAAAGTTATGTTCTTTGGACCCATTCAATATTACGACCTGACATTTGTAATGTAAGAGCTTTGGACATTATAAAACACTGAGCATCATATCATGGTAGCTTATTGATTTAAGCACTCACCTTGTAATGTGGATAGTACAGGGTCGAGCCTCCCTGAGACAGTTGCTGTGTAGGGGCCTTAAGCACGTCTTTCACTCACAATTGCTCATCACCGTCGATTGATGCTTGGTCATTAGATAGTGGCGCTTCATTAATGCATAAATGCAATGGATCTAAGGTTTTTAACAAAGCCACTTAACTTTTAAATCAAGTCATGTTACTTGCATTAGCTTAAATTAACTTAATCTCTGAGTTGTAATAAGTTCAGCAGCTCTTCCTATGTTACAAAATGGTCAGTGTTCTTTTTTCTTACCTCAGTAGAATCTGATAGGTGAGATGATCTAATTCTGTTCACTTGATGCTAATTCTAATTGTTTAATTAGATTCCTTCTAGCACGACATAAAGCAGCTCTCGATGTCTACAATGAAACTGACAAAATGTCATCTGGTGACTGGGTAAGAACTAGTAATGAAATAAATTATTGTAATTTTTAAAAAAATGCGTCAGTAACTTACTTTATCAATTATAGTTGGGAAAGTTGACACATGACGAATGCCTTTTCTCTGTACTCCTCGTGTCTTGACGGCTGACTCCTTGTCGGCAGCGTCATTGTGTGTGCGAACGCTGTCAACTGTCGTCACTCTATCTATCAAAGCAACTTGGTCCAGAGACTCTGAAGATCCATGCCATCTTCAGCTGTCGAAAGGAATCTGTTGATTGGTTCCTCGTGTGTGCGTGGGCCCACACACTGGTAACTCTTTCAGCTTACTGTGCATTGTTGGGGCGCGGTGGTGTAGAGGTATGTTCGGTGCCTTGCAGCCGGAGGGTTGCGGGTTCGAATCCACCTCAAGGGGTATATTTGGTGCCTTGCAGCCGGAGGGTTGCGGGTTCGAATCCACCTCAAGCCACCGCGTAGGGACCCTGGGCAAGTCCTTCACTCGCAATTGCTCATGCGCTTCGGCGTGAAACTCCGATTCAGTGTCCGCGCTGTAGTCGGGAGCGCCTCTGAGTAGAAATCTTGAAGGGGTGCTATATAAATATCTGAAATGAATGAAAAATTGTTTTGCTAACTGATGTAATAATTATATTCTTTTGTAATGACATTTAGCATCATATAGGCTAGTGCAGAGAACACCTCTGAGTAGATATCTTGAAGGGGCGCTAAGTAAATATTCAATTACATTACATACATGACATAGTTGCTTTCCCATGTGACTCATTGTTTTCTTGCTTTCAGGAGATTGCACATAACAAAGGCGTCTGTTACATGTACCTTAAAGAACTGGAAAAAGTTAGTGATGCAACTGCGTACCAGAGACTTTTTCACTGTTGTAACGTAATATATCACGAGTGAATAGATATTTATGTAGCTAATTTTTTCAGGTCATTTTGAAATGTGCTGAATGTAATACATTTGCATTATCATTTTTAACAGTCAACATTTTTGTAGTATCATTATTCGTCTTTCCTACATCCAGAATCTAACTAACTTTGAACACTGTTGCTATTACAGCCTCTTAATTTGTGATTACATCACCAGCTCGATCATGCATATTTTTGTGTGCAAATACTTGTCTCTAAAATATTGGTACATCTGATATTGTGTTCCTTATAAGCTGCACAGCAATTAAGCAGTGCTTGCCTTGGCATGCTATAAAAGAATGATCAAACAAACAACATACATGTAGATTCGTAGAGGCAATCTTTCCTTGCTGCAAGTTTAGAAACTTGCACACTGATTATTTTACTCGGATGGAACATTCATGTAGTATATCAAAGTCCTATGGTATGTATATAATGCATGCACATGTGTATGATGTGTGTGAGACATGGTAGCCGATTGTATGTAACTGATTTGAGATGGTTGGCCTGAGCGCTCACCTTGTTATGTGGAGAGTACAGGTTCGAGGCTCCTCTGAGATGGTTACTCTATACCAGTGTGTAGAGACCTTGAGCAAGTCCTTCCTACAGATCAGCCCTCATCCATTGATGCTTGGTCATTAATTAGATTGTTTACTTAATAAATGCATAAACATAATAATAATTACGTATTTGCAATTACATGTAATAAGTACAGATAAAACAGTTACAAAATATTAACAGCGAGTCATTTGTATTATATTGTATCGTCTCTGTAAATTTATATAGCACCACTCACAGTGTTTTTCTGTTTTGTTTCAGGCAAAGGAGTGTCTCAAGGAAGCGATTTCAATTCATAACAATGAATTATCTTGCATCATGCTTGGAAAGGTTTTTCTTGCCGAGGGAAACCTTGACATGGCAATTGATGTCTACAAGAAGGCAATCGAGTAGGTTCATCCATATTCATCAGCTATGTCATTGATATTAATTGAGGTTCATTCATATTCATCAGCTATGTCATTGATATTAATTGAGGTTCATCCGTATTCATCAGCTACGTCATTCATATTAATTGACTTGGCCACATTCAGCTGAGTCTGCCACTAGAGACTAGAGAGAGAGAGAGAGTGTACATTTAGTCTATAGTACTACTGTATATTATCACTCAATAAATACAACTCTGTGAACTGAATTCACTTGCATGTATAGACCAACCATAAAGAGAAGGATTCAGCCAACTGGCCGGCAATTCATAGAGTGGGTGTTGGTGATTGGTCTACATAGTGTATTTGAATTCTGCCCAGGAGGGACAATTCGTACATTACATCAGAAAACTCTGTGTATGAGAATTTCTTTAAGTAACTTGAGTATAGAAATTATTGCCTATACTTCTCTCGCACATTTCTTTGTTTTTCAATATTAAACGAGTAATTGTATTTGTTTCAGAATGTCTCCAGAAAATGTTGAGCTCCTGTCTACTCTAGGGCTTCTTTATCTACAGGTAGGTATTTTCAATTTTGCTCTTAAAGTTAAAATTGAGTACAAACATGGTTAATAGATGTCCTTTTAAATGTAATCAGCCAATGCTAGCAGGAAGTTTTGCTATAAAGGGGGATAGTTAAATGGTATCACTCTTGCTTGAAGAACAAATAAATCTTGAAAAATGTGGTTCAATACCCATAGCCCCTCTAGGTCGACTCAGCCTTCCACTCCCTAGGGGAGGCTGTAAAATAAGTGAGCACCTAACAGGCTACTAAGATGTGTGTTTGATAAGATCGTGAAATTTGTACCATCATGTTTCAATGTTGCTTACTGGAGTTTGTCAGTGAGCTTGTCAATAAACATGAATATTGTAAACAGCCAACATCAACAGACTTTCAACTGCATATTGTACATTTTCCTTTGTCAATGTGAATATGTTTCTAGGCTGGAGATTTTCAAAAGGCTTTTGAAGCGCTAGGGAATTCAATGACTTTCGACCCTTTGAACAACAAGGCTATCCTTGCTGCAGGCAGCATGCTTCAGCTACACGGAGACTTTGATGTTGCCCTAACCAAGTATCGAATTGCTGCCCAACAGACCCCAGAGAGCGGCCCGCTCTGGAACAACATTGGCATGTGCTTCTATGGCAAGAAGAAATACGTGGCTGTAAGTATTAGCACACAATTTAACACCATATAATTAATTTAATGTATTGATGTAAAATTATACTAGGACTGGGCAATGGATATTTAACGCATTATTGACGTGATTAATGCATGCGTTAATTAATTAACACGATTAAATTTTTTAATGCAGTTAGCGCTATTGTCACTGGGCCCAATTATTTTTAATAAATACGTGAAAACAATTCTTGATAAAACCGCTATTACAAAATAAAAACTTTAAGTTTAAACTTTAAAGTGAAAACTAAAAGTATAAGCAAGTAGTGAAAGCATGTTTACTTTTTGTTTATTGACCAAGCATCTATATAGCGCATATTCAGTGTAACTTCTCAGAGTCGGTAGAGTAGTTGTACTTGTTATCTGTTGTGACATGTGATTAAAAATTAATTGCGTTACTAAAAGTTTAATCGTGCGATTAATTTCCATTAAAATTTTTAATCGTTGCCCACCCCTAAATTATATTGTATTTCTTTTAAATACATGTACTTGTGTTTAGTTTTTATTTATGCCAAACTCTGTCATCACCTACTATTCGCATTCTTATTCAGCCGAATAGTGTGGCCAACTATTCATATTTGGCGGGAAGTAAAAATGTTATTATGTACAGCGCTAGTAACTACTAATCTGTGAGAGGAAAACTGTTTTGTAGGCAATCAGTTGCCTGAAGCGTGCCAACTATTTCTCGCCATTTGACTGGAAGATACTGTACAACCTTGGACTGGTTCACTGCACAATGCAACAGTTTGCGTCCGCGTTCCACTTTCTGAGTGCGGCAATAAGTCTGCGCCCTCGCATGGCACGACTTTTCATGCTTCTTGGAGGTAAGGCTCCTAAACTATGGAACTAAAATTTGAAATGGGAAACTATGCATTTAAGAATTTATGTATGGCTTCTTTCAGCCTTTCTTAGACTTTGTGTTCTGTAAAGGTTTGAACATTTAATACAATGTGATTTTAGCACATAGATATAGGCTACATGGTCTCTAGTAGATGTACAATGGTTTAGGTAATCAAGGAATTGCTAAATGTACACTTCTGGCCTGAGGCAAAGCTAAACGTGTAAACTATTTGCAACAAGGCAGCAAAGTGTGATTGGTAATGGAAGGGTGATAACCTCGCCTTCAATTGCTCAGCTTGCTACATAGGATGCATTTCCATGTATGTTTCTCTGCTACCCATAAGAGTTCCTCTTTTGACTGCTTTCAACCATAAGTCTATCTGGGCACATGGCCGATTGGAGTAGTGCTCTCTGTGTTACATGGAGAGTACAGATTCAAGCCTCCCCCATGATGGATACTGTGTAGGGACCTTGAGCAAGTCCTTCACCACACAAATTGCTCAGCACCATTGATTTATGCTTGGTCATTACTGACATACTGACATTTAAGTAAGTTGTTATAATAATAATCATCATCTGCATGGGAATGCAGCGATGCTCAACAAAGGCAGATCTGGGGCAAGGGAGCAATCCGACTATAACTAATGTTTGCCATCTGGAATTTGTTGAGGTTTTATAGCTTAAACAGAGAGGCATGATGTAAATTTGGACCACTGAAATCTAGTGTAAAGGCAGATATTGTTATATTAACACTTTAACGATGAATGTGAGACAGAACAATGTCACACTGTAGCATGTGTATTTTTATGTTGTAGATTGATAACAATGTCTCTGTATGCATTGTATTGCATTGCTCTTCTATGTCTTGCAATAGTGTTTTTTCTTAAGACTGTTGTTCAACCTTTGTTATTTCTTTCCTCAGTTGTTCTGAGTCGTCTTGAAGACAAAGCGAATGCCAAGCAGGCCTATGTTCAGTCGATTCAGCTGGATGAGTAAGTTTTTCAAGAAATCTGTTTGCAAGAAATATATCATCAAACAGTTGACAACTAACTTGGCTAGAACACTTGCTGACTTAAACCATCCAGTAAAGAGAACAGTCATTGTTGCCTTCAGGTAGACATTAGTGGTGTCTTTACTTGATAGTTTAATGGTTAGTGCACTGGAATGTCAATCGAGAGGTTTGGGTTCAAATCCCCGCCAGAAATTTGGTTAGAGATTTCTGCTCCACCTGCGGCCCCTAGCCAATTCAGCTATAACGAGTACACCGACCGTACACTGTTGGGGGGGGGAACGGAGAGGACTAGCCACCTACCCTCATATGCTGAGGCTAAGAAAATGAAGTCGATACCACTTCATACCCATGGCTGCCTGTCGTGCTAGCTGAAGGGACTGCTCTTCTTCTTACTTCATTTATCTCTACCTTACCACATGTTATATAACTTTAACTAATATCACCTCACTCCGAAGCATTATACACATGTAAATGACTTCAGCGTAGTGTAAACTCATCCTATGTGGTGCTTTGTAAATGCTAAATTCCACTTAATTACAATTTGTTGATTGAGTTTTGTCTGTTCTCCTGTGTACAGCAAAGATCTGCTCATCAACTTGAACTATGCTGTATTTCTGTACAACATGGGAGAAAGGTCAGCAGCCACGAAGCAGTTCTCGGTGTTTGAACAATGCCTGGCAGCCTCTGCACAGGCAGACGTCGATCCAGAGGTTAGAAAGTCTCAAAGCCTAGTCCCTATTAGTTTATTATATTCATTTATTATTACCGGTATTTGTTTATTATTATACATATTACTGCTAAATAGCATGATTATCTGATAACAAGGCAGCAGAAGGTTGTGCTCTTCAAGCTATACTCTCCTGATTCTACTCCTGCGCCAACCTCGAACATAATCATCATCATCAATTGCCTGTCGTAGCATCATATTGTAGCCTCGGCTTGACCTCCCCGGAATCTGACCTGGCCCCGGAACGGACAAAGCAAGCCTGGCTATTGCGGACTTGATTTGATACAGCGCCAGTGAATAAGTTGGTCTCCCTGACGCAGCTTTTGTGCAGCGCCGAAAAATTTTGAAGACTTACATTTACATTGTGTATTAATGGCTAGCTTATTGTCTGTACGCAGTGACTATAATTATTATCAGAGAAGACTTCACGTTGTAGACTTATTTTGCCATCGACCAGTAAGTCACCCTTGTCTCGGTCCTTATTGGGATATCACACCTTAAAAAAGATGCCTCGGCCTGTCTTTTCTACATCCATTGGTCAAATTTATTTTTTTAGATTTTGGAAGTGTCTCGGAAGCTGGGACCTTCGCTTCAGATGGGAGAAACACTCGTCGGTGAAGTTCAAAAGAAATCGCAGCCAAAGCAGAAGTCAGAAGAGCAAGCAGCTGTAGCAGATACAAGAGAACTGGATGATAAGCATGACTACAGTAGACCAGTGCCTGAGGAAGCTTAGAATCATGATACTAGGGCGATTCATTGTGCTACGACTGTAGGATGGGACTTTTCAAAAAGAAGCCAACAAACAATGCACTGCACTTATACAGCACAAAATTGTGACTTCAAACTATGATGTCTGGGTGTAGAGTATAAGTCCTGTGCTATGTTACTAGACAGTTTATGTCTGCATTCTGGCCACATAACTTCTAGGGATTATTTGAGCTCCATTTGCATATCTAGAAAGCATTGGTTGATGCCTTGTGCGTTAGACTAATTAATTGATTTGCTTCTATTGCATCAGTTGATCATACACTGAGCAATTGTAAGCAAACTTGTTCAAGGTACTTGTATAATTTTAGGGCTATGGGCAAGTAACTGTCTCGATCTGGATGGCTCGAACCCATAGAATCTGGTCAGCCACTACACGGTTCCAACTGTAAGCGAATAAAGGCATGGAAACAACGCTGTGTAACAACTCTTATCTGCTATCTGTTTTTGCCTACACTATAAATATGTTGAATTTCTTCCAGCAAATCTCTAATGATCTTCGGAAACTACTTCAAACGGATATCAGTTCCAAACACTGGTCCCGATCACACACTATCGGTGTTTGTTAAACGCCAATTTGATAATGCTCATCATTTCTGTTTCATATTCGGCCGTCTGGCGAAAAATCGCTTACTACCATTAGAAATATGAGATGCGACTTTGCTAATTAGGCCTACTTTCTATTCTCTGTCATTGTGCAGAGGAAATCTCTTCAGGGTCTCCCGAAAGTACAATTTATAACGCTACCCTACACTAACTGTAGGCGTTTACAGTTACAAACTAATTCTCTTTTAAACACGTCCTAGGACTGAAAATATTTATTGAGTAAATCAGTAAATTCTTTTCCATTTCCCAAATCTACTCCTTGTCTCCCATACCTAACGCTTTCTTTTTTCTGGGTCTCTGGCACTCGGAGCGCCTCTGATTGGTGTACACTGCGAGAAGTGCTATATAGGCTAAATTTATGGATACAATACAGTATATTGCATGCATGCATACATACATACATACATACATACATACATACTTACATACATACATACATACTTAAAGGTAGAGAACGAACAAGAAGCTCATGACGCAGGTTGCATGGCAGCCTCTTCCAAAAATAATTTCGCTTATAACATGACTGTGCGTTTAGAACAGCTCAGAGCTGTCAGCTCTTGATCAATGCCTGTGAATTATGGACAATTAAAATCGAATGACCATGGTAAAATATACTGGTATTTTAAATGTATGACTATGGAAGAAATTCGAAGAATTAGATAATTTACATCTGTATTTGACAATAAGACAATGAGCAGGTCGAAAGAAGACTGAATAATAATTATAGGCTACAGGGAGATCTAATCTAGCCTAATAGTCCTATACCTGCAATAGGCCTAATGAGAAGGAAATAGAGTTTATCTGGGCATATACAGAATGGACGACAAAAGACAAATTAAAAAAAAATGATGACGGGAATAATGAGTGGAGTAGTAGTAGTTTCAGTTTAACGAGGGCTGGTGCAAACAATATTTGCACAGTTTGAACATAGCAGCAAAAGATCGAGGAATATGGAAACAAGTGATGACGTGTAGGCTACATTGGACATCAATACAGGCCTTCGAGTCTCGACTCATGGATGATGATGATGACGACGATGATGATACAATAACAACAGCAACTACAACGGGAAAAATACAACACCTATACTACAAGTTCAATTAAATATCCTGGTCCTATAATAGATAGGCTTATAATTATTAGTAGCACGAATGCTGTATTCATTTCCAGCATGGTGGGGTTTTGCAAACGAGGGTGTCAGCTGCTATTATTAGAACGTTCATACGACAGAGGTTTTTACCATCCCATACGGTATACCCCTACATTTGACAGGTTGCGTTCTAAGGCAGATGAAACCCTCTTTGCTGCTATCCTCAATGGCTCCGGACATGTCCTCCATCATCTACTCCCGCCAGAACGAGTAACTACTCCCGCCAGAACGAGTAACCGGATACTCCCTTAATTAGGCCTCGCTCACATAATCTTCAGATACCGCGCTGTGATTCGTTGACTGGAAAGGGATTTATCACTAGGATGCCGTAGGCCGATAACTTTTTGACACTAATATTTAAGTCATTTGACTAAACTGTTCATTTAATTTACATCTTTAAGAACTAATTATTAGCCTACTTCGATGTATTATAGCAATGTTTTACATTGTATGTCCCATTGTGCCTTAATTGCAACTGGAGTATTAGAGAATATATCTATATAGGCCTACTTACTTACTTACTTATAAGCTGCCACTATGTTCATATTTTTACGAAGGTCCCACACTCAGCACACAATATACGTCGATGGTCCCACGCAAATTTGAACGAATTCTTATCGATGACGTCAAATAATAATTGCGGTAGACGTCATCACTCATCAAATTTAATAATTGCTGTCTCATTGTCCCTAACCGTTGAAATCCTTATTCGTGCTATTGTCTGCGCTTTGCTTAGACGAAATATTATTTGACAATTGCGATTTTGAGAAGATTTTGTTATAGTTTTTTAATCAAAATGCTTCGCTCTCGCCGTGCTAATAATGAAATTCAGGTGAGCTGAAATACTCGTAATATACGTTTTTATCGAATTAATCAACTTCCACCGTTCTCGCTTGCCATCAACGCAACGTTCCATTCGAAACTTGATGAAGTCAACTTGGTTGAAAATTGACTATTTCAAAGTTAAATTTCCTGTTTGTCTATTCTACGCGTTTTGTTAATGTAGCTGCAGAGAGAATAATTAATCTGTGTGGTTGCATTTTGTTTAGAGAGAACGACGAAATCCTTTCGACCGGAGACGAAAGCCAATGGGAAAAGCTGTGGAAGAAGGAGAGAATCGTGCTTATTCTGATTCGACTATGGAACTCGCGATCAGGACCGCTTGAAGAGACGGCGGGTGAAGGGCATGAAGTCAGTTCGTGTTCCAGTGGACGAAGACGCTGGTGACGAAAGGTACAATGATGTGCAAAAGTTTTTAATCACCAAAAAATTTTGCATTTCTTCAGTTTCCAAGGCTGTTTTCTTTATCCAGCCTTAGAGTTAATACAGCACTGTAATTTAATGTACTTTTACAGGGAATGTATTTAAACTATTTATGTTAGGCAGCTGGAATTAGCCTAACTTAAACTGGCGTAGTTTCCACTCCCAAAGACTGGAGGTAACTGGTGGTAAAGAATGGACGGGCGACCCTTTTATAGCAGTCGGCCACTTTCCTTTGGCGGGAAAGCGGCTGGGGTCTTTCGCGGGCATTTGCAGCATCACCAATGCCGTCGACAGAGGTCGCTTTATTGGCGGGAAGGTTTCGCGGGCTACATTACTCATACTCACCCTCGCCAACACTAGGAGGCGCTTAAGACATAGATACACGGCTATCTTAAGGAAAGTCCTCTCCTTAATACAAGCAAATAAAATATCATTTAATCCGTCAAATAAAACCTCCTTATAACTTATGGTTTCTCAAATAACCACAGATTTCTTTTATAAAATAAGATTGTGCTATGAAACTGCAAACTGCTTCTTGTAGAAGCAATTGGAGATGTTGAAAATGTAAACGTTAAGGTGTACCTAAATTGTCAATAATGTGCATTGTTACCCTTTTAACGGCATGACTGTTACGGCACACACATAAAAGTTGTCGTTCTTCTTCTTATTATTATTGTTTATCCTTGCAGTTTACCGAAGTAGCACGCGGGTCTGGTGAAGAGAGAGTCTGCCGCCTTCAAGCTATACTGTATGAGGTGACGCTGCCTCTTTCCTGCCGTCCTTCCTGACAGTTAAGTAGCGAATGTGATTTATCTCTTAACTGTAGGTTTTCTTTGTCGATATGTAAAAGCAATGGTCCTTCTGACCAGTTTGCTCCATCGGCTCCCAATACGTTTGCAGCTTGCCCAGGGCTGCCATGCCATCGGACACAATTTAAGAATAATTGTGCGCCTGTGAAACTTGCTGCTTTGGTTGCATATAGTTCGATCCTCTTTTTACTATATTTGGCCTGTTTGTAATTATGATCTCGTTTGCAATATATTTTTGGTTTCAACCATTGGACTTGATATCCAGCAAGACCGGTTGATATAGTTTTATACACCGACTGACCTCTGTAATGCAATGGTAAATTAGGATTACCAGTAGACAAATAATGGCGTACTAATAACACCTATCGTCATTCGGCACCCACTTTTGCGCTAGCGGTTTGACTTCACCCATCAGCCATTTTTGTCCAAAAGAGGCACCACTAGCAAAATCACGATCTTCAGACTCCAGCAGCTGGGTTACAAGCATATGTAAAATAACACGGCCCTGTTAAGGTCCTTTAACACCCCTCCCACGAGGTCGCGCTCACAACAAGCAGATGCTATTGGCACAGCATGCACGGTTAACTCATAGGTTGGAGAAACAGTCACCTGGGAAGGCAGCGCCATTTCATCGTAACCTCGGCCACAGTTCATAGAAGAAAGATGCTTTATGAGGTGACTTTGCGGCACCGAACTCCTTAAAGAGGTCACTCAGCGGCACCGAGTTCCCTTTATGACGTGACTCTGCGGTATTGAGTTTTCTTTGTGAGGTGACTGCGGCACCAAGCTGCTTTATGAGGTTGACTCTGCGGCACCGAGTTTTCTTTGTGAGGTGACTCTGCGGCACCGAGCTGCTGTATGAGGTTGACTCTGCGGCACCGAGCTGCTTTGTGAGGTGACTCTGCGGCACCGAGCTGCTTTGTGAGGTGACTCTGCGGCACCGAGTTTTCTTTGTGAGGTGACTCTGCGGCACCGAGCTGCTTTATGAGGTTACTCTGCGGCACCGAGTTTTCTTTGTGAAGGTGACTCTGCGGCACCGAGTTTTCTTTATAAGGTGACTCTGCGGCACCGAGTTTTCTTTATGAGGTGACTCTGCGGCACCGAGTTTTCTTTATAAGGTGACTCTGCGGCACCGAGCTGCTCTATGAGGTTGACTCTGCGGCACCGAGTTTTCTTTATGAGGTGACTCTGCGGCACCGAGTTTTCTTTATGAGGTTAGCTCTGCGGCACCGAGTTTTCTTTATGAGGTGACTCTGCGGCAGCGAGTTTTCTTTGAGAGGTGACTCTGCGGCACCGAGTTTTCTTTATGAGGTTGACTCCGCGGCACCGAGTTTTCTTTATGAGGTTGACTCCGCGGCACCGAGTTTTCTTTATGAGGTTACTCTGCGGCACCGAGTTTTCTTTGTGAGGTGACTCTGCGGCACCGAGTTTTCTTTATGAGGTTGACTCTGCGGCACCGAGTTTTCTTTGTGAGGTGACTCTGCGGCACCGAGATTTCTTTATGAGGTTGACTCTGCGGCACCGAGTTTTCTTTGTGAGGTGACTCTGCGGCACCGAGTTTTCTTTATGAGGTTGACTCTGCGGCACCGAGTTTTCTTTATGAGGTTGACTCCGCGGCACCGAGTTATCTTTATGAGGTTGACTCTGGGAAACCGTTTTCTTTATGACTCTGCGGCACCGAGTTTTCTTTATAAGGTGACTCTGCGGCACCGAGTTTTCTTTATGAGGTGACTCTGCGGCACCGAGTTTTCTTTATGAGGTGACTCTGCGGCACCGAGTTTTCTTTATGAGGTGACTCTGCGGCACCGAGTTTTCTTTATGAGGTGACTCTGCGGCACCGAGTTTTCTTTATGAGGTGACTCTGCGGCACCGAGTTTTCTTTATGAGGTGACTCTGCGGCACCGAGTTTTCTTTGTGAGGTGACTCTGCGGCACCGAGTTTTCTTTGTGAGGTGACTCTGCGGCACCGAGCTGAGGTTGACTCTGCGGCACCGAGTTCTTTGTGAGGTGACTCTGCGGCACCGAGTTTTCTTTATAAGGTGACTCTGCGGCACCGAGTTTTCTTTTGTGAGGTGACTCTGCGGCACCGAGTTTTCTTTATGAGGTGACTCTGCGGCACCGAGTTTTCTTTGTGAGGTGACTCTGCGGCACCGAGCTGCTTTATGAGGTTGACTCTGCGGCACCGAGTGTGAGGTGACTCTGCGGCACCGAGCTGCTTTATCAGGTTGACTCTGCGGCACCGAGTTTTCTTTGTGAGGTGACTCTGCGGCACCGAGTTTTCTTTGTGAGGTGACTCTGCGGCACCGAGCTGCTTTATGAACTCTGTGCTGGTGACGTCGTTTGATCAACTCGGCTCTTTTGCAGATACCTCAGAATCGGGCGAACGAGGACAATATCCTGATGACTGACTGAAGGCGCGTGGCTGGCCTTCTCTGTGTCTCACTCTCTCTCTCTCTTTTCCTGTCGGACCAGCCGCGGATACACACATTCCAAACGGTTCTACCAGTCGTCAAGAATAACCAGTTAATGATTTGGTAGCAAACATGTCTTATACATTGACATGGCAATCAAAGCAACATTCCCGAGTATGGGTATTCCGGCCGAAAAGTCGACTGCCCACCATATCTTGGTCGAATATGTCCACGAGAACGCGCAATTTTTTAATTCATTCATTCATAAATTTATATAGCGCCCCTTCAAGAGGACTACTGAACTGCTTGCGATGCTAAGTTACGAATTGTTAATGGTAGGTTGTTTCAGTGTGAAGGTCTTGTATGTACTGGTACTCTTTCTATCCAGTCTCCTCTTTATATTCTTTCCCTATTATACTAGGGGTTCTCTATTAAGAGAAATAAAAGTTGACAATGAGGCGACTTAATAATACTGTCTGCTGTTTTTGTTGTCGGTTCATTGATGTGTGACTCGTCGCAACTGCCTACCTGAGAATTCTGCAAGGATCAAGAAGATCAACATCGATCAGTGAACCGTGCATTCCACAAAGAGAAATGAAGATTCCATGACCTCCAGTGCATTTGTGTCAAACGTTCAAGTGCTATGATTGGACAATCCTAAAGAGTGTATGAACATGTCAAATTGATAGGCGATAGAACAGCTGTGTGAAAGAAGAACATATAGAAGCAGAGTTTTTCTTTATGACGTGACTACCTGAATTTGTAAATGGACATGCTGGCAGAAAATTCAACATAGATATAGATATCGATATAGATACAGATGATATAGCTGTAGATATAGACAGACAGACAGACAGACAGACAGACAGACAGACAGTCAGTCAGACAGACAGACAGACAGATAGATAGATAGATAGATAGATTGTAGTTAAGGCTTTCTCTTGAGAGTTTGTTATCTTATTTAGGGTTGTCTTTAAATTGTCAAAACCGCATCGTTAGGTATTATATTTTATAAATCATCCTAATTAGAAACGTTTTCTGGTGAGACCGTCAGCTATAAACACGTCATGTGATTCAATGTAAAGGACTCTATTACCTGTAGCCTATACCTAAGCGGCAGAGAGGAACTTCATGAAGGGACTTGATGCAGGTCGCCTTGTAAGGCGTTATATAAATGGCCATATACAATGTTATACATACATACAGTTTAGCATGGTTAGTTGCTGTTTAACGACACTGTGTCATAACAAAGATGATTAGCGTCGCCCTCCTCCTTTATCCAGGCCTGGAACTGGCACTGCCAGAGTGGAAACAGTGGCGGAGTTTAGTTTAGCATGTGGCACTAGCTATTTATATCAGCGGCTACACGTACCTGCCAAGCTGACTTGAGGCAGATGCTTATTGGCAAGCAGATCTTCATTAGTCACGCTATACAAGGGTCGGGGTCGATAGTGTTGTTCCGTAGAATCTGAGGGACAGCGCTTGCGCTTTAAGGGACTGGACTTCTTCTCTTCTTGTAAAAATGACCAATTTTGGAGTAAGTATATGCCTATAGTCAGTGGCTTAAATCATGGGGGACAGAGGGAGACTGTCCCCCAAAGGTTTGACTGCGGCCTGTCTGTTCCCCGAAATAAATGCAAAAATCCGGTCCTCGAAAATATCTGTTCTCCAAAGTTATTTACAGATTTTCGCCTCTGCCTATAGTCAATAAGTTCACAGTTTTTGATTAGCCAAGATCGTTATGCATGCTCTGGCATTGCGGCCACCCACCACAAATGGCCTTTACTCTTAGGTTAAGAGCTCACAGTCGACCTGACTGTGAGCTCTTAACCTAAGAGTAAAATGACCCATTCGTGCAACATTGACAGCGCTGTGAATCATTGATGCTTGATTTGCTTCTGCTTCAAATATCTGAGCATTCGTCCAATAGTAAAACCACGGCCTTTAGAGGGCTGCTTGTAGAGATCTATCCAAATAAAAATCGGGTGCGAAACTGGTGGTAACCTTAAAGTACGTGGGCTCAGTGGCGTAACTAGGGGTTCGCACGCCCGGGGGCAAGAATTTCCAAAAACTTTTCTTTCTAACTTCCGCCAAAATTTCTGATGATCTTTTTTTTGCTTTCCCGTCCTTTTTCCTCAAGAAAATCGTCAGAATCCTCATTTTGCGCCCCCAACCGCGCCCATGCAAAAACCCATGTATAATAGTTACTTTTTACTTTTTCCCACTTTTCGTGCCTGATTTCTTTCACAAAACAATTGTCAGAAGCCTCATTTGCGCCCCCCTCCTGCGCCCGGGGGCGGCCGCCCCCTGCCCCTCGTTACGCCACTGCGTGGGCTTACACTTTAGAAATAGCAGTTAAGAAGATTATTCATTTGAAAGTTGTAATAGATAATAATTTATTATATACATCTTTTGGCTCAAGTTACATCAGTTTTTGTATTAGTATTCATGCAGTTTTTAAGTTAAGGTAGTTTCTGGCAAATGGGCAACCACCGATGACATCCTTGTTCAATTAGATTAAATCAACGAAT
The DNA here is from genome assembly GCA_020284085.1 of Aporrectodea caliginosa. Taxonomy (NCBI): domain Eukaryota; kingdom Metazoa; phylum Annelida; class Clitellata; order Crassiclitellata; family Lumbricidae; genus Aporrectodea; species Aporrectodea caliginosa. Next base: position 3,119,421 of record JACEVL010000021.1, on the reverse strand, counting down.
GATAATGACGAAGACAATGATTAAGTTTACAGAATAAATATCGAAGCGTTCAAGTGTCGTTAGCTAAGCTTCTGAACCCGAAGATTCTTTCAAATATTGTATTCGTGCAGCAAGGCTCGTGTTCTTACTCGACGACGTGATTTTCTGTTAGCAGTTCGGTTCTAGTTCAGAAACATCTTCGGGCTCGAAACGTTAACTTCTATGCCGGAACTTCATCATCCAGTTCTCTCTGCTGCCGAAGATAATTCGCTCTTAGGTGACTTATTTCTTCTGTAAAAATAATAACGTTAGTAAAGACATAAAGTTCGGACATGGATCCGGGGAATGATGGAACCAAATGGAGTAGTGTCTAATGGTTTGATAGCTGTATATTTCTTACGTAGCGATGAGATGAATTGTATTACCTTTAGGCTATTTATTATTATTTATTTCTTACATTTATTTTTGTGACGTCGAATATAACTTGGGAATCATATCTCAAACACAGGGTAGTCTGCTTGCTCCTCTGTCACATAGGCCCTACCGCCACAGTGCAACATGGAATCGTTGCAGTGGTGGACCCCTCAATCTGGAACAGGCTTCCATGCAATATGCGACATGAGCTTCTACTATTATGTGACTTGTCTCTATTTCGCAAGCATTTGATCGCGGTCATACGTAATCAGCTCGGGAGCACCTCTGCTGAGTTTACCAGAAGAGCCGCTACCTAAATAATTACAATCTGGTATGCGCTGTCTGATACGATCCATAACCACGTCAAAAATTTATTAATAAATGGAGCATCCTAAAATGTCAGTACAAAATGACATGCAAAACAGAGCAAGATCACGCGCGAATTACTTCGGAAAGACGAGTTCAGCTTTAGTAGTACACATGCTAATTGGCATATGGTCTGTTGGTCAGCTCGAGGTATAGCTAGGGCATCGATTGGTAGTTAGGTAGGCCTACATTGTAATGCGACACGGTTTCACTCGGCTGCACATATCAAAGTAAGTAAATATGGACCGCCTATAATAGGGCCTAGTCTACTTGTTTTAAACGGAACTGATGTAAGTGTTATCGTCTGTTGAGATGCGAAAAAGCGAGCTTTTGCTGTTTACTGATGTGCTTACCATAAATGTATGCGACTATGCAAAACTTTTAACTGAAGAATTCGGTCTTATATTAAAGACGTACTAATACGATGTGACAAAAGTAGACATTATACCTGGACTTACTGTCGGTTGAACGTTTCCAGGCACCATCAAGGTAGGTCTGAAAGTAATCGATATCAATCAGAAATAAAATATAACCTATTCACACCAGAGATGGGTAACTAATCGATTAGATTCTAATCGATTAGCTAATCCTTTCCTAACATGCTTACTTTGCAGACTCCGCTACAAGTTCGCTGACCGTTTACACTGTCAATGGAAAGATCAGGCGGGAAGGAAGAAGACTCACCACCTGTCATCATTTGCCAAGTCTAGAAGATGTGAAGTTGCTATCGATTCGTATACCTACACGTGGCTGTCTAAAGGACCATTCTATTTACGGAATTATAAAGCGCCTCTTATATACAGTACAACATAATCAGAGGCACTTCTAATATGAAGAACCCCTCGAAAAAGGAAAGTCTTATGAGAACGGGCAGAAACAGTAGGCCCTAGTGCTCCCAGATAAGATCTCAACACCCAACTAACAAGCGTAGACTGAGAAGCGTGATCCAGAAGTCAAAATTAATCTGTAATCTCCGCATTTTTACAAGCTGCACTCTTTATAACCAATGAGCTACCGTGACTAAAAAAATAGAATATAACAATGTTGTTATACTTACACAGGGATGGGTTCCATTGGTCGGTGGTAGTTGGGAACTAAGGGAGGAAATCCTGCGTATTGTGGATTGTACCTATAGTCCGGGTAAACGGGTGGATGACGACTTTCCCTCGAGGTTTTTAAAAGCTGAACAACAATCAAATAATAATTATTTAATGGGACAATTGTGGAATAAAAATGTACGTGTATGTAGGTTTGCATGCATGCATGTATTGTATTGCATTGTATTGTAGTTTGCAATTTCTAAAGCGCCTTTCGCATGTATTTGCGTATGCGTGTGCGTAAACCTACCAGTAAGATATTTAATATAGCGTTTTAAGTAGCTCACAAAATGATATAATAATATGTAGAACCTATCTTCTCCATAAATATGTATGTAGAACCTATCTTCTGCATTAATATGTATGTAGAATCTATCTTCTGCATTAATATGTATGTAGAATCTATCTTCATCAATATGTATGTGGAACCCATCTTCTCCATTAGTTTGTAGGCCCTTTAGGCCTACGTAGAACCTATATCTTCTCCATTAATATGTATGGTTTCAGTTAGAAGAGCATTGGGGAAAGACCAGTCACAAAAACCTTTGACCAGCTTCACCATGATAAATGTTTTTGCCCTTCTCCTTTATCAACTGTTGGATCCGCGAGAGGAGTATGTATAATAATGTAACAAGAGAATCTGAAGTCCTCATTTATTTGAATATCAATGAAGCTCGTTAATCATGGATTTTGAGCATAAATTATCCGTTTGGCAATGTGCGAAGTAGTCTATTGGTTAGCTTGCTAAACTATCAACCAAGAAGTAGTGGTTTCAAATCAACGCCAGGTTAGAAAGATATTGGAGCTTACTGTTCGATTTGTGTCCCCTAACAAACTCGGCTACACAGTGAGCATACACTATCAGTGCACTATAATACAAGTGCTTTGATACATACACACACACATACATACATACATAAATACATACATACATACATACATACATACATACATACATACATACATACATACATACATACATACATACATACATACATACATACATACATACATACATACATACATACATACATACATACATACATACATACATACATACATACATACATACATACATACACACATACATACATAAATACATACATACATACATACATACATACATACATACATACATACATACATACATACATACATACATACATACATACATACATACATACATACATACATACATACATACATACATACATACATACACACACACATACATACATACATACATCCATACATACATACATACATACATACTAAAACTTCATACCCATGGCTGCCTCTAAGAGCAGCTTATATACGCACTGGACTGCACTTAATGTTCTTCTATCCGGGAGTCTGGTTTATTTACCTTTCTGATATCGTCAAGGTCGAGGGCAAGGACCTTGTCCCGGTCATTGTTGCTGCTGCTGCTGTTTGTTGAATTCTGATTTTGTCTTGGCTGGATGCTGTTCAACATCAGTTGCTGCATTATCATCTGATGCATCTGCGCGTTCTGCATCATCATCATCTCGTACATATCTGAGAATGCGTAAAACCAACTATAAGTACAATTATCCTAATCGATTCAGTAAACAAAATAGACTTCATTTACATGTCTCTACAAAGCATACTTCTGAACAATTGTAAGTATAGGCCTACATATCTGCGAAAACGTTTAGGCCTATACAAGAAAGTAAATAAACAAGTCAATAAAAAGAAAGTAGGCTACTATCAGTAAATAAACAATCAATCAATGTTCGTTTATTGAAAATAATGTGGCACAGCCGCAACAAAATAAGTCAATAAATAAATAACTAGTTGCAAGTCTTTCAATAACAAATTCCTTAACAATAGCTGTACCAGTAAGTAGCCTGATGTGCATGTAAAAGTGAATTAGAAATCGGCAAATATTTCTGCTGAAGAATATACGAGGAGCCCCAAGTACAAGATAGAGTGACATTCCTATGAACCTACCAGATCTCGAGTTGGTCGCTGGTTGTTGTTGGTTAACCATTTGCGACGGTACGACCTGATACGGTTGCATAACTTGGTAAGTCGAGACTGGCATCGGATAGGCTGAAACGGGTGGAAGAACTGGAGGTGGAAGCGGTGGATGTTCGATCGGCTGAAGCCTCATTGGATAGTAATTCATGTCACCGTGTCGTCTAGATTCTACACATACGTGCGAAATTGTTTAATTGACGAAATATTTAATAATGAAATGACGATTATAAGGTCGCATGAAATGAAATCATAATTAATATGCCTATTAGAAGTGCGGACTGAATAAAGTAATTAATTTAATCGAAATCAGATTATTCCCCAGTTCATCCGTCGGGAGACATCTACCTTGTATTATCCCAGTTAAACAGATGTAGTTATAACTGTGATGCAAATAATTCTGTATATTAAATATACATAATAATTATTTATTCTGTAGGCTATATTAAATATACATAATAATTATATATATATAATATATATATATATTGCATAGTTAATAGCGACCCTGTTATAATGGTTTACAGTACAGTTGTCAGGCTGTCAGCGCAAGTGTTATAACAGTTAAACGATAGATAGAATTTCACATTTTTTACAGTGTGTAGGTTACCTTTACCTATAATTTGTAAAACTGTACGAATATGTCATGGAAAAGTGATAATCTTACTAAAAATCAGCGACAACATTCTATCGACCTACATACTTCGAATGCCATGACATTTAATGAGCACTAGCAGTTTGATGACTGGTGAACTTGGAACCTTTTGTCTTACTGAACATTAACACCACTCGAACTGGCGTATGCAGTCCATTTTCAGAAGGCGCTATACTTAAGTGGCACTAAATTAAGTGTGTTTTACTATAGTACATAGATACATACATATACACAAATACACACACGTAGATACATATATGCACACACACATACATACATACTCTGATTTGTTTTGCTCTTTTAGCGGCGCTATGTAAATGTTTAATTACAATTACATACATACGTATACAAGCAAACAAACATACATACATACACGTGCATATACATCCTAAGAGTTTACCTGTGATGGATTAAATTGACTACCTGTTAGCTGAGGCTGCGATTCCGTTCTGCGACTGGGGCGTTGTCTCGGTGCCACTTCGTCCACTGGGTTCGACCTTGGTCGTAGAAGCTGACGAGATAGCTGCTGTTCGTGCTACGATTTTTAAAAGTGGAAATATTAGGCTCAATTGCATTGATTAGGTCCATGCAGTTTTAATGCATTCATAAGTGTAGCGTATACGCTGTCATTAGAAAACGACTTATACGTTTGAACGGTTGACTTAGCATACTTTACATGCATCGCGTTGCGTTGAATAGTTAGTTATAGCCATTTAATCTGCTCATTTTGCACTTGGAACTTGAAGTTTTAAAAGAAAACTTTAACTGCATGCATGCCTGCAGCCTGCCTCTTTGACTGGCTGACTGACTGAATTACTTAAGAAAGCCTGCATTCGGGCATGCTTATCTTATGGATAGACTGACGAAATGAATCACTGACCGACTAAGTGAATGACTGACTGACTGACTGAATAACTTATTGAATGAATGACTCACTGACTTGGATTAATTCGTAATAATTGTTTGATTTGTGTCTGCTATGTGAAAGAGTCTATTTCCGCCGTGATAACATCTGACTGCATGTTTTCGTTGTTGGTGGTAAAGGGCCTACGTATAACGATCTCTGATTATTCTTTAGATCTGGAAGAAGAACCTTGACCTCACCTTTAGCCTGTCTAGGAGTTCCTTTCTCTGGAAAGCGGCTTCCTTCAGGTGGTTATACTTCTCGTCAATTATTGGCTGGCTGCTTCGACCTGTTTAAGAAAAAAATCCATAAACAAATGTATACAGTATTGTCTTATAAAGTAATTAAGCTGTATCGTTTATAGCCATCGATGTTCAATGGATTCTGCCCTCCAACCTATCACAGAAAAAAAAGAAGATCCAATGCGTCACCATAATCGAAATCGTAAACTCAAAATTTCTCCAGGCTATAGTGGATTTTCTTCAAAGCTAAGCGGAGGGCACCATGCAGTTTATTCAAAAGCGCTGGATCGTATCAAAGATATAAGTAGGGCTTAGTAGGCCCATTATAATATGACAAGGTAATCGTTTTGCATATATATATATATATATATATATATATATATATATATATATATATATATATATATATATATATATATATATATATACATGCATGCATATATATATATATATATATGCATGCATTCTCTCATTACGAACGATTATGAGTTCCTTGTTCCACGGACTCGCTTGGCTATTAGGCAGCGCCGTGCTTTCTCGGTTGTTGGCCCTTCCATCTGGAATGACCTACCACTTAAGCTCCGTTTTTACTTGTAAGCCATCTGACAGGGCTCTACAAGTCCCTCAAGTCTTTTTCTTTAGTCGTGGCTGGGCCGGGAGCGCTCCTGAGTAGTTTCTTTAAGGGGCGCTATATAAATGCTCTGAATGAATGAATGAATGAATATATATATATATATATATATATATATATATATATATATATATATATATATATATAGGACCTATGTCTACAAGATTGTCACGATTGAAGAACGCACAAACACAACAGCAATCAAATGAACGAACTAATTAATTAATCGACGAATGAATGAATGAATGAATGAATGAATGAATGAATGAATGAATGAATGAATTAATTAATTAATTAATCAATTAATTAATGTATGCAACGACGTAACAACAGAAAGTATACATAAGTATACAGGCGTTGTCAGCGTTGTAAGAGATCTCTATAAAGAGTGCAGTGAATGAATTGAATTAGTGTGAAAATTTAGAATTCTCTGTATAACTGACAGCAGACCTTGGTTCACAACAGCGTTCGTCTGTTCTCGTTCTTGTTCGAGCCTCTGCAAAATGAATAGATAGACAGTCGTTAGATTAGATCATGTAACTGGACTGTTTCTATATATAGTGGAACCTCGTATGGTTCCTGTGTAGTTGTCGACTAGTGGTGTAGACCAGTGCTTCCCAAAGAGGTGGTCCGCGGACCGGTGCCGGTCCGCGAGCCCTCAGTTGCGGGTCCAATGAGTAAAAAAACCTGGTCAAATTGTCTCGGAATCAAGAGATGGCTCTATTTTCAAACGTCATAACAAAACAGACTTATTAGGCTAGCATTTAAAGGGCAATAGAGTCATATAATTGGCTAAACATGGATTTAAATCAATTTTGATACATTTTAAGGAATTTAGGTGATCGAAAGCGAAAAGAGAAATAATTAATAAATTTGGCATCGGTCCTCCTGCAGTGCGATAATTCCTGCATGCCGGTCCGTGACACTGAAAGTTGATTCCTACCGGTCCGTGACACTGAAAAGTTTGGTAAGCACTGGTGTAGACCTCAAAGTCGATAGTATTTCCAAAACTTTTGGTAACCATACAATTAGCTGGCTTCAATATTCACCACGCTGTTAAGGTCGCAAGAGCGTTGCGAGTATGGCAGTCTACTGTTCAAGAGAATCGTGTGCGCCTTGCGCTCCACTATAACTGTTTCTTGTGTTTCCTACGAATACACATTTATATATCACGTATGGATGTATGTTGATAATTACATAGGCTAATATAGCGCCTCTCAAAGTCGTTTAAAATGTCTAGTGGTGTATACCCCACATGAAGCAAATCTGAAGAGGTGGAACTTAAGAAACGGTGAAAACAATTCTTGAGAAGCACAAAGTCCTCTGTGGGCGAAGTGAAGATCATAGGTGGAAGACAGTTCCTGACAGAGTGTCCAGCACACAAAAGACCATGACGTGAATAATTATATAATAAGTATCCCTTTTTTATGTCTTTGTATGTAGGCCTATACATGCATATATGTGTGTGTAAGTATGTATGTATGTATGCATGTATGCATGAATGTATGTATGTATATATGTATGTATGCATGTATGTATGTATGTATGTATGTATGTATGTATGCATGTATGTATGTATGTATGTATGTATGTATGTATGTATGTTTGTATGTATGTATGCATGTATGTATGTATGTATGTATGTATGTATGTATGTATGTATGTATCTATGCATGTATACATGCATGTATGCATAAATGTATGTATTTATATATGTATGTACGTCCGTATGTATATGTATGTATGTGTGTATGCATGTAAGTATGTATATGTATATGTATGTATATGTGTGTATATAATGTACAGAGGAGGGTCTACATTTTTTGGACCCTGAAGCTTGAACTGTTATGGGGGCTTTTTTGCAACATCATGGTTGCAGGATATAATCCCCCGGACGTAATTCCCCCGATTCTACGTAGGGCATAACCCCTAGGACATAATATCCCCCTCTGTGCAATTAGCCTGTTTCTGCATTTAATTGATAAACCTGAATTATTGGCCAGTTGTTGTTCGTTATGTCACCTCCTTAATGTCGTTAAGGTATAGACTTAAGACTTGCTAATGTCATTTATGTCTAACCTTAAAACTCGTTATTGTCATTAAGTTCTAAAGACTTGTTAATGTCATTCAGGTCTAAACTTAAAACTTGTTATTGTCATTAAGTTCTAAAGATAAGACTTGTTAATGTCGTTTAGGTCTTAACTTAAGTCTTATCAGTGTCGTTCACTTCTAAAATTAAATTTACAATGAACGAATGGTTGGCGAGATGGAACAAAAGCCATCGAGGATACGCTGCGCGGACTTAGATACATTTTAAAATGTTGTGCCCAAAATGGGTTCTACAGCTATGAGACACATTTAGGCTAACTGTTACTTTGCCGATGCTTGTAACACTTTTGAACAAATTTGGACCAACTAATACGGTATAATAAACTTTTCCAGTGAAATCAATAAATATTCTTATTGATGTTATTGGATATAATGTATAAATTTATCCATCTTATATGGCTGAGGTTGGAGTGATGATATCCTATCCTGCATGGGGGATTATACTAGACCTATAGCCTGGGGATTATATTTTGTTTTTACCAAATATTCTTTTTTTTCTGGTTTTTCTAGCAAAATATTCACGTAGGCCTGCACTACAGTTTCGTCAAATGAGAGCTTCCTTGCAATGTCATTTTCGACAGTAAACTGTAATGCGCTCGTGAATAAGCTGGTATACCATCATGCTCTTAGCTTTTAGAGTAACGCTATAAAAATTCAGAGATTACGATTACATTACACTTTCCATCGGTGTCTGAACCTAATGTAATCGATGGACGTTTGACTTATTGATTGGCCCGTCTCTCACAACATGTTCAAGCAATGCAGACATACAGAACATGCTAGGACCCATGATATGTAGGCTTATACATCGGTCCGATGTGCTGGCCGTTGTATATGGGCCAGCCATATAGGCTGTATCACAAGCCTGTCTGTTATCATAGATCTCACATTATATAGGATTATTATTGATCTTATATCGACAATTTGGCAGGTATACTTAGCGGTTGAACATGGGACAGATATGATCGATTGCCATGGTAACTATGGGATCGATATGGGAAACGGAAGTGGCCGCAGCAGCCTGCATGCATTTGGCGTCTACGGACCGAGGGGAAATGCTGGAATAGTGTATTGGGTGGGGTCAGATGGGGGAGCTGCGGAAAAACGTCCAGCGAGCAGTCGCCGCTTATTTTTAACTCATGGTGGTCGTGGTAGTGATCTGGTGGTGATGATGATGATGATGATGACGACGACGACAATGATGATGATAGGACGAAGAGAAGCAAGAAGACAAAGTGGAGGAGGAGGAGAAGGAGGAGGAGGAGGAAGAGCAAACGGATGAAGAGCTCTGTTGACTGTTAGGTGGATTGATTCATAAAAGTTCAACAGGGCAATTCCATGGACTTGGCTGGTAGATTCATCAAAATTTACCGACCAATATAGGTATAATTTATAGGCTTACAAGACCTTTCTTGTGCGCTATTACCACTTTCAGTATCCATGCATGTAAAAAAACGCCACGGTGATCCGTTTGGCTGTCAATATTTAAAAAATAATTTGTAGAAATAATTTTACTGATTCGGTAAAATTTGCGCATAATTATAAAGAATTGTAGAGAATTTTACTTTCGTTTGAGTTTTTAAGTCACGAAATTTTGAAATAAGTTTCCATTTATTGTTTACCTTCTGTTATGAATGATTTTATAATATTTAATATAAACAGCAGGAAATATTGCTCAAAATTTAGTCGAACACATAGGCGTAGCTACATGGAGGCACGAGGAGGCAGTTACCTCCTCTTGCTTTCTTTATATACTGGAACTTCTATTGACCAATGACCCCAATAACCAGAATATTGCCAATTGTCTGTGAAGTTGCCTCCTCTTGAATTTAAGTCTGGCTACGCTCCTTGTCGAACATTGACATAAATTTAAGCTACTCAATATTAAGAAAACTTGTCAATAGTGTATTTCAGATAGCCTATAGCCCATCGCAGTCTCCATCAAGCCGCTCACTAATTTTTAATCAAGTTAATTTGATCTACTCATCTAATCTAATGACTTCTATAGCGCCGTTATAATGACGCACAAGGCATCAATCGATGGCGCCTTAAGTTCAGGCGTAGTCGAGAATGTTAGCCTAAATCATCCGTTGAAGAAGCACAGTTGAAATCCAGTTGATTACACTTCAGCTCTATCAGGAAGTATCATCATATCATATATTCGTTTAGAGCCTATTGTAATTCAAACGAAAGGATGACAGTCATGACACACCGCACTCAAGCTCACAGTTGCTGTAAGATTGCAGACTAGAATGAAATATAAAAAAAATGAAGACAGTTGGCTTATGGCGTTACAGAGCAACTCGTTTATAAAGGACCCTCGAAATCAAATTCTTGTCGCCTTTGCGTGGCAGTTGGAATTCGGGGCCTAATGTAGGCTACATGTAAAGGTGAACAGATCAGCAAAATATTTATGTTGAGTGAGTGAATGTACCTGTAGTTTGTTTATCGTGTTACGTATATCATGGATAGTAGTGTCGGAATGTTAATGTCGATCGTCTAGTTGTGACTGCCTTCTACAACTGGACACGAATGTTCCTTTCTTGTTGTCATTGTCTTGAAGACTGTCACCTCAACGTGTAACCTATAATACTCTTCCGAATGCGTAGAGTAATAGAAACCCGGAGAATCAGGCAATATACGGAGAGGAGAGTAAGCTTGATTCTCTGGTTTCCTGGGTAAGACAGAGGATTGGCCAAGCTCTTTTACACACTCAACAGCCAGCTATCTAGTTCAACATTAATTTTAAATTGACCGTTGCAATGTCAACAAGCAAGTCCACAGGTCAAGTTTTATACGCTGCAAATGCTAACGAGCCATCGCAGCCGCGAAAGAATGTTGGACATCTTTGTTGTATGTCTGTTCGCCCTATTTGGGCGAAATAGGCTTTTAGCAGAAATAGGCCTATCTTTCAAATATTGCGCTTTTGCAGAAATACACGTATACGCCCATCTTTGCATAGTCTACGCAGGACAATTGTGAATCTGTGCTCTACAGACCACCTGAAAGAGATGTGCATGCAAAGAGTTCGTCTAAAACCGATCGATTAGCTTGATCCTGTTAGTGTAAACTCGTAAACGCCAGAAATTCTAAGGCACTGTAGCCTATAACTGTAAGCTAAACGCAGGCACCAGCTTATTCGTGAGTAGCCTTGCGTCAAGTCACAGAGGCTGTCAAAAGATGCAGTGTGAAGAACAAAATCCGTTTGCCAGAAAACCACAGACTAGAGAATTGTACTTATAATTGCAGATTTATATAGCGCCACCTCGATAGAAATATATCAGAGGCACTCCTGATCTGAAAAACAAGCCACAATCGAACAGAATGGTTTTCAAGCGCTTACGGAAACGAAGCAAAGAAAGACCAAGAAACCAAGAAATCGCAAACAGCTTATTCCAAATTTCTATGCTGAGTACGAAATCGGCGAAACAACCAGATTAACTTGCACAGCATAGCGAAGAAATCGGCCATGGATGGAAGATACCGAGAAGCACAGATGAGATGGCGCACCGCCTGCTAGGCAATTACGCATTAATTAGCGGCATTATAGGCGATCTTAAACCCAATGCGTTTTCTCATGGGTATCCAATACAGTTTTTCCTCCCCCATGAAATTGGATATAAAATTATGCCCTAACCTAGATAATTATGCCACCGTTTATAGTCGAACCGCATTTAGAACAGAGCAGACATATAGAGCAGCTCTTGCGTTGGGTTGTGGAAAACGGAAATGCGGAGGCTTGGATTTCTGTAAAAGTTGGGATTTTAGTTTTGAATGGAAATCTTGAGGATTGATAGGTGGTGGATGTACATTGTGAGGTGGGGAGAAACGAAGAATTTGTGGAATTCATGAGGGGCTCGTCCCAGAGTCAAGGTCCAAATTGGTGCGTGAATGAATAGATGAACAGTTCACGCCATAAACGAGTTGCAATGGATAGGCGCATCCTTAGACTGATTTGTTTATCCAAACAAACGTGTTTACGACTTTAGGTATAGGGGAGAGGTAATAGGGTTAGCGGGATGTCTGCTTGGGTCCTCCCAACACATCTGAAATATCTCTGTATCACTAAGGAAGCCACATGGTTGCGGTGGTATTGCAATGGCCCAGCAGCTAGCAATAAAGATAGCGCATTGGATAACACACTGGCATGGAGAACTAGAGGTACCGAGTTCGAGTCCTAAAGGGCGGACATGCTTTGTAGGCTGCTATTAGCGCCGTGTATTGCAGGCTGTCTGTTCTGTTAGTATTAAGATTTATGTCTTCTGTCATTTGTGTTCTTGTGAATTAGATGTTTCAATTGCATAACTGTACACTGTAACCTTGCGGTTTGTCAACCGACAATAAACGAAAATATTATTATTCATTGACCTGAATTCGATCCACCGCACCTTCATATAAATCCAACTTGGCTTTCATGGTCAAATTGAATTAAATTTAGTCTTAAGAATTGCTCGAAACATTAGACGTAATGGAAAGAACATTCTGAACATCTGTACGTCGTTGGTCAATAGCGGTCAACAGTCGATTATTACCATGTGTGAAGTGCTCACCTGTTTCAGGAGTCGTAGCTGGACCTTGGTCAGTTGGTCATTGATCGTTGGATGGACAGGGGCCGCCATGCCCTGCGGGTTAAGTAATAGTTGTCCTCGTTCTCTTTAGAAGTTCCCAGTCGTAAGGCAGTTGGCTGGCTGTCTTCGGTAAGAACAGTGCGCTAATGTAGCTGACGAAGTTTCGATCTAAGTACGGAAGCCTCCAATGGACAACATTAACAACCCTGCACTCCATTGACGGTCTGTCTCTGTCTCCGTCTGTCTCTGTCTCTATCTCTGTCTGTAGTTGTCTCTCTGTCTCTCCCTGTCTCTTTCTGTCTCTGTCTGCCTCTGTCTGTCTATTACAATTTTGATCCATTTATGATAGCAGATAAGAAATGCGTTTATATATGTATTAGTGCGCGTGTATATATGTATCTGCAGGTATCTGGTCCCTACAGGCTATTCCAATAGTAGAAGTTCGCATTGTGTTAGGCTACAAACGGAGTACGGACTTCTCCATTCCAGATTCAGGCCCGAGCTGTTGCGGGCCCCTGATTTTACATGTAGGCCTACGTATGCACAACGTATGCATAATTTTATACTGTTTATATAGACTGGAAACAGGAAATCTCCGGTTTGCTGTCGAAATTAGTCTCCTCACAAGAACTAGGCCCTATAGGCCTACTAAACATTATAGACGAAACCAGTAGAGGATTCTTGTTAATGGTAAACGCAGAGAAAAAAAGGTCATTGAAAAGACCAAAGAGACACCGATAACTACCACAATCCAAAGAGAAGTTATTAAGCAAGTATATAATTCGTCTACTATAGGAGCTCTAATAAACGCAGATGGCAGCAACGAGTAAAGACATACAAAGGAGAATTGGACGCAGTTCACATTTCACAAGCATTTGGATTATCGAACAGGATATGGAGAAGCAGAGAATTGACAAAGAAAACCCAAGATAAAAATATACAAAACGATGATACAACCGATTTTCCTATACGGTTCGGAATGTTGGACAATGTCGGGACGCGGTGGTGTAGGGGTATGTTCGGTGCCTTGCAGTCGGAGGGTTGCGGGTTCGAATCCACCTCAAGCCGCCGCGTAGGGACCCTGGGCAAGTCCTTCACTCGCAATGGCTCATGCGCTTCGGCGTGAAACTCCGATTCAGTGTCCGCGCTGTAGTCGGGAGCAGCGCCTCTGAGTAGAAATCTTGAAGGGGCGCTATAAGAAGTGCTCATACATACATACATAGATACAATGCGAAAACAAAATGAGGAATGATTCTTACAGCAGAAATGAGTTAGCTGTGGAAGATAGCAGGGATTTCAAGAATACAGAAATAAGAAACGATGACATAAGACGACATAAGATAACTACCAGGTATTCTTAACAACTCTGCTAGACAAAAAAGCAGTTCAACGAAGACTCCGAGGACATGTAGTGAGAATGCCAGTTGCCGAATCCAAATACTGCCTAAATGCAAGATTCGAAGGAAAAAGAAACAAAGGCAGACCAAGAATACTCTGGATATAAATGACTTGGGCTAACACTAAAGGGAGCAATGGACTTGACAAGCGACAAACATATTTACACACATACATATGTACATAGTTTGTCAGCATACATACATTCATACATACGTACACACATACATACATACATGCATACATTCCTGCATGCAATGGAGATGCTAGTAATTCGTATCCATCGCCGCCAAGCGGCTGGGGCCATTAACTGATGATGATGATGATGATGATGATGATGATGATGATGATGATGATGATGATGATGATGATGATACTGGAAACAGAACTGGAATACATGTATGTATGCATGCATGCATGCAGGAATGTATGCATGTATGTATGTATGTATGAATGTATGTATGCTGACAAACTATGTATATATGTATGTGTGTAATATGTATGTGTGTAAGCTTATGTATGTAAAAAGTATAATATCATATGTGCATGTATGTATGTGAACATGTATGTATGTGAACATTTGCTTTTGCATGCGTGTATGAATGTGTTCCTTGAACGCGGTCCCTTTTTGACCACCGTCAACTTGATTAAGTTAACGGCTAGCAGGACCACTTCGCATGCTCGCACTGTCTATCCGTGTGTCTATGTGTTTCTGTCCCTCTGTCTACGTGTGCATCAAGCACCACTTCTCCAACTCCGTCGATGACACTCTGCGCCTAATCGGATTACGTCTCCGCCTGTCTGCCTGTCCGTCTGCCTGCATCTGTGCGTCAGTGTCAACAGACTTTGGTTACTTGTGTCGATGGAGCTGTCATGACAACGTGTGTCATTATTCGCTTAGCAGTTGCCTGTGTGACAGGTGTAGCCAAGCGATCTGAACTTCGTGGACCCAAGAGCGGTCACTGTTTATCAACAATTCACACTGTGTATGTATGTATGTATGCATGTATGTCAGAGATGTATGTATATTTGTATGTATGTATGTATGAAAATTTGTTGTTATGCGATGTAGAATTAGAATTAGCTGTTTGTCTAAAAATGATTAGCTAATCGATTAGTTAATTTGCTGATCGATTAGAGTGCATATTACAAAATCTTGTTGCTAATCGATTAGAATTCGAATTAGCTGTTTGTCTCAAAAATTTCTAATCGTTTAGTCAAACTGCTAATCGATTAGAATTATAATTAGCTACTGAAATTTGTTAATCGATTAGGATTAGCAAAATCTTGCAGCTAATCGATTAGAATTAGCTGTTTGTCTAATCGATTAGCTAATCGTGATTCTAATCGATTAGTTACCCGTCTCTGATGGATGTATGCATGCATGTAGTCATGGACGTACGTATACATTCGTTGAAGAAGCCCACTTTAGTCGCATACTAAACATCTCCCGTGTTGTCACTAATAGAGTGAAGTGTGTGCACGAGTGTTTTTGTTTGTCTATCTGTCTCCCATCCCACACAGTTTATCCGAACGTTCGCCTGCCTTTCTTTCTTTCTCTCTGTCTCTGTCTGTCTGTCTGTCTCTCTCCAAATACCGCATTCCCAGAACAACTTATAACAGTAGGATATGTCTACATTAGCCTATACTTGAAATCGTGAAGTGATCAGTAGTAGACCATACGACTTCATAGATAGTTGGTCTGCGATAGCAGCCGTCCAGTTAATGCATAGGGCGGGATTTTAGGACGATCGCTTATAACACTCGCGCGAAGGGCGCCGAAGGTCAGCAACACTTATCGCGTTTGCACCACGCATACTTAATAAGAATTAATAATATAATTAAGTATATTTGGTAACACTCAAAACGGTAGGCCTACCCGGTGATAATAATCATTGGTTTGAACACCATTGGTTACATTTATCAATCTCTGCCTACGTTTCACGATGGTAGATGTTCGTCGATCATGTTACACAGATCAAGAATTCTTATGAAACTCGATGCGATATTTCTTAGTTTAAAGGAACGCATTCTTTTAGCAACCGAGGCTATACGATTAGGCCTAGCCTACTCATTACAATGTTCATCCACTTAAGTCCAGTTCACAACCTCTCAATCTAGTTACCATGCAGGCGCTGCATGAGTTTATTATGGGTAAATATCGCGGAGCCGCCTTGTTTCATCCATATTGTATACTATTGAGCTAATAGTTGAAGAACCTTTAACAATGTTAAGTTTATAATTATATACACACACACGCTGCGTGAGTATGTAGGCATACACTCGACATTTCTATAGCGCCTGTTTGGCAGCAGTGAGAGCGATACTGGGCCATATCCATACGCGTAGTCGATTTACTTTTGCGAAAACCGGAAGCCAGTCAGTTTGTTGTGTGTAATGGCGTCATCGATTTTTTTCTTGGCTACTTCCGGGCGTGCTGATGATTACTGAAGTTTGATCTCGCGAGAGTTTATCCCACGGTGGCACTTTGTCGCCATTTTCGGTCTCATTGACGCACTGTAATGGGTGGCTGAACGATTAAGTGAAGCAAACAAGCGTGATAGCTGTTTGACAATGGCGATGAATGGACCATTTATGCAGCGCCACTGCAGGACAGTCATTTGTTGATGCAGTCCTATGCTTTTGAGTTTCAGGCTTGCGCCGAGGCTTCTCCGTTCTCAAGATGAAATCTGAGCATAACACTATAATAGTCAGAGAAAAGACGTTTCAAACGCTAAGCTTAGGCGCTTTCAATCCGTACTAAGAATCTGCGACCTGGCATAATTTTGTTTTCATTATATTAGTTTCTCTACACCTCAAGAGCTACGTTCATTGGGACCATAATTATTGGACCCATAGCAACCACACACACACACCAACCGCCAAGAGTGGCAAGATGCGAGGCTGCTGTGGCCCAATTATACTTAGACAGGCAGTGTGACATGAGAATCATAATCTCCAAATTTATTAAGCGTCACTCGAAAGCTAAGCGCAGGGCACCAGCTTATGAACGAGCGCTGCGTCAAGTTAGAGGGGTTCCAAAGTGTAGTCAAACTGAGTCCGGTTCCCAGAAGGTAGGCTACACATCAAGAGAGGAGGTAGGGCAGTTGCTAATGGGGTGTCGTTTAGGTCGAGAAGAAATGGACGGCTGAGGATCAGATGAATCAGGGTAAGAATTCTTGAAAGGGAGAGACTAGTTTCGAGTGGAAAGCCCTGGGTGATTGATAGAGCCTGAGTCGGGTGATGAAGGGTGAGTGAAAATGAGAGAATGGTGATGGAGGAACCGAGTATCTGTGGAATTCAGGAGGGATATCTTTCCAGAGTCGTGGTGCAGTGTGGGATATGTCTCGATTGGAAAACTGGAGATGAGTAGTGACCGGTGGTCGAGAAAGGCCGAGATATGAGGATGGTAGGATGGAGCGTGTTGGATGGATGGTGAGTTAGCAAAGATATTTTGGGCTGGGTATATTGTAGGGAAAGGAAGGTTAGTTAAAGGACTTTGAAGTGGATTCGCTCTGAGATTTTTTAGCCAATGGAGTGATTTGAGGATGGCAGTGACATGGTGATATTTGAACATTCTGGTGACAGCTCGAGAGATAATGAGTTTGGGATAAGTTGGAGACGCTTAATTTGAGTGACTTCAAGTCCGAGGAAAAGGGAATTGCTGTAGGCCCTAATCGAGCTTTGATGAACAATGAAGGTAGTAATGCGTGGGCAGTTTTAAAGTCGAGCATGGGCCGGATGAGGCGGAGGGCACGAATGTGCATGAGGCAGGAGCGCGAGAGGTTGGCGATATGGTCAGAGAAGGAGAGATGTTAGTCAAGGCAATACCAAGATTGCGGACAGAGGAGTCGGAGGTGAAGAGATGAAGAGTCAGTGGATAGGTGTATGGGGGGGGGGATTCTCTTGATGTGGTCAGGAACACCTAAAATGATTAATTCTGTTTTGAAAGGGTTAAGGCAGAGGAGGTTGGATAACATCCATTTAGAGATTAGGTTAGCGACGTTCAGTAACCGCACGATGGAGGTGGAGAAAGAGTTTAGGGAGAAGGATTGTAGAGTTTGGTGTGGTCATGTAGGCCTACAATGTTGTAGGCCTACATGTATAGAGTTTATTAGGCTTACAATATCAGGTCATTCATTGCGTAGAATTACATGCCTGTATAAACTGCAAGACCAATATAATTTGCCTCCAGGATGTTAGCTTCTACAGCGCCGTTATTGTAATATACAATTCATCAAAATTTTATGGTTGATTCTGAAAAAATGGAAAATTCTGAACCCACATTCCTGGAGCCAGGATTACAGTCTAGTGCCCTCAAGTGAACTACAGCATCGTAATCGTAATCTCAGGATTTCTCCAAAGCCCACAAGCGAAGGAAGTTGATCGTGGGAACTAGCTTATTCACAGGCGCTTAGTCAAAAGCATAATCGTTTAGCTGGACAAGACTGGTCATGCAACTCGGGTTCGGTTTCAAATCCAGATCCAACGGTGAGACAGATGGACAGAGCCTGCCATAGCGGATGCTGTTTGGAATGGCAGAGGCGAGAAAGAGAAGAGGAGAATAAGGATTCGAAACATAACATAACACAACATTACACAACTTAACTACCAATAAACGGGAGCAGAATCCTCTGTGCAAGCATTGTGCTGATATATTCGCTAGATGGTAGGCCCCTATTATTCTGTTAGCTACGCTAATTATACTCGAACCAGAGAGGCGATATAATGTATTATTATTATTATTATTATATTCTGATAGTCTACGCTGTGATGTTTGCAACTTTAAGCCAAGAAAACATGAAAAAGTGATTTTTATAAAAAAAAATATTTTTAAAACTTTAGAAAACCTTAGAAAACCGTGGACTGAGTAGTAATCGTAATCGTAATCCCAAACTTCTAAAGCGCTACTCGAAAGCAGGACACCAGCTTATTCACAAGCGCTGCGTCTAGTCAGAAGGGCTGTCCGAGAGAGTAGTCCGAATGATGAGATCTGAGTCCGGTTTCCAGAAGATCAGAGGGGCAGAGTAGCTGCTAATGTGGGTGTCGTTTAGGTCGAAAGTTGGAAGGTAGATGATCGGTTGAGTCGGAGTAAGAGTTCTTGAAAAGGAGAGATTTTAGTTTTGAGTGGAAAGCCTTGGGGTAATGGATAGAGGAGCCTGAGGCAAATGATGGTTGGTGATTGGCGGTGATGGTGGAGGAACCGAAAAAGTGCGGAATTCAGGAGGCAGATCGTTCCAGAGACGTGGTGCAGTGTTGGATAAGGCTCGGTTGGAGAACTTGAGATGAATAATGACCGGAGGTCGAAAAAGAGTGAGAACGGAGGATGATCGGGTAGAGCGGGTTTGCTGGATAGTGAAGATGTCGCGAAGATATCTGGGCTGGGAGTACTATAGGCCTATTGTAAGGAGTTGTAGGTTAGCGAGAGGACTTTGAAGTGAATTCGCTCTGGGAGTTTTAACCAATGGAGTGATTCAAGATTTTGACTACTGGGACAAAGTCTGCCACGACTATAATGGGTCTGAGAGAGCGTCGTAAGATGAAAAACTGCCACTCTCAATAACTCATGTATTCTGTTGCGTTTTGTCGACAGTTTTGTGTTAAATAAACGAATATGATGATGTAAGCTCGAGTCCCCAGGGGGGTCTGAGTCCCAGCAGCTGAAAACGCATTTTAGAGCATTTGCTGCCAAATGGAGCCCATTTTAGCCACTTTATTTTACCAAATTTATATCCTTATTTTATTCTGAGAAGTTTGAAGTTTGAAACATAATTCGATCAACTATAGCTAAAAGACAATCTAAACAATGTTTACGTTTTCAATTCGTTTGAAGACAATCGAAACCATTGTACACGTTTCCTCTTTGTCCGAGGACAATCGTAACCATGTCAACGTTTTCTCTTTGTCTGAAGACAATCGAAACCATATCTACGTTTTCTATTCGTTTGAAGATAATCGAAACCAAGTACACGTTTCCTCTTTGTTTGAAGACAATCGAAACCATGTCTACGTTTTCTCTTTGACGAAGACAATCGAAACCATGTACACCTTTCCTCTTTGTCTGAAGACAATAGTAACCATGTCAACGTTTTCTCTTTGTCTGAAGACAATCGAAACCATATCTACGTTTTCTATTCATTTGAAGATAATCGAAACCAAGTACACGTTTTCTCTTTGTCTGAAGAAAATCGTAACCATGTCAACGTTTTCTCTTTGTCTGAAGAAAATCGTAACCATGTCAACGTGTTCTCTTTGTTTGAAGACAATCGTAACCATATCTACGTTTTCTCTTCGTCTGAAGACAATAGTAGGCCTAACCATAATCTACGTTTGAAGTCGACCACAGGGAATTTACTACGCGTTATTACTATTAATAATGATAATAATAATAATAATAATAATAATAATAATAATAATAATAATAATAATAATAATAATAATAATAATAATAATAATAATAATAATTGGGACCTCAGATTGCAACAACAGTAGCCCAAGACTGAACGACGGCTTATAGAAACATTGAAAACAGTTACTTTTAATCAATGTGTACATATGTTTGTTGGCTTTATGAAGAAATAAATTTGTCTTATAATAATAATAATAATAATAATAATAATAATAATAATAATAATAATAATAATAATAATAATGAATAATAATAATAATAATAATAATAATAATAATAATAATAATAATAATAATAATAATAATAATAATAATAATAATAAAAAAGCAGCTGCGCCCAAGAGGGTGAAATAAGCTTACTCCACCATCACTAGCACCCATACTTTTGTAGCGGACTAGCGGCCGACTTGGAAAACGGCGGCGCTTGGAGCCATAGATATAATAACTAAATACATGCTTGGAACAGAAAAGGGCTGTAGTTCTTATCTGAGTTGGGAAACCGGATTAATGACGCAACCCATGATCAGATCGATCTACTGGAGGCATCGTACCTATTCCAGTGGATCACGGTGGCTGTTCAACGGGGGAAAGCCGTCTGCCTTTTGAGTAGGGTTGTGCCGATTATCTGTTCGGTAATCGGTTCTGGCCGGATTATGCACTAATCGGTATTAATCGGAATCGACGACCCGAGGCCTTAATATCCGAATGACAAAAGAGTAATATTTTTGACCCAAAACAATTCCTTTTTTCATTAATACAAAAATAGTAACCTGTTTTGACGACCTCCTACGTTATATTTAATCTATTTAATATTGAAAGCCCGTGTAAAATAATAAAGTTGTGGGTCGAAGCATCATCAAAATGGCGAATATTCGGGCTTTTTAGTAACAAACAGCGCCTAGAACCAAATAAAAGTGAATATTGCCAATTAATCGGATCGGAATCGGAATCGGCGAAAAAGGCAGGTCAACTAATCGGAATCGGAAATCGGCAAAAAATGTCAATCGGCTCATCCCTACTTTCGAGTAGGCCTACATTGCTATCGATCTCTGAGCTCTGCTGACAATAATAACATTGATAGTCAATGATAAAATTATTATACAATCGTAAATCTTTGCTATGAATTGAAAAAAATGCGCGAAAATAGCAAAAAAACTGTATAATGAGCGTGACGTTGGAGTTGTTGCCCAGGAGATAGATTTCTCTTTGGACTTCTGCCTGATCTATAACGCTCTAACCAATAGAATAAAATTGAGCCAGCTAGAAGCTGTGTCAAACTAATATAAATAGGGGTCTAAAATGTCTGTAGTCAGATTTTAAGCAGCTTTCGACTCGAAGCTGTACTTTTCAGTAAAAGTGATTCTGTCCGTAGCATTTACATATACAAATTTACAAATAATTAGTAGTGTGCGCTTTGAAGAGATTTGATCATGCAAATTTCGCCAGCTAACTGCTGCAATGTCTGATAGGCTAGACATGAGAAAGTTGTGAAAACGGTGTGCGGGGCGCTCAACGGTCGAGCTGGTCTCTCAAAAATAATTATCAAGGTTGCATAATTTAGGTCAACAAGTACCTTTCGCTTGCCTCATCCATAAGCGGTAGACACTCAGATAGCCATGTTCATGTCGCCGCGTAGGGACCCTGGGCAAATCCTTCACTCGCAATTGCTCATGCGCTTCGGCGTGAAACTCCGATTCAGCGTTCGCGCAGTAGTCGGGAGCGCCTCTGAATGGGAAATCTGGTAGGGGCGCTATAACAAGTGTTCAAATACAATACAAATACAAAAATACAATACATTGGATCCAGATCGAGTACGTGGTACCAATGGGCCCAGCGAACGTGTTTATCAGGCAGACGTCACTCCCTCCAATCTATCTTTCGTTGACAATGGTTTTATTCGTTTGTTAGCATCGTAAATAGGTTTCTTCCACATAATTATTTTCTTCTAAATTCTGCCTAGACTTATACTTATATCAGACATGCTGAGAATGACTTACACACTTAAAAGTAAGCTTACCAGACCTTACTAAATAAAAAGGAGCCTTACCATATAGCAAGCCAGCATATTACGCCAGTCTGAAGTATCTTAAGGTTACTCCAGGCGGGATGGTCGGGTAAGTAAGTAGGTTACTACAAAGTAAGCTACAATTATAAATATACGCTGCAGTATATACTTATATATATAGTGTATAAAACAGATAGACAGATAGATAGGCCTACATAATTATATGGCTAGACTGACTTATATCAGACTGACTTATATCAGACATGATGAGAATGACTTATAGTCAGTGCCGTCAGAGAGTGACGCGGGAAGACAATCTCGTCCCCATCCCTGCCCAACAAGAAGTAATTAAGTCTTCCCATCCCCGCCTCATCTCCACACGTCTTGTCCCCATGCCCGATTCATCCTCGCACGATTTCTTCCCATACCCACCCCATCCCTGCAGGACTACCTCGATCATATTCCTCGCAAAAAGTTTCCACCAATTAATATTAAAAAAACAAATTTTAGCTTACAAAGCCTAAGATCTCTACGAGCTTTGTGTATAATCTATGTAGTATTATACACCATAGACTAGTATGCAGCTACAATAGTTACCATTACCGCGGTTTTATCGCCGGTTTATTCTTTATTACCGCGGTATTACCGCGAGAGAAAAAGAAAAAAAACATTATAGCGGGAAACCCGCAATGGTTGTCCCATTACCGCCAGAGGCGGCGATCTTGTTTGAGAGGTGGGGGACACTTTTGAAATGGGTAAAATGTGTTTTTGACCTCTTTTTATGCACATAAAAAGCATTATAAAAGCAAGTGGCAGACACTTTATAACGGCATGTAGATATAGGCCTATAGCCTATTTTCATGAAATTGCATAAACATATGCAAACTTAAATCAAAAGTGAACTGATTTTATTAGTTGGTAACACTTTAGCATACTGAAGAATGTCACTTAATGCGCTATAACCTCTACGGACTTACTTAGGCTACTATTCGGAGTTTTCTACTTTTTCGCGTCGCAAAATAACAAAAGTAGTGCTTCCTAATATCGCTTCTCGAGATCAAATATTCTTCCAGCTCAACCGAGTTCAAACTGTCTAAAATATTTTTATGTGTGTGTGACAAACCGACACCGAGTTTAATCTTGCCTGATCTATTGTAGGCCTACTTCACAACCATCTGGCATTTGGCCAGTGGCTGTGGCCACTGTCCAAATGCTTGGTTGAGAACTGCTAGATTTTTAAACCTCAATCAGTTAAATTTATGCAGCATTTTCAGCTTCGTATTTAATCGCAGCCTATAGGGTTACACTGGGCAAAACGGCCATAAAAATTCCAATGGTTTTTGTAGTTTAGAATGTTATCTACAGTATATATAGTATATACATGTAGAATCTTAGTCGCCTCGGTAGCTCCGTAGCTGCAGCGTCCAAGGGCCTGGTCGGCTTCGCCCTTATACCAGGGTCCTGGACCTGGTTGATCGGCCTGACGGCTGCAGACGAGCAAAGCACACGAGCTCAAAGAGGGCAGCGAAAAGCTCTTCAGTGAGTTCAGTCCAGTGATATTTTACTTCTCAAAATAATTCCTAATTCAGTTTTAATTCAGTTCTGTGGCCTTGAATTTTACTTCTAATTCTAATTTTACTTCGCAAATAATTTTACTTATCATTCCTATTTTAGTTCTTAATTAATTTTACTTCTTATTTTAGTTTTCCAAATAATTATTAATTTCAGTGCAGTAAAAAGTATTTTAACTTTACTACATACATGTATAGGCCTAAGACATTATCTTCGTTCAATTTCAAGAACACTCTCATTTCCAGAGATTTTTTCATGCGATTTCTTCGTCCATCAGTCAAGATTCCACATACAAAAATAATTCTTTCCACAAAGGCCTGTGAGGCTGGAGCCGACAAAAGATCCAAGAAGTAAAATGATTTTACTTCTGAAAATAATTCCTAATTTCATTCATAATTTTAGTTCTGCAAATAATTCCTAATTTAATTCCTAATTTCGTTTTTGAAGCCAAAATAATTCCTACTTTTACTTCTAATTTTCGTTAACGAAATCCTTTATTTTTACTTCTAATTTTAGTTTTCGTTAACGAAAATATCACTGGTTCAGTCGGCAGGCAAAGTCCACTTTCTCACAGTATATTTATGCTATGCAGAGATATCAAGTCGAACCTGTGCCCACTGTAGGGTAGTACGATGGGAACAAAGAAACAGTCTGCATGATAATAAACACAACTCAGCAATTCCTGTAAGTTGTTGGTGGCAACGTGCTGACGTGTCTCATTGGTAAAGTTTCCACTAAGTCTTGCCAATTATTTAATAAAAAATAGCAGTCAAAATTTCTTTACAAATTGGGGGGGGGGAATAACTGCATACTGCGTCCCCCCCCCCCACTGTTAAAGGTGGGGGACATGTCCCCCTCGTCCCCCGGGATCGCCGCCCCTGACTGCAAGAGCGATATAATTTGCCACTAGGCTCCGTAATTGTAATATACAATTCATCCAAATTCTATAGTTGCTTCTGAAAAAATATGAAAAATTCTGAAGCGACATTCCTGGACAATACTAGGATTACACTATAGCAGTGATGTAGTACTCGAGTCCGGCCTAGGACTCGAGTCCGACTCGAGTCCGATTTTTGTGGACTCGGACTCGGACTCGGCTTGTCACGACTCGGACTTGGACTCGGACTCGAAGGCCCTGGACTCGAATTTGACTCGGTGACTCGGTTTCCGAGTCACAATTTTGTCTCACGATAAAAACGACTTGTATACTTCCTTACTTACGAGTCTAAAATAGGTATTCTAAACTAAAGAGCGCATTAGATATCAAAGAGCTCGCCGTAGGTGGGGTTTAAAGAGCATCGGGTGATCATACCCCACCCTGCCAGAGACGATATTCTTCGGCTCCTGCACTCATCGGAGTTAATGAGTGTACCAGACGCGCCCAAGAGGCCCGTTTGGCAGAATTTCTGGAGTTTGCAGCCGCTGGAAAAATTCCTCACCGCGATACCCCCTCCCCCAAGTAACGGCTGGGCAGAATAAAGCGCCTGAAGATCAGGGCCATCGAAGGGAGATTTGACCCGTTTATAGCGCTTCTGACCTAAAGAAATACCCCATTCGCGCAGCTGGGCCAGCCGAATGGCAATCGAACATTAAGCGATTTTGCAGCCTGGAATACCCCTCTGCGCACGAACCTTTATAGGAGCCGTATAGGTCTAGCACGTATCTAGAAACAGATGTGTTGGCAGCAAAGCAGTATTAAAATAGGCCTACCTTAGTCTAATCTCATTGTTTAGAAATCAGTTTTTCAAAGCGTAATTCTTCAATTATTCTTGTAATTAAAATTATGACTGAGGTCCCAAAGCCAAAAGTTGCAGCGGACAAGCTACATTAGGCCTACATTACATTATCGCTCTTCAAAAGTAATCTTAAGACTTTATTAGTTTAAGATTTAGTATGATTAGACTTTCCTGTTACGCACTTTTGTGCAAGATTCTTTTTGTTTAGGCGCGTTGTAAATGGCTGTTTAATAATAATAATAATAATAATAAATAATAATAATAATAATAATAATAATAATAATATAAAAAAAAATAATAATAAATAATAATTCTTCCAGCATAAATGTGCTGTTATTTTTCTATGCCATTAAATTGCGTGTTTGATCAGTGAATTTTGGTGTTGTCGGACTCGGACTCGGACTTGGACTCGATCCTTTGTGACTCGGACTCGGACTCGGACTCGAGCAACTCTGGACTCGGACTCGACTCGGACTCGGCTTAGGTGGACTCGGACTCGACTCGGACTCGGCTAAGGTGGACTCGACTACATCACTGCACTATAGTGTCCTCAAGTAGGCCTATCCTCAACTATAGCATCGTAATCTCAGGATTTCTTCAGAGTTCCAAAGCGACGTTGATCGTGGGAACCAGCTTATTCACAGGCGCTTAGTCAAAAGCAAAATCGTTGAGCTGGACAGGAATGGTCATGCGTAACTCGGGTTCGGTTTCAATCCAGATCGCAATCATCGCACGGTGAGACAGATGGACATAGCCGACCATCGTGGATGATGTTTGGAATAGCAGCGACGAGAAGGCTAAGAAGAGGAGAAGGAAACATAACATAAGTTACATAACACAACACAACACAACACAACATAATAACATTAGCCTACTGCAGAACTTAAACTTCTTATAAATGGGACCAGAATCCTCTGTGAAAGCATTGTGCTGATTATATTCGCTAGATGGCTAGGCTCCATTATTCTATTAGATACGCTAATAAGCTAACCAGAGAGGGGATAATTATTTTCAACCTACGCTGTTGTGTCTGAAACTTTAAGCCGCGAAATCGTAAAAACGTGATTTTTCTGGAAAAATAATTTTAAAACTTTATAAAACTTTTTAAAACACTGGTAGACACGGACGGTGTAGTAGGCTACAACGAAAGCAAATCGGCCTATTATTATGGCGTACTCTTACTTTCGTAAACCAATGCTTAAAATGCAGTTTGATATAAATGACTATTTCGTAAACTATAATAATGATGTGAAATAGTTTGTTTTCTGCAACGACTTTCTTTGTGCGGTAGTTGATCAAAGTCATCGTCAACAGTTACTGTCAAAGCAGAACCGATGATGTAATGTAGAGTATGTCGACTCTGCCAAGATTTGTGATCTGCGTTTCCTGGTTGCTCTGCGCAAGCTTCATATGACAGACTATTTTAAACAAAATAGGAGAATTAGTCATTAAATTAATCACAAAAGGTTGTCTTAAATCAAGATTTTGAAGGTGTGCCGTACGTTCTGCTGTGAAACTATCTGGTAACAGGAAAATGAATCGTTTATTCGGAAGAGCGAAGCCGAAGCAGCCTGCACCCAATCTGACGGACTGCATATCCAGCGTAACGTATCCTCAATTATTTTTCTCAGATTTAAATTAAGATTTTGTGAGAATGAATCATATAAACAGTTTATTGACGATAAGCACATTTTATTCTGGGTTCATTCCAAGTTGAAACTAGTGTACATCGTGTATGACTTCACTCCTCTTAACCCTTTGTCAGTTATTTACAAACAAACCACTTCGCTCAACCAGTTCCTCTTCAGCCAAAATTTGTCCACGCCCTCGTCACCTTATCATATCAATTTGCCGATCATTCTACAAATAAACCAAGACTGTACCTTTTGTAACCTCTGCTCACTTGCTTTCATTCCGAACAGAAAAAAACAGTGCTCTTCCAAGAACTTCAATTTAAGCAATGATGAACATGGGTAGTACTTAGGTTAATTGAGCTTTCATCACACGCAGGTCATCTGGGTAGTTCTGCTTGTCAAAGGTTCCCTTCTTCAAAGCCATGTCGTTGCATTCACTCAGTATATAGTAGCAAAGCATATTCCTGTAATTAAAGTGTTGGTTAATAGTACCAATGCAAGTTCAGAGTTAAAGATCTCATGATGTGATATTGTTTTCGTTTAGGTTGACGGTCGCGGTGAATCCATCGACAAAAAGATCGCTCGGCTTGATCAAGAACTAGCGAAGTACAGGGATCAAATGAAGAAAATGAGGGATGGCCCATCAAAGGTTGTTTCCTTCTTCAAAGCCATGTCATTGCATTTGCACTGTATACAGTTGTAGCAAAGCATTTAGTGTAATATACATGTGTAGTGTAATATTGTTTATAAAAAATGTAACATGTAATGTAGCATGTAGCAAATGTTTTTAAATAGCATTATAATTATTGTTATTAATAAGCAGTTACTTGTAACATGACATAACACTATGAACCTCCAGCTGACAGAAACGGACATCTCATTTGCGTACAGAATCGCAGCTCAGAGGATAGCTAAACATTGCCCATTAATCGTGGATTTTTCTACCAGAAGAGCGAGGGACGTAGTCCTTGCCTCCAGAAAGACCCTTTGTGAAAAGCAGTCTCCAGGTTCCACTGGCATTTCTATAATCTGAACACCTCACCAAGACAAACTCCCAAATCTATGCCAAGACAAGACTTCTTGTCAAAACTCTCAGACTTTACTCAACCTGGACTGCCGGTGGAAAGATCTACTGCAAGAAATCAGACTCTCGAACTGAAAAGCCAATGAGAATCTCCTCTATAGCTCAACTGGATGGATTTGAGGAGATCACTGTTGCTTCGTAACCTGTTTCCCACCACCAGACGAAACCGTTACTCACTCCGACAATGTACACACAATTTCAATCTCCCTCGTAAAGATGATAGAAATTTCATTGCTAGAATCCTGTATAAAAACATTTACCAAATCCTCTGGTGGTTTTCATTTTCTTATAACTCAACAGAATCACCTTAAATAGATTCAGAAGTCTTGTTTACTAGATAAGGGCTGACTATTAATGACTTATGTTCAGCTAATCCAGCATTACACATTATACCTTGTACATAGGGCTGGATAGCCACATTTGGATTTATTTTATTATTTTATCTTGCTACTGATTTTTGCTTGATTTGATTCATTTATACACCTGATCTGATTCACCTATAAGGAATAGGCCTACCAGTTTGAACGTTTGCATTACTAATTTGTTGATCAACTACGGTGCTTGTTGGTACTTGAAGTTAGTTTCTAGAAGAGGCGACGTAGTCTCTAGTGATGATGAACTATTTATGCAAACTGATCCTTGGACAAGTTATATTAGCTGCTTTTGATGATTGACTTTTTTTGCGTTTCGGTCATTAGGCGAACCCCGCAGATCTGGTTAGAAAAGTTCCTCTCTGTTATTTTTTTTTTATAGTTTCTGCGTTGTGCACTCCCTGTATATATGCATTATGATGATAAACCCACTCCCCAAATGACGAAGGTAGTGTCAGGCCAAACCTATTCCTACTCGGGTGATATAACAGATCAACCCATGGCCGACGCTTCTAGACTTTGTGACCATACCAATCCTTTAACTATGACACTCCCCAGGTCCAAATTGGGATATTTATGTACCGATATACTCATAATCAACTACCTTTAGAGATTACTTCCAACCTAATTCTGCTATTCATAATCGTTGCTCAGGAAATATTAACCCTTTCTATACTCCTTTTGCCCGTTAATATACTGGACTTGCATCAATAAAATGTGCTGAACCAAGAACCTGGAATAGTATCCCCCATAGTATTCGCTCTCTGCCCTCCCTCCAGCTATTTAAACAGAAGCTTTCTACCTACTTCAACAAGGAGTGTAAAACCGCCCTATAGTCAAACTTAACACCTCTGGGAATTACTACTAAATCATCCTGAACTGGGAGTGTGCACTTATTATTTACTTGTTAATGCCGTTGCAATGTATATACCTTGTTTCCTTACCTCCTTTCACGTTCATGTATAATTATTTTAATTAGTTAAGAATTTACTGTTCGGTTCTTTTTACATCACTCAGTTGGCCGTGAGGCATCTTTCCAACCTATTGCTCTCAGGGTGGCCTTGGCTAGTAGAACCTTCTGCCCCTTTTGGGTCTCCTTTGTAAACCAACAATAACTGGATAGACATGATGTAGTTGCGACCTGTATTAAGTTGGTTACCGAATAAAATGTTATGTTTATGTTATATAGTCTTAATTATTTTCATAGTATAATTATTGCACGTCTGATTGGTGGATTTGCCAAGACGACCGCGTCTCGCACTACATGTGGGAGATCCTGCACTGGCTTCCCTTTCCTCCGCACATTTATTCCCGGATATATTCTCTGGTCTGGAGGTGCCTCTAGGGGAGGCGCCCATGTACTTGCTCTGCCACTCATGGTGACCTGGCTGTTCCTTTTGCCCATACAGTTACGATGCAGCTTGCACGCTTTCTCGGTTATTGGTCCTGTGACCTGCAATAGACTTCCTCGGGAGGTACACTGCCTCCCTCAGGCCCTTCCCTCACCGTTCTGTCGGCCTCTTAAAACTGCTTTCTTCCATTTGGCCTGGGTCGGGAGCGCTTTGAGTAGAGACCTGGAAGGCGCAGTATAAATTTTGACTGATTGATTGATTGATGTACCTTTAGTGTAGTGTAATAGTGTAATCTGTGTGATGTAACATAGTTTCATGTATGGCAGTGTGAGGTGTAGTACTGGAAGAATATTCATCATGAAGCCTGACATATAAAATTAGAAATATATACAAAATAACTTAAGAAACATTTACAGCTTACAGAAGTTGTGCCTATTAGATAAACGTGCTTCAATACCTGTGAGAAGAACTTAATAGGGGCCTTATAAATATCAAAATAGAGGTATACATGCCGGTCAGTTATCATGTCTTAAAGCTGAGATAAATTTAGGTAAGGCAAGGCATGGTAGAGTTAACTACTGTGCATCTCTGCAATACTTGGAGTTTAGTTGCAGCAGAAATTGATAAAATATTTAAACCCATGGACAATTTTTCATATGTGTTGTCAGCAAACTTGATAACAAACTGTTTAAGTTTATCACTGCATCCAGTTTGATGTGTTGGTTCTTGTTTTTCCCTGTAGTATTTTAATATTAAATATGTTTTGATTTTGTAGAACATGGTGAAGCAGAAGGCAATGAGGGTACTGAAACAGAAAAAGATGTAAGACTTCCCATATCTTGCATTATGGAATAGTTACCATCTGTTTAGATCATTCATCCTGAGAATTACTAACTTGCAGTTGCATTACATTATATGTTTTACTGACTACTTGCTTTGTTCCTGTGATTCGGTTTTTGGTATAAAAATTGTTGCATTCATATCAACAGCTGAACAGCAACATGCATGGTTTATGCAATATTGTAGTAAAACTTGTTGCAAAGGATCCTGAATACTACGTAGCTTGTCAAAGGTAGGTGTAGTTTATCATTGTAATAATGTCAGCAATAACAACATAACCTTATTCGGGAGTGTGATATTTGATGGTGATGTTGCTTATTGAAACTGTTGCAAGGTATGAACAACAACGTGACAACCTTATGCAACAATCGTTCAACATGGAGCAGACAAATTACGGCATTCAGTCGCTAAAAGATACAAAAACGTGTGTAAGTAGGATTTCCTGGGAGTGGTGTTGTATAAATTTATTATTAAAGATGATTGTTTCGAATCTATTGTAACAATAGTGTAACCAACCTCGAGCTGTCCAGTGTGGTTTTATATGTTAACTTAACTGTTGGTATTCAGTTTGAGCCTGCTCACAGTGCCCGACTATATCACTGGACAACAATTCAATTTTGTTTAGGAATTAAGTTTTTGAAAGGTGAACTGCTTTGTATTGGAAATGTTGTTCAAGTCATAGATTGTCTTTAATTACAGAGCCTCTGCCCAGAGCCTAGATAACTGGGAACCCTGTTAAATTCTGGCCCTGGATAC
Organism: Aporrectodea caliginosa; assembly: GCA_020284085.1. Lineage (NCBI taxonomy): Eukaryota > Metazoa > Annelida > Clitellata > Crassiclitellata > Lumbricidae > Aporrectodea > Aporrectodea caliginosa. The sequence goes on along the minus strand of JACEVL010000021.1, from coordinate 3,087,305 downwards.
AAGAAGGGTACATCACCCAGTGAGTAAGTGCTGCAGTGTTTTGGAGTGTGAAGGGTGAGCAAAGATGAAATATAAGGGCAATGTGTATTACCCTGAAAGCTATCAGCCATGTTTTTAAAATGGATTCTTTGTTCGAGCATACAGAATCATAACATAGAAAAGAAAGCCAACCACGCAACTTTTATGAATTAGTTTTCAAATTGCAGACAGAAGCAGTTATAACAAATTTTTGTCGAATTTACAACATTTCTTATTGAAATTATGTGTTCTTTCAAATCAAGCATCATTCCACTTAGAACTATCTTCTGAATACACTGTTTTAAATATGGTTTGTATGGTAATTTTAATCGTTTAATGATGACACTGCTTATTCTGCCAGGTTGATGCAATGAAAGTCGGTGTCAAGGAATTCAAGAAGGAGTACAAGAAGGTGAACATCGACCAGATCGAGGTAAGGGTCTTCCAGATGGAGTGGAGTGTCTGGCATTTTAATCCCATCAAGACTTTTAGAAATTAAAGTTTGAAGTAACATTTTGTTGAATATATTCAGCATTACAGGATTTTAACCGTTATACAGTGGTCGAAGGGTGTTGACTCTAAGTACACTGGAAACTCATTAAATACTGTCTTTGGAGCCACAAAAACCGAGGTTAGGGGCCGTCCATAAATGACGTCACACACCTGGGGGTCGGAAATTTGTGACGATGTGTGACATGGGGGTGGGGGTCTGAGAGGTGTGACGTCACACCAGGTCTATGTAATTAAATTTAACAATTAACAACAATTTAATTTTAACAATAACAGCACTAATTGTGAGTATTAAATTTTCATTATTTTTTTGATTATTTTAATGTATACGGGCACCATTATTAATATTTTTCTAATTATTTCAATACTTGGTCACCGTTAGATTTTAAAATATGCATGCTCTCCCTATTTGTTCCACGAAAGAGCATTTTGCTTCGCCATGGAAATTTGGTTGTGGGGGGGGTCAGAGCTTTGTAACGTCATTTTCAAGGGGGTGTTACTTTTTGTGACGAAGTGTAACGAGGGGAGGGGGTTCAAAATCGGCCAAAATTGCGTGACGTCATTTATGGACGGCCCCTTATAATGAAGTCGTTTTCAAAAGCTGAAGTTTTTAATTCATGTACCTGATAGACCATGTCCCCAGGCTTGGACCGAGTCTTGCGTTCTGCAGGGCAAATTCCAAAATATGGTCACATCTCCAGCTATATATGCTGGAGGTCCTCTGCTGGCTCTCTATCCGTCAGCACTTTGAGTACAGGGTAGCTGCCCTTGTGTGGCGATGTCACCTGGACCTCACCCCAATCTACCTCTTGAGAGTTTTTTGCTATCTGACCTTGGATATCCAAAGATGCCGTCCCATAAGCACTGCGGAAAATGGGTTCTGGTTCCATTCTCTTGCACTGCAACTTTGCAGAATCGAGCCTTTTCCATGGTAGGTCCAGTGGTCTGGAACAGCATCCCTTTACGAGCTTTGCCTTCCCCGGGAACTCTATCTGAAATCTTCCTCACCAAACTTAAAACTGTTCTTTTTGGGCATGCTGGAGTCGAGAGAGCTTGGGAATAGGTTCCCTGTAAGAGCACTATATAAATTCCCAAATGAATGAATGAGTATCAGAATTTGTGCTGACATGAAGAATGTTATATATGGAGTCTCTGATGTATTGCTTATTATTTTCTGGTAACTGATTTTGAAGGCTACGGTGTTACTGACAGAGGTGTGTAATCAGCAAGTGGTTATTCTTGTTATTGTACAGGATCTGCAAGACCAGCTTGAGGATCTGACAGAACAGTGTAGTGAAATTCAGGAGGTGATGGGTCGGAGTTATGGAATGCCTGAAATCGATGATGATGAACTGGATGCTGAACTCGAAGCACTTGGAGATGAGATTGCCCTTGACGACGACACATCGTATCTCGACGAAGCATCAAAAGCGCCTAACGCCCCAACAGGGGTGCCAGGAGCCGACAGTGTCACAAACAAGGTATTAGTGGTTCTCAGGGTTTTTGCGATTGCTTCATCATTATCAGATTCGTACAATTCCTCATTCAGATGATGGTCACTTAACAAGTGCTTTGCTTGCTTACTTTTTACAATCCATTTATGTAGTGCTCATATCTAGTGACAAATACCTGGAATGGCCTCCCTCTCGCTCTGAATGTGTCCTTTGGGTTTGCGAAATTATGTCAACCTTCATCAACACTTGAAACTCTTCTTTTTTGCTGGTTCTGTCTGGGAGTGCGTCTGGGTATATATACATCTTAACTAAAGAGATGCTATACACATGATCTAAAAGAATGTATGAATGGGTAAGGCATCTTTCAATGGATATAAGCATTTTTGCTTCAAGGACTTGTCCAAAACAAGAGACACTGAGTCACATGTAGTGCAGTCAAGCAATCTACCATGTAGTCTAGTGGTGGTAACAGTTTTAAATGTGGTAAGGTGAAAAAGAAACGAAGAGGTATGATGAAAAAGAAGGGGTAAGATGAAAAAGAAGTGGTAAGAAGAAAACAGAAGTGTTGCAACACTTCATACCCATGGCTGCCTAGGTATGAAGTGTTAGCGACTTCATTTTCTTAGCCTCGGCATCTCATTGTCCCACCAACAGTATATGCTCTGTGCACTCGTTACAGCTGAGTTGAGTAAGGCTGCAGGTGGAACAGAAATCTCTAAATAGGTTCTGCCATGGCATAATCTTGAACCCCTACCTACCTCTCAGTTGGCAGTCCAACTTGCTAACCACTAGACTGTTGTGTGCCCTTTGTCTGGTAAAGGAGACACTGATGTTAATGCTCTGGTGATTAAGGACAAGCTTTGTCTTACAGTTCGATAGCTAGATGTAGACCAGCAAAACACTTTGGAACTCATTTGTGCTTTTTTACAGGATGGAGTTGCGGTGGATGAGTTTGGTTTGCCAAAGATCGCAGCCTAACAGCAATCAGCAGCGCCATGTTGGTGTCTGTACTTACGAACTAAGAGAACTATTTGCATGCATTATATTGTTCACACGCATACTGACATAAAATGTGCACGTTGCATACATAGAGATATGTGGTCTGTATGTATTTATGTAGCATGTATGAACAATATATGCATGTTGTACATGAATATGTAGAAGTAAATGCTGTTTTAATGTGAAGATTACCATAATTTTATACATAAAATTATGGTAAAATTATGTGAATATATATATTTGTATATATATGTATATATATATATTTGTATATATATATTTGTGTATTTATGTATGTCTGTATTGTACATACATAGAAATGGATGTGTATGTATGATAACTGAAACCAGGTTGCTTATGATAGTTAATTATAATATTTTGTTATGAGCTTAAATGCTGTCAGCTTTCAGACACTTCTTTTAAAATACATTGTAATTCTTAACACCGATATTTATTAATTGTAACAAAACCATATCTGAACGTTACTTTTGTGTAATAGCAAGTCTCAAGTTTTGTTGACGATGTTGAGTAATATTGTAACATTAAAAAGCTGTGTGACTATAATTAGAAATAAAAGTGAACTTTAATAATATGTTTTTAGGAACTGATATAATTTGTAAAATGAATAATTTCTGCCTTCTGAAGGGTAATAAAACTGTTTATTATTCTTTATTGATTTATTGTAATAAATGAATTTAAAGAAGGTACTTCCATGTTAGACAGCAATTGCATCTATCACTTTTAGCACTTTAACGACGAGCGTGTCGTTGGAGCATAAGCTAAAAGGTGGCTTGCACACCCTTGCAACTCGTCATTAAAGTGTTGAGTTTTCAATCCAGATCTAATGGTGCTACAAAATCAGACATTTGCTGCCTGAAAATTATTAAAATATATTGTAATTCTCAAATTCAAGTTATAGATGTGATTTTCTTTTGTTTTCTGTTGACTAATTTTTTATGGATAAATTCTAAGATCTATCATTCATTCAAACTGTTGTGGTTGTCTTTTGTGGCTCATCCACAAACCGTTGTTATATTCAATTCCTAGTTGGCTTAGGTGCCGACTCCACAGGGGCAACAGGGACTTTCGCCCCAGTACTCACCAAGGTTCTGGGGCGAGAGTATAGTTACGCCCCAGTACGTTTTTGGCCATTCAAAATATAAAAAATTCAAAATCCTTAATGAAACTTACTTATTTGTTAGTGAAATTAGTTAGTAAGTACTACTGAGTTTTGTGTAAGCAATAGACCTACTCATGGCTGTTGTGTGCTTTTCTTTATGATCGAGCAAAATTAATAATAAAATAATATTCTTCTTTTATTGAAACAATCTGGTTGACACATCGCAACCGGTACAGTGTACAGTTATGCAATTGAAGCAATTCACAAGAATGCAAATGACAGAAGACATAAATCTTAACTACTAACAGAACAGACAGCCTGCAATACACAAAGCTTGTCCGCCTGCGGGACTCGAACTCGGTACCTCTCGCTCTCTATGCCAGTGTGTTATCCAATGCAGCATCAGGTTTCTATCTCATTTCTGAATACCAACTTACCAAGCCCAATTTTTTGCTAGCATTACCACCATGAAACATCGGGATGTTGATAAGTAAGTGTGTGCAGTGGACAGATATCTACAGGAAACTGCAGATAACTTGATTTCGCTGGCTGCATATCCGCACATTCAGAAACTACATTATTTTATATACTGGTTCAAGCACCTGCTAGTGCTGCAGTACAAAGACTCTTTCACACATCCCTATGAGGTAGAGTATTATTCCCTCTACGTACATCGTTAAGCAGTAGGGATGGGCTGTTCGGTAATCGGTTCGGGCCGGATTTTCACTAATCGGTACTAAACGGAATTGGCGATCCCAGGCCTTAAAAACCGATTAACAAAAAATAATATTTTTGACCAAAACAATTTCTTTCATTAATATAGAAATAGTAACCTGTTTTGGCGACCTCCTGTGGTAATCTTTAATTATCTACATATCCTTGGTTTGGTGTATGGGTTATCTTTAATTATATATATTTATATATATATATATATATATTTCTGCGAATAAAAAATGAATATTGCCGATTAATCGGAATCGGCGAAAATGCAGGCCAACTAATCGGAAAACAGCAAAATTGTCAATCGGCTCATCCCTATTAAGCAGCATGCATGCTGAAATATTCTGGTATTTTTACGTGTGGCATGGGCCTAGGCCTGATGATAGACTGGTAGTTGATATTGGATAATATGGATCCTTTCAGGAAATCATTGTTGACCTATCTCGGGTACGCTGCTTGATACTGTGTGCGTGTGAGACAGACAGACAGACACCGAGAGAGACACAGACAGACAGACAGAGGTACAGACACAGACAGCGAAACACAGGGACACAGAGAGAGATATATAGAGAGAGAGATAGTGATACTGTGTGTGTGTGTGTGAGAGAGAGACAGACAGACACAGAGACAGAGAGACAGACAGCGAAACACAGACAGAGACACAGAGAAATAGATATATATTTAGAGAGAGATAGAGAGGTGGGGAGAGAGAGAACACGCACGTAGAGCTAAATACGCTGTTGCTAGATACCCTGTCATCGCTAAGAAAATTCAGCAGGGTGTATTTCATGACAATAACTTCAGCCAACTTCTCGCAGTCGCAGTTGGCTGAAGGAACTCGTCTCGCACATCCTACGCATTTCTGGCTTCCTATCCCGCAGCGGATTGTGTACCGGCTTTCTGCTTTGGTGTGGCAGTGCCTCTTAGGTTCCGCTCCTGTGTATTTACAAGAGCTCTGTCGCTCTACTTTGGATGTGCAGGGACGTAGAGCTCTCCGCTCCTCCACACATGGTGAACTTCTTGTTCCCCGTGCGCGAACTGCTCTTAGACAGCATCGCGCCTTCTCTGTTGCTGGCCCCATGGTTTGGAATGGGCTCCCATTAACATTACGCCTTATTCCTAGAGTTCATTTAGATGCGTTTTACTCTAGCCTTAAAACCATCCTTTTCAGCCGTGGTTGGGTCGGGAGCGCTCCTGAGTAGTAACCTTGAAGGGGCGCTATATAAATCTTTGGAATGAATGAATGAATGAATTTCTAAACCGCCGCTGCTCGTACTCTGGCAGTTCCATGAAGTACCAACTTAATTACCAATTGCCTAGATGAAGGAGGAGGATGGCGACGCTAATGATCTTTGTTATGAATGTTATCACAGTTTTGTTAAACTGAAACTACTACGAATTTCTTCAGCGTAGGATTCGTATGAATGACACAATAGTACCGGACTCGGTACCGTACGTACCATAGGCTATATAGCAAAGTGTATAGAAGCGAATGACGGCTGTCGAGACACGTACGATCCTTCGCAACAGCAGTGCCTTACACACGCACTGCGACCGGGATTGGCCAATCGATGCGTGTGGGTGATAACAGAGGACTGTCGTCATGGTGTCGCCAAAGCACGGGCGAGCGTCTATAGGCCTATGCATATACTAGGCAATACACCTGTGTGTCAACATGGCATGTCGACTGTGAACGGTTATGTATTTCTGGCAGTAAATCCGCAACTTGTCCTATCAAAGGTTAGTGATTTTGCTATTTTATAAGGATTCAACTTGACATTGCTGTCAAATAGGCTTATAGGGGTCTAATGTAAATCTTCGAAATTTCTCAGTGTCACACAAAAGTTGTGTCAGGGAGACCAGCTGTCCTCTCACCGGCGACCTATCAAATCAAGTCCGCAATGGCCAGGTTGTTTTGTTCCTTCCGGTGCCAGGTCGGATTTATAGGCTCATAAGCATGTTAGACAGCTTTCGGGCAGTTCAAGCAAAAAAAGCAGCTACAGTAAAACCCGTGTAACTACGATCTAATGCCGGGTTCTTGTGCTTCGTCCTGTGACCACACAAGTTAAGCTACTCGATCTACTTGACCTGATCAGGATTTACGTCGAGCACTGTAGGCCTAGGTCTATAGGCTATGGCCAAATAATAGGCACATAGGCCTATATAGCCTGCGCTGACTGGTTTTGTGATTGCATGTTCACATACATGTAGGAATTATACACTAAATCATGACTAAATGGCGGTTTAGACTTTAGAAGACGTTGCGTTTAGTGGTAGGCAGGGTCGGCCCTATCCCAGATGGCGCCCCATGCAAAGCATGCGCCCTTCGACTCCGCTCCACGGTCCGCCCCCATGTGAAACCCAACGTGGAATTAACGGTTCACTATCAAACCAGCCATGACTTTTATTACGCTCAACTGAGTTATTTATTACTAGGCCTATTATTATTATTATGATTTTTCATTAGTAGGCTACAGTCAACCCTGCATGAATAATTCGATTTTTGCTGAATGGTAGAAAGGAAAAACACATCGATTGACGGAAAAAAATATTTAGGGGCCTATTGCAAAAGAATTATTTGTTGAAGTAATCAGAAATCTTTTTATTTGTTGAAGTAATCAGAAATCTTGTTGCCTGTAGTTTTTTCCTTCAAGTTTCAGTTTATCAAAACTGATAGGAGTCTATTTTTACTGTAAAATACTGTTAAAACACATAGGCCTACTGCCATGGCGCCTCCTAGATTTTGGCGCCTCAGGCAACTGCCTGCTTTGTCTAAGGCCAGCACTGGTGGCCAAGTGGTAGGCCTACCAAGTTTAAAAAGCTAATTGAGAACGTCAGATCCTATAACTAGGCTTTCATGGACGCGTTTGGTTTGTAATTTAGCATAATCCTAGTAGGCCTATACATTCATAATAATTATTATCTCACGTTGATTTCTCAGCAGGTATACTGAACCACAAGAATGCAGAATAATCGTTGGTCGGGAGTGTCTGCTCTTCCATATGGTCCTGGCTGGGGTACCAACCAGCCAGGCGGAGTAGCATCTTGTATGACGTGGGACGTAACCCCCCAGCCGGCCAAATGGGACTCGTCCCCAGCAAACTACGTTCGACCGAGGTCGGTTTCTGCAACGCTTCCTGCTGGTGCAGCACCGTACTTACTCGAACCAAGTCTGAACTACGATGACAGACAGACGTACCGAGATATACCTTCGGATTATCCAATCAACGTGTACTCCGTAAACCAGTCCACTCAGAATCCCCAAAGCTATGATGATCATCTACGCCAAGGACCTCGGGGGCCGTCAAGATGCGGCACCCAGGTTCGTCAGTATGATGAAGATCAAGACGTCTGCTACTGTTCTGGTAGAAATCAACCGCGCACAGCAAGAAAATGCGAAGCATGTAGCTATCGACGATACCAAAATGGCGGTCGACAGACGCCGAGACCACCGGTAAACAAGTTCGTCCAGTTTGCTCCGGAAAACACCGGAAGAGTGGTCGAAATTGTCGAGGATGTTCATGGACGTCCAGTAACGATGGCGATATCTCAACCGAATAGGCCTAATACTCCAAGCCAGATGATGAGAAATCGGAGGGCTTATGGAACGCAGCGCCAGTTGACATATCCGCACGCCAACGCGGAAATTTTGGAGGCAGACGAATGTCGAAATGCCGCCAACAATGACGTACGACGCCTGATGAATATTTATCAGGCGGGAAAAGCAGACACGAATTTTCACAAGGGAGTGTCGGAGAAGTGGCGATCAGCCGTGGTCTCTGCCGGACCCAACGGAAAAGAGGAGGTGTACACACAGACTAAAGAAAGGGAGAAGACCGTTGCCGTTCGGCGTGTTCAACGTGCCAGGTACCCGGCGAAGCAAACAATAGAGGACGAAGCAGATCAACATCAGATTTACTACAGAAATGGATACGAACCGCATCGAAACCTTGCCAGAAGCAATGGCATGACGGTGATGGAAAGGCAGCCTTGCGTGGCCCATGGATGGAGGGACCCGATTGATGGCCGTGTGAGGGCTTGGGAAGTGGACGAATCTTCTCAGCCCCAAAACCGCGTGAAATTGCAGATTGAATGCCCAGCCAATGTGGACACTGTTGTCAACTTAAGAGTTCGACCTGACGTTGATTATCGTTTCAATTAAAGTCTAGATCTTATGTGGAAGACCATGACAACCCTAGTTACAATTGTATAATAGCATATAGGCCATATATAGGGCCTAGGCATGCACTAATTGTTGATAGTGAAGTTGCCAGAGTAGGCCTATAGCTAGCATAGACCTACTTAGAAGTGTGAACTATATCTATTTAGGCCTACTACTGGATTATGATCTAATAAATCTAAAACTATCCGCGGTTTGGTGGAGTTGCCTTTGACTGATGCAAGTGCTCTATAAACATCATATAGATCAGCATGGGCCTGCACAACAGTTTGTTAAGGGCCGGGAGATGGAACACAATCAGTATCGTAATAGTTCGAGATCTAACCTGTTCCTTTCTCGAATTCCCATTGAATAAGCTTTTCTTTTACATTTTAATGCTTTTAAGTTACCAAAAATGTATCCATAAAATTAGTAGTGTACAATATTGATAAACTGATTGGTAAACCGTCATTGAAGGAATTTTTTGCCATTTTAATGAGTTTCTTATGATCTTTTCACTAATAGCAACAAAACATATAAAAGAGTTTTATGCAAAACATTGTTTACCATGAGATTTTCACAAATTTATTAACTCTCAATGTCTCTAGTAATGTCACACACATTCGAATGAACACATTTTCAAACTTCCTTTAACCGTCTTAGGAAAGGCAAACATCTAGTCAGAAATAAAGCACAAAAAGTTTCAAAATCTTATCACCGTGTATCTATCAAAGCATTTTGCCATAATTAGTCTAATCTAATCTACTGACATCTAAATCGTTATCGCGTTCCAGACGAGTTTAAGTTTAATTCTACATCGCTTAGAGAGCTGACAGTACGCACAGAACAAGCAAGTGAATTCCAAAGCCCTAAACTTGCGTTGTAACAAAACGTTCCCTAACAACTTTGTCACTGGTTATTTACTTTAAAAATAGATATCACGTCACTTTTTTGGACCCTTGCAGTGTGTGATGAATTATATTCCCGTACGTTTTCTAAAATCAACACTCTACCGTTTGACTTGTCAAAACATAACTTCCTCGGATACCTAGACCCACGAGGAGGCCTACCGAGGTCTAATTTAAGTTCGAGATTAGAACTCAAAAGCAACATTCGCCGGTTCGAATAATCAGCAACTAGAATGTTTCCACCTCCATCAATTTCTAAATAAATAGGATAATTCAACTGAGCTCTATTCCATGGTTCACCAAAATATTTCAAAACCTCACCTGCTTTACCTACTATACACACCCTGCAGAAGGCACCATCTTTATTCCCGTGACAGATTAAGAAGTGTTCTGAAGTCAATTTGATGGAATGTGAAGGATTTTCTATTCCAGAACTCCATGACAGCTGAATAACTTGTACAAGTCTACCATCTGGTGCATATTCTTGCAATTGATTTTGTTTAGAAACAGTTAGCAGGACATTAGATTCCTGCGTAATAGATAGTTGACCTCTCACTTTCTCAACCGACCATATTGCAGCTACATTTCCAATCCGTAGAATTTCATTGTTTCCTGTTGAACTGACCCTCATAATGTAAAGGCATTTATTTGTATCACATTGCTTCATATCGTCAACACAAACAACACCCTTTGATGGCATTTTCCATCTCCACTTGAATCGCATTGTTGATAGGTCATATATTATTAATATGTTGTCATTGCCGAGGACGTACAGGTCGTTTAATAGAATGGCAATCCCGGAGATTCTATAGGTGTCGCAGTTTGGAGCAGATATGCAATGCATCGTTTTATAAAACGTAACTCCAGCATCGCAGGTAATGTTTCCTGTGAACAATATAAATGAAAGTCATGATTATGCAATTTATAGGAGAATAGCCTAATGATTATATTGACCATTTTGAAGCCAAAAGCGACGAAGAAGGGATTATGGGGCCGTCCATAAATGACGTCACGCACCTAGGGGGTCGGAAATTTGTGACGATGTGTGACATGGGGGTGGGGTTTGAGAAGTGTGACGTCACACCAGGTCTATGTAATGAAATTTAACAATTAACAAAAATTTAATTTCAAAATATTAAACAGCACTAATTTTGAGTATTAAATTTTCAGTTTTTTTATTATTTTGATGTATATGGGCACCAATATAAATAATTTTCTAATTATTTAAAAATTTGTCACCGACAGACTTTTAAATACTTAGTACAATGACAATAAATGGGGTTTGATTGTTTGAAACATGTTTTATTATCAAGTGGAAACTTTGTATTAGGGGAGGGTCAGAGCTTTGTGACGTCATTTTTCAGGGGTGTTACTTTTGTGACGAAGTGTGACGAGGGAGGGGGGTCAAAAATCGGCCAAAATAGCGTGACGTCATTTATGGACGGCCCCTATGACGATATTTGCAATCAGATCCGTCGAGAGCGGGGGGGCGTGTCCGGGAACGGCGACTTTTTTAAATATAATATTACTGACACCTAACTACAAATATAGGGGCCTAATGTCATACGGTGGTACCCGCACTTTTGCGGTAACCCAATCACAGAATAATATAGAGGAGAAAAGCACACTTCTCTCACTTTTATGAAAAGATCCCCTCACAACACTCCTTAACCCTACGTAGATTGGAAACCATCGACCCGGACTTCACCTTACACACCGACCTTCAAGAAGCCTGCGATAATTTCTAGTGATGCTACCGCCAGATTAGATCAAAATGCTACCGCCAGATTAGATGCAGTACCCTCTCTGCACAATTAGGCCTACTATCACATCAAAAGATCTTCCGTTTATAACCCCGGAAATAAAACGCAATAGGCCTACGCATGCTTTGACTTAAGAACCCATTCATGTGAAAAGGAAAAATTGAGAAAAAGAAGCTCTATCCCTCCGGATCGCTAAAGCTATCTCTAAGAACAACACTTCGGAACTTCCCTTCTCAAACACTCTAACCCGCGTGAAGGAGTTACATCTCTCTGGAAACAAGCCAACCAAATCACAAACAAAGCCAAACATGACAACCTTTCACCCTTCCTAAGTTCCGATGATCAAAACAACTACTTCGCCAACGCTTCTAATAATCCCAGTTAGGCCTAGCCTACTCTGCACTAGGGAATGTAATCCCGGGATCTTTGGGATCCCGGAACTTTTCAAATCCCGTAATCCCGGGATTGACAAACATGGAATCCCGTATTTCCGGGATTACAAAAATCGGATTTTTAAAATTAAAATTACATGATGCAGTCTAATAATTATTCTTCCTTGGGCGATAGACGTTAATACGACAGATAATTAAGCAGAGGCCCTAGTAAGACTACCGAGTGCAGACCCATGCTACCTTAATATCAGGGAGCTGCGGCGGTGACCCTGCTGCTAGGCTAGCCTGCTACTGCCTGGGTTCCTCGCGTTGTGGTCGGTCAGTGCGGTGGTCATCTGGTATTTTCGACCTGATTTCGGGCCGTGGTATCACTATCAACTAGGCCAGTGCTGTCCAACCTTTTTGACCCCGCGGGCCACTGAAGAAGTTATTCATGAAGCCGAGGGCCGCACCATTAAACTCAAAAGTAGCCTAACGACTAAAATTTATTGAAAATATTAACTGTATTAAAATTAATTGTGGAATAATAATAATGAATAGTGTATGTATGGAATGTGTATCATGCTTTACAATAGTTCAGTAAAAAAATAAATGCTCAAGCACGAATAGCTATGCAATTAAGGCAGTGAATTTGTCTTTTACTTCATTTTTACAGAAATTGTAAATATTTAGGGAGCTGGGGCGGGCCACTTAGAATCAGCCCGCGGGCCGCATGCGGCCCGCGGGTTGGACAGCACTGAACTAGGCCATTAAGTAATCAACCCATCCCTGCTGCTGCCAAGACTAGTGTCACTACCTAATGAGTCATTGCTCGAGCTCAATTCGCGGTCTACCGTCTAAGTAGACAAGGTGTAGCCTAATCGTGTATTGCATTACTGTTATTTGACCTACTAACTAGACTATACTACGTCTACGACGATGTCAGTCATAGAATAGCTTAAAAAACTAATTTTTAAAATATATTTAATAGATTTTATAAATAATAAACGTCAGTTGAGGCGGAACGTGCATTTTGAGGAGAGGTGCAGAGTCTGCACCTCTCCTCGAATCCACCGCTCCCCACAGTACAGCAGATCCACATAACGGAAAATTTAATCTTTCATCTGTTTGGTCATCTCAAGCACACTGCAGTTGGTTATGACGGCCTCCCAGCCTGGTTTCTTAAGACTTACTGCCCCCGGTTACTTTCGAATACTAACAAATCTAATTACTCAATCATTAACACTTTCCTTTATCTCTAACCAATGGAAAACTGCTATAATCCACAGTGTGATTCTCGTTAACGATAACGGTAACGAAAATAAAATGATTTCGTTAACGATAACTATAACTAAAAATATCATTAACTATAACTATAAACGAAAATAACACTAACGAAAATTCATCGTTATTTTCGTTAATACGAAAAAAATAAAAAGTGCAAAATTAATGTGCAATATCGACAAACATAAGGACGTGAAAATGAGCTGCAGCCTGCAACTAATAGCCTATGTTCGGCCTGGATTTTGGATTTGTGAATTAACCCAATAGTAGTGGCAGAGTTTATTAAATTTAGCTAAAATTGTAAGCCTTTCTCTAGCGATTGCGACCCAGTTTGACTGGTGCAAATAAGTAGTAACTGAAATAAAAAGCCAGTAACTATAACTATAACTATAACGAAAAAAATACTACTAACTATAACTGTAACTATAACTAAAATAAGAAAACATTAACTATAACTGTAACTATAACTAAAATAAAATCTGTAAGGAGAATCGCTCACACTGATAATTAATCCACCACAAGTCTAAAACTCCCCACTCCTCCCAAGTCCCAACCGTCAGACTTCGGTCCAATCTCAGTCCTTCCAGTATCTAGACTCGTTGAATGCATAGTTGTTCACGCTTAGGCCTACGTCTATCCCGGCTTTGAACGATTGCCTAAACACGTTTGCCTTCATGATCATTCAAGCCCACCGGTTCTATCCGCGCTACAATTATTTGAATCATACTCGCTTCTGAAAGACTCTTAAGTGGCGCTTTATAAATGTTTTATTACATTACATTACATTACATACTCCATGCAACTGACCTTCTTAAAACCAATGACCAAGTTGTTATAAGATCAATGGACTTTTCTAAAGCCTTTGGTCTTATCAGTCACTATGCAATAACCCAAATACTAGCCTCTCCCTCCCATCCGGACTACATCTACAATTGGCTAATCAACTACCCAAACAGAAGAAAGCATTACACCATCTATAAAGGTCATAAATCCCAAGTAATTTCAGTTAAGTACTAGTGTCATCCAAGGCTCAGTTTCCGGCTCTACTGATTTCATTTTGGCATATCCGACCTCCATTCCATTCATCCTAAAAATCGTCTCTCTAAATACGCTGACGCTCTTCATCGGATCAAACTCCCTTCATACCGCTGAAAGAGAACTTCAACAAATCTACAACTGGTCAAAAGAAAAGAACCTGAAAATAAACTCATCCAAAACCTGTGAAATGGCAGTCATCAAACATACGGTAACCATCCTTCACTCGCTAGCAAACCCACAATCACCGGACTTCCTCGCTCCACCTCCATAAAAGCTCTAGGCGTCACCATTGATGAAAAACTCACTCTCAGAACACATCAACCAAATCGTCAAAAGTGGCTCTGCTTCGCTTAAAACACTCAAAACCTATGGTGCCTCTACAGCAGAGGTTCTTAACCTGATCACTCGCACAACCACCTAGGCTATAGCAAGAACAATGTATGCCTCCCCTGCCTGGTGGGGATTGGCGAACGAAAAGGACAAATCCCGCCTAGAACACGTTTTGAACAGACTAAAACGCTCTGGATTTATTCACACAAATTCCCTTTCTGCGAAAGTACTTGCTAATGTAGCAGACACTTCACCATTCAAAGCCGTTCTGTTAAATGAGAATCATTCACTCAGATGCCTTTTCGCCAACCACCATTTCGCCCCATATTTTCTCAGGGTCAGACCACATAACTTTAACCTTCCTGACAAATACCTATGAAACTTTATATCTCGTATGTTATTCCTTAACTCTTACTAAGCTATTAGCTCATACTATACTATACCATCTAGTTTTTTATATACCTACAGCGCTATGCCTGTTGTTAACACAATAAACGAATTATGATGATGAAGAAACACATTTGTGCCATATGAATATTATAATAGGTGCAGATTGATCGATAGCCCCACACAAATTTGCATTGAAAGAACTAAGCGCCTTCAGTTTTGAAACATTCCACTGGTTTTATTTAATGCCAACACCTCTCTTACACGTAAGTTTTCAAAATCAAAAGTCACGATTAAATTGTGAAGATTGTGCAATAATACCTTGAAATGCTTTAAAGTATGTTAAGTGATTGAACATTTGGAATACCAGGAATACGTGTCAAATTTCAAAAACAAAACTGTACAGATATTGTAGCAATATAAAACAAAGTGCTAACCTTTTATTTTTGCTGCTTGCTTTTTGCCACCAGATGCTATGTCTTTTAATAGAATAACCTGACTTTTTAAGTCTTCAACGATTTTGCCCAATCTCTGCTCATTTGACTGATAGGCTTTAGTGTGGTCAGCCAGCAGATCCCTCTCTTTCTTCATTTCCTTAAGATGGAGTCTTTCATTCTCCAGTTCTGTGTTAAGTGTTTTAATGGTTTCTATCTGGCTTGTCATCTTCTGTCTCAACTCTTTCACCTTGTCATGGAGTGATGACTCAGTTGTACATGACATTTCTTTTACATGTACTAAGTTGCTTTTCAGCATTGGTTCTAACTCACTCAGACATTCTAATTCAATCGAATCAATTATGACACAGGCATTCGTATTCCATTCCAAGCATTCTTGAAATTCTTCGCCGTCTTCTTCATCTTCATCTTCATCTTCAGGCATTGGTGTTGATTTATTAATATCATGTTTTGGTGAGCTAGCGGTAGGCTTCTCTGTGTCCAAGATCTCACTGTGTAGATTGTCAGACTTTACATCTGATGACTTTTCGAAGTAATCATCTGAATTCTGTGCATTGTACTCTGTTAAGTTAAAACAGCAGTCGTTCTGTGAGTTTCACAAGCAGTTAAGAAGAATTCTGATCATAAGTGTATGTGTGGTATTGGACCAGTTTGAAAATTTGTGATTGTGGCAATATCGATTTGGTCAGCGTCAAGTGGTATGCTAAGAATATACAGTCATAGCACAGTTCATGGTAAATGTGTAGTTTAGCGTCGTAAATTATTTGCCATTTTATTGGTTTTAGCGTTGGTTGAATAGGCCTACAAGATAGATTGACGAAAAGAATTCTTGCTAAATAGAAGTCGGATTAATGAAAATAGTTTTCGCTTAAAATAGAAGCTGGATTGATGAAAAACAATTCTTAATTGAATAGACGTTGTATTGATGAAGAATAATTCCTGCTTAAATGGAAGTTGAAAAATAATAATGGGCGAATAATTGACGACGCTAAACTACACGTTTACCGGACGAGTTATAATTCCGAACATATGCACAATCCAGATAGAGCTATATATATATAGTCGCTACTGATAATAAATTGCTATAAACTCAAATATTTTCTACAGGCAGTGATGGGCAAAAGTTAACTAAAGAGTTGCAAACTTTTAGTTAAACTAAAAGTTTTTTAGTTAAGGCCAAAGTTTAACTACAAAAAAATAGTTTAGTTAAAACCAAAGTTTAACTAATTTTTTAGTTATTAACTAAGACATTTGACTAATATTTTTTAGTTATAAGCTAGAAAGTTTAAGTAACAAAATCAGCAACTACGCAACCATCTTCTGCAATGAACAGTGAACACTGTCAGCAGCTCAACGCAACGTTTACTCATTTATTAACACTGGTGTTGCATCTTCATAGAATGTGTGTAATGTAGTATGGTGCAGTGCAAGGACTAAATATAGATTCCTTGGGTGCAGTGTTAATAAGAACATTGGTGTTTATTATTCTGTATGAGTTGACTGTGAGTGTAGACTTTAATAAATAAAAGGCTATATCAGTTCAAAAGAATAGTTTATTAGTCACTATTGCTTCACTCAGTAAACTGAAGCCGAGTGTTTAACGAAACACTCGAGCACCTTCTTTTCTTACGATCCAGATACAAATTTGACAGTGGTCTTGCTGGTGCTTATCATTATTGTAATCAGAGTAAGTGGTTTAATTACTATGTCAATTGAACTGCATTGCATTGCATGATGCATCATTGTTTGCATTAGCAAATGTTCATTTTTTTCTGGTAGAACTGTATAGTAGGACTATTATTAGTCTAGTACACATTACATAGTTTGAAAGTGAAAAGTTCTGTCATTGACCATCTGCATTATTACAGTTCACTTAACCTCTGTTATCGTGAAATGTTTCATGCATGATGTTTGTCATAAATAATAATAATAATAATAATAATAATAATAATAATCTTTTCTTTATTGAAGCGCCTGACAAACGCCTGCGCTGTACATTTACATGTTATGCAATTTAAATCTTAACTACTAACAGAACAGACAGCCTGCAATACACGGTGCTAATAGCAGCCTACAGAGCATATCCGCCCAATGGGGGCTCGAACTCGGTACCTCTCGCTCTCTGTGCCAGATGTTATCCAATGCGCTATCGGGCCCCAACGATAAAAAGTTGGAAAAAGTTGGAGAAAGTTGGAAAAAGTTGGAGAAAGTTTAACTGAATATTTTTAGTTTAGTTAACTTATTTACAACATCAGTTGCCAACTTTTAGTTAAACTTTTTAGTTGGAAAAAAGTTGAAGTTTAACTAAAAATCTAGTTAATGCCCATCACTGTCCCCAGGCGATCAGAAATGCAATATGTGTACCATTAAAGTTAAAGAATTTCATGCAACACTATTATGATAAGTATATATTTCACCTAAGGAGTAGGCCTAGTCACCCTAGTACTTAATTTGCATTCAGCATGGACTTGAAAAACTAGTTTTACATATTAGCCTACTAGCGTTCAATAGCTCAGAATGCATTGGCCTATGGTATACTGAGGCTAAGCACGTGCAATCGAAAGTAAAATCTACCTTTCAGTTCTCCAACTATGTTCTGATCAGGAGACCGTAGCCCATCTTCCAGCTCTGTAATCTTAAGGGAGACACGAGTGAGTTGATAAGAACTTTTGCCTGAAGAAATATGAAGTTTCAATTCTTTTGTTCTAGCATCTAATGCAGTCTTTGCTCTGCAGATATCACTGGCTGATCCAACGGTCGTTAGCTGCAAACAATAAGAGTTGCAGCTTTCTAAAGAAACCAAAAGAGTTTCAATGTCTTCTTTGCTAAGTTCACACTTCTTAAGATTTTGTTGTCTAATTGAGTCTAACCCCAACAGAAGTGAATCGGCGTGCTTGTCCACCAAATCTTTTAGTTCCTGTCTTCTTTTGTTGATTTCGGTTTCTATTTCTTCTGTGCAACGCATAAGTTCAGCCTTGTATTTGTCCAGTCCCTGTTCTTCTTGCCTTAGTCGAGGCAAAAACAAAGAAAACTCAGCAACGTTCGTCTTAATCTGTTTTCGAAAATCTTCTGCAACTTTGTCAATATCTGATCCCACGTGTGTTTGATGATTTTCGACAAAGCAGATGGCACATACAACTTCCTGACAACCAGAACAGTATATTTCCAATAGACTATTCAGGTGTTTCTCGCATGAATCCATTTTTAACGACTCCCGCATGTCCTCTGATTTAGATTCTCCAATGGTAATAATTCTGTGATTTTTGGTTAACTTCCTTTTTCTATGGTGCTTGTAGCATTTACGGCACAACTTTTGATGACACTGAACACAATACATATCAGCAAATGGTACATCAGCTTCAACAAGTGATTCATCGTCTTCTAGGCATGCGTCACATAAATTCTGTTCTGAAGATGGCTGTAGAATATTTTTAATTTCTGTCAACTTGTCCATGAAGAAATTCTTCTGCAATCCTCCAAAGCCTGTATCAGGAACTGTGAACTCTTTCCTGCAGACAGGACACGGCATTACGTCTCCTGGATTCTTGTTCAATTTCTCCCCAGTCTCTCGAAGGCAATGCATACAGAATGTGTGAATGCATGGTAGAATTTTCGGTTCCTTGTATGTTTCCAAGCATATTGGACAGTCAGTTATGTCTTTTAGTTTCTCTTCAACTTCCATTGCAGTCGCCGTTGATAGAATAATCTTGGTACATGTATTCAAACCTACCGTTCGTATTTTCTGAGAAAGAAATCGTTGTTGCCATATATAGACGGAATTTCCACTGGTTTCATCACCATAGCCATACATAGATATAATAACTATGTAGCCATAGGCGTAGGAGGCGGGAGAGCAAGTCCCCCTTCCCAAATTCGGGCGTTCGTGTTTTTCGGCAGAATGAGATCTTAGAGAAGAATGTGCCAGATTTCACTTTTCACAAAAGGTGGTTACTGCAGGCCGGGTTAGGCCTGTAGGCTGTAGGTATACGTACCGGCTACCGCATACACGTGTACGTTATAGACCTGTGGGTCTAGGCCTACCGTCTACATAGTAGTACATAGCCAACTCAGTTCACACACCATAACGCCAATTTTTCTGGAGTTGTTTTTGTTTGGGGCAGAAGTAAAAGCTTGCGGCTTTCTTACTCACCCACCACTGAAATTTCCCCTACGGCGTCCTACGCCTATGACCATAACCTATGTCTGTATTATTGCTGCGATCGAGTATTTACGTAAACACATAATAATAATGATGATACCTTTAATACTGGTGTGTCACGGATAAAGCGCTTTTTCTTATAGGCCCTAATATCCATAATTTAAAAAGCGGCAAAAGCCATGTAAATATGCAAACTCAAAGTTACTGAAATGCGAGATAGGCCTAGGCCTAGTTTGACTCGAAGCTACATGTAAGTCTGTGCGTTAGCATTTCGTTATTTATTAGGCTAATTTAAGGTCGATCAAGGCTTTGATCTCTCAGTAAACATAATTTATTTCTATTGCCTGTACCATAAAACAATTTAATTTTTAACCCTGAAATTAAATATGATACCTTAAATCGCCACAGGCAATGTTTTACACTGAAAATAATATTTTCTAATCTACAAAGAAAATTCGGCGATTAATTATATTATAATTAATCGCCGAATTTTCTTTGTAGATTAGGCCAAGACTTATCTTAATGCTTTTGTGTCGTAAACAAGACGCGATATTTTACTGTCCGCTACTATTACCTCGTTGGCAAGCTCCTTGCCTCGTTACGTTTTTAATTATAATTGAAAATTTGAAATCACTTATTGAAATCTTTGATTGAGGCCAGAGGTTAGTTGATGATTACGGCAAAGATTTTATAGTCTAACATCTTTGATTATCTAGGCCAAAAAGGAGACAGCGACTCCGAGAATGCTCGGAGCAGTAGTGGAGCACACCCTATGTGTATGCGTATTATCGATCGTTCGTGTTCCGTTCTGGTTTCATCTCGATTTAATTTATAAACAACGAGTAATACTGTAATGGATTTTTCAAAAAAGTAAGTTGACTGATTGCAAACTTATAGAATCGGGGGCTGAAGGATATAGTGCGTAAGTTGACATGCTTAAAATATAAGTTGTCCTCAAATCGCCTCCCTCTTAGCCAAGACAAGACTCGGTACATCTGGCTCGGTACTCGTGCTCAGCTTACCAAGATAGATACTGAACCCTTTCGCCTTCAGTTTCCAAATGTGCACTTCTCTTCCTCTGTCCGTGATCTTGGATTTATTCTCGATCCTGCCATCTCTCTCTGTCTGATCACGTCAGTAGTGTCTCTCGCTCCTGCTTCTACTACCTACGTCAACTCCGTTTCATCCGCCAATCACTCCAACTGCATGCTATCACGACTTTGGTCCATGCTTTGATCTGCGTCAGGATTGATTATGGGAATGCAGTCTACATTGGTCTCTCCTCTACAAATACATCTAAACTTCAGGCCATCATTAACGCTGCTGCCCGCCTCATTGCAAAGTCTGACCATATCTCCTCTGTGACTCCCTTCACTGGCTCCCCATCCGCCAGCGTATCCGTATCCAATTCATGGTTTGCTCCCTCATGCGAAACTGTCTTGCTGGCTCAGCGAACATTTACATTTGGTCCCACTAGCTGGAACTGGCTACCTCAGGGCCAACCGTTTCTCTATTTCTTTGACCAATTCCGCTAGCACCTGAAAACCTCTCTCTTTACCAGTTAAGACACTGGCCCAGGTCAGGAGCGCCTCTGATCTTGAGTGGCGCTATATACTACACCTGAACTATAACACCTGACGGTAAACCACAGTCGCAATTCCGTATCAGGGTGGAAAGCTGAAGGATATAGTGCAGTAAGTTTATAGTATCAGGGCTGAAGGATATAGTGCGTAAGTTGGCATGCTTATAGTATCAGGGGCTGAAGGATATCGTGCATAAGTTTACTGGCGTCGTGAGTATCGGTTAGGGTCAGTTAGGCGTCATGAGGATCGTTTAGGGTCATGGCAAGGAATATATCAAGAGGAATGGTTACTCATGAAAATAGTATGTACATCTGTTTCACTCTTAAAAAAAGATGTCACCCAACTTCAAATTTTGTTTGTAACACTAAATATAGTGCTTCAAATCTCCACCGGCATTTTTTTATTTTTGCAAACACAATTATTCGTCAATTTGCCTTCATAAAATATAATTAATTGAATGTGTTTGTTATGAAATCGAGATGTGAAATTTTCCTGACCCCCAATTATCGCCCAAAAACTAGTACAATGACGTTACATAAGGACTTTTCAGTCATCTTTATAATTGGTCCTTGGGGTCAGGGTTAGGGTTAGTGTCGTCATTAGAAAACCTTGTACCACCTGGCGTCCGCGCAGCATGCCCAAAGATACTGTATATTCCTCAGTAGCGTAACGAAGGGTTTCAGCGCCCAGGGGCAAGGGTTGATGACTGTGCCCCATTTTACTTTTCTTGTTGACTTTTAATTGTTCTTGTCATAGTACTGTGTACCACTGAAAGCCAATTTTGTGCCCCTATAATGCTGCGCCCGGTCGGCTGCCCTGTCTGCCCCCCTTCGTTACACCACTGATACTTCTTCAGCCCACGATACTATAAGTTTGCCTGACTGATTTCTATTATGTAACATTTTCAGGGTAATTATTATTATTTTAGTTTTCTGATAACAACTGCTGAAAATTATTGTCCAGTGTACACTGCAATAACCTCTAGCTTGGTGATGTCCGCCCAGTTGGTGCAAATGATGAGCCAACATTTTAATTTGATAACGTGTGTATATAAAGATTACACAATTTAGCTTGATATTGTTGATGACTAGCCTTCTGTTATGGTGTTAAAGAGAACAGTTGTACTACCGTACTACTGTGTTTGCTAATGGAGTAATAAGGTCTATACTTACTTACTTACTTACTATGGAAGTAATCAATAACATGATGTAAAAATGGTTATTTTGCCACAAAATAAATCTTAAATTACTAAAATAGACATGGTAATTTGTTAAATTTCACAAATCAAGCCGAAAATGAATTGAATTATTTGCTTATGGTAATCCAAAAGAAACCAACGCTTCTTGTAAATACCGTAGACTGCGAGAGAAATAGAGCACTGCATGCGACTGAAAGGGCTGTTATACATAAATAATTAATCAGTGAGTGGTTCCTGCAATGACAAGCGCAATACCTTAAAAAAACTCCAGGAACTCCTATATATCCAGTCAATGGAGTGCTTATTCCCATCCGGGGAACTTAGCAGATCTATGGCATTTTTATGCATTCTGCTGTTGTGCATCAATGCAACTTGTAGATGAAAGCGATGTTGAGATGCAAAAAAATGTGGGAACAAGTCGATTTGTTCCAATTGCTAATTGGAAAGACAGTTTGACACTAGCTGTTATATTTGCTCCAATGAATCCGCAGGAGTGTGTGTGGCGAAATGCATCTCACAAGAACAAGATATCTCACAAGATATTCAACTATTCTTATATATGTCCAGACTTTACGGTATTCTATTTCTTACTGACTACTTCCTCATGATAGTACTTCTGGTTCTTTCTGGTGCTCTGATTTCTCTTGCAGTCTCGGGTGCTATCGTGTTTATAAGTTGAGCAACCAGAAGTAGATGTTTGTTTAGTACTACCTCTGCTTGCAAATAAGAGCAGGATAAACCAAATTTCACCAAGTGTTATAGGGGTCACAGAAATTCATTAAATTGTTTGTTGATTCTTATTTAAGTAGTATTTTTTAGTTATAGGGGTCACAGAAATTCATTAAATTGTTTGTTGATTCTTATTTAAGTAGCATTTTTTAGTTATAGGGGTCACAGAAATTCATTAAATTGTTTGTTGATTCTTATTTAAGTAGCATTTTTTAGTTATAGGGGTCACAGAAATTCATTAAATTGTTTGTTGATTCTTATTTAAGTAGTATTTTTTAGTTATAGGGGTCACAGAAATTCATTAAATTGTTTGTTGATTCTTATTTAAGTAGTATTTTTTAGTTATAGGGGTCACAGAAATTCATTAAATTGTTTGTTGATTCTTATTTAAGTAGCATTTTTTAGTTATAGGGGGTCACAGAAATTCATTAAATTTTTTGTTGATTCTTATTTAAGTAGTATTTTTTAGCTAGACAAGAATTTCATAAATGTCATAAATAAATTAAGATACATGGTTGTTTCCTTAAATTGCATGTTAAGATCTTCTTGCAGGGTTTATGGCTTAATTTTGCCAAAGAAATGTGCCGAGCAGAAACCTGTTGTTAAGAAGGCATCCGTCTTTGGCAATGATGATGACAGTGATGAGGTAACTTTTAATTTCTGCATTTTAGTTTGATTTCTTGTCTTTTTGTAATGACTCTCTGATATCCTTGATGAGCAACTAGTGCTCGTCCTTGCTGGGACTGTCTCAGGATATCTCCAAATGGGACCATTTTCATCGTTGATCATTTGAGTGTGATCATTCCACTGATATGAGGTTCTCAGCAATGCACCATTTCAAAGACAATGGGAACTATTCCTCAGTTGATAGTAACAGAGAGCTATCCTATTTCTCAGTGGGATCTGTTCAATGGGTTATGACTATAATTTCACTTTATTGCTGACTGAAAACTTATATGGTTTCAGTGCTTCTGAAAGGTCCTTACAAGACCTTCTAAAAATATTCAGATAGATACATACATTCTTTAAATGACCATTGACTGATGTCATGCATGGTATGGAAACAAACTTGAAATACCATGGTCTCATTAGATTAAGACTGAGTAAGACTATTGAATCTGAGCAGCTGTATGGAAGCCATTGAAGACAATTGGAAGACATTGAAGACAACTGGAAGAAAATGAACACAACTGGAAGTCATTGAAGACAATTGTAAGACATTGAAAAGACAAATGGAAGTCATTGAAGACAATTGGACGACATTGAAGACAATTGGACAACACTGAAGACAATTGCAAGACATTTTAGCACATTGATTTCAGTTTTCTTTTAATCTGACATTTGAAGAGATTGGAGACAAGGTTATTTAAGGCATTTCTTTAATTTATTTTATTTATTTATTTTTCTTATCTACTGTATGAAAATATCTTTTAGGACAGGCCATTGCCAAAACTTCGGGGAAATGAATCTAAAAAGGTCTTCATGAAAAAACAGGTAAATGAATGTTGAAATTCTATGATTTGGTCTATATTTTTTCTAATTAAAGACCTTCTGTTCAATATTCGTGTGATATTTTAATCAGTTCACACTTATACTAACTAATACTGCTTCTGTTATTTCTAACCCTAACATTGGGTAATATGCCATGTACCGGGTACATGCCACCCAATTGATTATTGACTAGCCTAATTCCAAATAATTATCATATGTAGTGTGGATTACATAGATGCCAATAGTACTGGTAACACTAACTGTGCTATGCCAATAATCTCCTCTTCCTACTACTAATATGAATTTTGTTATCCTCCTATTTCTAAATGTAATACTATACTGATATTCCTTCTATTACAGATAATACTGAACAGTATTGATACAGATAAAGTAACACAAATAAAGAATATTATTAATAAATAGTTTCATTAATGTTTAGGTTCAGCTGGACCTTGAGAAGGCTCTTCAAGAAGACCCGAATGCTTTTGCTTATGATGAAGTTTATGATCAAGTTCAAGCACAGAAAATTGAGAAAGATGCTGCCGAAAAAGCAAATGTAGATCGAAAGGTAAATGTAAATTTCACTCCTTGTTGGTGTTGGGATGTGATCATTAATATCAATGTAAATGGTTTTACTGTTAAAGGTTTTACTTTGAGGTTCTACTGGTTGGTCCACTGTTTCTGGAAAATAATAGATGAAATACAGAAATACTTCAATGTACTAATAATATAAATAGCGCCTTTAAGGGATTCCTAAAATGCACCTGATACTTGCTTACATACATATAAATATTAAAACTATTTTCCAATCATGTTATTTAGCGTTGTTATTTATTATCCTCATCATTGTATTTCCACAGCCCTCATGGCCTGGGATATGCATGAAGGAATAGATCAATTGTCAATCAATGACTTTAGTTGAGTGTCTCGACTAAAGTCATTGATTGACAGTTGGTGATGATAGAAGATAGACAGAACTAAAGTCATTGATTGACAGTTGGTTATATGGAAGCTAGACAGAACTAAAGTCATTGATTGACAGTTGGTGATGATAGAAGATAGACAGAACTAAAGTCATTGATTGACAGTTGGTTATATGGAAGCTAGACAGAACTAAAGTGATTGATTGACAGTTGGTTATATGGAAGCTAGACAGTACTAAAGTGATTGACAGTTAGTGGTCATGGAAGCTAGACAGTACTAAAGTGATTGATTGACAGTTGGTGGTTACAAAAGCTTGGCAGTAGACCGACTGTTCATTGTTCCAGAAAGATGGTACAGTAACTCAGAAACTCCGTAAAAGTATCATGTAGTTCTCACTGCTGAAATATGGAGAACGCCTTGAATTGGTGATCTGAGGTGATGCCAGCTGTGAGTTGAAAGAATCAACATACATTATCCTGTGAGGTAGTTGCCTGTTGTTTGTGTTTTAGTCTTTGTTGTTCTGATTACCTGTGTTGCCATTGTTTTGCCTTTCTTGTCCATTTTGTTATAGTTTTTTCTATTGTTATCACTTTGTGTTTTTGTCTTTGTTGTTCTGATTACATGTGTTGCCATTATTTTGCCTTTCTTGTCCATTATTGTTATCATTGTTTCTATTGTTGTTGTTGTCTTTGTTTTTCTGATTACCTGTGTTGCCATTGTTTTGCCTTTCTTGTCCATTTTGTCATAGTTTTTTCTATTGTTATCGCTTGTGTTTTTGTCTTTGTTGTTCTGATTACCTGTGTTGCCATTATTTTGCCTTTCTTGTCCATTATTGTTATCATTGTTTCTATTGTTGTTGTTGTCTTTGTTTTTCTGATTACCTGTGTTGCCATTGTTTTGCCTTTCTTGTCCATTTTGTTATCATTGTTTCTACCAGTCGTTCATTTTAGTGAATCTATTAGTGCTCTTTTGTAGCCGAAGTTTATCGGCAGTTTGCTGAAAGCAGCCGATCTGCGCAAGAAGGAAGATGAACGACGCATCGAAAGGACTGTTCAGCGGGAGAGGGAAGCAGAGGAGGGTCGCTATGACGACAAAGACGCATTTGTTACAGAATCCTTTCGGAAAAAGATGCGAGAGATGAAGGAAGAAGAGGAGAGGGAACGGAAGAAACTGGAATTGGAGGGTATAGCATAATCATTTATAGTATAGTATATTTGTTTATTTGTTTACTCTTGCAGACAAAATGCTACAAGTATATATATCAAATTATTTGGCCTAAATAATTAATGGATTTGGTAGTTATATTTGGTAGTTATATTGAGTTATGCACTATGAGGCTTTACAGATGTAAATTTTGTCTCACAAGGTTTCTAACTGCTTGTTTTAATTTTTGCTTTAAAACTTCCTCTGCTGGCCTTGAATTTACATTTTGTGATATCTGTGAGTTGAGTTCATTTTTGTTTTGACACGGTATTTTAACAGCGTTTGAGATTTTTTCATGTTATGGTTTTTAATTTTGTTAAATCAGAGCAAAATGACGTCACAAAAACCGGTGACTACAGTGGCTTCTACCGTAATATGCTGAACAAGAAAGTGGGTCAGAGTGAGAGCAGTGATTCCAAAGTCAAAGGCGAACCAGAGGACAAGTAAGAACATGACCAATTAATTAGCAAACTGTATATGAAATATGTAATAAACGACAAAGTCACAAAAATCTAGTTATGGACATTGATGGAGTAATCACTTTATCAATGTCAGTTTTTGAAAGCCCCAGTAAGAAGATATAGATTGGCTCTGCATTTGGTTCATTTATTTATTTTCGTTCTCACTTATCCGATTAATGATTAATTAATTAATGACCAATAGACAAGGGTACAATAGACAATAGACAGCAGGCTGTTCAAGACAGGTGGTAAAGCGGTATGTATCTATGTATGTACAATGTTGTACAAGAAAGTTGGCCAGAGTGAGTGTACATTGTGTGTATGTTTTACTACAGTGGAATTAACTTGTCATTAGAGAGTGACGCGGGGAGACAATCTTGTCCCCATCCCCGCCCCGCAAAAGGTAAGTCTTCCCCATCCCCACCCCATCCCCGCAAGTTTTGTCCCCATCCCCACCCCATCCCCGCAGGCTTTCTCCCCGTCCCCACCCCATCCCCGCAGGACAGCATCACATTCCCCGCAAAAAGTGTTCACCCATTAAAATTAAAAAACACCAATTTTAGCTTACAAAGCTATTTGTATTGCTGATTGCATTAATAAAACGTTATGCAAAAACCTATTATCTTATCGACAGTTTGCATTAACCACGCCCTTACCATTTCTGACTAGTAAGCTTCAAGAAAAAATCTCCTTCACAAGTTCTCAACTTCACCTGGACTGATTTGGGATTGTACTTGTATAGATCTCTTAAAATGACATGTTACTAGGCTACTATGTTAAAAAGTAATTCATCAGCATAGACAAGCTCGTAAAAGGGCTAAATATCACCTTTACTTTAACTGCAATATTACTTTAAGATATTCGGTCACTTTTTGTTTTGTTAGTAAAACGCAATGCTATTTTACAGAAATAAAATGCTATTTCAAAGTTCTAGTCCATTAAATTTTTATTCTTACCGTATTATCTTTGGCGCACATGTACACCACACTAATTGCTAAAGTGCATCTAAACTTACTTGTCAACTGAAGAAACGGTCTTGTGAGAAGAATTGAATTCTGGCATTGGTCAACCTTTCAAGGTAGGGTATGACCGCCGACTGATTTAACGTGCAATTTCAGCCAGCTAAATAATTCACGTTCGCAAATTACAGACACGCTAATAAAACGGTCAAATATAACTTTTAGTTTAACTACAATTACTTTTAAAACAAAATTCGGTCGCTTTTTGTTGTTTCAACAATATTTTATTTTAAAACAATTCCGTAGACAGGAAGTAGTTTACCATTGATATGATCCAATGATATCTATATTTAGACCTAAACATAGATATCGATGATACGAGTAAGTAGCGTCAAAAAGCGAATGGAACTGGAATTTTAAGTAAGTAAGTAGATGTATCTAGGGAAGTAAATAAATTACTGTATGGTAAATATAATTATAGACAATATGCTGTATAAACCATAAAACTACAAGAGTTGCCATTACCGCTATTTTATCGCCGGTTCATTCCCCATTACCGCGGTATTGCCGCAATTGTTGTCCCCATTACCGCGGTATTGCCGCAATTGTTGTCCCCATTACCGCGGTATTACCGCAAATGTTGTCCCCATTACCGCGGGGTTTACCGCGGTTACCGCGGTTTCCCCGCGGGGAAATTCCCCATGTCACTCTCTACTTGTCATGTATGTGTATATGTACATACATAGATATATTTGTGTCTGAACATTTATAGTGTGTTCTAAGAACCTATCTAAGGCACTAATGACCTTGACATTTTTTGCATCAACTTGTTCGTAGTGAATTCTAGTATATCAGTTTTGCTGACATAGAGTGCCTTGTAGAGGTTCTTCGAAAGCAATACATATACACTGTTGTTACATGAATTCTTGTATGAAGTGGACAACACATGGATCAAAAGTTAATTCCACTGGCGAAAATGATCTCACATACAAGGGACCTCATAACAAAGTCTCATTATGAGGCAGTCCTTAATGTGGTCCTAAAGACAGCATTATAACAAGTGTGTAGTGTATGTCTAGTTACACATTAGTATTGTTACTTATACTTATTTTAATTAATGCTTTCATACTTAATTATTTTTTATGTGTTTTTATTATTATTTGTATGCAGTATTATAATTACATTGAATTAGACCAACTAGTTGTTTCAGCGTCTCAGGAATCAAATTGTACGTGGTTTCTGTAAATTTTGTAGGGAGTTGGAACAAAGGAAAGAAAATACAAAGGTCAGAGCAGAAATAGGTTCGGATCAGGATCAAGGAGTCCAGTCCAAAAGACAAGGTGAAAAGCATGATCATCACGGACGAGCAAAACTCACGGACAAGGAGGTACGAGTTGAAGATCGTCACAAAGAACGGAACTACCGTTCGGACAACAGGAGGGATCACAGAACTTCAAAAGATGGCAGTCGTCGAAGAAAGAGCTCTGAAAGCAACAGTGATGTAGAAAAAAGAAAGTCTCACAGGAAAAAAACTGATGTAGTTGAGTCAAAGAGGGTTCGTGAAGACGAACGAAAGGTTAACGCTAGGACACAAAAAGATGAGAGGTCCAAGAGAAGACGCAATTCCAGTTCAGACAATGATGACAGTAGAACACACAAAGAAGAAAAACAAAAGAGAAGGCGCAGTTCTAGTCAGGAAAATGGTGGCAAAGCAAGACATAAAGAAGCAATACGAAAGCCTGGACACAGTTCTAATTTGGAAAGCGATGAGAGTAGGATAAAAAAGGAAGAAAGACAGAAGAAAAGACACAATTCTAGTTCAGAAAGTGACGACACAGATGACAAAAGAAGGCAACCAAAGAAGAAGCCTGAGATCAGTTGTCCACCTCCCCAGCAGCACACTGGTGATACCGATGACGCAAATGATTCCTCTTCTTCTTCCTCAGAGGATGAACGACACGAGGAAGAGGAAGTAGTACCTGAGAAGCCCGCAGCTCCGGCCCCAATAGATTTGAAGGACAGATTTGCCAAGAAAAATGATGGGGTTGCCTTCAGCGATGCGCAGATGAGATACTTCGCACGAAAGAATGCGGTCACAGCTGCCGTTGCGAAAGAGTGAGCTACAAGACTGTTACTGGATGGCAGTGACAGGGAAAGGGAAGTTGAAGATACCGTCAAACTTAGTGAACTTGGATTGTGTTTAATTCCCGAGGCACAGGTGACATGGATGACTTTGATGAGAAGCTCGTCATTCTCTTCCGTAAAAGGTGAACCATGAGGAAATGCCTCCTGCCAGGTTGTCTGCCCTTGTTGGACAAAGTTCACAAAGAAACAGTTGACAGTGGACAGATGATTTCTAAATGTTGCCCTGTTCGAGAATCAGGATGCTAGAACTTGAACTGATGCTGGGCAAGTTCATGGATTGGAGGCATAATAATACAGGTCCTGGTTTTTGATGGACTGGCAATTTGCGAAATTGTTTTATAATTATATTCTAGACTCCAGTCTGGTCTCTAGCTTGCATGTCATTTCATAAAGCTGATCAGTCTGCTACATATAAACGTTTTGCAGCATTTAAACTGTTTGTGTGGAATTTTAATGAAAGAAAGGATTTTGGCTAATTATCTGCATAAATGGTTTCATGGGTTGGATATTGGATGAAAGTTATTTATGAAATTGTTTACAAGAAGTAAAATGATGAGTGAATAAACAGTAATTTAGTTGAAAAAGTAACATAGAGTAAGTATTTTGACATACATGTAATTATGATCCTTTGTGAAACATAAAATGTTTCACACATGACCAATAATGACGTGCAGTCTTACTGTATGACTGTGTAAAATGGTGTTAAGGGAAGCATATTTTAATAAAGAACTTGCCGAGACAGGTTGTGTTATGGTTCATAAAACTTAGGAATGAAAACGGTTTGGAATCCGTAACTTAGTAATGAAAACGGTTTAAAATCCGTAAATCACACACCTCATTGTTAAAATAATGTCACTGCATCAGTAACATCCAAGTAACGGAGCAAAAGTTGCAAAAGGTATAAAGTCAAACCAATCAGTTGTAGCAGATCGACAGCAATGATAGTTGCCATGACAACGTACTTCGCAATGTCCCCGGGAACTTGGCTATGTCCCCTCTCCCCTGCCTCTGCAGCCTGCTAGCCGTGCCCCCGGGATTGGCTTATATCACGGGGACTTGGCTATGTCCCCTCTCCCACGCCTCTGCAGCCTGCTAACCGTGTCCTCGGGATTTGGCCTATGTTCCCTCTTCCCGCAGTACCTACTCGGGTGCTATAAATAGAGCCGTATGTGTGCGTGTAGAAGAAAAGAAGAAGGCTGAATAGGTACTTCAACAGAGCCTCTCACTCACCGTTATCTTCAGCAGGCTCCTCTTTATCACCACACAGACTTTCCACTGCAAACTGAAGTCTCATCTCTTCAAGAATTTCTATTCAAACCTCCGCGTTCCAAGCTCTATCTCAGCGCTCGTGAATAAGCTGGAGCCCTGCGCTTAGCTATAGTACAGTGCTTTCAAAATTTGGAGTCTGCGATTACTGTGCTACTAGCACGGCTATAATTGAAGTCTTATGGTTAATAATAACAATCCTGATATTTTATGTTAAATGTTATGTGATTTTTATTTGACATGGCTTCAATAAAAGAGTTTTGATTGATTGATTGATTGATTGATTATGTTGTATTGCGCTATATGAATGTCAGCATCCGACATCGGTGGGCGCTGGCCAAGATGGCTTTTAGTAAACAATAAACGCCGCAAGTACTAACAAGTTTAAAACTTCATTTAAAGAACAAATACGACGTTGTATTAGCCGAAAAATAAGCAAGACTATTTCGGAATAAGATCAAAGCAACAGGTGAGCGAATGCTAATTTCTAATGATTAAGTATCTGCGAGAGGCGTGAAGGCAAGTTAGCTACGTTTTTTAGAGCTTAGCCTGCGTCCCATCGCATCTGGGAGATGAGAAAGCTTGCTGATCGCTGGTCGCTTCCTGAAAGATCTCACATGATCAAGTGGACTACTCTTTTGGACAACCCCTCTGATTAGACGCAGCGCTCGTGACTGAGGTGGTACCCTGCGCGGCAACCTTATAGTATCGTGGGCTGAACGATTATACAATATCTTGAGCATGCTGCACGGACGCCGGACGGTACCAATTTTTCTAATGACGACCCTAACCCTGACCCTAACCGACCCTCACGACGCCAGTAAACTTACGCACTATATTCTTCAGCCCCCGATTCTATACGCTTGGCTTTCGAGTGGCGCTTTAGAAGTTTGACTATTACGATTACGATCAATTTGTTGAAAGATGACCAGGGTTGAGGCAATATATGGTCGCTATATAAAAAGTGTAAATTTGCATTATATAGATCTCTGTCTTAATATTGATGATGTGTCTGCATAGGCGTAGGGGGAATTTCAGTGGCAGGGGGCAAGATTTTATTTTTGCCCGAAAAATATAAATAACGAATAACTGGTGTCTTGCATTTATAGTCGCTCACGTCTCTCTAGAACACGAAAGAGTTTCTGTTCTCGCGTCTAACAAGTCTCAATAATGTCTTTTATCTGCCGTTGACGGCTGTTGACCCCAGTTGTAGTTGCACGTTCAATGTTGATAATCAAACGATCATTGAGCCTATCTTGACCCATGGTTATGGAGAGGCCTATAGTAGAAATTCACGAAGTCATGGAAGCCGTGAAGTCCGTGATTTTAGGCACTTACCGTGATTTTCCCCAAATGCCGTGAATTGCCTTGATTTTCGGAAACATTTTTGACATATGCGTTAAGCCTTTTTCATGCCCTGAATTTGCCGTGATTTTTGCCCATTTTTACTAAATGCTACCGTGAATTTTGAACTTTTTTGCCGTGAATTTCTTCTATCCCTACCCATGGTGCTGTGCAGATATGTTTTCATCTTCCGAAGTCAAAAGAACGATCGTTCTAAAACGATCTGAATGATCGTTCTGAAACTATCTGAACCATCTTTGGAACGATCTGAAATTTCTGCACTCAAAATTAACTTACTTTCGGAATTGCACGCTAAAAAGTGGAGTGCAGCAACTTGAATTTAATTTCTTTTTTAAGTCGGTAGCCTACCGAGCCAACATGGGTCAACCCGAATCCCCGAAACCCGAATCCGTGAAAACGCTGAAAATATAGGCTACACAAAAGCCCGATTTCCCGAAAACAGTTTTCTAGAAAGCGGCCGAACTCCCGAAAGCTATTCACCGTTTCAATTGTAAACATGACATAGACCTAGCATGACCTTGATGTATATCGATATTCACATGTTTGTTTGTTAATTATATTCGGGTCGGACTTAGAAAATCAAATTGGGGGATCCGGCCGAAATTCGTTTCGGGGATTCGGGTTTTGGGGATTCGGGCAGCACCCGAGCCAACATGTTGGATGCTATAAGTGACTGGCTAATTATTCAGTAGCCTACACCAATGAATAAAGCTGTAAATATTATGGTGGTTTGCGAGCTAGTAGCTAAGTATTCCGATTCGGGCAAGTTGGAGCTGGCAGATCGCGCTGTGTGCTACCGATTGCTGAACTTCTAATTGTTTGTTCAGCATTTACCCTGGCACTTCTTGCCCGAAAAACAGGAATTCCCGAAATTTGGGGGGCATTTGCCCCTCTGACCCCCCGCCTCCTACGCCTATGTGTGTCTGTAATTGAAACTTAAGACAACAAAAATATATCGGTGTTTAAACCAGAGAGATTGTTAATCTTGCCATTTAAATGTTTTCGTATGTGACAGATTAAACATTGAAACTGGCCTAATTATGTATGTTTATCGTGATCATAATTAACATAACGAAGTGCTAGAAGGTATAATATTTATGATTAACCAGTGTTTTGTAATATGCTGTTTTTAGGACAACAAGGACATTAGTTTCCAGTTTGGAGAATATTTATTTATAGCTGTAAAAATTTATACGTAATTTTAAGATGGGTATGGTGCAAATATACAAAAACCCCTTCAAGGCATAACGATTACATGGAAAGTAAGTGAAATTTATCAGTGTGTTTAATTGATTATTTGATTAGAACATCAGATATTTTGGTGGATGCAGTCAGCATGGCATCACCAGTCTTGGAAACATTCTGCTGTGTGTTCATCCATGACGAACCAAAGGGCAATACAACTGTTTTGCAACCTGCCTCAATGCGAGGGCAAATCATTGCATACAACGCTCTTTGCATGCTATCTGCGACGCTCAGTATATCTGGTGCAATCTATCAATTGGTGCCAAAACGACTGACCAGACGAATCCGAAGCGAGAGAGAAGTGCAATCTGTCCTTCGACAGAACTACATCATCAACTGGCTCACAGTGGCGGACCTTCTGGCAACTATTGGTTAGACTTACTTATTTCATTATATTTCATTCATTTATATCGAACATTTATATAGGGCCCCTTCAAGTAAGAGGCACTCCCAACTCCAGAACAGTCAAAAAGAGCAGAAATGTTCCTTTTTACCAAGGTGTAAGAGAACAGCGCTCGTGAATAAACTGGTGCCCTGCGCTTGGCTTCCAAGTGGCGCTTTAGAAGTTTGGAGGTTACGATTACGAACAGTTAAGGGGAAAAATTCATTAGCTTGTGTGTCTGTGAGACCATCCAGAGGGTGACTCAGAAACTAATGGCATTATGCGGCTGGATAGAGATGGAAAGACATTGGAAAGATAAAGTGTCTTGTGCGTATCTCATTAAACAGCTCTGAGACAAATTCTGCTCCATTATGAAAATTATTGTTGTTTTGTTCTTATTATTACTGTTACTGTTATTATTTTTATTATTATTGTTATTTTTTTATTTTATTTTTATTTTTTCGCCCGAGGACGAGTTATAAATGATCCCTCAGGCTCTTAGAAACTATCCGAAGAGTTGTTTTTGTTCTGGAGTTAGCGGTCCTTGTCCTCGGTCAACTGTGCAATAACTTATTGTTATTGTTATTATATGAATACATTGTTAGCACTATGATATTTACCGGTATTATTACTGTTGTGTTCTCTTTTGGTCAGTCAGCCAACTTACACTCCTTTAATTAGCAATTCTTGTTTTTTAAATAATTAATTATAGTTACTAGCCTTTTAATTTCATATGTTTTCTCTTTTTTCATTAGTTGAAACCTTACTGAGAAATAGTTTTTGTAATAATTTAATGGGTTTGAAGGAGTCGCTATCTCTGTTACCATGGCAGTTACAGAAAGCATTCAGTTGATGGTTGAACCTGTGGCATAAACAATTTGTAAACAGTGAGTCCTAAGTCCAGTCTTTTAAATGATGTCTGCAAACCCGGCGGGGATGGGGTGATGGGGACGACTTGCGGGGTGGGAATGGGGACGAGATGTCTCCCCATGCTCTACTGCACAAGATGGTTTATTGCTGCACTGATGACCTGACCTGATGACCTTTGGCATCAGGTGAAAGGTTCCAAGAGTTCATGCTCCAACCGTGGTTCTCACCAGGAATATTTGTTGCGGTTTTTTATCGCTCTTCTCTAGTGTTCTAACTAGATCTGTGAAGTAGTACAAGTAGCATATCTTATGTGGTTACATGATTGTGGAATTTTTTTGACTGATGAGAATGACAGGTGCTTCATGCCTTCCTTATTAATGGAAATTAGCTATAACCTACCCTGCCGGATATTCTTTTTCACTGTTAGTTAAGGTTTTCGTTTTTCTTTATTTTCATAGTGTTTTGAATTGAGTTAATCATTTACTGTGTACTATGTACTATACTGTTTGCATTGCTGTACGAAACTTGATGTTGCACTGTTTGTCAAGGATTTAGCTGTCACTAATTCAGATTTATGAAATGTTGTTTTAGGTGTCCCTAGCTAGCGGGATCTTGATCCCTTTTGGGACTCCTCTTGCGGCCAATCCTGATATTTTATGTTGAAATGTTATGTGATTTGATTTGATACGGCTTCAATAAAAGAGTTTGATTGATTTATTGATTGATTGATTGAATAATACGTGATTACTTGAATAATAGGTGATTACTTGAATAATAGGTGATTACTTGAATAATAGGTGATTACTTGAATAATAGGTGATTGCTTGAATGAGAAGTGATTGAGTGATATGTGATTGATTGAATGAGAGGTGATTGGTAGTACATATAGCTGGTTTACAATTAAATCTCTAATTTTTTCGTTTTTTGTTATTTAGGCATATTCGTTCGTTCAACTGTTTGGCTGGTTGACGAAGTCGAAGTCAATGGAAACATGACATCGAGTGGGCATGAAACGAAGTCTGAACGGATGTTCTGTGCTGTTAGCTCTGTAAGTTGGCTTTGTTTCTCCAGTGCATCCTAAGAACTTGTCAGAAATGCATGTTGCTAGCTAAACTGATGTCGTACATAGAAGAACTACATCTATTGACCGTGCTGGAGTCGGGAGCACCTCTGAGTAGTTTCCTGAAGAGGTGCTATATAAATATTTGAATGAATGAATGAATGAAAGATTCATTCATCTGCATATGAATGATGCTCATTTGTGACCCATCTGACCAAAACCAGGCTTAAGTCGGATTTTTTGACAATTTGAATGTCATATACCTCTTTAAAGGGTAATCTGAGGAATTTAAAATGACACAAACTTTATTGTTCTATCATGTTTCTGGCCAAAGTTATGAGTAACAGATCTGGTTCAGTTGTTCAATTGTGATTCCGAGAAAAATGCATTTAAAGTTCTGTATGATTTCCAAATGCAAAATTCCTTAGCAACCATGTTCAGCGCTCTGATTAGTTTAGATTTGAAAAGACAGAATAAAGTCTGATAGGATAGAGGGATTCTGGGCTTTCTATTCATACTGTGCTTGCTATCTGTAAGCCTCGCCACATGGCGAGAACTTGACAAATATCAAGAAAAGTCCGTGAATCAACCAAAACAATAGCTATTTCTTTATTCTCAAATACTCACTAAGAAGATAATTTGTACAAAAAAAGTGGACTGTGTCCCAACACATTCCGATTGGTCTAAGTATCAAATTCTAAATATAAAGTCCAATCATTATAGAGTCTGTTCTATAGCATTCTAGTGCATTTTGCGACACCATTCTGGTTTTGGTAAGGTGGGTCATAAGTCTCCACTGGCAATCTCTGACAATACGTTCAATACCTCTTGTGATGAGATTGAGGAATTGGGACTCATTTTAACTATTGTGGCTTGCCATTATTCAGTGCTTAATAAACTGTGAGCCCCACAAATCCTCTGCTGAACTGTATTCAGTGTCCTGATACACAAATCCATACACCAGTGGCTAACTAAGGTTCTGTTATTTAATTGATTACAAATGTCTGTAGGCTCAGTATGTCATTCATGCCTGTTAATTGATCAGAAACGTCTGTCTGTAAGCCTCACCACGTGTGAGGACTTACTTCACATAGGAGTCCGTACTCACCCACAACTTGTGAGCGACTGCTTTATTCTCAACACATAAGAAGATACATGTGCACAAAAATGGACTCTCCCTATACATTCCGATTGGTCTACGTGTCCAATTCTAAATATAAAGTCCAATCATTACAGAGTCTGTTCTATAATATTCTAAGATAATTTTTATACCTAATCTAAAACCCGAAATACCACTGTACCCATTAAAATGTAAATGAGTATGGGTACATATCCAATGCACATGACAATGTAACTCTCTCATATGCACATTTGTCAATAATTTACTTCTCAGACATTTCACTGTGTACTCTCAGTCTGTACTCTTGCCTGTCAATCATTCTACCATGCCATTTGGTTTGTTTAAAGTAAATAGAATTTGCTATAGAATATTATTGTTTGCTTTTTTAGGGATGGATTCAATTCTTTTATCTTGCAACATTCTTCTGGACTTTCGTGTTTGCTCTTGACACGTACTCTCTGACAGTCAACAAACAGAGGTTGGTCAACCTATAAATGCTAAGACCAGATGGCCAGGCCATCAATGGTGCCCTACTTTTGCTATTGCAGCTGCTGCTAATATACTACTATAATGTCCCATAACTGTGAGCTCCCTGGGTTTGACAGCCTGGCTCAGAGATGCTTCCTTTCCAGGATGCTATAACTAGCTGAGGCTTCCCATGATCTGGCTATTTAAGTCCTCTCTCTGCTGTTTCCCCAATAACCTTGATATACCATAATCTCTGATCTCTATTCTTGGTTTCTTTATTATATTGTTTGTATGTTATTAGATTGTTTGGATGTATTAAGCTTGCCATGTACATTGCTGTGCGTTTGCTAATTGCTTTTCATTAAAGAATATACTTACTTACTTATTGTTCCCACTAATGCAGTTCCTAATACTACTATTGTTTTTGTTATATGCCCTCTCCAAATTCCTTGCTAAATTGGTACTATTTTGTTCCTTGTAATACAGCACCTCTGTTTTTGAGTGGCTCTACATAAATATTCAATTACGATTACGACGTTGATGATTGGTATTATATGTGGCAATCACTAGGTATCTCACCAACTCTGCTACACAAGGACTTTCTGCGACGACTTAGATGGTTTGGACATGTAGACAGAATGCCAGTTGACCACACAATGCACTACAATAAAAAATTTGAAGGAAAAAGAAGACCAAGACTATGCTAGATACATGTAGATAATATAAATGAGGACATAACATCACTTGGACTAACACTAAGGGGAGCAATAGACTTGACAAATGACCGAGGACAATGGAGATAATTTATTCGTACCCATCGTCACCAAATGGCTGGCGTCAGGAACTGATGATGGTGATGAATATGTGTTGTATTATCATTGAATCAATGATTTTCCTTTTCAGCCATCAACGTCTTTACCATCTCCTCAGTTGGGGTGTGTCTGCCGTCCTCTGCGTTGTGGGCCTCGTGCCTCTTTATTGGCCGAATCTCTTGCAGTAAGTTTACACACTTTATCATTGTTCATAGTTAGGAGGTTCATCTTTTTCGCTATAGGTTTCTCTGGATTGAAGCAGCCGACTGAATATTGGTGACAAGTCTCTCCTTTTGTTGTTATTCACTTTGATGTAAATAATTACTTGGGTGGCCCTACCTGGCTGTTGTCCTTTCTGTGTCCTGTTTTGTTGCTAATGATGGAAAATAATTATGTTAGTCCTCTTTTGCTTTTCAATGGCTTCAATAAAAAAAATTGATTGTTGAGATCCTGAGTAGATTTGTTAGCGCTCCTTTAGTAGATTTCTTGAAGGGGCGCTATATAAATCCCCAGAATGAATGAATGGTTGATTGATTGATTGAGTGATTGATTGAGACTTTGAGTGATTGATTGATTGATTGATAATGTTATGAGTCGGGATGAGGCTTTCTGTATGGTTCACATATCTGAGGGATTTTGCTATTAGAGATATGGAATGCCGTGAGTTAGTGATTTTGTGACCTGACATTGCCATGTTTCCCCTACCTGCCTTCGAGCATCTCTTCTCGTGGAGTAACACTCTATAATATCTCCTTCTCTTGCCTTACCCCACTTTCCTTATCATACCTTAATTTACTGACATATTTACCTTATTTAGAAGCATGTAATTAAGGAATTTTGAGTCTTCTGCTTTGATTTTACCTGGTCTGGCTGACCTTTATTGGTTAGCTATCGGGACATTTATATGGCACCTTTTAATAGCCTCTACATGGCACTTGTAGCCAGTCTAAGTGATGTAGTATTTCAGCGAATTTCAATAAAAACAAAAAGTTTCTTTGTAGTAAAAATGTAGTTCGGTGAAGTTTTCTATTGTGTGCTGTTCAGTTATGTAACAACGGTGCTGTTGTCCTGGTCAGTTTCTTATTATTATTAAGCATTCATTAGTCACAACTACCTAGTGATCAAGCATTAATCGATGACGCTGAGCAATTGCAACTGAAGGACTTGTTCAAGGTCCCTACGCTGTAACCATCTCAGAGGAGGCTTGAACCTGTAGTGTCCATGGTGAGCGCTCTAACCAATTGGCTGTCATGCTTCTTAGGCTGAATTTTACTGGACCTGCAACAGTCAATATTATAGCAGTGCTTTGCTAGTTAAGTTTAGCTTATTTGGCATGGGCGTAGCCAGAAAAAAATTTCTGAGGGGTTTTAAGATTTCGGGGGGTGGTTTCCATTGGAAATGGTAGAAAAAGTTCAGGTTTTTGGGTATTTTGCATGTAAAAGCATATAAAATTTTTTCCTGAAAAAGTATTTGGGGGGGTTTGAACCCATAAAACCACCCCCTAAATACGCCCATTTGGACACTGGTCTTGGTGGTTTAGATTGTTCATTCTATGACAGTCAGTGTGAGCAAGTACTTAACAAATGTTAAGTACTTCCTTGATCTGGATTAAGCATCTGTGCAGTCTGTAACATTTCTGTGCCTCTATCTGTTTGATCGTGGTCTTGTATTGACAGATCAGAAGAGGTACTCTGTAAGTATGCACGTAAAAATTAAAAGAACTGTTGTAAGTAAATTTTGGACACTGGCACTATAAAGTTACTAAGTAATAATTGCGTAATAGTTCTATGGAAATGCCACAACAATTTATGGTATACAAAAACTGAATGGTAGCTGCTTCTTTTGCAGGTGTACAAGGGATGTACCACATCTCCTTCCCAACTTTCTTTTCACATACATTCCACTTCTGTTCACAATGGTCGCAAATCCCATCCTGTATACAAAGGCTTCCAATGCAGGTAGTTATTAACATCATTTCATTAGTTATTATTATCGTGTGCTGTAATGGGCCTAAATGTTGTTACCGCTCTGCATACATCCTGCTGCCGTTGAGGATATGCAGGTGCATTACTTTCAAACAGCAATTTGAGTTCATTGTGCATTATCTGATAGACTAGCTTTGAAGCCATTGTTCCTTTGCACATACAGTGTGAACTTACTAATGTGAAGTCGTCTAAGGACACTCCATATCATATGGCATGTTATGTTAGTAGCTTTTGAAGGGCATAACATTACTACTTCACATTAAGGAGAATGGCACATATACCGGGAATCCGGGTAAATGTTTCATTTGAATATGCACAATATTTTCAATCTGCCCAAAGTCACATCAGTGTCGATTGGTTGTGTAGGTCTGTAAACAGCGCTCTGAGAAGTTCTATTAAAGAGCTTCTATCAAAACATTTATATAGTGCCTTAATAAGTAAGTAAGAATATACGTGCTTACTTATCATGGAGCTAATAAATATTTTGATACATACTTTAAAACAAATATACAAAAATAATACATGTGCTTGCTCATGTGATAGTTTATTAGTGTTTAGAGGCTTTCAACACAGTTGATAATTAAAACCGCTTTTTAGTAATAATTTCCAACAGTATATGCATATGGTAAAAGTTTTACAATGTGATATACTATTATAAGCATGCGTGTGTTAATAAATGAGTTCTAAGGTAATTAGTATTTGTGTTGTTTCAGTGCAGGTACATATGTATGGAAGTGGGTCGTTTACTGATCGTG
Source organism: Aporrectodea caliginosa (assembly GCA_020284085.1). Classification (NCBI taxonomy): domain Eukaryota; kingdom Metazoa; phylum Annelida; class Clitellata; order Crassiclitellata; family Lumbricidae; genus Aporrectodea; species Aporrectodea caliginosa. The sequence continues at coordinate 3,045,609 of JACEVL010000021.1, read as the reverse complement.
AGAGGGATATCATTCAATCGATGAAGATGCGATTCCGAGCAATAATAATTGCTTTCTATGCCTGGTGAGTTTTCACACAGCAGACGATATTAATCTAGTAGAGTAAGATGTCGGGGGTTCAAATCCCCGTCATGGCAGAAATTTGGTTCGAGATTTGTGCTCCAATGGCACCCCTAGCCAACTCAGCTATAATGAGTGCACCGACCGTACATTGTCAGCGGGAAGATGAGATGACAAAGGAGAGGACTAGCCACCCACCCTCATATGCTGAGGCTAAGAAAATGAAGTCGCTAATGCTTCATACTCATGGCTGCTTCAGGGCTAGCTCAGGGTACTGCTCCTCCCTCTTCCCCAATCCATCATCACTACCACTATCACTACCACTTTCTTTCCACCAGTACTTAATTCCAGCACCTTCCGATAGGTAAATTCCCACAAAGTATTATTCTTCAGGCACATCGGCAGGCGTAATCTTTGCATTAAATTTGTTTCAAATGTCTGAACGCAGGATTTGTTGTTTTCTTTTGCAGTTGGCTGCCGACTATTATCAGTGGGCTTTTTGTGCCAGCCTTATTTAAAACATATGGACTGAACAGTGCATTTATGGCTGTTCTGTTACTTACAGTAAGTATTTTTGTTAAATATCTTCGTGGTAATCTGATAAATTGTGGTTGCCAATTATGGTATGTCATGGGTAATTTGGCAACTTGGTAAATGATCATCCAGATAATTTGGTGACATTATTTGATTACATTACTTGGAGTGAATGCAATTGTAATTATGCCTTAAGTACATGGTAATTTGGTGACAGAGTGAATGGCTTCATACTTTCCGTTAATTTAATGGCTTTCTGTATGTGGTTTAGGCTATAATATTTTGTCAATTTGATTTAGTTTCTTTTTGAGACAAATGACAACAGAAACTGATTAATTGAGGAAGTCCAAAAGTCACTCAATCCACAGAGACTTAAAAAAAAATAAAAACAACTCTTTAGTTTGCAAAAACTGCCAAGTCATTTCTTTCATGTCATGAGTAAGTTCATTACGTTTTCATATAAGGAAAAACTTGCAAGTGGTAAAACTTGCTTATTCCAGAAATGGACGGAGGTGACAGAGGATTGCAAATGACTTCCTCAGTTATAGAATGTTCAGAGTAACACTGTTTACTAAGTACTCCAAGAAACTTACTGGTACCATACTTATTGTCTGAAATTATAGGCATGATATCTGAGTCCTTGTGACAATATCCTGTTTACTTAAAGCTTAAGTTCATGTGTACTTGCCATATTCCTCGTTTACTTCCAGTCGTACTGGTCTTTAGTTGCTATGTTTCTGTGTACTTGTAGGCTATCTTGAACCCACTCCAGGGCTTTCTCAACAGTCTTCTATACAAAGGAGTTGGACTCTGTCCCACCATGTACTTGACTATGATTGACAATGATCAAAGAGTCACGACCAATGACACCGAGACGTCAACACGTCTTCAGGAGTCGGCCGAGAACATGCCTCTGCTCAAATAGTGAGTCAACGACTTCAAGCACAGAATATCACCAGTTAAGAAGTTAACTTATGCGAGTTCCTCTGGGCCTGCTCACTGAATACTTCAGTGGCATGTGTGTGTTAAGTAATTGTTATTAGGTGCAAAGTACGTGGAAACTTTACAAAAATACTTTGTTGCTGCTAAATAGTTATGCACTTAGTTGGTGTTAAGTGCTTTTTGTAGTAAAGGAATTGCTTTTAAGTTTACATGCTCTGAATACTTGGGTACTGTCTGCACTAAGTACTTGGTACTATACTGGAACATGATTATAATGCTACCCTTAGGAGCCATATGAAACACAGCAGTAATATAAGATTAGGTTGTTACAAGAAGTCTGCATTGTAGCGCTGAACTAATTGTAATTTTTATCAAAAATTGTATTGTGCTTTATAAAATAATGATGTTAATGTCATTAAGAACAAAATTAATCGATAAGGCTTAGTACTGGATTTAGACTTGGTGAGGCCCTAAGCTATATAAAGCTTGGAGGCCCCTTGTTAAAATTTACACCAGAAGGCCTCACAAATTTGAAACCATATTATGCCTTTTAATTAATTAATAGCAAGGTATTTAAAGTGAAAAATTAAAATTATTTTCAAATGAATGCATGCTGATTACATATTTATCATTTGGTTGGCTTGATCTCTATCATCGATTTTAATATAGCAAACCCTGCATGGAAACAATACTTAGATGTAATTTTAAAAATAATTTTAACATTAATATATACTCACTTTTTTATGCCCCTGCAGATTGAAGCCTTAAGCTGTAGATTTTTTTAGCTTGATGGTAAATCCGGCACTGATAAGGGCGGCTACAGTTGCAACTATAGCACATGCAGAGCCAATCCAAAGGATTCACACCCAGACTTGACTGAGCTTCTTAATTTTAGATCCATTACAACTGCCAGGTTTTATCTCAATTTATGTTATAAAGATGTATGTTATGAAGACGTTCAGGTGATAATGCTTTACAATATGTGCTGAATACTGTGGCATAAAGGGCCTAAGTGTTGATTACATTGGTAATAAGTAGGGATAGTAGAAATTCATGAATTCACAGAAGCCACGAATTCCGTGATTTTCGGCATTTGCCGTGAATTTCCCCAAATGCCGTGATTTTTGGCAACTTTTATGAAATTAATGGTTCATAACCATGTTTTGCCCTAAAGCGTCAAAGTTTTACATACAAGAACTTAGCGCTACATGTAATGATGGTCTACAATAATAATATTATTGTAGAATCTAACTGTGCCGAATGTTGACTCTGACACTTAGCATGACATTACACAGACACAGCGCGTTGCTGCTTTGATCTATGTTATTGATGATTACATTGAGTAGATCTTAGTAAATACAAACGTGATTTGATGCTGGACATTTACACTGACATTTATACATAGCGAACATGTTGTTTGTCTTATTTGCATTATTGTTTGGTGAGATCTTAACAAATAACAGCATAATTTCAAGCCATGAATTTGCCGTGGTTTTCACCCATTTCTAGAAAATGCTACTGTGAATTTTGAACTTTTTTGCTGTGAATTTCTACTATCCCTAGTAATATTAACCTTTTTACTTTGTTAGTCAAGTACTTTTGTACAAATGCTTTCTGTATCTTTTTGCTCATTTTACTGTATTTTACTGACAAGATATTTATACTTGTTCAGAGTGTCATGGAAATGTGTTTCCTCTATAACTGTTGATGCTGTGATCTGTCATGACAAAACTGTTGGTTGAACTCTGTATCATTGATCTTGGACAACGTTTCCTTTTTGTGCTGAATTTGATCTGGTGAAGTTATTCATTGCTCACATTATTTTTACTCTTGCATTATTTCTTCTTTACTAAGAGTTTTGCTACAGACTTTGCCGAGTGGTACTTGTAGTAGTTGTCAACATATGTGAGAATTTACTTCGTTAAGAGCCTATCATGATCTTTAATTAATTATTAAGGTAGTTGTTTTTGTTGCACAATGTACCATTTGATTTGGATCGTGTTTGTTAGCGCTCAGCTGGAGGGTTTCATTTTACCTGAATTTGTACAACATTTTAATGCATGATTCATTTGTTTTGTGTTTATTTTATCTTCATTTTTTTCTGCTTTTTTGTTGATTTGTTTAAACGCTTCTATACTATTTTAAGCTTTTTTGTGACTGTTGTTTCTTGAATGATGAGTTTGGAATCTAGGTGCATCAAGGGACATTGTAAGTCATGTAGAGAAAGGCTGTTCAGTTAAATTGCTGCCATCATGTTTCGACTTGAGCAAATTCCCACCCCACAACCATACAGCTATGGCCTGTTGTGTTGAGGGATGCAAGTAGCAAATAGACAGGCAGTTTGTAGTTTTTAGTCATGTTTCAGCTTTTTGTGTGTAATGATCATGTTCAAGTGGAGACCTTTTCAAAATATTGCTGGCAAATTTTTTCGTAGCATGGTATTTGACTTGTGAGAGTTGCTATGTTAAGAACCTATCATGATCTTAATTATTAACCCTTTAACGACGAACGTGTACCTAAAATGTACGGGATGAATGCAGCTCGTCGTTGAAAGGTTAAGGTAGTGTGCAAGTTGTTTTCATTGCACAACATACCATTTGAGTTGGAATATGATTGTTAGTGCTCAGTTGAAGGTCTCCATTTTATCCATTTATTTGTTTAAGTTTTTCTGCTCTTTGTTGATTCATTTAAACACTTATATATACTTTTAAGTTTTATTTTGCAAGTTTTATTTCTTGAGTGATTTGTTTGGAATACAGGCGTAGCAACTGAAATTGACAAATCATTGTGAAGTCATGTAAAGAAAAATTGCCAAGTTAAATTGCTGCAATGGTGTTTCCACATGAGCAACTTGGCAGGCAGTTCTTCTAGCTCACTTTTGTACTATTTGGACACGTTTCATCTGCATGTGATGGCAATTTTTAACTGCAGAGAAGAACTTTTCAAAATTTTGCTAGTAATATTCTTCATAATGTGATATTTTCTAGCAACCTCATTTTGCATTGCCAAGTATGGTTAAAGTTGTGTTACAGTTGTGTTAGAATAGTTATTTGAAGTAGTCTAGTGCAGGGACAACAAAATGATCGAAGTATCTGAACATAAATGGCAATAAATTGTGACCCAGGGAATCAAAATGAGTCGGATGTCGGCAATTTACATTGCTAGGAAAACAGCAAAATATAATCAGAAATCACTTTTGCTCATTTTCAGATTTTGGGTGAAAACAATTTTTTTTGCATTTCTGATATCTCACATTTGATGAAATTCATTGTTTTAACATGTATTTTCAGGGTTTTGTACAGGGTATAGTTTTAGTTTTTGTGATTATATATTAAAATCAATAAAAAAATCCTAATATTGGACACAATCATTCGTAACTTTGTCAAAAAGTGAGGAGAACCAAACTTTTGGTGTAATTTTAAAGCAAAAAATTTGGTCTAAGAATATGTGGAATACTCATATTCTAAAATTTATAGTTTTTGTGATTAGATATTAAAATAAAAAAATTTCTAAAATTGGACACAATCATTCGGTGTCATTTTAAAATTTCCGCAAAACATTTGGTCTTTAAGAATATGTAGAATACTCATATTCTAAAATTTCCGACATGGGTCACAATTTATGTTTTCATGATGTTTCCGACATATTTGAAAGTATTGAACGTCTAATAAATAACATAAAGTATGCATGTATAATGTGGTGCCGTTTTGTGGTCAAAATCACTTCCACAAACACGAGTCATGGAAATGGGTTCGAAATAAATATATTGCTTCAAACAGTTCATGCACATTTAGATAGAGTACAAATCTAAAAAAAATTTATGGTTAAAATTTTCCATATTGATGAGGATCACTAACGGATGACTAATTAAAACAGATATGTCGTGCGTTTCAATAATACAGATTGCAAAACAGAGCAATTATTACTCGCTACATAAAGGCAACTGGCCTGCAGATAAACATTCACAGAAGTTCATTGTTGTGGAGGCTGTTGCTCACTTTTTAAAGTTACATGTAATGTTCAAATTTAACAAAAGAGTATATAAGACCTCAATAAACTCAGTTTGCACAGCAAATGATCCATCAATGATAATGCACATACTGATAATTAATTTAAAGATATTTTCTTACATTTACTCATTGACATTCAAATTACTAGTGATATACTTCAAAGAAAGCCAAAATATATAATAAAACACCAACACTAAAAAAGTTAGTAATGGCATATTGAAAACAACTATAATACTGATTGTGTGAGTTAATGAAAAACACCCTACATTTCAACACCCAAGCCATAGGACTCCTCTGCATTCTTAAAAAGGAGGTCAAGTATCAGTGCTATACACATTCAAGCACAGCAGTAAAAACTAGACCAGCGACTTAAACTAAACGACTGACAGTGTGCCAGTAAATGAACAACCAAACAGCAAAATAAATAAACATGCAGTGAATGGCAAGAAGGCCTGAACCAGACTAAAAAAGTTTAACCATATAATATTTAACAACCCACTAGTTTAAAAGTGTTCATCGTGGTCATGTCCGCAATTTGCCTCTCCCAGAAGCATACAATAATATCATAATGGTTATAAAGAGATTATTATTAATATTATTATGCATTTATCAAGTACCATTATCTAATTACCAAGCATCAATTGATGGCAGTGAGCAACTATCGGTGAGTGAAGGACTTGCTCAAGATCCCTACATAGTAACCGACTCAGGGAGGCTAGAACCAGTACTCTCCATTTTACAAGGTGAGTTTTCTAACCTATTGGCTACGTGACTTTTGTCAATACAACTGACACTGTGTCAACAACAGAATTTTATATTGTCTTCTGCAGTTAAAGAACTCCCAAGGGTTTGAATAGACCAAAAACCGCTGTAAACCAAATACTGTATATAAAGAGGATCCACTGCATTAAGATTCTGCATTACAAATGAACAGTTATAAATAGTCGTATAAATATTCAGATTGACAAATGAATATTTACTAAGTCATGAATATTCAAAACTACAAATAAAATAAATATTCATAAATAGTTCTATAAATAGGCAAAGAATAAATAGGTATTTACAGATGCATCTTTCTAACCTACTGGCCACATAAAACTATTACGACAAACCTACGAGATTTACAAATTCCAGCAGTAATTACAATTCGTAACAGAACAGCAATTCTAAATAACTGCAGTACAATAAAAACTTCAAACTGTAGCAAGGGTACGAGTAATCACACGTTTTGTTATGTAGGCTCACTCTCCTTGGCAAATTCATGGCAAATCTCTGAAAATGCACCGGGATTCGAATCCTGGACACAGACATTTGTTCAATTGCTCACTTATGATAAGCCTCTATCAACAGCTATGTCCAGAAGCACTGCCAACTAAACCGCTCACAAAACTTTCAGCAATGAATACAATGCAGTAATAATGTTTATAAACAATACTAGTGAACTAGTTTGAAATTGCTTCAGTCAGAATTGCATCTCATACAGTATTACATCAAACACATTCAGCATATCGTTAATATCTTTCTAGATATTCTATGTGCTATTAGCTATCTCAAAGCATACCTTTAACATGTATTATGACACTTTCAAAACATAAACCTGGTAACACTAAAAGCTAACCTAACTCATAATCCATCACACAGAACCAAACACCCAAAGCCGCCGTATCCATATCAAACAAGATATAAATTGCATTAAGAAATATTAAGGCTGTACAAAATCTCGTGCACTACCAAAAACTAGTTGTATCAAATACCAAAGCCAGCAACAGACGTGCACCACATACAAAATATGTCATGCAGTACCAATTATCCCATGCTCCACCAAATACCAAAAACAGTACCAAATGGCGAACACTGTACAAAATAGTCACATTTTGTATCACTCGACCAACAAGAGGCATTAAACTAAGTACTGGCAAACAACAAATGATTTTAAAAAAATGGCACATCAGAGCATGTCAAAAATATCAAGTCTATATCAAGTTTAAATAATCAAAATAACAGAGTTACAGAGTCAAAACTGCCAAGTAATGAAAAGATCAAAACAATGGGATTAAAATGTATTGAGTAAGAATAGCAAGGAACAGGTTATCATTACCAATTATCTGTACAATTAAAACAATCAGAGGAAAACCAATAGGGTAACAAGTGAAAAGAACTGAGGAAGGTTAACATATGAAAGAATTAAAATAAAATTAATGCATCAAAATCAGTAAAAACCTATATGTATCAGTGTAGTGATTGAAAAGAACTATGGACAGGTTAGCAGATGAAAGAATTAAATTACTCAGTCAAAATTATTGTGAGAGGAAGCTATGAAAAAATCAAACTTTCTGTATCAAAACTGTACAATCAAAACAATCAGTTAATGGCTAATAGACAACACTACCAAGCCAATAATATTCAGTCAAAATAACTAACAAAGTCATGCTGAAGAAAGGATTCAAAATTTAGTCAGAAGCACTAAGTGAAATCTAGTACCATTAAGTGTAATGAATCATGGACATAGTGTTAACATGAAAGAAATCAAAATAGCCAAGTCAAAATTATCAAGACAAAACCAACAAGCAACAAAGAATTCCAGCTGAAAGAATTCAAAATCACAAAGTTCAGTTAAAGAGTACCAGCAGAAAACTACGGGTCAGACGAAGAACAGAGAGAAATCTATGAAAAATGGAAAGGAATTCAAACTTATATGTTGAAAAAGAAACAAGTTAAAAGCATTTAGTGAAACCAATCAAGCAGAATTCAAATTTTAATGCACTTTTCTGTACAGAGTGAAGGAGATAGAAAAACGAGAAAGACTGCAAGGCACCATAACCGGCAGCTGGAGAAATCAGCCAGCACTGTCGAAAAGCACTGTCGAAAACAACATCAGTCGGTTATCCACACAAGATCTCTGTATAACAATTCGAAGACTGACTTACAAGCAGTTCAGAACACACACTGCATCTGATAAATTACAACACTGGTATTGTACAAGTTATGAGATTAGGCAAGACTTAGTCATTAGCTGCTGGTTACCTTACACCTTTCGGCATGAGAACACTGTAAATCCGTTACTCATTTTCTGTTGAATTTTCAGCACCACTACTAAATTACTCACCACAAGTCAATCATCGGTACTAATAAGTTGCACCCTGAAGACTCACTTGGTATCACTACACAGGGCAACCTGCACTCCACGTAAAAAGGCAAGCACTCAGATAATTTACCAGCCACTAATTAAAAACCATTATGACAGAAAACTGTAAATAAAAGTAGAGCTAACACCTCACACTCGGGTGTCTTTTCTATACAAAAAAGTGGGCAGCACACAGCCACACACCCAGATAAAACTAATAAAACCCTCATGTAAAAAATTCTGTAAAACCCTATTCTCAGTGATCGCCCCAAGATAATTTCACTTAGGTCTTAATTTCAATCATCAGCTACCGAGCCCAAACAAAGTACATGAACAAAACGGTGTGTTTTTAAGAAGCACCACTATACGGACGGACATTTTCGTACATTTGGACAAGAGGGCAATGTCCTCTGTCAGTCATCTGGCCTCAAAGGAGTCCTCTAAAGGGCCAGCGACCCACAGGACAGCTCGTAGAACAAGATGTATGCTTCGGACGTCACAACGTCAGATTCAGAAATTGTAGAAACTCTGAAGACAGATATACAAGCCATTTTGTAAAGTTAACATCTAAAAATATAAATGTCTTGCTACATTACACTGCATTGCATGTATGATCAAGTTATTGATCTAGTTACGATGGGAATACAAGATGGGCTGTGAGGAATGCAGCTGCGATGTACAGGTTGATCTTTGCAGCATATGTCTGTGTAACAACTGCCTCAGATTAGCTTTTTCATTCATTCATTCATTACGTACATTTATATAGTGCCCCTTTAAGGCAACAACTCAGGAGTGCTACTGACCCAGCCCTAGCTGAAAAGGACAGACTTAAGATGACATTACAAGAGGAAACCCTAGGCAGCTTGCACAGAGGCAGAGGAAGTCGATGCCAGACCGTAGAGCCTACAGCAGAAAAGCACAGAGCTCCCTGATAGAGCTTTGTGTGAGGGGACAAGGAATTCACCCTGCACAGAATACAGGAGTGACTCCTCTTGAAGTGGTGCTATATCAAAATCTGGTTTCAATTACAAAAACATTGTTCGTATGGGTTGGACCTTCTACTCAGGCAGCTTTATAAATGGGATCTTGATGCATTGCCTAAGGGATCTTAAGCAAGCTAACTCTGAGAGGCAGTCATGGGTTGAAGCTTCACCAATGTCACTTTCTCACCCTCAGTTTATGAGGATGGGTAGCCAATGCTCTCCCTCACCATTTGCTTTAGGCAGACAATGTACAGTAGAAGTACTCCCTTAATGGCTGCATTTGGGCAAGAAAAATCTTTCTGTGCTGCATCTGGAGCAAGTCAATAATGCACCATTGTATGTATGTACCGGGTATTAGGGGTGTCCAGAAAAATGACAAATCGCAGAAAACACACATATTGAAGTTTTCCCCGTTATTCTATTCATCTATTGTCTATAAATATTTTTACAGAATTTTAAAAAGTTATCCTGAGGTCCCTCAAAGCCCCTGAACATACCCTACTTAAGTCCCCAGAACTGAAGACGCCCATGCTCGGATCTTGGAACTTGGGTCCATTGTCGATTTACCTTTTTATCACAAAAATTAACTGAGTCCAATTTGGATGAACCTTTTACTGTTTATTTGTTCGATAGAGCTGCATTCATGAAATATAGATACAAATTCGTGGTCATTCAAGGTCATTTCAAGGTCATACAGAGAGCAACAAAAATTGAAGAAAAATAATCAGGCCTGTAGTCAATATGCACATAACTGGTTAATTATTTTTTGCACCGATCGTCTGATAGGGCTACATACCCGGAATTGTCTACCAAATTGAAATACCTATATTAAAATGACAAAAAGGTCAATTTCAGACAATGATTTTTACTCTAAAATTGACCTTTTTGTAATTAAAAATAACTTTTGATTCATTCTTGTATTTGATACTATACTGCGTTCAGTAACAGTAAATCTAAGCAGAATGTTTATCATAAGGTTTCCACACTCCATAATGTCGACCAGTAACAATTTTACGTTACCTGCTGATAAGACAGACCACGGACAAAGAGGCCTAGGCGGCCAGAATGTTCTAAGCTGCCTAAGCAATTACCAGGTAAGCGGCGTTGATATACAGAGAGCAATGCATAACAGGCCTGTAGTCAGCTATGCACATAACTGAATTATGCACTGATGCGATATGCACATACCCGTAATTGTCTTCCATGAAATACCTATATTAAAATGGGACCGGCCAGCTTCTATGTACAAAAACAAATTGTCCACTTATCCATTATGTATGTAAATGGCATCAACTGTATACATGTATTAGGTACCGTATGTATGTATGTGTATGTATGTATTTGGCCTTAATACCCACCCATTTTAACAACCTCTCAAAAAAACACAGTTGTGTAACACGACCCACTGATACTTTGAAATGATCAATAGTACTGCTAATGTTTGAAGCCTCACCTGTGGTCATTGAAATACTGCCATTCCTTGGTGTATGGATTACGTGCCGCAGCCGTATAATGACCACCAGATGGCGTGCCCGAGTGATTCGAAACAGCGTACAGGTCGTAGACAATTGAACCGGCCACTGCAAGTAACACAAAAGACTTCTGAGGCCTCACTTACTTTGCTTAATGCATATGACAGAGAGGGGTTCAATTGAATGGTAACACTCCAGCCCAAGAGCGGAAGATCACCATGGACGCGGGATCGATTCCTGCTACCCTCAGCCTTCCATACGTTAGGTGACATAGGTAAAATGAGCAGTAGGACACATGAGCGCCTTGCATGGCTGCCATACAGTTAAATTCGGCTCCTGTAACAACTTGTAATCATCTGTTCATACGATGACCATACTCTCCACGTTACAGGCCGAGCACTCTAACCAATCGGCCACCATGCCCCTTTGTCTACTTCCCAGAGATGCTAACTGCACCTTCAACTGCATACTACTACTAATAATAATAATCTTTATTGAAACAATCTTAAAATAAACACAATGTACAGTATAATTCATTCAATTCAGAAGACAAATATACGGCGCCTCTTCAATCTTAGCTACTAACAGAAGCAGCCTGCAATACACAGCCACGACTAAAGAAAAAAGCTTGAGGGACTTGTAGAACTCCTACCTCCGGATGGCTATGCCAGTGTGTTAGCGGATGCTTAAGCGGGAGGTCATTCCAGATGGAAGGTCCCACAACCGAGAAAGCACGGCGCTGCTTCATATATGTATATATCACAAACATCGTTTCAGCTAGATGCCACGTCAAATTTATGTAACCTGACTGGCATTATACGAGAACAATCTTCTGATATATTATGCATAAGACACAGAATCAAAGAGTGACAAAGACGTTGCAAGATATAATTGGATTATGTATTATCTAATACCTACCACTTTCTGCTGAAAACGTCTTTAGATCAAGGTTCCTTAGCGGACACTTCACCTCGGTTGAAAGCTTCGAACGATAAGCGTTTTCCTCGTTGAATCTCTTTAAATCTGAACCAGAAGCTAAGGAAAACTTGCCCATACAAACATAAGACAAGCTTAGGTAATAATTATTGTTACTTAGTAGCCATGTTGTCAGAGGATAAAAGGACTCTCAACTCTCATCACCTGGGGCTAGTTGGTTGTCTCATTCATGTACATCATGAGTACACAGTGCTGTGCATTGTTAGTAGTCCAGTCACCCATACATAGGTGGCTGGACTGCCTTCCTCCATATAATTGTCTCCTGTAAACAATTTTTCAAATTTCAAATTTATTAGAATCGATTCCATGAACAGTTAATACAATGTACACGTGTGAATACAGTCATTAACAGTTTACATTTCGTAAGCGCCATTAATAAAAAACAAAAATTGAAGAGGTCATAGTCTAACAGGTTAAGTAATAAAAATCGATTCGTGGGGAGAAGAAGCCCAATGGGCTTATCAAGTCTTCCCCACTATGATGGAACAAATTCAATACAACTGTATTTTGATATTGCCCTCCTTCCAAAGTTCATAAATGAACACGACCATATGACAGAACATCGATGGCACAGAGCAATCATGAGTGAAGCACTTGCTCAAGGTCCTTAATCATAAACTGCCTGAGACGAGGCTCGAACCCATACTCTCCACGTTAGAGGGCGAGCGTTCAAACCAATTGGCCACAGTGCCCCTTTGTCTGCTTGTTGAGCGGTCTACTTCCTAGAAATGTCACATGCACATTCCCCTGCAAATAGAAAACTCTGGCTAAGAGAAGTTCTCTGTACATAAACTGATACTTTATCATTGTTTTGAATGAATGAAAAAGCAGCATGGTCATAGGGATCATCTACCAAGATAGTTTTTTGTAAACGGGAACTTGGTGTAGAACAAACAATTCAAAAGAAGTGTGGTTCAGACGTTTGATACAGAACTTTGGCTTAACTGCAAATGAAACACCAAAGACTCTAAAGCAGGACAACCTTTCCTAATGCATTAATTAAGAAATGCAATTAGATGTCATATTGGCATTCAAAATTCTAGATACAGTTAGACGGCAATAACATCTTAAGTAGCATTTCCCCACACAGTCATTATTACACGTTCTGGTTTGATGACACACATTAAAAAGGATACTTATGATGAGAATCTGGGGAAACTTCTGGATGGAGAGTCGTTTTGTGGCCTTCTGCTTTCGCTTACAGCGAGCACACATCTACAACAATAAGAAATGGTCAAATCGACTGCAGAAGTCAAAGAGCAAATTACGAGTGCTATACTCCTTTAGCATCAATACCTACAACCTAACAAACTTTATGCATCTGTTTTCTGAAGTAAAAAATTCCAAACGCTCATGAAAATGCAACCTGTCTCTGTATTCACGACATTAATATTTGAATTTGGTTCTTAATATAACATGCGGCAGTATAGAGTTTGTAGTAACATGAATCCACAATGAAGATGCAGTAATTATATGCAAATGCAAAACTCAACATTCATGGTCTCACAGAAAAAAAGCATTTGCAGTAAGCAACAAGTGGTCCATTTTCTCCCCAAGGGTCCAAATGTGCCTTAAATTATTAATTATGACAACTGACTTTTGAAAGAAGACCCAGAAATGAAAACAAATGGACCAACAACTGGCAGCCCAGCCTAATGCAAACATGGCCCCAAGAAACACTTATGCGAAGAGCCAATGTAAGACACGTAAATTACATTGCGTTATGGTATTTATTGTATTCAGCAACTTACATGGCGTCACTCACAGCCACGGCCATTCAGTAGCACTCCCAGTGCACGAACCCCGAGAGTAGAAAAAGGTTTTGACGAGGGAGAAGGATGTAGGAAGAGACCCAGAAAGAATGGTAACATGTAGAGAGGATGGAAGGGCATTCCATAGGGAGGGCCCAATGGTGGCAAAGGACATAGTGGTCCTAACTTGCAGAACAGATAACATGCCCTAACTCATGGAACAAAGAGAATATGCCAGTCCAAGGATATGCTGGACACTAACGACAACTCACCGTGCGCTCGTGACCATCTAGAATTTCCTCCTGTGTGAAGAGTTCCATGCAATCAGTGAGGCTGACCGACCCTCCGTGGCACTAAAAAACAGCACACATGAAAATCGGTATAAAAAGTCCCAATGCACAAAGATTTCTTAATTTCATAATCAGCAGCAAAACCTTAAAGCTGAAGTTCCCTCAGCTTAGGTAACAGATATAAAAACAAACATATCAGAATACAAACACCAGCAAATCAGTACACAAATCCTAATGTAGATATTTATGTAAATAAAGTTTATGACCAAGTGTTCAGAACCTGTACCATACTTGGGAATATAGAACCAGTATAAATCTCATGCACATCTATCAACAATCAAAACTGTTGTATTTTACTTATAAGAAGTACACACTGCAATGAGAGTTTCTACACTGTGTCCCGATGAAAAGTGGACACCCTAGAAAAAGTGTCATAACTCGGTCAAAATTTTTAACATTTGCCTGAAATTTTAAATACAACAACATTAGCCATATCACCACCAAATCCTAACGCCGTTTGGAAATGTTGGTGTTTGTCTTTGAGATGCAGCACTGAAAAAGGAAGTTTCCAACATACAAGAGCCACAAGAAGGTGAAGTTCAGCTACATCTGGTGTTCAAAATGTCCTCCTTGTTCACGGCCAACCGTAGACGTGGACGCCACTGTTTGATGGCCCGGTCGATGATCACGTGGTCAAACAACTGCCACTCTTGAGGAGACGTTCAGCAGGCACCTGTTTCTTGCACGTTCCAGCTGCCGCAACGATCCCGCATTCGTGACGTTGATCACCTGATCTCGTCTGATTAAAGAGTGGCAGTTGTTTAACCACGTTATCATCGACCGTGGCGTCCACGTCGTGTCCGTGAAAGGAGGACATTTGAACACCAGTTTAATGATGAGCATGTATTACAAGTGACTAGTAAACCAATGCAGCTCATCCTTAAAGTGAAATAAAGGTATTGCCAATACGGTTGTACACATTTTACAAACAAATATTGTATTATAACAGTGCAATGTTACAGTGATGTCTGGTGTATATTATGGATGTAATGTAACAAGACATTTATATAGTGCCATTTAAGAGTCTCACAGAAGCGCTCGGATGAATAGCAAGCAAGCAAGCAGTGTTGTTAGTCTGTTTAAATAAGTCTCAATGTACGGTATTACATGGTAATTTATATAGCACATTAATCTAGAGCATCTACCTTTTTGATTGGAAGCGAGAGACCAAGAGTTGGATCGAATGTGTTCGAGACGTAACCGCATTCGGTGCAAGTCAAGGCACTCTTCAGTTGACCCTCAAATAGGTCTACAATACAAAACCTAGCTTTTAAACAGACTGGCAAAATACACCCTTACAGAAGCCACGGCCCTCTTAACTGGCATTAAAAATCAGTATGGTAGAACAATTATAGCTAAAAAATCACAGCTGCAAAACAAACCACAACCATTCCTCAAGTGAGTTATTAAATAATTAAACACCCACCTGTTGTTATCAATATATAAGTACAAATATATATATAGATAATATAAATATATATAGATACTGTAACTGAATTGTATTTTTATGCATATTGTACTTGAAAATTGCTAAAGCACCTCTTGCCCTGCAGACCAATCAGAGGCACTTTGAATATAAACATAAATATAATATAAAAATAGATAACACCAACCAAATACTAATCTCATCTAATTTAGACTAATTAAAACTTTAAACTACAGCACTGTTATCATAATGCCAAGGCATCAACTGATGGTTGCTTCAAGAAAAATTGCAATCAAAATCATAATGCACTGGATAAGCCAGGTTTGAAATCCAATACATCCAGACAAACCATAAGCCAGGCTACAGTAGGCAAGACATTTTCATTCATTCATTCATTTCAGATATTTATATAGCACCCCTTCAAGATTTCTACTCAGAGGCGCTCCCAACTACAGAGCGGACACTGAATCGGAACCACGCAGAGCAATTGCGAGTGAAGGACTTGCCCAGGGTCCCTACGCACTTTGAGGTGGATTCGAACCCGAACCATCCGGCTGCAAGGCACCGAACATACCCCTACACCATATATGTACAGTTATCAAGAAACAGCTTTAAAGGTCTGGTAGAAGAAGTCAACAGAAATAAGTATGAAACACTGACTTAGGCAATGTCTAACTTGCTCTTACCAACTATCTTGCTGTTCTCAAATTCAAGGTGCTCCTTCCATGATTTTCGAGCTTTTTCTGAGGCACTGAAAGACCAGAAAATTTGCTTTAAGTTGTTAAAAAGCAGTTACATGCAAAATAATTTAACCATTTCTTAACAAACATCAGTAGCTCTAATAAAACACTGAAGCTACACCAGTTGCAGCTAAAGCAGGAATAAATTGGTCTTAACCTAAACTGACAGCTCTAGTCCATTCATATCAGTTCTGAAGAAAACCAGTTCTAGCCAAGTAATAGCAGTTGAACAGAACTAGAGAGTGACTTGGTAATGAGGAATGCGGTAATACCGAAGATAATGCAGTCAAATCCGCGGTAATGGTGTCAGAAGAGGCGGTAACACTACGGAGATGGTAGCAAAGCCTGCGGTATTACCACGGGGATGAAAATACAAGTGCGGTATTTACTGCGGTAACAGTTATAACTCTGTCCAAGTAATGAATTATCCAAAGTCTGCACACAATGTTAAGTCATTGCACCGTATAATTGAAACTGTTGAATATTCAACATAGATCAACTTCACTTAAATATTTTGCATTTAACAACTTAAAATTTTAACAGAACTGTTAAACAACTAGCATGTACTAAAAGTGACTGGGAAATGGGAAACCAATGCAGCTCATCATTAAAGGAGCATTTTATTTTGTTACTCTGCTTCTTTGGGAATGGGAAAACTGACGGGAACACACGTAATGGGGCCAGGGTTGGGGACAAACCTAATGGTATGGGGATGGGGACAGACCCATGAGAATGGATTGGGGATGGAGACAAATTTTGTCCCCATGTCACTATCTACATCGAACAACAGTCCAGCAACCTGATAGTTTCAATTTCGTTTGAATCGTCAATCTGTCTCTTTTTCTTCTCTCGTACTCGATTAATGTCCTCGTGAAGTCCTTGCAGAAGGTAGAGTTGAAACTCCTGAGCATCCTGCTGGCTACAGAAACAAACATTCCAAGCAGAGTCTTATAACTATCGCACAGTAAAGTAAAAACCTAACGACCAGAAACGTAAAGGAAGGTAGAGTAAAAAAAAGGTAAAGGAAGGTATATACGGAAGGATGAGTAAATGCAATGGAAGGAAATGAAAACTAAAATGTTAGGTTAGACATTTATTGTTAGAATGTAACATTTATTGTTAGCATGTTGTATATTTTTAACTGTGTTTATTGGATGTCTGTACACCAAAGTTGCGATTAGCAATTGGTTAATAATGAATATACTTACTTACTAAATGGTCTGGTCAGGCAAAGAAGCCACCATATAGCGAAGTAGGTAAAAAGATGTGGCAAGATTCTATTCTATTTATGGACTTCTAAAGCGCTTCTCACAGTACAACCTAATCAGAGGCGCTCCCAGTGAAAAGAACCCCTAGAAGAAAGTAGTCTTAAGAGAATGGGCAGAAACTGCAGTGCCCCCAGATAACATCACATCGCAAATTATAGCAGGAAGGTCATTCCACAGCAAAGGGTCAACACAGGCATAAGCACGATGCTGTGCTGTGGCAGTCCGAGACCGAGGTACTGGGAAGATGGTCTAAAGAGCGCAGAGGACGTCCAGATCCTTCAATCCCTGGAAACAATCTCATATGGCAACACATAACTAAACAAGATCAAGTCAAGTAAGGTAAAGAATGGCACGTTAAAGAGTCTTTAAACTGCATCATGTCTAAAAATTTTAAAAAATCACATATTAAGCACAAGAATGACAACTAGTACCCCACATTAGTTTACATGCATCTGGGCTTCTAACTGTATGCAAGAGATTCTTAGATGAACTTACTTATAGCCAAGGAAGAGCTTTGCAAACCGTGCCACCTCGCACTTGAACTTGGTTGGAGAAACAACAGACTCCTGTCCATTCCACATTGAATCCATCAGTTCAGCATAGGCTGCAAGAAATACACCTCAAAGTTTTAAAACAAAGATATCATTAAAAATTTCAAATTTCCTAAATTACACCAGCACACAATTAAAACTTTAACGACGAGCGTGTACTAAAAGCAACTGGAAAACCAATGCAGCTAGTCGTTAAAGTTTAACGAGTGATTCTTATGAAAACAAAAATAATGATCTGGTAACTGTAACTACAATTGTAACTGAACATTTATATAGCACCAAAGAAATTAATAAAAGGCACTCCCTATTCCCTATGCTAGCCCAATTCATGTCAAGTGTCATCAAAAACAAAGTTCATCAGTTACCAGTTATTGTTAATAATAATATCTTCGTTTACTGATTCAAACTGACATGAACGCAGTATGACTACATGTCATAGTATGAACGGATGATCAAAAGTTATTACAGAAGTCAAATTCAACTGTATGGTAGCCATGCAAGGCACCGATCTGTCCTACTGCTCATTTTATCAATGCCATCTGGCAAATGAAAGGCTGAGTGAACCTTTGGGAGGATAATTGGAATCGAACCTGCGTCCATACTGATCTTCTGCTCCTCGTGCTGGAGTGTTAACCATTAACCTAAATCCCTTATATAGCACTACACTTTAACAACTAGTTAGATAACTAGATGTCACAAGTTGTATGTTCAATTGCCCATACACTCACGCTGAACAAAACCAACAGCCTTCTATCTAGAGTTGACAGATGAAACCATGTTCAAAGACTGGACCAAGCAGCATCAAAGATGTAAACTATGACAGGCAAAGGTGTACGCAGACATGGCAACGCCATCGTGCAATGCAGTCCCTTGTAGGTGGTAGCACGGAGACCAATTGGTTAGAGCACTTGGCCTGTAATGCGGAGAGTGCAGGTTCAAGCCTTGCCTAAGGCAGTTACCGTGTAGGGACCTTTAGCCAGTCCTTCACTCACAATTGCTCTGCACCATCGATGTTGTCTTCTTATGGTCGTGTGCACCTCTGAACATTGGAAGGAGGATAAAATCAAAATACAGTTGTACTGTATGGTATTGCATGGTCCACTAGCACAAAGAAGATGTAGCATCCAAACATCGCTAGAGCCATTCACGTTGTGCTCGAGCCACCAAGTCAATGCGTGAAAGACAGCCACTCTCGACTGATAGTACTTAGAACCTTTTCTGGTGGACAATCAATGCCACTTTGTCAATCGGCATAAGGGGCCCATAGGTGGGCCATAATTGTCTGGAAACTGTCATCTCTTCGAGCAGAGATGGACAATTCCATGGACGATGTTAGGCTTTAATCACAAGTGGAAAAAACTGTCCGTAAACTCTAAAACCATCCTCATAAACCTCACAAAACTAGCACATAAATGCCATATCGATCAGAATTGCAGTGAATCCACAAAAGAATTACTGAACATATTCTGCCATGAGATTAACTTTAACCCTTTAACGACGAGTGTGTACTAAATTATGGGAAACCAATACAGCTCGTTATTAAAGGGCTAAAATGTAAAATAAGCTATAAAAAAAATTGTCCACATCATAACTGCCAGATCATTATTTCATTAGTTTTTAATATTTATAGGCACTACACTTTAACAACAAGATAAAACATAATGGTTCAAATCAATTGTGTATTAAGGACTAGCCGGGGTCCATAAACCATGATTATCTTAGAAGTGGAAAACTGCATATTACATGGCAAACACTCAACTAGCACAACAAGCAATAGCAAAACAGCCACTAGCACAACAAGCAATAACAACAATAATTACAAAACCATTATTTAGATAATACTAAGAAAAGTTAATGAAGATGAAGTAAATAAAAGTATGTTTGTATCCATTCATTAATAATCAACCACATATTCAGAAGCATGACATTTGGGCTGAAGGATCTTTCAGTTGAAGCAAAAACATGAAAACATCAAACAGTACAACGGATTCATAAAGGTTGCATTGCTTGACTGAATCCAGACACTGAACTGAAAAGCCAGTGCACTAGCAATGAGTCACCAAGCCACCCAGTGGCACCCACTCACCCGTGATCAGAACCCCCTTCATGCGGCTCGCCTCTCGGTTAATGTCGGCCTCGTACTGAGATTCCAGACAGTATTCCAGCAAAGACTCTGTGTGAGCAAGGCACTGGAGAACACTGTTCATGAAACACTGCAAAATAAACCATCCAAACTCACACTAACTATGCCAACGTATGAACTCGGTTAATACAAGTTCAACACCTCCCAGGTTATATCTAACTATTTTTTTCTTCTTACATATAAAGCACATTGTCATTTGTCAGTATATCATATCAGCAGAACAGTAATGTTGGCTATTCCACTCCTTGCAAATTCTAATCCCTTTAGATGTAATGCCCTCAGGAAAAGAAACCACATAAAATATGCATAACTACATCATGCACTTATTATGCACTTAATAAAAATGAAAGTACCATTAAGCCAAATGAGAACAATATATACTATTCTATTTCCCTTGCAGGAAAAACTGTCAGTAAATTAAAATTAAAATGCTACTTAATGTATTTTTAAAACAGCAGCATCAGCAGTTCATCTAACCGTATTTCCAATGTTTCGTAGGCCACTGCAACTGTGGGAGCTGACTGACCTTGACACAATCTGAAAACAACATAAATCCAATAAATGACATAATCCAATGTAAAATAGACCAAATATGATAATGCAAATAAGCACAACCCAAATAAAAATTCGGCCAAACCAATTCGAAGAGACGAGCAGTCCCTTGAGCTAGCCTGAGAGGCAGCCAAGGGTATGAAGTGTTAGCGACTTCATTTTCTTAACCTCAGTACATGAGGGCAGATGGCCAGTCATCTCCTCGTCGTCTCATCTTCCCAATGACAGTGTACAGTCAGTGTACTCATCACAGCTGAATGGGCTACGGGCGCAGGTCGAGCACAAATCTCAAACCAAATTTCTGCCTTTAAAGTTTAAACCCACGACCTTTCGATTGACAGTCCAGCACACTAACCACTACACTTTAGAGCACCCCCAAACCCATTAACGAAAATGAAAATAATCAATGAAAGAGGAAGAAGAAAGGACCTGGTCTGGTTTTGAACTAGAGCTGCCAGACATTAACAGTTTAAAACTGAAACACTTTATCCATTCCGTAGAGAATTGAACCCCATACCCCTGGAATGGCTGTCCAGCATACTCACTACTAGATGAGCATGTCACCCAAAACAAATGCTTCAATACTTATACACGAAAAGTAAGTGAAATCCAAATAACGAAAACAGAATTAAAATATTTAAAATTAAATATCTAAATATTGACCCCAATATTACACATAGGATATTGGGTTAACAGATGTAATAATAAGTGATCATATCTTGATATCAAGCTCCTAGAGCACAATTAGCAGTTGAACGCATTCGAAACACAAATAACGCCTATTCAACACTATAAAGGCGTTGTGTGTAAGTTTGTATTATTATAGTTATTATTAATAGTATTATTATATTATTATAGCCTACAAATGAATTATTTAATTTAAGAATAATAAGGAATTGGAATAATTTAAATTTAATATCATTATTGGACAATCATATACGAAATTCATCTCCTGATGTAATTCTTACCGAGGGTTTGGCGCTACTGAACCGATCGACCGATCCAAATCTCTTTGTTCTAGAAACGTCTGCTTCTGTGTTGATGTAACGTCTATCTATAGACGGTGACCTCCTTGCTGACCTTGCACTCCCATAAAACGATGACTGTCTCTCCGTGCATTCATTGGCTTCTCCTTTTCCATCTTCCTCCGGCTCAACCTCACTGCTTCCACCCAGGCGCTTTTCCACCCCATAGCCTCCCATGGTTGGATGGATCCGGTGTGTTACTCGGCTGATAGCCGTGTCCTTCTCCTCCGAATCCCTTCCTACTGATGCTCGCTCGACGCTAAGTCGTGAAGAAGCCAAATCAAAATGGCTGCTGCTTCGACGAAATGGCGGCGCTCTTGATCCGAGGCTCAGCTCTCCCAGATCCTTTGAAACATCGCTCGTCCTCTCCTGAGAAAACCTTCCGTACGTTCTATCGTAATCCCTCGGCGCTTGATAACCAGACGAGTAAGTGCTCGAGTAATTTGTCGATCGTGAGGGAAGGCTCGCTTTCGTAGTGAAAGTGTCCCTTCTCGATGTGCGATCGCGATCGAATCCATATCGCTTCGGCTCAAGCGTAGGCGTTGTCAACGTTGAGCGAGCAGGCTGGAAGGAGTAATTCGTAGAACTGCGCAGATAGCCTGAAGTTGAGCTGTCGCGAGTTCTCAGAGGCGTGCTTATCGGTGGTCGTCTGTAGTCGAGCGTAGGCTTGCTATAGGACGAGGTGTATGTTGGTTTACTTGTGTAGCTGCCAACATGGTAGCTGCTACCGTAGGTGGAGGTTGGGTACGTGGAAGACTTGGTGATGTACGATGAGATCCCAGTGCGAGCCATGGTAACCATCTACCTTTCTTCCAAACACAGCCGTTCAAGGCTACCAATAAGTCGTGACGTTTACTGCAAATAAAATGTTCAGCACAGTTTTAAATTTATTTTTAAAATATCATTTTAGAAACTAAGAACTTACATTTAAAAATATACAATGGTCAAATTGTATTATGTGAGCTTCCAACAGTAGTTTAGCAATTTCGGCAGAGGGCTGTTTAGCAATCGGCGTGTTACTTTCATCATCATCATCAGTACCTGCTGCCAGCCATTTGGCGGTGATGGGTATGAATAAATTATATCCATTGTCCTCAGTCATTTGTCAAGTCCGTTACTCCCCTTAGTGTCAGTCCAAGTGATGTTATGTCCTCATTTATATTATCTATCCAGTGTAGTCTTGGTATGCCTTTCTTTTTCCTTCAAATCTTGCATGTAGTGCATTGTGTGGGATTCTGTCAACTGGCATTCTTTCTACATGTCCAAACCATCAGAGTCTTCGTTGAATGACTTTATCTAGCAGAGTTGTTAGGATACCCAATAATTGTCTTATGTCATAGTTTCTTATTTTCTGTAGTCTTGAAATCCCTGCTATCTTATAGACGAATTGTTCTTACTCAATGCTTCCCCTTACAGTATGATATTAATTGGTGTCTCTTTGGTCTTTTTAATCACAATTGTTTTGGTTTACTCTGCGTTGATCATTAGGCCGAATCTTCTGCTGGTTTCGTCAATCTGAGTCGTAATATCCTGTAGTTCTGGTCCGCTTCTAGTGAGGAGGCTAACATTGTCAGCAAATCTGAGATTACTCACCAGCCCTCCATTTAATTTTAATTTGATTCCTGCCTTGGTAATATTGTTAAGGCTGCGTGACATTACTGCTTCTAATACTAGGTTAAGTAAGTATGGGGGATAAGATACATCCTTGTCGCACTCCCGTTTTTGCATGAAAGCATTCTGTTATCTTTTTATTGCACTTGATGATTTTTCTATATATTCTCTTGTACAAGTTTGATCAATTCTTCTGGTATTCCCACATTTCGTACATTCCATCACGCCATATGCTGCCGAATACATGTTTGAAATCTGTGAAATTGATGACGACTTTCTGGTTACAAATGTGCTTTTTTCAAGTATGTCTCATTGTGAATAGCTGATCATTTGAGCTTCTTCCTGGTCTGAACCCGGTACAATATCAATCGAGGGCTACATGGGCGTGGTACTTTACCATACCTGTAACCATTCAACGCTCTTCACCGTCCAGATAGTTCGTTCACACACTACCAGTTGCTAAATCAGTGAATCAATGACTGAAAAGTGAAAAGAAATGTCTTAGTACCGAAGTACTAGACTATACAGTTGTAACAGCTCACCAGTCAGTTGCTCAGACCACTAAACGACTGCTTAACGCAGCCTGTGGCCCCTCCATCTGGAATGACCGACCATCGGAACCGGCACGAACTGCGTTTCAATTCTTTAACCAATCAAACTGGGTTTTATAAATCACTCGTCTTTTTTTTCTTTTGCCGTGGCTGCGCTGGGAGCGTTCCTGAGTAGATTTCTTGAAAGGGCGCTATATAAATCTCCAGAATGAATGGATGAATGAACCTATAGGCCCTGCCAGACACCAGTTTCAAAACTGCGCGTTAAGTTCGTTTAGCTAAATAACAGAAAAATCTTTAAGATAAGACTCACAACCGCCCACCTGATGCATAGATTTCGAAAGTATACACTTTTTAGACGGTTAGCAGTGGCGGACAAACCAGATATTTTTCCATCTAACCTTCGTCAAAAATAACCGTCGCCATTTTAACACGTATCACGTGACCTAGAGCTTAGCAACTGAAGGCGTCATGGCGAACGAGGACATACTATAAGTTACGTACGCTCTGAGAATGCCATGAATGAATACCATATTGGGGTGTAGAACAATAGCGAGTAAAGCCATCGCCCGACTTCAAAATATCAAACAGTAGGCCTAAAAAAATTAACGCCTATGAATTTGCTGGTTTCTGCAATTGCCTTCATCTAGAATAAGTACGGCCGATGTGGAGAGAATTATATAGAAGTACATGGACTCCTCCATCACTGCTATATGCAGACGATAGGCCCAGGGCCTAGGACAAGGGGGGCAACCGGGGCCATTTGACCCCAGGCCTCACTTGATAAAGGGCCTCGGAATTACGGAGTTATTTATTGAAGTGGGGAATTACGGAATTAAGGAGTTATTCATTGAAATGTAGCGCTATACAAATTCTCTGCGGAACTCAATTGAGAGCATGAAGTTTGATGAAAAGAGTAAAGAAGCGGCTTCGAAGTTTGTGGCTTTGAAGATGCGAAGGATGATTTGAACCTTTCTGTTGAGTTTTTAAAAGATGTTTGAAAAAGGCCTCGAAAATTAGTTGTGGCCCTGGGCCTCCAAATCCTGTCCTAGGCCCTGGATAGGTCTACACAGCTTTACTTCTTCTGTGAACCATCACATACAGCTGAGCTGAGCTAAAACAGAGTCCTGCTGTGTATCGAGCGCATATCAGAGTGGATGACATCCAACCGTCTCAAACTCAATTAATCGATCTAAGTCTGAGTTTATATGGTACACAGCCCTCAGGCCTCAACATCTACTTGACGGCAGTACCTTCGCCCTTGGCGATGCTGAAGTCCATGCATCCAGCTGACACCATCCGCAACCTTGGAGTCCACTTTGACAGCTGTATGACCATGACGGCGGGGCCCATGTGAGTCAACTCATTCGAGGTTGTTTCTACCAACTGCGTCGGATTAAAACCATCCGCAGATTCATTCCAACCTCAACCGCGGTCATATAGGTAAACAGCTTCATTGTCTTCAGGGTTGACTACTGCAACAGCCTACTGGTGGGTCTGCCGACTTGCAGTGTTATTTCAGTTATGGTTTTTCAGTTACAGTTACAGTAAGTTATAGTTATCTAATTTATGATTTTTCATTTAAAGTTATAGTTATAGTTAACTGAAATCAGATTTTTCAGTTTCAGTTATTTTTTTTGCTTTTTCAGTTACAGTTTCAGTTATTTCTCTTTATTTTTCAGTTATAGCATCAGTTATTGTTTTCACAAGTCATGACTAATGACACACTGACCACAAAATTCTGAACAGTTACCAGAAATATTTACGCGGCAAATCAATGCGATTTAACGTATTGTCGGTTTACTTTAAGGAAAACACGACGTTCCAGATTAACACATGCTCTGTTCCGACAATTAGCGTGCCACACTCGTGGTTTTCAACGTCCTTGCCAGCAACGGTGTGAACACACCATCAACTTTTGTCGTCTGCATCTTCATAAACAAAATGTTCCCACACGCCACTTTCTACTTTTTGACCACAACTTGGCTTAAACATTATTCTCGTAGTCATGGATTGTTTTACGAATTTACGGTTTAGCGCCAAAGACAACACAACGAAAGGAAAAGGAACCGGAAGTGAAACTAACATAGAAAACTGAAAAGGAACCAGAAGTGAAACTAGCATAGAAGACTGAAAGGAAACCAGAAGTAAAATTAGTATAGAAAACTGACCGTAGACTAGAGTTACCATTCAAAAAGTAAGTAAGAAAAACAGTCATGTTTTATTTTTCAGTTAACTTTTGTTATTTTTCAGTTATACAGTTTTCGTTTTTCAGTTACTATTACAGTTTCAGTTATTCAGTATTTTTCAGTTTCAGTTACAGTTACAGTTACAGTTAACTGCAAGACATTTTTCAGATATTCTGCTATTTCAGTTACAGTTACAGTTAATAGAAATAACACTGCCGACTTGTCAGCTAAACCGGATACAATCACTGCGTAACTCTGCCGCACGTATCATATACGGCCGGACACCATCTGATCACGTCACAGACCTGCTGCGCGACAATCTACACTGGCTGCGTGTTCCCCAGCGGATCACCTACAAGCTGTGCTTGATAGCCTACAAATCATTGAATGACTGTATGCCAGACTACATCTCAGACTTCTGCATTCGGGTAGCAGAAAACCGCGGAACAGAAGTCGGCTGCGATCCTCATAAAAAACTCTGCTACAGATCCCGCGGTCTTCGACGAGGTTTGGCGACTGTTCCTTCTCTGTCGCAGGACCCACTGCATGGAACAGTCTTCCAGACCATGTAAAAAATGCGCCATCTCTGGAGACATTCAAATCAAAGCTCAAGACCTATCTGTTTAAACAATCATATGACTGTGATTGATTTGTTGAACTTATGTACAGCGCCCTTTCCTTCGGCCTCGGCTGTGCTACGGCGCTATGGAAATCGAATTATTATTATTATGCAGGAATTTAAAAGCCTTTTAAGCCTGTAGGCCTATATGTTTAAAAAGTTAAAATGTAGGGCTACTTACTATAATTGTATGTAAATCTTAGCATTTGCGCTGACAGTGAACAGTGTGAAGGCAGTAAAGCATGCTAAGAGTACCGTAGCATGCTACTGATGATTAGGCCTGGGATCGAGTCACTTTGGTCAGCCAATCGATCTGACCCCTTGACCCTAAAATGACTTGAAGTCGACAACTTGGAGTGATGATGCTATATAAACCACCGTGCTGCAACTATTTCTACACTATACTTTACGTTTTCAAAATAGTAACAGGCCTACGTCAACAGTGATATTCAGTAGTTTGTCACACTTTCTGCCCATTCTATCATCCAGCCGCTGCCCCAGAGCAGGTTCACCGCACCCAACCTTGTGTGTCGAGGCACTGCATGGCACCCATGTTGGGAAACACTGGATTAATCCATTTAACAATCAGTAGCAATTGAGCAATTTAACAAGTCATGCAAACTCACTACAAATAACTCGGAAAAGTAAAACTAAAATGGCCAATCATTTTTGACATGGCGGAGTCGTTAGGCCTAAAAACATTATCAACCTGGATAAAAACTAACAGTACCGGTAACGAAACCAGTTTCAGTTTCAGAGGGCCTAGAGAGTTTACACGCTGCAATTAGCCTACTTTGTGCAAACAATAAGCGAACTCTTAGGCCTAAGTAAACGAAGTCGATATATAGTTGGTAGCTTAGCTAGCGACTGGTTTCGACTTGAGGGTTTAGCGGCGGTGGTCGCGTCTCCGGGGATCCATTAAATGTCTAGATACATCCATAATTATATTGTATGCATGCATGCATGCTTGCACACATACTACTTTCTATATCTAAGTTATTTGGGTCTTATATGGATCTCAGTGGGCATTTCCAGGGATGGAAAGTGAGATTAAATGATAGCTAGGCTACTAGGACGAATTGCTCATTATTTCACGCAAACTCATCGCAGCCATAATTAACATGTTAAATATCATGCAAAATGACTTGCTCAAAATTGGTTTCATTCGCTTATTAAATTCTAATGCGCTGACGATCGGAACTCTGCAACGGACCCCGTTAATGAATTTAATTACCCTCCTGTAGACCTCTAGTTGGGTGACGAGAGCATACCCCTCATCACTATACTCGAAATGATCACTGTGAGCATACCCCGATTCACTATAGTCGAAATGATCACTGTTGTTCGTTACTTGCTGGTCTTCTTCCCCTTGGGGTTCTGCCATGGGGCGACTAGATCGAGTTCTACGCTCGGCTGCTCGGCTTATTGGAGTATTGAACGTCTACCTAAATTCTCTCCTGTCTCTGCACACACGCGTGTTGCATTGGCTGCCTGTGCCTCAGCGGATTTCATACTTCATTAATTGCTGCTCTGGTGTGTCGTTGCGTTCTTGGCTGTGCTCCATCTTAATCGCGCGATCTCTGCCGCCCAATGTCCGACGTTGCGGCGCGTCGGGCGCTTCGCTCTGCGACGAGGGTTGAGCTCATAGTGCCACGGGCTCAATTGGCTATATTACTTGGGGCCGTGCTTTTTGGGTTGTGGGCCCTAATTCCATCTGGAATGACCTGCCGCTTGAGCTTCGCTCTTTACTTGTGAGCCATCCGACAGGGTTCTACAAGTCCCTCAAGTCTTTTTTATTTAGTCGCGACTGGTTCTGGAAAGGTCCTGAGTAGCTTCTTGAAGGGGCGCAATATAAATGCTCTGAATGAATGAATCAATGAATGAATCACACCGCCTCTAGAAATATTCGCTCCGCCATTCATTCTTGCATTTACAAAGTTCATACCGTTGTCTTTGAGACCAAACTGAAGCAACCAAACACTGTAAGGTACATATAAACTGGAAAACGTTTCAAATACTGGAAAATGTAGGCTACTGTCACTGATCGATCATTCTGTTTTGCAATCCCAAACCACCACTGTCAGTTTTCTTGGATCCCGCCGAGGAATACAATATTGGTTCCCACGAACCCTTAATCGGTTCCCATTCTGAAAACCGTATAGGTTACGTCATGCCTAACAGACGGCCTCACGGTCTGGCCTTAGGCCTAAAATTGTTTTTATGCGGTGTATGTAGGTCGACCGTCTAGGTCCCTATTTTATTGCATTGTATTGTCTCTGTAAACGTATGTAGCGCCACTCACAGTGCTACACCAATCAGAGGCGCTCCAATATACACGCAGTAGGCCTATGTGCGACACGGTGCGACATCGGTAACACGCTTGGTGGATGACGTGGGTTCGACTCCGTGTAACAACCCTCGACAAGTTGCCTATGTAACCAAGCAATGTTACCTACATTGTACCCGCGAAAGCGGAGAAGTAAACGGCGAAGCGCTGGCCCCATGCCAAGGACCGTGAGAGACTCGTCAAGGGCCTCCGAAAAGAAAACGAGAGCCTTCCCTAAATCCCATTCAATGACACGGGACTTTTACTTCATTTATTCAGAGCATTTATATAGTGCCTGTCTCAGATAACTATTAGGAGGCACTCAATTTAGCTGTTTATGTATAGATTTACCGTAAGTGCACCCCTATTATAATAATACTACATAATAACCTTTATTAATTCAAACTGACAATTACGCAGGGTGATTAAAAATCAGTATGAACGGATGATCACAAGTTATTACAGGAGTCGAATTTAACTCGATTCGGCAGCCATGGGTAGCTCTGCATAACAGTCCTGGATCTCATTTTACCAAGCGCCATTCTCGCAAATGGCTGAGCGGACCTTTGGGAAGTTGCGGGAAGCGATCCCGCTACTAGCTATATACTGCTCTTCACGCCAGTGATGTTACCACTGTAACACTATTTTGTTTCGTTCTTCAGCAGGACGAGCTCATTAGATACATCAATTATGAGAAACGAAACTGTTTTGCTTTTTATAGTTCAAATGATTGGCCAAACAGAGGAAATGATGACTGACTGTGCAAAACCGTTTGCCTTATAGCCATTAACCAGCAGGTAAACTTTAATTATATAAGCAGCAGAACAAGACAAATTGATACACAGCTGAGATATAAAAACTAAAACAAAACGACGAATGATAAACAAAAATAGGTGGGAAATGAAAACTAAACACAAACAGACACGTAGGCTAATACAAACAAAGCTCAGAAATAAAAACGAAAACAAATCTGCAATAAATAATTCGCTGATAAGGTACAACTGGAATCGAACGCGGCACATGGATTCTTCAAAAGCATGGTATCTAAAGTCAATTGAATGAGATTCTTATTGTCACTGGTCTCAGACTTAGCCGATCGTGTCTGCAAGTTCTCGTGAAATTGCAATCAAACGATAGATGGTCCTACACAAAAGATAATTCCTGATAAAGATGATTCGTTGCATTTAAGGTGGATCTCCTTAACTTATTGGAATTGAGTTAAACAATTTTTAGTTAAGCCGAGTGGATATAGCCTATCTGTAGGCCTATATGGTTTATAGTAAATGAAATATTATAGTAAATGGAACATTTTATGATAGCATTGTTCCATTATAGTTCTTCTGAAGGCTTAGAATCACAGGAGTATGCAGATCTTGGTTAAGTAGCCTTCCAATCGTTTAACAGATAACTCGTTTAACAGATAACTTTCAAATTATCGTCTTCTGTATTATACGTAGGCCAGGTTTGTAATACCGCTGGGTTTTGTTTCCTGTATAAGCAATCGTATACATTGTATACATTATGGACACATCATGAGGTAAGAAGAGAGATGCTTAGAGAAGGAGATAATTCAAGACACAATACCATGAAGGCTCTCGTGCACGAGGAAGATCAAAAATGAATTGGATGGATAACATTAAAACCATGGACTGAACTTTCAGTGGCGAAGCTGATAAGGAAGGTTGAAAACAGACAACAATGGAGAATGATTGTTCATGACGCGGCCAACCCTCCTCGTTTCGAGGACGGCTGAGACAGGACAGAACATACACTTGTAGGATATCGCACTGCATGCGTGTCCCATAACATTCATGGGACGAAGACATTTAGTGGTGGCAGTGAGTCTATGACACTTGGTGCAGGTTTTGCAAGTGCATGCCCGAGTTTGACCCAGAAGAGCTGTTGTCCCAGTCCGTGGTCGACCCATTGCACATAGGTCTGCCTTTCCGTCAGCATACGCAGCCGAGGGCTCATGTTGCAATCGAAGATCTCCTCCAGCATCACCAAGATGAGGTTATCACGGTCGTCCTGAAACACCCTTGACTGAGCCATCGTCATCTCAAAGTGACACCACTGCGACACGGCGAAGGCGTTCGACACTATCAACACCGTCTTGCGGCTCTGTTCAATGCTGTGGACGATGTTTTCGGCGATGTCTCTTCCAACGAGCCAGTCTCGATGGTGGATGCACAGTCGCAGCTGGAACTCACACTCGAGGCGAGGAAGCAGTTGGCGTATGACCCATCTGGAATCAGTTTCACTGTAGCTTATGAAAGCGTCGTAGGTGTAGTGTTTTTTGTCCTGGACCTGTTTGAAGCGTCTTGTCTTAATCTGCATATATACATAATTATATACATATGTAGGCCTATATATGGCATGCTTATCTTTATGCCAAAATGCAAATTCTGTTATTATGATTAACTTGTAACTCAATATATCCTCTGATTTTACAAATCATGTGCTCAGAGAGATTCGTACTTTTAACAAATAAATAAATTGTTGTTGATAAGCTTCCGGCAGTGCCAGATTCAAAGGGATGGAATATCCCAAAAGGAGGGTCACCCAGATAGCAAATGTACATGCATATATAGGGCATGCTTATCATTATGCTAAAATGCAATCTTGTGACTTGCATTGGAAAAGTCTGGAAATTTCGTTTTATTTTCTTGCCAGAATCTAGTAATATATTAATGCTAAAACAGGCATTCTCCGTTTAATTTTTCTTTGCATGCAGATTTGTTTATGTATTGAAAAGTTTCATAAAAGAATGTCAAAACTAAAGGCAATTTTTCTCCCCTAAAAGACACCGTAAAGACTAAGGCGGCCATGTTCTCTGAGCGGCTGGTTGAATAATGCAAAAACAAAGCAGTTGCTTCGACGCATGTCACAGAAAATACCAAAGACTCGAAATATTGGATTAAGATTTATTGGTTGCAATGAAAACAAACAGCAGAAAGTAACTAAGAAACTAGGTGAGGTAATTATGAAGCTAATTATGAAATTTAAATTAGATAACTTTAATTAGAATTAGAATTGGAATTATCAAAATATTGGCTATCAATTGATTAGAATCAGCTATCAATTTGGTAATTAACTATTATCTAATAAATTTGTTACCATTCGCTGAAATACGCTAACCATTAAATGTAAATGTAATCGAACATTTATATAGCGCCGCTCATATCAGCAGCGCTTTCTACCAGTGTCAGCGCCTGATCGAGTCCGCGAACAAGAAAGTCTTAAGGCGTTTCCAGAACTGAGAAGGTGAGAGGGCTAGTAACATTACCTCCTATATCGAAGTGCAAATATGAAACAGTTGTGTGATTGTTAAAGTTAGAGTTACCTTGTGGCTGAAGTACCAGTATCTGACATTCCAGCGGAATCTATGCAGAATGGAAGCAAGCGTCGACAGCAAAGAAACAACAAATACTGTTGCAGTTGAAGTCCGAAGAAACCAGTCATTCTCTTCTACCAAACACTCCATCTTCATGCGACTCTCAACTATCAGAACTGGAAACGACTTCCTTTTGTCATCCTCATATGTAACGCACTGCATGGTATTGAGCAACTTTCCGGAGTAGCTGAAATTCTTCGCTTTTATCCACTGACAAAATTCGACCAGTTTGCAGTCGCATCTGAATGGATTCCCAGAGAGGTCGAGAGTTTTCAGCTGGGTCCACAGTTTTGGTGGAAGGGATGAGTCGCTTACTTGTGTTAGGGTGTTATTCGCCGCACGTAATTCCTCTAAGTTGGGCAGTTTCTGAAACGTTTCGCTCGTCAATATTTCGAGATTGTTTTGATTGACGTTGAGGCTCCTCAGTGTTTCGTAATATTCAACGAATCCGTTCAGTAGAGAGGTGTTGAGATTGGTACCACTGAGATCTAGACTTAAAATTGAGTTGTTGATATTTAGTGGCTTGTTGGATGAATACTCCTGTTCGAACAATCTGGCGTTGGCTATATTCAAGAATTCAATTGAACTGGACAGCAATGACTGATGATCTAGTAAAAGTAGACTGTTACCGTCAAGATTTAAATATCTAAGCCTTTTTAAGGGATTAAAAGCATCATTTTCGATAATGCAGATTAAATTTCTACACAAAAAGAAGCTTTCAAGAGAGCTGAGACCCTCTAGTTCTTTGGAATATATTTGAAGAATTTTGTTATCCTCCAAATGTAGTTCTTCTAGATTCGGTGTCTGCGGTCTGCCTGTGCGCGAGGTGAAAATTGGCATCCAGTATAATTGGTTCTCGGCATAGGAGAAGTTTCTCAGCTTCGTGAGATTGCTAAGCCATTCAGGGGTGAACTTTATATAAATGCTCATGGTTCTTGACAAGTGCAACTCCTCGAGGTTAGTCAACGGGTTGAAAAGCCATTCTGGGAACATCGCATTGAAGTTGTTACTGAGATCGAGTTGTCTAAGCTTGACTAGTCCCCTAAATGCGTTAGGGTGAAACACGCGGAGCATGTTAGTACTTAAGTTAAGCTCAGCTAATTCTGTCAGCTTCTGCAACATTCCTGTTGTCAAGATTTGCAGATTATTTCCAGTAAAAACGAGGCTTGTCACGTTGTGTTGGATTCCATCTGGAATGCATGTACAATTAAGATTCTGGCACACAATTTTTAGAAGCGCGTGTGTGCGGGTATATTTGCAACCCTTAAGACACGAGTTGTTACATGAGCTATCTCCAATCAATTGTCTTCCATTTGTCATCTTTGAGTTGGCCTCGACGAATGCACAGAATACCAGGCACAAACCCCCAACCAATAATACGAAGCACAAATTGTACATTCTTACCTACAACTGAAGCTATAGCCAACAATTTCGCGAGCGAATTGAAAGGAAACAACGGCGGCTTTTCACAAAGACGAAATAATCTGTTATATCGCCAGTATTTTATTCATTATCCCTACTTTCTCTTTCTCATCTGAGCCATATGAAAAACAAACAAAATAGAAACGGCGTCACCGCATCTAAAAATCTAGTCGGGACGTGCCAAATAGGAGATGGACATCCAAATGTTCCTATATCGTCCATACGAGTATTAATGCTACAATGTGTCGTATAGCCTACGTTTACTTTGCGGAAGCCATACAATACAATGACAATGACCACTGACCTTAGAAACGATGTTAGCAGGATCTGCTTCCCCGTCGCACGGTCATTTCTTGCACAGTCAGCTAATGAGCTGACGCTACGGTTCCGGTCTAATGTAATATAGGCTATCATCGACAAGCACATTCCGTTTAGAACTAAGAGATCAGTAGAGTGCACGCCACAACCTTGTTGTCGTTGGCCCTATATAAGTTATTCCATCGGTAGAAGTAAAATTTGCTTCTGTCATGAACTTGGCTCCATGAGCTTGACAGTTAATTATTCACATGCTTTTCAGGCAGTATTTCTGGTAGGCCTACTACATAACTGAGATTGGTCGGTTCCTCTAACTGTTTACCTCCCGTCTTGGGATTGGCTAATTTTCAGCCAACGTTAACAACTCATTGCAGCTCTTGGCGCCTTTCTGTAGTTTGGCGCATGGATTCTCTATATATAAACGCAGCCTGTTGGTACCAGAGAGAAGCGGGAGACGAAACGAAAAAGCGGTAGAGACGAGAGAGAGAGAGAGAGAGAGAGAGAGAGAGAGAGAGAGAGAGAGAGAGAGAGAGAGAGAGAGATAAGAGAGAGAGAGAGAGAGAGAGAGAGAGAGAGAGAGAGAGAGAGAGAGAGAGAGAGAGAGAGAGAGAGAGAGAGAGAGAGAGAGAGAGAGAGAGAGACAGAGAGAGAGAGAGAGAGAGAGAGAGAGAGAGAGAGAGAGAGAGAGAGAGAGAGAGAGAGAGAGAGAGAGAGAGAGAGAGACGAGAGTTAATGTCATAGTTTGCTATGCACGACATAACTGCTTCTAATACTAGGTTAAGTAAGAATGAGGATAAGATACAGCCTTGTTGCACTACCGTTTTTGCATGAAAGCATTCTGTTATCTTTTTATCTACTTTTATGGCACTTTATGATTTTTATATTAAATCTCTTGTACAAGTTGATCAATTTTTCTGGTATTCCCACATTTCGCACATTCCATCACGCCATATGCTGCCGAATACTTGTTTGAAATCTGTGAAATTGATGACGACTTTCTGGTTGTGTGCCTTTTTCAAGTATGTCTCATTGTGAATATCATTTGAGCTTCTTCCTGGTCTGAACCCGGTACACAGTATGGGAATTGTAAAAAAATAACTGGGGCGGGGGGTTAGACATTGATTTGTGTGCAGTTTGTGTGTGAAATGTAGACTTTACTATGGGATCCCAAGAAAGACTAGGGGGGTTCAACCCCAACCAATTCTCACCCTGCCGGTACAATATCATTCGAGGGCTACATGGGCGTAATACTTTACCATACCTGTAACCATTCAACGCTCTTCAACGTCCACATAGTTCGCTCACACACTACCAGTTGCTAAATCAGTGAATCAATGACTCAAAAAATCAAAAGAATTGTCTTAGTACCGAAGTACTAGACTATACAGCTCACCCGTCAGTTGCTCAGACCACTAAACGACTGCTTAACGCAGCCTGTGGCCCTCCATCTGGAATGACCGACCATCGGAACTGCGTTTCAATCCTCTGACCAATCAAACTGGGTTTTATAAAACACTCGTCTTTTTTCTTTTGCCGTGGCTGCGCTGGGAGCGTTCCTGAGTAGATTTCTTGAAGGGGCGCTATATAAATCTCCAGAATGAATGGATGAATGAACCTATAAGCCCTGCCAGACACCAGTTTCAAAACTGCGCGTTAAGTTCGTTTAGCTAAATAACAGAAAAATCTTTAAGATAAGACTCACAACCGCCCACCTGATGCATAGATTTCGAAAGTATACACTTTTTTAGACGGTTGGCAGTGGCGGACAAACCAGATATTTTTCCATCTAACCTTCGTCAAAAATAACCGTCGCCATTTTAACTCGTATCACGTGACCTAGAGCTTAGCAACTGCAGGCGTCATGGCGAACGAGGACATACTACGTACGCTCTGAGAATGCCATGAATGAATTCCATATTGGGGTGTAGAACAATAGCGAGTAAAGCACTAAAGCCATCGCCCGAATTCAAAATATCAAACGGTAGGCCCAGAGCTATTCTATTACCGGTAATATAGGCTATACCTCTGGGTAGGCCTAGCTACCGATTTTGTTTTGACAAAAATCAACACCAGCCTGTGAATTAGCTGGTTTCTAGTTTCTACAACTGTCTTCATCTATTCAGGAAGTCAAAAGCCTTTAAAAGGCCTGTTTATGTTTAAAAAAGTTAAAATGTAGCCTATTTAGCCTACTGTGTAGGCTAACTCTTAGCATTTAATTGCTCTGACAGTGATCAATGTCAAGCATCCTCACAGTAATTTGCTACCATGCAGTGATCCCGTCCTGAACAAAAAAGAATCGGAGCATCGGCTTCAGGCGCCATAATTTTTACCGTATTCTAGAAATGTTTAAATGAACGGCGTTCCGGTCGTCAAAAAAGAACCGGAACGTCGTTCCGGTGCGTTCCGGTCCCAACTGATCCCTGCTAAGCTTGCTACTGACGATGCTATAATTATGTTAGTAACTTTTAGTTATGTTATAGTTATAGTTAATGGATTTTATTTTAGTTAATTTTAGTTACGACTATTTCTACACTATATCTATAGGCATACTTTACGTTTTCACAATAGTAAACTGACAGGCCTAAAGATGAATTTTCGTTAGTGTTATCATAGCAGTGATATTCAGTATAGTTATCGTTAACGAAGTCATTTTATTTTCCTAACGAACATTTTCGTTATCGTTATCGTTAACGCCAGCAGTATATTCAGTAGTAGCTAGCCTAGGGCCCTAGGCTATGTCACCTTTTATGCCCATTCTGTCATCCAGCCGCGGTCTCAGAGTAGGTTCACCGCAGTGACGTAGGCTACCGCACCCTTGTGTGCCGCGGTACCCTGGCATCCATGTTGGGAAACACTGGATTAGCCTAATCCATTATTTTAACAATCAACAGCAGTTGAGCAATTTAACAAGTCATGCAGGTTCACTACAAATAACTCGGAAAAAGTAAAACTAAAAACGCCAATCATTTTTGACATGGCGGATCGAGTATTAGGCCTAAAAACATTATCAACCTGGATAAAAACTAACAGTACCGGTAGCGAAACCAGTTTCAGTTTCAGAGGGCCTAGAGAGTTTAACATGCTGCAATTAGCCTACTTTGTGCAAACAATTTATATAAGCGAACTCTTAAGTAAACGAAGTCGCTATAGCCTAGCAGTCGGTGGCTTAGCGACTGGTTTCGACTTGAGGGTTTAGCGGCGGTGGTCGCGTCTCCGGGGATCCATTAACTGTCTAGATACATTCATAATTAGGCCTATACGTAGGCCTATGTATGCATGCGTGCACACAATACACATAGCCTACTACTTTCTATATCTAAGTTATTTGGGTCTTATTATGGATCGCATCCTGGCAGGGATGGAAAGTCAGATTAATGATAGCCTACTGGGACGAATTGCTCATTATTTCACGCAAACTCGCAGCCATAATTAAATAACATCATGCAAAATCACTTGCTCAAAATTGTTTTCATTCGCTTATTAAATTCAAATGCGCTGGCGATCGGAACTCTGCAACGGACCCCGTTAATAAATTTAATGACCCTCATGTAGACCTCTACTTAGGTGACGAGAGCATACCCCTAATAATGCGTCACTATAGTCGAAATGATCACTGTTGTTCCTTACAAGTCTTTTTCATTTAGTCGCGACTGAGCCGGGAACGGTCCTGCATGAGTAGCTTCTTGAAGGGACGCTATATAAATGTACACTACTTTGCGTTTTCAAAATAGTAGCCTAACAGGCCTATGTCAGCAGTGATATTCAGTAGTAGGGAAAGCCGGGGTAATTTCGGCCAATTTTCTTATTTTTGTAAAAAATAAATTGATTGACTGTCAAAATGAAACAAAATCACATATAAATAGGCTTTGGTAAGGACAATATAGGCCTACTGCAAGGTTATTTTTCTTTGTAACGAGGAGAACATTTGTTAAATAAAATGTTTTTAAATGTATTTTTTGGCCGGTTTTACCCCGGCACATGGGGTGAATTCGGCCAGCGTGGCTGATTTGACCCTCATAATCAAAGAGTCGAGGTATATGCATAAATGTATTTAAAAATACCACTGAAGCGCTAATATGAGGTAACGCATAACCTATCCTTGATATTCAACAATCAAATACAATGTTAGGCCACAATATTTAAACACTGTACCCGAATATCGCTTGACTTTCTTTTTATAAGTTGTTGGCATCTAATGTATACTAAAATAACATTATATAATTATGTTTTAAACTAAAACTGGGTAACTGGGTATATAATATCACATTAAAAATATTAAAATTGGAACTGTGTACCATCCCTAACACCTCCGGGGTAAATTCGTCCTAGTGGCCGAATTTACCTCGACACAACCACGGTCTATAGGCCTAAACATCTCGGAGTGCATGGTCTGCCAAATGGACAATGGATTTCGATAAAGAAACTGTCAACAAATAAAGTGTTTTACATAATTAAAAACAAATTATTCACATTTGAACAAGATAACCTTCAATTTTCAGGTTTAATGGCGACAGAATGGAGAAATCGATTCGGCTCAAATTTAAATCGTTTTTTATCTTTAATCAGCTTATTATTGTAACAAAGCACAACCGTCTCAATAAACAATATGATATTATACGCTAAATGGCACCATTAAAAGCTGCCTTTACCTGCTGGTTCTCTGGCAATCACCCTGGACGAATTTACCCCGTGGCCGAAATTACCCCGTCTTCCCCTATTCTGTTCTTGTCATATTTGAACTGGATCAATAAAAATGATTGATTGATTGATTGATTGATTCTGTTAGTAGTTAAGATTTATGTCTTCTGTCATTTGTGTTCTTGTGAATTGTTTCAATTGCATAAAGTGTAAATGTACAGGGCAGTGCGTTTGTCAGGCGCTTCAATAAAGAAAAGATTATTATTATTATTATTATTATTATTATTATTATTATTATTATTATTATTATTATTATTATTATTATTATTATTATTATTATTATTATTATTATTTATTATTTCGCCCGAGGTAGAAAGGATCCCTCAGGTTCTAAGAAACTAAGCATAATTGTGTTTTACGGGTTCTCGTCTCCATCGTGTTGCATAAAGGAGCCCCTAAAGGCCGCGGCGTTAAAGCGCTGCATGCAGACGGACAATCGCTGGAACAGGTGAGTCGTCTCGCGGGGGTCCCTCGTTGCCTCGGTCATCCGATGGCCTAGCTCCTGCAAGAACTCTCGTCCTGTGCGGTTAATGGGGCCCAATGATTCTATAGCCACCGGGACAAACTCGTGTGTCGCGGGCAAGGAATTATTATTATTATTATTATTATTATTATTATTTTCCCCCGAGGTACATATGATCCCTCAGGATTGCAAAATTATTATTATTATTATTATTATTATTATTATTATTATTATTATTATTATTATTATTATTATTATTATTATTATTATTATTATTATTATTATTATTATTATTATTATTATTATTATTATTATTATTATTATTATTATTAGTAAGCTTTGTCACGTTTTATGCCCATTCTGTCATCCAGCCGCGGTCTCAGAGTAGGTTCACCGCAGTTACCGCACCCTTGTGTGCCGCGGTACCTGGCATCCATGTTGGGAAACACTGGATTAATCCATTTAGAAATGAGCAGCAGTTGAGCAATTTAACAAGTCATGCAGGTTCACTACAAATAACTAGGAAAAGTAAAACTAAAAACGACAATCATTTTTGACATGGCGGAGTCGTTATATAGGGCCTAGGCCTAAAAACATTATCAACCTGGATTAAAAACTAACAGTACCGGTAACGAAACCAGTTTCAGTTTCAGAGGGCCTAGAGAGTTTAACACGCTGCAATTGGCCTACTTTGTGCAAGCAATTTATTCATTTCATTCATTTCAGATATTTATATAGCGCCCCTTCAAGATTTCTACTCAGAGGCGCTCCCGACTACAGCGCGGACACTGAATCGGAGTTTCACGCCGAAGCGCATGAGCAATTGCGAGTGAAGGACTTGCCCAGGGTCCCTACGCGGCGGCTTGAGGTAGATTCGAACCCGCAACCTTCCGGCTGCAAGGCACCAAATATACCCCCTTGAGGTGGATTCGAACCCGCAACCCTCCGGCTGCAAGGCACCGAACATACCCCTACACCACCGAACGCTTGCTTAAGCGAACGCTTAAGCAAACGAAGTCGCTATAGCCTAGCAGTCGGTGGCTTAGCGACTGGTTTCGACTTGAGGGTTTAGCGGCGGTGGTCGCGTCTCCGGGGATCCATTAACTGTCTAGATACATTCATAATTAGGCCTATACGTAGGCCTATGTATGCATGCGTGCACACAATACACATAGCCTACTACTTTCTATATCTAAGTTATTTGGGTCTTATTATGGATCGCATCCTGGCAGGGATGGAAAGTCAGATTAATGATAGCCTACTGGGACGAATTGCTCATTATTTCACGCAAACTCGCAGCCATAATTAAATAACATCATGCAAAATCACTTGCTCAAAATTGTTTTCATTCGCTTATTAAATTCAAATGCGCTGGCGATCGGAACTCTGCAACGGACCTCGTTAATAAATTTAATGACCCTCATGTAGACCTCTACTTAGGTGACGAGAGCATACCCCTAATAATGCGTCACTATAGTCGAAATGATCACTGTTGTTCCTTACAAGTCTTTTTCATTTAGTCGCGACTGAGCCGGGAACGGTCCTGCATGAGTAGCTTCTTGAAGGGACGCTATATAAATGCTCTGAATGAATGAATCCCATCTCCCGCTAGAAACATTCGCTCCACCATTCATTCTTGCATTTACTAAGTACATACGGTTGTCTTTGAGACCAAACTGAAGCAACTAATTAACACTGTCAGGTAAACTTGAAAACATCTCAAAAATTAGTTGATAAATGTAGGCTACTGTCACTGATCGATCATTCTGTTTTGCAATCCAAAACCACCACCTTCAGTTTTCTTGGAACCCGCCGGGGAATACAATATTGGTTCCCACGAACCCTTAATCGGTTCCCATTCTGAAAACCGTATAGGTTACGTCATGCCTAACAGACAGCCTCACGGTTGGCCTTAGGCCTAAAATTGTTTTTATGCGGTGTATGTAGGTCTACCGTCTAGGTCCCTATTGTATTGCATTGTATTGTCTCTGTAAATTTATATAGCGCCACTCACAGTGCTACACCACAATCAGAGGCGCTCCAATATACATGCAGTAGGCCTATGTGCGACACGGTGCGACATCGGTAACACGTTTGGTGGATGATTCGGGTTCGACTCCGTGTAACAACCCTCGACAAGTTCCCTATATGTAACTAAGCAATGTTACCTATATATGTACCCGCGAAAGCGGGGAAGTAAACGGCGACGTGTCCAGAGCCAGGACCCTGTGAGACTCGTCAAGGGCCTCCGAAAAGAACATGAGAGCCTTCCCTACAACCCATTCAAGGGCACGGGACTTCTACTTCATTTACTCAGAGCATTTAATATAGCGCCTGTCTCAGGTAACTATTAGGAGGCACTCAATTTTGCTGTTTATGCATAGATTAAGTGCACGCCCTGTTATAATAATAATAATATAATATATTCTTTATAAATTCAAACTGACAATTACGCAGGATGATTACAAATGAGTATGAACGGATGATCACAAGTTATTACAGGAGTCGAATTTAACGGTATTCGGCAGCCATGAAAGGCGCCCATCACGTCCTAAATCTCATTTTACCAATGCGCCATCTCGCAAATGGCTGAGTGGACCTTTGGGAAGTTGCGGGAAGCGATCCCGCTATAGCTATATACTGCTCTTCACGCCAGTGATGTTACCACTGCACTATTTTGCTTCGTTCTTCAGTGGACGCGCTCATTAGATACATCAATTATGAGAAACGAAACTGTTTTGCTTTCTATAGTTCAAATGATTGGCCAAACAGAGGAAATGATGACTGACTGTGCAAAACCGTTTGCTTATAGCCATTAACCAGCAGGTAAACTTTAATTATATAAGCAGCAGAACAAGACAAATTGATACACTTCTGAGATATAAAAACTAAAACAAAACGACGAATGATAAACAAAAATAGGTGGGAAATGAAAACTAAACACAAACAGACACGTAGGATAATACAAACAAAGCTCAGAAATAAAAACGAAAACAAATCTGCAATAAATAATTCGCTGATAAGGTACAACTGGAATCGAACGCGGCACATGGATTCTTCAAAAGCATGGTATCTAAAGTCAATTGAATGAGATTCTTATTGTCACTGGTCTCAGACTTAGCCGATCGTGTTTGCAAGTTCTCGTGAAATTGCAATCTAAGGACAGATGGTCCTACACAAAAGATAATCCCTGACATAGATGATTCGTAATATGTATCTCCTTAACTTACTGGAATTGAGTTAAGCAATTTTTGTTTAAGCGGAATGGATGTAGCCTATCTGTATATGGGTTTATAGTAAATGGAATATTCAATATCCTGCAAGCTGCAAGTTTATGATAGCAATGTTATGTTCTATTATAGTTCTTCTGAACGCTTAGAGTAGAGTCATAAGAATAATGCAGATCTTGGTTAAGTAGCCTTCCATCGTCGAATAGCTAACTTTCAAATGATCGTCTTTTGTATATAACTATATATGTAAGTCAGCTGGGGTTTTGTCCGCTTGCCATTCGCCTCAACATAGAAGGCTTCCACAACGTACTCGAACTGGCCAAGCAGTACCGACTCAAGCTGTTCGTACCGAGTACGATAGGTGCGGCTTACTTGCATGTTGTATTATAAACAGATAAAAAAAATAGTTAACCTGCTTATATATACCGCTTGGGGTTCAAAGTGAAGGTCTGGGAGTCACGTCCACACAGCGCCAAGCTGCCGTACTGGCGCTTTAGAAGTTAGATCCGTTTGGATTAAGGTATACAGGCGCGGATTTAGAGGGGGCGGAGCCGGCGTACGCCCCCCTAAATCTGCAGCAAATGTTCTCAAACTAAACTGACCTAAAACTAATATAACTGCAATTTGGGAATAGGATGTTTGAAGTAGCTGGACCGGCAGAATGGAGCTCTCTTACCGTTGTAGTGTAAGAGAAATCTATGCAATGCTGGGCATCGATCGTTACACAGCTGGGGATTTTCTTCAAGTATTCGCCAAAGCGCAGCCGACGTCTAGAAGAGGCAGTACTTGATGCAAACCAAAGCAAATGCAGTGAGAATGAAAAATTGTTAAACGAAAGGTCGGAATTTTCTGTGAGACGAGATGTATTGAAAAGCACACAACTCTGTCAAATTTCATGGAGCTGTACGAACCGATTGTTGCCTGCTTAGACGCAATCGGATCCATTGAAGCAGATTGGGACAGTAAGACGAGCACTGCTGCTTACGGACTTTTGAAGAGCATTACAGATCATGCATTTATCGTAAGCTTTCTTGGTTGCTTAATCCACTGACACCATTTCTTTGGCTACGTCAAAGGACTCAGCGCAAAGTTGCAAGGCTCAACTTTAGACGTGATCCAAGGATGTGAAATGGTGACGAGTGCTAGAGCAGCACTAAACAATGCCCGACAGGATGACAGCGAATGGGAGCATGTTTTCCAGAAAGCTACTAAAATGGCAGAGACAGCTGGCGCTGGACCAATTACTGCACCAAGAATATGCTCAAAACAGATTCACCGAAGCAACACACCCGCTGCAACGCCAGATGAACATTTCAAACGAAACATTTATCTTCCATTTCTGGACAGTCTACTTCAGCAGTTTAGCCTACGATTTGGAGATCTTGCGAAACAAGCAATTCGTGGTCTAAGTCTCATTCCATCTAATGTTTCAAACATCGACGCACTCACTGCTGATGGTATACTTCATTACTATCATGATGACCTGCCTTCGCCGGATTCGTTTCATCAAGAGTTAAAGCTTTGGCAGCAGATGTGGAGAAACGCTGACAGCACACCAAGCACCCTGTCGGACACCCTCGCTGACAGCCGCTCCTGTCGCATTATGTATCCAAATATTACCACAATAATTCACATTTTGCTGCTCACTTCTGTCACGGCTTGCAGTGTTGAACGAGCAAATTCTAGTCTGCGATTTGTGAAGTCGTGTTTCCGAAGTACAATGAACGAGGACAGATTTAATGCACTCATTTATTTGTTTGTCCACAAGGACATCAAGTTAGACATTGATGACATTATCAATGCCTACGCCAGAAAGC
Organism: Aporrectodea caliginosa; assembly: GCA_020284085.1. Classification (NCBI taxonomy): domain Eukaryota; kingdom Metazoa; phylum Annelida; class Clitellata; order Crassiclitellata; family Lumbricidae; genus Aporrectodea; species Aporrectodea caliginosa. Next base: position 3,001,047 of record JACEVL010000021.1, on the reverse strand, counting down.
ATCCAAGGAGAATGACACTGCTTAATCCACTGGCATGTGACACTTAATTATTTTCTTTTTGGATCAAGGGTTGCATGATCAAAACCGATAACTGATTTATAATCGTTTCACTGTTAACCTTCAGTGGAGACCAGTTGTTTTATATGAGAAACTATATATTTTTTAAAGTTCCATAACATTTTCTATAGAAAGGATCATTATAGTTTTGTGTGATCTAATTTCATATATATATATATATATATATTATATATATATATATATATATTTACGGGATTGGATTGGTAGTATTTACGCCCCCCCTAACCAGAAATCCTGGATCCGCCCCTGGTATAGGATACGATTTAAACAGCAATGGAACAGGACATGAGAGAACAGAACACGACAGGAGAAGAGAGACGTAGCATACATGATACGAGAATTGCCTGGTATACGCCTAATGGAGAACAACCAGTGCAGCCAAAAACTAGACTATTTCACTACACATGGAGACGCATAGGTCAGACTAAACATAGGCCTACAGCCTAGTGATGTTTGGTGTAATCTGTATTGTTTAATTTCATCCTTTAGTTTGTTCAAGAATTTATGTAGAATTAACTGTTTGTTTAATCGATTAGCTATTTGATTAGAATCTAATCGATTAGTTACCCATCCTTGATTACGATTACTAGGCCTATAGAGATTCCATATTACTGAAGTGTCTAACCTATTTGCAATGCATTGTAGGCGCTTTTGGTCCGACCTCTCCACGAAATCCGACGCCAGACTTAACGATTCAGAGGCCACGTACGATCTACGGTGTGTCGAAAGTTCATGCCGAACTCATGGGCGAGGTATAATTCATCCATCATCAAATAATCGTTTATTCCACTCCTGCGCCACCACACGACTACCATCATCACCGATTGCCACCGTAGCACCATGCTGTCTCCTCGGCTTGACCTCCCCGGATTTTGACCTGGCACCGACACGAACAGAGGAGTTTCGGCTATTGCGGACTCGATTTGATATAGCGCCGGTGAATAAGCTGGTTTCCCTGACGTGGCTTTTGCGGGCGCTGAGAAATTTTCGAAGATTTACATTACATTACATATTCATAAGAAATTAAAGTTAACAACTTTACAAAAACAGCAACTTAAAACAGATAGATAATAATTATGTTATGGTAGAGTTCGGTAAGTTCTGGAGCGGCAAACCAGCGGGGCCAAATTGTCAGAAAAATCCCGCCCAGGAGTTATTCAATAAGTTATTGTCAATACATGTTCTTGTAAAGGAGTGGTATAAAATTTCAATTGTACTTTGGTGGCAGTGTGTACCCATAAGCCCGTGTTCGAAGGCTGTAGTGACTGCGAGACTCGGGTAGAAATCTTCTGAGCATAATGGTTCTGGTCAGATATTATGGCCGGTCTTTATTCCTTTAAGCTTATTCGTTCTTTCATTCATTCGTTCTCTGTTGCATTAATTCAGTGACATTAATTCAGTGAATGCATCAGTCTATTCATTCTCCAATTACTTCGCCCGTCCATCCATCCGTTCGTCCGTACGTACATACATTCGTTCTTCCTTCCTTGTTTTCTTCCTGATTTTCTCCGTTATTTCCTTTTCTTCATTTCTTATTTCCTACCTCACCTCGTTCCTTCTATTCTTACTTCCTTTTCCCCTTCCTTCCTTCCTTTTTCTTTCTTCTTCCTTCAATCATTCTCTAATGAGACAGTCGGTCGATGCGTCACTATTGTTTACTTCTGAATTTCAGTACTATAACCATCGGTTCGGATTGGACTTCCGCAGTCTGCGATTTCCAGGTGTGATCTCAGCTGATACCAATCCAGGTGGTGGAACCACAGGTGCGTGTCTTTAATTAGCTGTCAGGTTAATCATTGCTCTTCATTTCGTCACTCTATATGGTTGATGATGATGATTATGATGATTATGATGATCATGATCATGATCATGATCATGATGAGATTTCTGCCTGAAGGCAGGTCCATTGGCTTTTATGCCAACCGGGGATGAGATGATTGAGGTCGTTTCCTGTTGCCTTCCTCACATACAATTAGGTCCTCTATGGGTGAGCAACTTGTCCAGGGTCGCTACGCAGTGGCTTGAGGTAGATTCGAACCTGCGACCTTCCGGTTACAAAGCACAGAATATACCGCTACACCATCCATTTCTATCATGGATGTGGACCACAAACACCTTGCTCGCTCGATTCGGCATAATTTTATTATTAATTAATTAGTTGACACAATTGATGATCGTTTGGTTGATCAACCGATTGGATCGGATCGATATGACTCAGTGATTGGAACGGATCGATATGACTCAGTGATTTCCCACTTTTGTTTGGGGGGCTGAGCTGCCGATAGGAAGGGGGGGCTTCAGCCTACCCTAGCCCCATACTGGCGCCGCCACTGTTGATTATAGTTCGCTATGATTTTTGTGCAGATTACGCCTGTCACATCTTTCACGAAGCCCTTCAGACGGGGCACCACAACTGCTTCCTCCGAGCAGACACCCGTCTCCCGATGATGTACGTCGACGACTGCCTTCGGTCGATCACAGAGATGCTCGTCGTTCCAGAGTCACAGCTCAAGCTTCGAACCTACAACGTGCAGGCGATGAGCTTCACACCGGCGGAGTTGGCCGAGGAGATCCGAAAGTACATCCCTGGTCTGAAGGTCACCTACAAGCCCGACTCGCGACAGGAAATAGGTTTGGATTCTATTCTGCTCTTATTATAACTATAGAGCTCTTAAGCATCTGCGCTGACAGTTGACATCGTGTATGTGTGTAAAGCATCCTTGAAGTAGCTTGCTACTGACGATGCTCTAGAATTTGTCGTAATTATAACTGGATCTGCTCCATTTTGTAAACACTGAGTCTGGTTTCACTTGAAGCAACCCTTGATTGATGTGTTGTTCATTATAATAACAGCCTTAGAGAGGTCATCATATTGCTTATGCTGCTAGGAAAAGTTGTTCTGCTCTTAACATGTTTTTAAAGCAGCTGAAACTCTGAAAGGAACATATCCCTGATGACTATTGTTGACAGAGGTCCATGTCTCATGAACCATTACTGTACTTTACGTTACTTATTCTTGTCTAAAGAAATCCAGCTTTAATCTCCAAAGTTTTTCAAATGCTGAGGGATGAGTCGATTCGGTTCTCGACTGTTGAATGCTCCTCTTGTCGATGCCATGTCTATAGTCCGTTGTAATCTGTCTGTCGCTTCAATGCAGTCGCTTTTGTAGCACCTTTTCCATCGACAGAACCATTTTTTCAGACTATCACTGACAGAACAACGCCCCCTCACTTTTACAATCCCGATGGATCATATGTACCTCGGGGAAAAATACTTATAATAGCGATAACGAATTAACTGTAAGGGATGAAGAAATACCACGGAGATAATATAGCTGCCACTCGATCATCTTTTCCACCTACTTAGAAAATTAAAGAAAATGGGGCTCCCTGGCAGCGGAGCACTGATGACCCTTTGACACTAGGAAACTGGCTGTCCTATGGTAGACAACGTTGCTGCATATATAGCCTAATTGGTAATTGGACTGAAGTGAATAGGCCTAAGTATTGCTCGAATTGTTGTTGTGAAGAATTTGGTGCTGGGTGTCAATAAAAGTCTTGAATTGAATAACAATAACAATAGCAACGACGACGACGACAAAGTCACGACAACTATGGAGCGGTAGCCTAAGTGGAAGTGTTTGATGTCTGTTGACAGCTGATTCGTGGCCGATGGTCTTCGATGACTCTGGAGCCAGAAAGGACTGGGGTTGGAAGAACGACTATGACCTTGCGAAACTCGTCAAGGTCATGCTCAAGTTCCTCGCGCCAAAGTACGGAAAGACATTTCCTGACCTTTGAAATCTAGACTGTGGCGCGGTAGTAGCTGGAGTAGAGGGTAGGGGCAGCACGGATAAACGGAATGGACTTTTAAGGGGTGAGAACGGGCAACGAGTTTTAAATCATAATTTTTACACTGTTACTAGGATAACTGAAAAATTGTAAGCGTACTAAGATTTTTCCGTTAGCTCTAACGAGCGACACCGCATGAATGGTAAATGTAAACGATTATTGTTTCAAGAATCTACTAGCAAGGGATGTACATCTTGTGTCCTTGTTATTTTTGTCTGTTACTTTGGCGCAATTGAAGTTCACAGAAGTTCATTGGTGGGGGGGGGCATAGAATAAAGGTAACAGCATTGGCGTGAAGAGCAGAATGTCAAGTAGGAAGCGGGAGTTATACCAGCTAGGCCGCTACCCTCCCAAAGGTCCAATCAGCCTGTCATTCGCTCGATGGCGTTGGTAACAATGAGTAGTACGACGTGATGGACGTCTTGCATGGCTGCTATAGAGTTAAATTCGACTCCAGGCAATAACTTGTGATCATCCGTTCATATGGATGAACATACCGCATACTTGTCAGTTTGAAACAAAGAACAATATTATTATTATTTATTATTATTACTACTACGGCTGCTGCTGCTGCAGCTACTACAACTAAACGTAGCCTACCAAGCGCGAATTAGCACAACTAGTAGGCCCAAGTTACCATGCATTGTATTGTATTGTATTTGAAAACTTGTAAAGCGCCTCTTAGTGTAATTAAGCTATTCAGAGGCGCTCTCGGCGTGGGAGACCCGAGGGAAAGGAAAGCTCATGGGCTTAACGAGGTTCGCACAAGGGACACCATCCCTACCAGCAGGGGCGCAACCACGGTGCAGAAGTTGGGGGACCTATTAAAATGTCTGAGTGGGGAGAATTGAGATTGCCGAAGGCAAGAAGCCCCTTACGACTAGGGGGTATGGGGGAGCGTCGTAAGCTCCCCCATCGGGGTCTGGGGCGGAGCCCCAGAAGCCAACGCAATTTTGAGCATTTGATACCAAATGGAGTGCATTTTGGGCTCTTGTTTACATCAAAATTTTTCACCAATGATTTCGATATAAAAGTACCTAAACCATCCAGATCAGTGACAAAATATGACTTTATTATATGAGGAAACTGAGATTTTAGGTTTTAGAAGAACACCAATCGCAGTCGCAGCATTAAAAATTGAAATGTCCTCCTAGCTAGGCTTCTACCGCGAGCCTTAGTCGAATTTTAAAAAGCGAGATAAGTAAAGTTTGAGAGTGAAATTATACAGCAATATTCTGCACGGAATTCTGATAGACTGGAGTTTAGCGGCTTTAACCTGGCCCTTTACTTTATCGGCAGCAGGGAGAGCAATTTGTTTGGGGAGGGACGTCGGAGTGGTAGAATTACGAGTGCGGAAGGCGCACAGCCGCGATTGCGGAAGGCAAGAAGCTCCTAACGATTGGGGTACGGGACCTCCGGGAGCGTCGTAAGCTCCCCATCGGGGTCTGGGGCGGAGCAATTTTGAGCATTTGATACCATATGGAGTGCATTTTGGGCTCTTGTTTACCTCAAAATGTTCAAAAGTTGGGGGGACCGTCCCAACCTGTTCGAAAGTTGGGGGGAGGCGTCCCACGGGTCCCATAGGGTGGTTGCGCCTATGCCTACCAGCATTCCCCCACGAAGCCCATAATAGAACTACATGGGATCCGTATAGAGCCCATATGGGACCAATCTAATGCCATGCAAATGTTGGCAGATAGCCGATGGTGACCAACGTGGTTCATGACTCGTCCGTAAGATTAGGTATAGCGTATTAGCGCAAATCTGACTATGGCCCTATCAGGACCTATCTAGATCATAACAAATCGATAAAAAAACCCAGGTCGTATGTAATTCTATGACCTGTCGGCTGCAATGAAGGACTGGAACAGACTACACGGTGGACCTAAGACCAACTAAAAACCCACTAAATGTTTTTCTCCTTGGCTTTCAAGCATTGGATATCCAACTGCATCTTCTCGTGGCGACTAAATATATCCGCACATCAGATTCACATTTCGGTGTGAAAGTGCGCGGGCTACACATTTAATAATAATAATATTAATCATAATAATAACAAAAAAATTAATACTACTACTACAAATACTAATAATCAGGGCCGCATTAAGGTTAGTGCGGGCCCGGGTGCTGTGATTACCTTCCAAAGGCCCCACTGACAACCACCGGGGTGTTGGTGTGGTGGCGACGGCGGTGGAGGTGTGGTGGCGACGGCGGTAGAGGTGCAGTGTTGTTAAGTAATTGAAATACATGTAATTGAATTACATAATTGAATTACAAGTTATGTAATTGTAATTGTAATTGAATTACATATTTATTCCAGTAATTGTAATTGTATTTCAATTACAATATTGCATGGAGCCTAATTTGTAATTGAATAAAGTGTAAATTACGAATTACTTTCATAAAGTCAGCAAAGATGCCAGCCTGCCAGAAGAATATACGTAGATATGGTAACGATTGTCTTCAAACAGAAGATTATACGTAGATATGGTTACGATTGTCTTCAAACAGAAGACTATACGTAAACATGGTTACGATTGTCTTCAAACAGAACACTATACGTAGATATGGTTACGATTGTCTTCAAACAGAAGAGTATACGTAGACATGGTTACGATTGTCTTCAAACAGAAGAGTATACGTAGATATGGTAACGATTGTCTTCAAATAGAAGAGTATACGTAGATATGGTTACGATTGTCTTCAAACAGAAGAATATACGTAGATATGGTAACGATTGTCTTCAAACAGAAGACTATACGTAGATATGGTAACGATTGTCTTCAAACAGAAGACTATACGTAGATATGGTAACGATTGTCTTCAAACAGAAGAGTATACGTAGACATGGTTACGATTGTCTTCAAACAGAAGAGTATACGTAGATATGGTAACGATTGTCTTCAAACAGAAGACTATACGTAGATATGGTTACGATTGTCTTCAAACAGAAGACTATACGTAGATATGGTTACGATTGTCTTCAAACAGAAGACTATACGTAGATATGGTTACGATTGTCTTCAAACAGAAGACTATACGTAGATATGGTTACGATTGTCTTCAAACAGAAGACTATACGTAGATATGGTTACAATTGTCTTCAAACAGAAGAGTATACGTAGATATGGTAATGATTGTCTTTAAACAGAAGACTATACGTAGATATGGTTACGATTGTCTTCAAACAGAAGAGTATACGTAGATATGGTAACGATTGTCTTTAAACAGAAGACTATACGTAGATATGGTTACGATTGTCTTCAAAACAGAAGAATACTTAGGCATGGTTACAGCAGCTAGGGCAGCATTAAGGCTAGTGTGGGCCCGGGTGCTGTGATTACCTTCCAAAGGCCCCTCTGACCAACACCGGTCCCCCACGCATAAAATGCGGGCCTCTGAAAATTGGGGTGCTGCATCACCCTTAGCGCCCCCTTAATGCGGACCTGATAATAATAATAATAATAATTGCACTAGTCAAGAAGGGTTCCGCGACAACTCGTCTACAGACTTTTCGTCTACGACACTTCGTCTACAGACACATCGTCTACAAGTGTATCTGTAGCCATTACGGCTAATCAACAGAGGCCGCGTTCTTATAGTTTCGCTAAAACGTGCTAAATATTCTCAGGAATCCAGTTTCTAATTACTGAAAATATTATTTTCATCAAACCAGCTTCTATTGAATAGAACGTAGTTTCATCCATGCATCCAGCTTGGTTTTCAGCTTCTATTTACGGGAAAAATTATTTAGATCAATACAGCTTCTATTTCAACACAGGAATATTTTCATCAATCCCACTTCCATTTAGGGAAACAGTTTTTTCATCAATCCAGCTTCCATTTTAAAGTGACCATATCAAATAACTTTGTAGACGAAATGTCTGTAGACGAAATATCTTTAGACGAAGTGTCGTAGACAAAATCTGTAGACGAATTATTGTCGCGACACCGTCAAGGACCAGACAAAATCTAAATTCGGTCTTCAAACAGCATGGAGAAAGACACAAGGACAGAACAGCCTGCATGCGTCGCATCGTTGAGATGGCTACGCTCAGCCGAGTTTGCAACCAGACGATGTCTATGTTTTGCGAAACTGAGAAAAAAACTCTCTCTCTCCGTCTCTCTGTCTGTCTGTCTCTCTGTCTGTCTCTCTGTCTGTGTATCTATCTATCTATCTATCTATCTATCTATCTATCTATCTATCTATCTATCTATCATCTATCAATCTATCATCTATCATCTATCAATCTATCAATCTATCAATCTATCAATCTATCTATCTATCTATCATCTCTCTTCTACAGATTAATTCATACAAAAGAATAGGTCTCATCTACAAAATCAAACAACATATTCTATGCCACTACTGACAAATTTACTGACCAAATGTTGCAAACATTGAATAGCATGAGATTTCAGATAAACATAAAAAAAACTACACCCAATTTCTAATAGCAAATTACAGTTTTAAGCAAAGGTCTGATAAAAGGCATACCTAACTGCAAGTTCTGTGAATCGATGTCAAAACTCAGCAATTTTGACATCACGGGAATGTTCCACTGATAGTATTTTTATTCATGACTATGGATGGCAAAGTAAGCTTTGCAACGACGAATATGCAGATTTCAAGGTTTGAACCTGCACTTTCGACAGTCAGTTCAGACAACTAAAAGCAAGGCGATAATGTACAATTCCTTAGTGCTATCACCGGTCACAATACATCAGCAATTCTTCATCATACCAATCTGCATAAAGGTCTACTAGCCTTTCATTCCCTGGGGCAGCTGTAAAATGAGTGGACGCCTAACAGGATGCCAAGATGTGTGTTCAATAAGATCATGATATTTTTACCATCATGTGTCAATGGTACTTACTGCATTTGTCAGTGAGCTTGTCAATAAACAAGATTATTATTATTATTATTATTATTGTTATTATTATTATTATTATTATTATTATAAAGCAAAATCTGACTTTAAGTTTGATGCTCAAAGTTACTTCCGTTGTTGAAACTGATTTGATTATAACACAGCATTGCTTTAAGGCATTCTCTCTATGGCAATGACATAAGGAGGTTCCCTGTATGCAGATCGATACAAAGAAATAAATACATAAATTAACAACCTTCTTCTTTCGGTTAATTCTAGCAGTTTGACAAAGAATACAATATAACTCGGACTAGGTTAGAGGAGCAAGGTTCGTCACAAGGTGTCTCCTGTCCACTTCTGGCAAACGCTTAATGCCGCCATCCAGCATGGCGCCCAAGCCTACAAGCATATTGCATAACACCTTAAAAAGAATGGTGGTTAAGTTCTTTAAAAAAATCTAATGTTATACTAAATTTATGACAGCTGTGGGTACAAAATACCCACAGCAATCAGAAAATGTTGAAGTGCGTGCAAAAGGAAGAAGTTCAATTCAAATCAAGGTTCGAATCCACCTCAAGCTACTGTATAGGGAGTTAGGGACCCTGGGCAAGTCCTTCACTCGCAAATGCTCATGTGCTTCGGCGCGAAACTCCGATTCAGTGCCTGCGCTGTAGTCGGGAGCGCCTCTGAGTAGAAATCTTGAAGGGGCGCTATAACAAGTGCTCATACATACATACATACATACTAAATATCTGCAACACTTTATTTATTTAAAATCATTCAACTCGCTCCATTCAATTAACTCGGTTCAAGTACCGTAATATTAATGTAATGTGCTCATACATACATACATACATACATACATACTTGGAATGAAATATTCTGCCCTAACACTTCAAGAACCACTAATTGCAGATCTTGAATTGATACAGTCCCATCAAGACAAAAGCCTTTACAGCAGAGATGGGGAAATGTATCCTAAAACATAGTTCGTCTACAGAAAATGGCTGCATTATAAGAACTGCAGAGTAGCACAAAATATTGACGTTTTCACCAGTTTCCCTTTTTAAGTGCAGCCTTGTTTATACATCGTATCATAAGACATGTTCCCCAGCAATGTTGCGTTAACAAGTCCACACTATCAACTATAATTATTATTTTTTGTGAAAAACACATAACTTGATTAAATTAGAAATCGATATGGCTAGAAAAGTCACAGGAATGTAATGTATGGTATCATATCTGAAAATTCATAAAATGTCTCTTACAGCACAAGCTATTCAGAGGTGCTCTCAGCATGACAGCCCCAAGGAAATAAGAAAGACTTCAAGTAGCTGAAGGATGAGGGTGAGACCCCGATCAATGTAATTACTACGGATTGAGGGCAGGTCATTCCACAAAGAAGGGCCCATGATGGCAAAGGCATGGTGTTGGGCCATTGCGGTCCTTGCCCAGGAAACTAGATCAAGGCGATCTGCAGACCCCAGAGGGTGGGAAAAGACAGCGGAAACAATTTTTTGCAGTAAGTCGCAAAGATATTTACTAATGTATTGCAAGGTAACAAGTACCTTAACCTTATCTTACCTTACCTTACCTTCAGTTACCTATTCCCATGAATAAGTTTGATCGGTTTACCTCGGGACTTGAGATCTGCATCAACTTCTCGTAGGAACTGTTGCAGGACTTGACTGACTTCCACGGAGTCCTATTCAAACATTACACAAACTGTTTTAAGTCAGATACCTCCACTTCTAACCGTTCAATATGTGCTCAAATTTTGCAACTTATACTCCAGTAGTGGTAATAGTAAGACTTGTAATGGTAACTGCAAATTTATATAGCACCACTTCAGAGAGAGAGACGCATCAGGGGTGCTCCCGATCTAACACAACGAAACAATGATTGAACATATACGATGTCCCTGATGACTTTATCAATTCCACACTGTATTAACTATTTTATGTGAAACACAACAGAACTTCGTAAGCAATTATTCTTTACACTGATTAATTTAAATAGTGCTACATGAAAAGTAATTATATTACATTACACTAATGTGGGGCGCGGTGGTGTAGGGTAAGTTCGGTGCCTTGCAGCCAGAGGGTTGCGGGTTTGAATCCACCTCAAGCCGCCGCGAAGGGACCCTGGGCAAGTCCTTCACTCGCAATTGCTCATGCGCTTCGGCATGAAACTCCGATTCAGTGTCCATGCTGTAGTCGGGAGCACCTCTGAGTAGAAATCTTGAAAGGGCACTATAACAAGTGCTCATACATACATACATACATACTAAATATCTGCAACACTTTATATACTTAAACTCATTCAACTCGCTCCATTCAATTAACTCGGTTCAAGTACTGTAATATTAATGTAATGTCCACAAGAGTTGAGCTGAATTATAAAGAAGTGAAAATGGCATGAAATTACAGTTAACTTAAAATCAACTTAATTAGTAATTCCATTTATTTTACTCGTTTCCTTTTTCCAACTCTAATTTTCCACCTGAACCCAAAATCAACTCAACTCAATTCTATTCAGTTCAACTTGGCTCAACTCAACTGAACTCAGTTCAACTCAATTCAACTTGATTCAAAAATAAGTGAACTTGGTTAACTCAAATGAACTTGGTTCAACACAACTGAACTCAGCTTCAGCTAACTCAACTGAACTCAGTTCAACTCTGTTCAACACAACTGAACTCAGCTGACTCAACTGACCTCAATTCAACCGAGTACAACTGAATTAAGCTCTGACCTCTTCATCGTCATTGGACCAGTTGTCCCAATCTGAATCCTCTGAATCAGTGGACGTCTGGCAGCGGACCATACCATTTGAAGTGGTTAGGGTTGCCGTTGATGGTACTGGGGGAACCCCTCGAGGGGACAGGCACAACCCACTGCCAGGACCAGTGCTCAGAACCTGCATCTCCCACATGACCCTTGGATTAGAGTGATCTAAAACAGAACAAGTCAGCAAAGCAAATTATGTACAGTGCATTTGTGAGGTACCTAAAATGTCAATATTAAGTGTCCTGAAAGTACAAAATTTTAATTTAAGGTAGGGAATATAGGGTAAGACAAGGTATGGTAACATAAGGTTAGGCAAAACAGGTAATATAGGGGTGAGATATTAAAGCTATCTATGAGCAAATTAGGGTCATGCAAAGGCAAAGTGATTGAAAGACTTGCTCAAGGTCCCAACACAGTAACTGCCTCAGTGGCAGCTCAACCTGTACCTCTCGCATTACAAGTCAAGCACCCTAACCAACTGGCTACCATGCTCCACAAATTTTATTCAATAATAATAATAATAAAAATAATAATAATAAAAATAACAATGAGTAAACATTTGTTAAGAGGACTGGACCAGAAGAGTGAGATTCAACCGTTTGCACTCTATTCCCTGACAACAGTGGGATATGCCACAACTTAACATTATCATTGTCTTACATATTAAATTAGATATTTAAATATTTATCATTCCACACATTTTAAATCCTGAGCAATGATTTCTACTCTGGGTACAAAAGATAATAGAATATAATTAATAATTATATGATGCGATAAGATTATATTGGAATAGCAGCCAACCGAGAGCGTCGTCTTCCTCTTCATCATCCGCTGTGTTGAGGGCATTCATTTCCAGCGGCTGAGATGGAATGTCATTGGAAAGGAGGGTGAGGTCGGTATACATGAGGCATTTCTTCACACTCTTGCAATTCGGCAAAGTTGAGGATGGGTCAGGTTTTGCGTCTGCAGCCTATAAGAAAATCCGAAACAGAGCAAAGCTTGTTCATCACACATTTATAGCTAACGCTAACAACTATAGGTAAAGGAGAAAAACTACTACACCTGAATAATTCTTACAGCACCTGCTTAGAACCTCAATGCAAGCTTGGTCATCAGGTTGACAGACCTTTTCGCAGAGGCAAAAACTCAGGTAGCCAATTGGCTAGAGTGCCACGGACACTATGGGTTCAACCCCGAGACGGTTACTGTGTAAGGATTTAGAGCAAATCTTTGATTCACAATTGCTCCGTGCCATCGACTGAAGCTTGGTCTTTAGATAGTGCCACTTAATAAATGCATAATAATAATAATAATAATGATAATAACAATAATAATCAATCACAGCAATCTTAGATTGGGACAGCTTTTCTTTGACTTCCCAGTTTCCATTGGTTATCATGTACCAAACTCAAACAGATGGACAGCTAAGTTGGTACCACATGGCTAAGCGTTCTGTTCATAGAGCCCCATCCAACTACTATCTAGGCTTACATCGCTTATTTTCAATGTTCTGGCAAGATTTTTCTCCATAGTTCTCATTAGTCTGAAAACAGGAAGCGTAAGTGAAGTCATTATGTGCGTCCAAGAGACTTCATTTTCTAAAATAAGTGACCTTATTGCCCGCACTGAGTGACCTTAGTATCTGCACTAGGTGACCTTATTGCCTGCACTGAGTGACCTTAGTATCTGCACTAGGTGACCTTACTGCCTGCACTGACCGACCTTTTTTAGTCGGGTGACAACTGTTCGCAGGAGAATATCAATGCTTGCTTCAGTCAGTGCAAACGTGACAACGAGATTTCGGAACAGATGGAGAACATTCTGCAGTGTTGTCTGATCAGTTGCCTGTAAGAACAACAGAAACTGTTAGTTGTCTTGTTTCTGACCCTTCAACTCTTCACAACAGACAACATACAACAATAATGCAAAATATAAAAATGTCTTACGAAATTAACGAATTTATGCAAGAATGCATGTATATATACTGAAATGTACATGTACGACTGCAGGTATCTTAGTATAAATGTAGATCTGGTGGCAACAAATAGGCACACAGTGCCAACAGTATTAATAACAATAATTAATTAATTAACTAAATGTAATCCGTGATCGGGTTGCCACAAGGTTACTAAAACAAAAATCCATGACTTTCCACAACCTCTTTCCATGACTTTTAAGACTTATTTTAGACGATAAAAGATCTACTTTTTAATTGTTTTATCAACATTTTCCACGATTTTCCAGGACCTATCTATTTTCAAATTCAATGACTTTCCAGGACTTTTTGGGAAAACACCTATATTTCCAAGTTTTCCGGGCCTTAAATTTTTAGGTAGTTGAACCGCTCGTGTTTGGTGGTCAGCACCACTCCAAACACTTTCTTCACCCTTCCCCCAACACATCCCGGCATAAACAGCATACATAGGAGTGTAAATCTTGTTATTATTCTTATGACTGTTGCAATTATGATAATATAATTACACTATTATAAGTCATCATCACTGCCTTTATTATCATTGTCTATAATCAGACCTTGTTTGTTATGAGGCCGGCCAGTCCACAGAGACACAGCTGAACATTCTGCGTCTTAAGAGAGACCTCAACTGGATCATTCAGATGCCATGTGCTCACGGATAATGAGATTGCTCCAATGCTGAAATTGTAGGAAAAACTATCAATTATACCTCCCATTTGCGAGAACTTGACAAACAGTTGCTATCGTATGTTTTCTAATCTCCTAGTTTCTAATCAAATTTCCCAATGTCCGAACAAATTATTTAATTTCTGGAAATAAAAACAATAAGAATAAAAATTACAGAATGAGAAGAACAGAAATGTTAATAATTATTTTATCATAAAAGAGTTATATCATATACAAAAAAGTCACCTGCAGATACAGATTGAGAAAGAATGACCAGGAATTCTGTTTTAAGTGGAGACGAGCCATTCCCCTTATTTACTTAACGATATAAGCATAATAATTTGTTTACAATGGTACCTTTAAAAGCCATGCCAAGCATTGTCTTATAATCTTTTAAACATAGCTGAATGAACAAAACATTGTTTTAATTATAATTCTTGTTAGTTTAGCTCTCTAGTTCTGGTTCTGTTTCTATTGTGTTGAAGTATTGTAGCCTATTATCTTAATCACTTGTCAAATAGGTGACCCTAATAAGTGGGCCTTAACTCCTTTCTGGGTCTGCCCTTTGTATCCATGAAACATATCTCTACACTGTATTTTGCAGTGCCTTTTTTGATCTGATGATTTTTGGGAACAATAAATGATAATAATATTAAATGTATGAAAGAGATCAGGTTCTACTTTTCTGTACAGAACTGATCAATCAATAGATATAGTAAATCCTATCAGATCAAATAGAAACCTTTCACTGATGGCCTTTGATAAGACATCATCATCTGTACATTTCGTGAAGTAAGCAGCAAGAACAGGCAGCAGAATGAGTGCTTCGTTGATGTGGATCTTCCGACAGAACAGTGGAAGATGGGCCTGAACGTCAGACAGAAGAGCCTTTTCCACCTTAAGGGAAAACAAAAGTTAATTGAGAGTACATAAATTCTTGATTATCATTTAATGCAAACACATTCTAGTTTAGAATTAAACATCAACAATTACCAATTTCTGTTAAATTTTCGATAATCACCATTACCAATTTTCTGTGTAGAAGTTAGAAATAATTACGAGCTAGAAGTGCTTTATGGGATCATTCTAATTAACTTAAACTTACCAGATGGCAATATCAGTCTTCAACTATTGTGTCCAGGTTTTGAAACTTTGTTGTTTTTGAAACAGAGAAATACATATGCAAGCAAAAACAGATAAATGTGCAAACCGTCTTTGACTCTTGTTTCACTTGAAGCAACCCTTGATTGAAGCATTGTTCATTATGATAACAGCCATAGAGAAGTCATCATATTGCTTATGCTGCTAGGAAAGGTTGTTCTGCTCTTAACATGTTTTTAAAGCAGCTGAAAGGAACATATCCCTGATGACTATTGTTGACAAAGGCACGTGTCATATGAACCATTACTGTACTCTAAGTTTCCTTCCATACTAATGCTAATTGTATCTATATTTATACCACACACAGTTAATACACATAGTCAAATTAAAAAATTTAAATAAAGTCAGTTAAAGTATAATCTACTCAATTAACAAACTGGAAAAAATAATTTAAAAAACTGAAATAGTTAATTGGTAAAAATAAGTAAATGTAACAGACCAACCTGACTTGCAAAGGAATGAAGATTAGTTTCACTTTTTGTACAGCAGCTGCAAATAGATTGCAAAACCAATGTTAAGTATGAGTTCTATGAATTGATACCAACTGTCCTTAACATTTAAAAACCTGCTTTGTTCTTCCCCATGTCGTTGATTTGCTATGTGCTGTAAGTCTGTAGTTAAGTCTGTAGTCTGTAGTTAAGACGCCTGACAAGCGGATTCTGTGTAACAACCATGAACAAGCTGTTCATGCACAAGCTGTTCATGCACCGACAAAAATTCCGGGCCCCAAGGCAGAGCAGTCATGGGTCTCTAAACTACCTTTTGGCTTTATGAGAAACTGACTTCAATTTCTTAGCCTTAGCATATGAGGGTGGGTGGCCAGTCCTTTGCCTCGTCGTCTCATCTTCCCCTGACAGTGTACAGTCAGTGTACTCGTTACAGCTGAGTTGGGTGGGGCTCAAGCAGAGCAGAAATCTCAAACCAAATTTCTGCCCAGATGGGGATTTGAACCCCGGCCTCTCGCTTGACAGTCCAGCATGCTAACCTCTACACTATCACGCACCCCTTAACTAATTCATTACTTGTTAGCATCAGAATAAAAGTAACTCATTAATTTATGTTTACTAGAAATGTACTTTTCTGGAGCACTAGATTAGGTTGGTTTGGATAAAATTATATTAAGTTTGGATGAGACAAAACAAGATCCGATAAGATTATGTTAACATAAAAACCTGAGAAATCCATCAAGTGGAACAATTTCCTTGCGAGACATCCAACGAGAGCCTTCCAGATGTTTGGCCAATTCCGTTCTGGCATTTGCCTGGCAGAAGATGCTGACAATCACACCAACAACAGCAACTACGTTCTTGTCAGATTCCTGCAAACAACAAACGATATTCATATAGCACTGTTGGCTGGTTTCGTCGAAGTGGTGCAGCAAAAGTCTATTGTACTTTGTACTTATCAAAATACATAATATCGCACGTTTTAAGTACCTTATTGCCTCCACTGAGTGACCTTAGTCTCTGCACTAGGTCACCTTATTGCCTGCACCAACCGACGTTTTCACATTTGAACCTTAATTTCGTCTCTCACTGCTTCCCAATAAATTCGTTTCATGACGCCTAACCTGCAACATCTCCTCCTAGAATTGTTGCAACATCAGCTCATTGTAACAGTAAGTCACTGTATCTTCAAGATCACCGACGTCACATAGTTCTAGGATGCAAAGGACTACCCAAAATCCAGCTACATGTTTAACATTTTAACAACAAGCTGCATTGGTTTCCAAGTCACTTTTAGTACACTCTCGTCATTAAAGTGTCAAGTGTCCCTGACTCACTCATCAAAACACAACAGTGCGTGCAAAACAAATTAAACGAAAAAGCAAGAATAATCTATAAAAAAAGTTTATCACATAATAATCAAACTAGTTTTACAAATAATAAAAATCATAATTTCCAGTTTAGTGCTGACCTCAGGTAGCTGGGTAGAATCGAAGTGAATTACAGCAAGCATTAGAAGTTCAACAGCCACAACTGTAATTCTATCAATGATAGGGCGTTTGATATATTGCGATGCAACAGAGCACCAGTGCGACAAATTCAGCTGCACTGGTTTCGTGATTTTCTCAACCAACTCACGGCAAGCGCTCGAGTCCTACAAAAGCACATGTCCCATAAAAGACAAAGAAAAATTTTGCTACAATTCACACAATAAACATCGCACTAACCCAATATGTAATGTAATAGTTGTATTGTAATGTGGCATAATGGTGATCATCAAGCATATTCTGCCAGGTAAATGCCAAAACCAAGGATAGTGATTAGTAAATGTTCCCTATGATTTGTCGTAACCTTAAGAAATGTACAATTTCTTAGCACCTCTAACTGATAGCTTCTATCAATACAATGATGGGACACGTTGGTGTAGTGGTATGCTCTGTGCCTTGTAACCAGAGAGTCACAGGTTCGAATATACCTCAAGCCACTGCACAGAGACCCTGGAGAAGTTGCTCATCCACAATTGTATGTGAAAGATGCAATGGGAAACCACCTTACTCATCTCATTCCTAGGTGGCATAAAAGCACATGGACCTGCCCAAAGGCAGGTACATCATCATCAGTAAGATAGCCGTGTTACACAAGCACATTTTAAGGAACACAAGGTATGATATAAATTCTTTCCACTTCTCACTACTTATAAAATTGTGTCACTTTCGTATGAAGCCTTTGTGGAAAAAAGATAAGTCAGTATACAGTAACCTTTCTCAATATTGGCTTCTACTGTTTGGTTCTTCAAAACCATATATGAATTTAAGAACATACAACCATAGTTGTATGCATCTGAATAAAGTGCATAGTGTCTTTATGAATCTGCCTAACATAACTATTTGGCAGATTTAAAAAGAAAATGAAAGCTGAAAATGTCACACAACTTTATTGGTAGTGAGCCATAGAGGAATTTGTTGCACTCTGAGTCACTTGCAAAGTGGGGATGAAAAGTGCTGAGGATAAGCTTAAGACCTTCAAATGGACCAATTCAGACCATCATCATCTGTGTAAGAAATTCTTGCAAAACATTGGACTGACTATGACTATCTCCATTCCCTAAATAGCTGAAGTCGTGGGTGTCCTTATATCTAATTCACTTAGACTAACCTGCCAAAGGTGCGACGAACAGCGAAGCATTATCAGCAGATCGGCCGCATGACACATGGAGTACTTGACAGCAAGACTCATGCCGTAGTTCAGAAGAGTGGTTTGTCCTGTGAAGTGTGCATCACACAATTCTGTCAGGAGGGTCATGTCATACCAACGGATCACCTCAACCACACAAGGCAGAAGCTGTAACAACACAACACAGTAGAATGCAATACAACAACTGAGCAATTGAATACACGGGTGGAATAAAGCACTAAGTACAAAAAAGTCATATCGAGTAAAATCGATATGAAATTTGTTTTTCCAAATTATGTTTTCCATTGATCATTAGAACCAATATGATGTGTTAGTACGTTGCAGTATGCTATTTGACCATGAATTTCGTTATTTTGTCAATTAGTATTCACAACATGGAACCGTTAAGGGATTTATTGTTTACTTACCCGCCTGCATGCTTGCCTATTATGGTTGGTGTGAAATAGCACAAGTCCTGAGTTTTCAATAATATCATTAATATAAGGATGTTATAAAGCATTCTGACATTTTTCCCAGAAGAAATACTATTTTCTACTGCATTATTACTTGAATAGAAACTATATTTTACAAGTATTATCCTAACCGCATTCTTCCTTCGCTTCCTCGTGTTATCCGACCATAAGTCCTCGTGTTTTGTCCGAATCTTGGCTTTTCCTTAGCACGACTTGCACTCTGCCTTTCAAATTCCGAATCAATATCATAGTATTCCGTTTCATCACTAGACTGTGACGAATAATAAGTAATATTAACTTCTGAAGACAATGAATTAGCGTCCTCTGCGCGAGCGTCCATTTTTGTTTACGTGTGACTGATGATAGGGTGCTGCCATACGGCGAATGAAACGTTACTATTTACTGGAATTAATGATCATTAGTGCTTTCTTCCATAGATGAGAGACCAATCTACAGGAAACACGCGAAAAGCGTATAAAAGAAATAATGGCACTTAGTGCTTTATTCCACCCGTGTATTCAATTAGTTCTCCTGATTTATACTTTTTGTAAATTATGGTTACATAATAATTTTTTACGGTATAAATCACATTGCTCAAACATCCAGTTTCAATTTCACAAGAAACACTACGATTTCAAAATTCGGGCTCAAAGGTGGAAGTCAGACTGTTTTTTTGCAATCAACAACCATTGTACTGTAAAGCATTTCAATAGCCTGACGTAAGCCTTAGTTCACTTTTAAATTCGTTTATTATCAATCGGGATGGCAAACTGCAGCTCGTTTACATGACAGCAATAGTAAGGACAGAAGAATAAGTTGTATACTATCTCAATTGTTCAAAGTTCAACTGTTCAAACTGTATTGTTCAAAGGCTAGTGTAATGCTACGTATTTATTGTTGTTTCTTATCATTATTTTTAGTCGGGCTTTTAAACAGGATCGTCGGAATGAAATTCCTGTTGTCCTTTGGAGGCAGCCCGAAGTTGTGAGGTCTGGGCCGGAGGCTGTAGCTGAGTCTCACCCCAGGTAGTATGGGGTGAGACCCAACTGACATCGCCGCACCAAGGCAGGTTGTCTGTATGGTGGTCATAATGAGGAGCCTGGTCAGCACACATGCTGACCAGTGCACAATAACAATGGATTTCTTTTGTACCTGATGACCCATACGACGTAATTCCCATTGGCTGTCGGCAAGGCTTTCCATGCACTGGAAAAGAATCATCTGGAGTAGAGAGCGAAGGTCTTCTAACTGCACTCCGGTCGTTTCATCCATGCTCGACTAAACAAAACAAGTGGATTAATATGCCAGAACACAAGTAACACTACTAATAAGTACCGTGGGTCTTTGTGGTGAAAAGTTTTATTTTTATTGCTGCACGTATAGACAATCTTCACTACCCAAATCCCATCACTGTTATTACAAATCATATCAACATTATTATTGCAGCACCTTTATACAGGCATCATCATCATCATCAGCATCATCATCATCATCATCATCATCATCACCATCCTTAATACCTTAGCATCTGTTACATGGAAACTATATCGCAATCATTTTTATTGTCAAAAGTATTCTCGTCACCACTAAAAAGGAACTGGTTTTTACAATCAGCTTACTGTGCCCCATTGTTTGGAATGGGAAGTCTTCTTAAATTCAGCAAAATAAATTGATTGCATAACTGAACCACTTTTTATAGCACTAGTTCATAATGTACAGTATTTTGACTTGGGCTAATTACCCGTTCTCGACTATCTTCAATAAAGCACTGGATTAAGAGAGAAACGTTCTTGGCAGACAACAGAGTCCGTGCACCATGACAGGTGGCGCCACCGCTGCCGAGATGATTGTAACGTCGGCCAAGAAGACGCAGAGACGCCGCATCATAACTACTCACAGATTCTCTTCTCTGCGCTGGCAAACTATAATTGCAAAAACCATCATATGCTCATGTAAACTACAAAATATAACCTATAATGTCAGAAAATGGAATTGGGGCAAACATTACAAGTGCAAAGAAACATCAAATCCCCGTGAAAACTACAAAACAGAACCTATACATCTCAGAAAAATAAATTAAGCCAAAAACTACAAGGCCAAGAATAACAAATGTAACAAATTCCAACAACCAAACAACTATGCATTCAGGCATATAGTAAAAACCTGCAAAGAATTAAAAACACTAAAACTACAATCCATAAATCATCTGTTGGTTTGGCAGTGTGTGTGTGTGTGTGTCTGTGTGTTCGTGAGCAGGAGCAACCTTCTAGTTATCTGAGCACTGTTTTCTCACTGATGAGCATCTTTTAGTGTTTCTGTAAGGTATTTACAGAGTGTTATATATTTTAAATTCGTACACACCCATACAGATAAAATAGAATCCATACAGAAAATCAACAGTATAGTAATTTAACTGAAAATATAACTACTGACTCAATGTAAACTGCAAACACTACACGGATTAGGAGCAGCAGCAGAAATGGAAAATACTCAATGCACCAGGAATGCTAAATGAACAATAATTTGTAAAATTTATGGCTAGCCACCTAGCCTACATTTGTTTCAAAGGTTTCTTCGAATGATCGACAGCATCAGAATCTTCTGTTCGTACCTAAAACACGCACACACAAATCTTTTAAATGAATAAGATCTCTGCATATTGAGCGCCACTGAATAGTTCTGCTATGTTCTTTTCTCACCTTAAGACTGTTTTTTGACCACGCTGGAGTTGGGAGCACCTCTGAGTAGTTTTCTTGAAGTGGCGCTATACAAATGTTCAATATCAATGAATGAATGAATGAATGAATGAATGATGCAGATTCCAGAAGCATAGCAACAAGTGGTAGCACTCACCCCTCCAGACAACCTAAAGCCAGGAAGAGCAGCAACCGCAATTGAGTAGCGCGGACGAGTCAATCGACTCCTTCCTGACTCAACTCGACTCTCACTCGACTCGAGTTGACCCTGCTCCGATTCACTGAGACGATTCTTTCCATGAAATAAAAGGAAAAAAATAAAGTAAAAAGTAAATAATCCAAACTAATTAATTAATAACTTAATCTATTATTATTATTATTACAAGACTTTATAACGTGCACTAAGTCATACATAAATGCAAATCGGAGGCGCGGATGTGAATTGGAGGCATGCAATGCGAACCAGTAATCTAATATCTTTAACTGTCACTAATACAAACACAAAATAATGAAGACTAATACAGTGGTGATGATGACAATGGTGACGATGATGATGATGCCTATGATGATGATGCTTACGATGATGATGGTGACGCCTATGATGATGCAGATTATGATGCTGATGCTTAAGGTGGTGATGATGATGATAATGCCTATAATGATGACAATGACTATGATGGTGATGATGGCGATGATGAGGAGGAGGAGGAAGAGGAGAGGGAGGAGGAAGATGGAAATGTGCAGTGTGCGTACAATCTGGCTTACGATTAAGTGCACGTGATCAGGATGTACAAACTGTGCAATGTTCAGTCTCGTGCCAGGTATCAAATCAAGTGCATTGAATGACTGTGAACGCCGTCGTCCTTTGGCACCAACAGACTCCTTCGAGATTCAAACACCACAACGCAAACACAGGAAAAGAGGAAAACATTAAATATATATGAACGAAAAAACCAAATATCACCAAATACAAAATTAGTAAATAAAAATATCTGAAATAAAATTAAAGCTTAATTTTTCAAACACAAACATCTAATCTATGCTAATCTAATCTAATCTGATATGATCTAATGATTTCTATAGCACCATAATCAAAAGGAATCAGTTGACGGTTGCTTCAAGCCAGATCATAGTTAAAAATTCATGATCTGTCCCAGATGCCCAGTCAAAATCCAACAACTGAGGGAAAGCAGAATCAGAGTACAGTGGGCTGAAACAGACAAGTATGGTCAGTAGAAATTCACAAAGTCATGGAAGCCGTGAATTCTGTTATTTTCGGCATTTGCCGTGAATACCGTGAATTCCTCAGAGTGCTGTGATTTTGGAAAAAAATTTGAAATTGACATTCAGAACTGATATGTTTCACAAATCACACAGTGGCAGCACATCACCACTTTGTGATCTATGTTATTGATATGCTCAGGTCTATCTTTAAAAAACCAGTGTGATTTGATGTAGGACGTTTAAACCGACACTTTTGTGGCATTATAGATAGCGATCGTATTTCTTTAGTAATATTTGATTGCAATGCTTGAAAATTCAAAGTAGAATAGAAATAAATTGTTTATGATATTTTCTGCAAAGCATTGTATAACTTACCTGCAAGTATCATAGATATTAATAGCTGAGTTATATTATGATGTCAAGCAATGAATATAACATATAACATATGATAAAGAACTGTGATTTTTTAATCTGTGACTATGCATGTATTTCTTTAATAATATTTGATTGCAATGTTTGAAAATTCAAAGTAGAATAGAAATAAATTGTTTATGATTTTCTGCAAAGCATTGTAGGCCTATAGCTTGCCTGCAAGTATCATAGATATTAATAGCTGAGTTGTATTATGATGTCAAACAATGAATATCAGTGACATTGTAAAATACTGTTTAGACGCCTTTAAATGGTGTCATTTGAACTCTATTAATTCTGTTTTTTTTTTTTTAAATTGCGTAATTTTGAATTGTCGTCAACGGTTTGATGTCATATGATGATCTTAAACTTGTGAATTAAAAAAAAAAAAAAAAAAAAAAGATAGCGACGTGTTATTTGCATTACTGTTTGGACAGATCTTAGCAAATAAAAGCATGATTTCATGCCGTGATTTTTGCCCATTTTTACAAAATCTAACCTTGACTTTTGAACTTTTTTGGATGAATTTCTACTGACCCTACAGATCAGTCTTAACACTTTAACAATGAGAGTGTACTAAAATTGACTGGGAAAACCAATGCAGCTCGTCATTAAAGTGTTAAGTTTAGACCTCATTGAGATTATAGAACTGACAACAAATGAACAGAACTGCACCACAGATAGTTAATATGCATAACCGAATTAGTAAGATTTAAATAAAACCAAATTTTACAATTTAAATAAACTCAGTTAAAGCATAATCTACTCATATAGTAAATTGGAAAAAATAAATAGTCAACTGGCAAAAATAATTAAATGTAACACAGAAATGTTAAGCAGTTTAACCTGAAATATGGTGAAGAAAAAGATCTACGGCAGAAGGCAGTAATGAAAGGTGCACAACACATACTGTAGCATACTAATTAGAAAACACACACTTAAGTGCAAACTTAAGTTCAAATAAGAAAATGAAATGGGACTTAAGGTAAGACAAAGCATGGCTTGAAAATGTTTCTGTGATGAAATTCGTAATGTAATGTAATTGAACATTTATATAAGCGCCCCATCAAGGTATTTACTCAGAGGCGCTCTCTGCACTTTATGATGCTAAATGGCAGACTGTTCTGTGAGGATGGTCCACTGCATGAGAAAGCACAATGTGCCCACATCGTCATAAGGAAGTGCAGGACCAACAGCAACAACCATGGCATAATTTGAAACAGAGTGCAAAACTACAGATGAGTGCAGCATAAACTCTAAAACAGAGGTGTCAAAGCTATTTTAATAGTGGGTCAGAGGCAATATTCTCCAGCAAGTGAAGGGCCAGGGTGCCAAAGACGCCTGAAGAAAAATGGGGTAGGGTTCTGGGAGAGAGCTTGGTGAGCCTGTCCCCAGAAAATGTTTTGTAAAACTAAATCTTAAATGGTGCATTTTTAGCATACAGTCTCAATTTTGATCTTCATTCTCAAAAACCTCTATAGTGGAGTGAGGATTAGGTATTGACTGGCTTCTTGCTAGCACAGAAATTTGATTTCAATTCATACAGTGAAACATGACAAATTTGAACTTTTATTCTCAAATTGTGTAGTCTTTAGGCAAGGCTCTGAGTCTGCGTGCCCGAAAAATCATCATTGGCAGGCCAGAAATAGTTTATGGGCTCCGTACTTTTGACACCCCTGCTCTAAAAGTAGGATGCCAAGTACCTATAAAGGCAGTCACTCTGAAGTAGGGTGTGAATCAAATCAGAAATTGGAAAAAAAATGTCAATCGGTCACACCCTACTCTGAAGGGTCGTTAGCAAGGCAGTAACTCACAACCGCCACCAGATATAGTTGTACCCTTCTTAATGGGTAGTCGCACAACTCCATGGTAAAACATATGCAAATAATTACCAGATAATTAAGTATTCCTAAATTATCAAGTACATAAAACTATGAGACACTGACCATATTAGCGACACCTCGTGCTCGACCGCCGCATCCACTGAAAGAACACTGAAGTGAGCATGAAGGCCTGGCAGCGGTGTTACCAGATGGTGTCCCATTCTCATTCTCCACCTGGTCAGCCGAGCCAAATGTGTAGAGCCAATGATTCTTGATGAGGAACTGGAAGATGAGTTCGTATGCCAACAGCCGTCCCTCTCTCCACTGCCAAGCCATACAGATACTGGTCTCATCTAGAAAACAGCAGAGCATAGCTAAGATCAGATCAGGTAAGGTCAGTTTTATATAACGTTAAGTGATAAGTCAGTTTCATTCACCATGTAACCGCATCAGCAAGTCTTTAGAGGCTGCTATACAAGTTAACTTTGACTCCTGTTAACATTAAACTGGTTATCATCTGTTACTACTATATCATGTAATCTTACTGCATACTTATCAGTTTGAATGAATAAACGAGTATTATTATTATATTTATTTGTATGCACCAAATTTAAGATATCCCACTTCACTTTGTGCACATTCTGCAGACCATGCTATTCTTGGTCTAGTAGTATTAAGCTACCTTACCCAATCACCCAATCATGTATTTCACTCTGAAGTGATCCAACTGATGATGTTTATGATCAGCCTCAAGTGGACAGATATGTTTCCCTTGCAAATGGAAGCCTTGCAGTTGTCACGAAATAGAGTATCCCCCATACATGAGTATCCCCCTTAGCAAAATGAGTTTCAGTTTAGTTTGCATTTTTGGCGGTTTCTAAGTGTATCAGTCATACTGTCTGGATTTATTGTACAAATAAAATATTTTAAGTTGCGCATCTTTAGTTTGTACGTCGACCTGAAATTAATTTACTTCGTTTTTGGTGATTTTGACTGGATTTTCGTCGAGGCTATAGTGATGCATATGACGATGGGGGATAGAATCATTTATCCCCTGGATACTCTAAACCGGTTTATTCCATCCGGGGGATATGCTTTAGGGGGATACTCTATTTCGTGATACAGTCTCTATGTCTCTTTGCACCACTGGTCAATAAGTCAAATTCTCTACCTTCAGTTTTCCATGACTCTCCTCTCTTCTATACTGTTTTGCAAAGAATTCTGCTTTCATCCTTTCTCAACTTCCCATGCTCACACCTGATTTCTAAGAATTAAGAATAAACTAAGAAAGTAAGTAAGTATATTCTTTATTTAACCAGCTGCCAAACAGCATTCTGGTGAACAAACATTATGGTTATTCCATCTTTAACTGAAAGAACCATTTTCTCTGATCTCATATTATAATCCATGAAATAACAGCTACCATGAAAAGTTTGTAAAGGTGACAATGTACATTGTAAACTGGTCTAATTTAAATGAAAACAAACTCAAGCTGGCAGCCAAAACAATGGCATCCATCCCATGTTTTAACAATGAGATTTGGAATGCACACCTTCGTCTGCACGGCCTTTGAGGTCTGTTATGGATATCCGAGATGAAGACCAGAGGTTCTGTTTTGAAGAACCAGATGAAAGATCTTTTGTCAGATCAACCAGACTAGGGAACCAGCGTGAGACCAGATTGCGCAACACAAGCTTCAGCATCGCTGGACTGCTGCTGTTTTTCGCAACTGTAAAAGGTTATCCAAAGCAAATTATTACTAATGAAGAAAAATAAATAAGAATGATGACACTGATCTAGGTTCTAGACAATATGAAACACATTAACAGAAGCTAGGCCAATAAAAAAATAACATAACAATACACTGTATGACGTGATAATTACAATGGCAGCTATGCCCATACAAGCACTAGAATGCTTCTGATTACATATGCCAGTTTCAGCTCAGTCATATCGCCGGTCGCTTCATTCAGCCGCCTGTGGAGATCTTCGGGTCCCTTGTTGCCATATGTCAACACAACTGCACCATGCACTCTCATGCGTTGGTCAAACCCTTTGGAAAAATCTTCCAGCTGATGTTTGATCCGTCCCTTTAAACTTTGCACAAGTTATTTTTTCTAGCTACCCAACTGTTCAGATCCCTTGTACAGCCATGTTGTTAGTGCTTTTGAGGGCTCCTAAAATGCGCTTTATAAAAGTCCAGAGAAGATTGGCCATTCTGGGTTTGCCTGTTGCTTCTCAAATGCATCATTGTTTAGAGTAATAAAGAAAGGAATAAATAAATGAATGAATGAATAAATGAATGAACGAATGATAAATGAATGAATGAATGAATAAATGAATGAACGAATAAATAAATAAATAAATAAATGAATGAATAAATAAATAAATTAATTATTAATTAATAAACAAATGAATGAACAAATGAATAAATGAATGAATGAACATGATTTTGCAATCAGCAGCATGTTCTGTGTTAAGGTTAGGAGCAAAACAATACAGCTATGCAGATGTACCTATAAACTTGAAGATGACGCTGGTCGCCTGGCGCACAGTCGAAGCTGGGTGCATGATGTGATGGTTAAATGCAGAGATGTAGCTGTTCCAGTTGGAAAGAAGGTAGCCAGAAGGAAAATGCTGGAACGTGAAGAAACAGTAAATTATCTAACACATGCTAAACATTCTTCTAACCACATTAACACATACACATCTTCTCATCGGCCTCTCCGATCTCTGGACCAGTCTGACTTCTTTGTCCCACTAGCTAAGGCCACGATTACTCAAATTCAATCCTTTGCCGTCATAGGGCCCTCCTTATGGAATGCACATCCCTTCAATCTGCATGAGACTTTTCCTTTCTGGATCATTGTCTTCATCTCTCTCTCTTCTTAAAACCTATTTCATATCTTGGGGTTTTCGCACTGGTAGCGCTACTGAATGGCCACGGCTGTGAGCAGCACTATATAAATTAAAATTACATTACAATCACATTTTACATTACATTACTTTACAAAGGTACAACATAGTCTCAAGCCAGTTTATCCATAAAAATAGAAGAGAAGGCGTGACAGCCTAGTGTTTAGTGTGCTGGACTATCAACCCTAAGGCTACAGATTGAACTCACCACCAGGACATAAAGATAGTTCAAGATTTATTTCTACTAGTACACTCCTAGTGTTTGATAAAGTAATTGCTCTTCTTCCTTTATCTTAAATAAATTTATTTAATGCCAAAAGTTTACTAAATGCAGGAGGCTTACAAATATCCCAATACCTGTATATGAAATCCATATTAGGGATTCATCATAGCTTTCCAACTCACTTTAAACCACACAAACACAAATACAGATGCAAAACGGTTGGTTATAGCTGGTTATTTTCTATTAATTACCTGGTCATTTTGGATTAATTACCTGGTCAGTTTGATTCAATAATCTGGCTGGTTTTTTTTATTAATTATATGGTTATTTTGCTTTAATTACCTTATCATTATGGTTTAACCATTCTGTGCATCCTCCAAATAAACACACAACTAAGTCTTCCAGTGTAATAATTATAAATACATTACCACTAATTATAAGACAGCAGAGTTTCATTGACTGACCTTGACGAGATGGACACAGAGGCCAAGAAGTCCCTCCGCCAGGTAGGCATCCAGAAACGAAAGATTGGGATTTAAGGAGGACGGACGATGTTGCTGCAACTGAGGCTCGACAGAAGATGTGAATGAGTGCTCTGTCGGTCTCTAGAAAATGTTGAAACATAACACAAATAAATGAAACATCCACATATATAAACCATGCTCTCTACCATACTATGTTCATCCTCTTCTTCCATTTCTTATCCTTGCCCTATTACCCTTTATGTATTATTACTATTATTATTATTACAAACATTTTATAACACGTGCAAGGTCACACAGAAATGCGAATCGGTGGCTCGGTTAGTCAGTATGTTGTTTGTATGCACGTATGTATGCATGCAGTCGTGTGTGTTTACATATGTATTATGTATGCATGCACATATGTATGCATGCATGTGTAATGATCTCCCAAGTTTTTCCACTATAGGAGATAGACACTGATCATATGTCCGGTTACTTATTATTCAATTTATAGTATCAACCCTATTGTATAGTTATTAAGGTCAAGGTAAGAATATCAACCAATCAGATGCCATCAGTCCTTGGTAAATGAATATGTATTTTTAACATATTGCCAGTATCAGTTCATTGACATACATCATTCAACTACCTCTCCATTCCTTCAGGCAAATGCACCTGCACAGCAGACGATCTGTTACAGTTTGTCGCAGTTTAATACCCCCAATGAGCGTCCTCCACTTCAATGCTCTTAGCCTTGAACAATCATGAAAATATTCACAAACCTAATCTAATTTTATACTCTACTATGCTGGTCTTAGATGCTGGTCATTGACATACATCTATACATTTTAATTAACTCTTAATAACTAGCACCTACGAATATCCTAGCATAGCTCTTTAACACCTCTATTTACATGCTTTGATAAGAATATCTTGGGTGGAAACGGGACATCGTTATAGCAAGTATGTATGCAAGTCTCCCGTAGAGTACATTTGAGACCCTCACTATCACGTCTAATCTTTCTCCATATGAAATTGCTTTCATCTCCTCTTTTTCTTCTTTCTTCTACTTCCATGAGACCTATTCTAAAATGACAGATTTCTTCAGTGAATCCAAACAATACCTCATCTGAAGACTTCAATTCTGAACTTGAAACCTGACACAACTGAGAGATCGTAGTTTGAAATGATGATAGAACCTCCTGACAAAAATAAATCAACAGCAACTGATCACAGATAACTGCCTCAAAAAACTTTCCAAAAAGTGTATCAT
This sequence comes from Aporrectodea caliginosa, assembly GCA_020284085.1. Classification (NCBI taxonomy): domain Eukaryota; kingdom Metazoa; phylum Annelida; class Clitellata; order Crassiclitellata; family Lumbricidae; genus Aporrectodea; species Aporrectodea caliginosa. Next base: position 2,971,034 of record JACEVL010000021.1, on the reverse strand, counting down.
CACCTGCACTTCAGTTAACTAAAACCAATTATCTTCTGGGTAAAGATCGCAGGGATTTCAAGACAGCAGAAAATAAGAAATGCTGACATTAGACAAGCATTAGGGATTGAAACAACTCTGCTAGATAAAGTCGTTTAACGAAGACTCCAATGGTTTGGACATACAGAGAGAATGCCAGTTGACCGAATACCACACAATGCACAATATGCAAGATTCAAAGGAAAAAGAAACAAAGGTAGACCAAGACTATGCTGGATACACAATATAAATGAGGACATAACTTCACTTGGACAATCATTAAGGGGAGCAATGGACTTGACAAATAACAGAGGACAATGGAGGTCATTTATTTGTACCCATCGCAACCAAATGGCTGGCATCAGGAACTGATGATGATGAAATCATCATAAATTGCATTAAACCCATCATCTACTTTGTACCTCAATATTGCATTTAAACTGGGTACCTTAAATATTGGATTCTCAAATTATCACCTAGATATAGCTCAAATATTGCATTAAAACCAATTATCTACTTGTTGAAGTTGCGGCTGTGTCAACTTGATTTTTCTTGAAATAAACGAATATGTGATGATGATACTGGGTACCTCAAATATTGCATGAGACTATTAATTTACCTTGAACTCAGAGCGAGAGATGTAGAGTGAGTAGGCTTTGATGGTGTGCTCTCGTACAGTAAGCTGAGCATCTGCGAGGAGCTTGTAGACGAGTTGAGGCATCTGCTGACTGATAAATTCTGGCATCACGTTAACTTCTTCCTTTCCAAACTGCAACCGAATAAACGGAAGAACACGCCAATACAAGATTAAGCACAGAAACAATAAAAATAGCCAAAATTATACAAAACTTAATGCCAAAATATTAATAGCACTAGATGTTTGTTTGCCCATCCTGTGTGAGTGACAGAGAGAGGAGGCAGCGCAGTTGCTAAGGCAGGTTTCAATGAGGACGAGAATGCTTGGAAGGTGGCAGCGAAACTCGGACCTCCACTAGATATCGATCAATGGACAACCCCTCTTATATGAAACAGTGCTCATGAATAAACTGGTGCCCTGCACTTAGCTTTAGAGTAGTGCTTTAGAAATTTTGAGTTTACAATTATGATTACTAACAGCAAGGGACAGATCGTCACAGGAAACATGAAGGTTATCTATAAACACCATGACAGGATTTACTATGGCATTATAAACGCATAGCTTTACCGTGTGAAGGTGATATGCATAGGTAATACTTGTTACCATGCCTTTATTGAGACCAGTTACCTCAAGGTTGAAGGCTCAAAGGTTGAAGGCTCATGCAACCGAGATGACAAAGCAAAGCAACAACAGCACCCTCTTTACTGTGTACAGTAGAGCAGCTGCCAAAAGCTCAGTGTAAATATCCAACTACAGTCTAATCAAATAATAGTAAATGAGCTGAGATAGAGCAAATGTATAATTTATCATAAATAGAATAGAATGTAACGGAAGCACTGATTAACCTTGAGTACACAGTCTGCCTGTGGTGAAGGAATTTCTTGGCTTGTGCGATCATCCAGAACCAAACCAATCCATCGAAATCTTCGGATAACGCAACTGATTCCTACAGAAGCACAGAGTTCCACTCTAACACTAATCAGTCTCTGATAATCACAAACAATACAATCAAACACAAAAGAGCATTAACATGAGCACAGTCCTGCTCGTATTCAGTTTCATTTCTGCTCCACATCTTTCACCTTCAATATACATATACTCTACGTATGTATGCATGTATGTACTTATATATGTATGTATTCATTTATGTATGTGTATAAAGCATGGATGTATGTATGAATGTGACAGAAATGCATGTATGTATGTATGTGTATATAACGTATGTATGTACATTCATAAGCAATTGACGTAGAGAGCTATGTATGTAGGTATGATAGAGGGAGACAAGGGAGAGATGGAGAGGGAGGGGAGACGGAGAGGGAGATGGCAGGGGAGGGAAGGGGAGCAGAGGGGTAAGGGGAGTTGGAAGGGGGAGGAGCAGGAGGGGAATGGGAAAGGGGAGGGACTATACACATTCAATTTTAGTAGATGGCGCTCCTATCGTATATGTTATGAAGGTCATTTTAACCTTCTTAGGATGGGCAAACATCTAGTAGATAAATAAGGTCACTGTAATCTTTGTATTTAACTTCATCATTAATTACATTATCATCATTGTCTATCTAAAGATTCAAGTCTGCAAAGAAAATAATTCCTCATGATTTAGAACTTTGAACTTTGAAAATTGAACTTTTGTTGCCCAGTTAGATGAAGTATAAGCATAATGACAGTTCTTTAAAAGCATAGCATATATGTCCAAAATACATTGCCTTGAACACTTCATGGTGTTAAATATAATACTCTGCTTGTCCATTGAAAAAACTTAAGGTAACAATATCCTAAGGTACAGTTAGGTAATCGTTTCATAGTTGTCATCTGGCAACTAAGAAAAGACCTACCCATGACAGCCCCTTCCCTTGCCTGCCAGCCTCTTTCTGAATCTTGGCAAATCTAGAAACAATAAACAGCCATTGGAATTGTGGAAAAAGAAACTCTTCACCATAATATCTTATCTAATTTATATTTATTTTGAGTTTGAAATGTTTCCTCAACAAAGAAAAAATTGGTTTCATGCAAATAGAAAGTTGGCATCATTCAGAGAGGCAGTCAAGAAAGAGGGCATTTTGATGTATAATGAGGATGAAATACTGTGATCATCATCATCATAGGAAAGACCACAAAAGAAATTTTAACGTCCTTCCCCCACATTGCTCACTGGGATCCTGGAAGCAACTGAAAGAACCATGACTCAACTATCAGATACATTCTGAGCCAATGCTATAACAGAAACCAGTTAGAAAAGAAACAAACAACGAGACTGCTGCATTGTCTGTTAGACTGACGATTTGAAACCTAATCTGCACTAATTAATCATTGCCTTGCTTGCTCTCTCACTAGTTATTTCTCTCACTAGTTATCTCTCACTAGTTATTCTCATATTATTATTATTATTGTGCATTTCTTAAGCACCACTATCTAATGACTAAGCATCATTCGCTGATGTGGAGCAGTAATGAGTGAAGGAATTGCTCAAGGTCCCTATACAGTAATCGACTCAGAGGAGGCTAGCACCAATACTCTCTTCATTTCAAGGCGAGCACTCAAACCAATTGGTCAGTGTTCCACATTCTCACTCACTCATTAACTATTTTATTATTTACATTTAAAATTTCTTCTTCTATTTTATTTTGAAATCAGCTTACCAAAACCAGTGTCATGAAGAAATCCTTGAGCTGCTCCATGCCAAAGAACTCGATGAGGTGACAGAGGCGAAGAACACAACTGTTTCGAATTAAGGACCAAATATCCACCAGTGCCGTCACAATTACTTCCTAAGCAATGATTAAAACATCACTCAACATCTTTCAGGACATTAATTTAAATAAATGCAAATAAATGAAAGCAAGTGTACAGAAATCCATGTAAAGCATCGAAATTTATATTGACACAACTTGGTCCAGACACTCTGAACATCCCTGCCATCTGTCAACGGGAATCTGTTGTCTGGCTCCACATGTGTGTGTGGGCCCACCATCGGTAACTCTTTTTCTAGTTTACTACATATGTAATGTTGTGCTATTGATGTAAGTTGTAAATTATATTTAAAGTCATAGGATAGCGCAAAGAAAGTGCTTTTAGAGGTCTGATCATGATGATGGCAGAGACAATGATAACACTTATGATTTTGTTATGTCAGCAATCACAGATAACAAGAAATCTACCTTGATAATCAGGAAGAGGTCAGCAGGTAGTTCCTCCTCTTCTGAACGATTCACCAAAACCCAATCCATTACATGAATTATCGTACGATTTCTGACAACTGGTTTACTGTGAGCTACAGAACAATCAGAATCAAGTAGAGGCATAGAGAATAATTCAGCTACAGTAACACAATCAGAACTAAATAATTGTCAATCATGGAACAGGTTGTCATTGGCTGGTATGTAACTGGTAGGGCTGTCAACGGGCCCCCGGGCCCCCGTTCGAAGGGCCCGGCCCGGGCCCTTAAATCAAGGCCCGAAAACCCGTCCGAATCAGCATATTATTTTAAGTAAATTTTAAAGCTTAAATTCAGACTTTCTGTGGCCTAAAACGCTGTGGATTTGAAGATGTGTTGGCCAGCTACAGTGGTGTATTAGTCATCGGCTCGGGGGTAGTTGGCAACTTGGCACCCGTACCTGTTTACTTGTCGGCTGGCTATACTAAGACCAGCCAAGCGTTGCAGCGCGAATTGAGGTATTACTGCTATTACCAGACCTGTGCATCATGTGCTGCTAGAGCCTTGTGCCCCTCTTCAAATCTGCCGCCTTCGCAGTATACCCTGTATCGGCGACAGACCGCCGGCGAGTTTAAGCGTGAGAAAAAGACGAAAACCGTGCTATCTGTAGCTTTTGGACGACGGATGTAATCGAAGCGACAATTTCTATCCCACGTTTTCCCGTCGATCGGCGATACGAGGCGACGAACTAAGTGGACCGTGATCGAAGTATTAGTACCGAAAATCGCCGTTAGACACACGCCACAGGTCTTTCAATGTAATTAATTAAATCAAATTTTGTAACTTCGTTATACTGTGACTCAACTATTTTTGGCTTTCCTCAAGCGTTTTACCACTGACGGGCCTTCGGGCCCCCGTTGAAAATGAGCTCGGGTACCCGGGCCACGTTTTTCTAACATTTTGACAGCCCTAGTAACTGGATGCAAGAGACTGCCAGTTGTATCATTATGGACTTAGTGATGCAATGGCAGATTGCAACATGCATTAACTGTTTTAAAGGTTTGAATCCTATCATGTCCCAGTACTAAATCGTGTTTAAGCGAATCTCACCTCTTAAGGGAAGAGGTGAGATTTGATAAGAGTCAAGATTTATAAGAGTCAAGAAGAAAAATTAAAGCAAGATTTTCAAGAGAGAAACAGAACAAAAAATTAAAGCAAGCTAGATTTTCACTAGACAAGCAGAGTCTTTCTTCTATTTAACAGCATGAACTATTTAAAGCAATGTATTTTGGATATAAATGTTATGCTTTTAAAGATCATCAGAAAAATACATCCATGCCATCTTCAGCTGTCAACGGGAATTCATTGGTTGGTGGCATGTGTGTGCATGGGCCTGCCACTGGTGGCTCTTTCAGCTTACTGAGCATTGTTTTGCTAACTGATGTAAGATATTAATTCATAATGGCATTTACATTTAACATCATAGATAAGCTAGCACAGAGAGCACCTCTGATTAGATATCCTGATAATGATGCACTATACAAATGTTCAATTACATTACATTACAGTAATAAACAAAAGTCTTTGAGCTATTAGGAACTGTTTGAAAGGTGCTATATAAAATGTGCTGTTACATTACACTGCATTACACTGAGAAGAACGAGTAATACCAACCATGTAGCACTGCATGATGAAATCCGGACAGCAAAGTCACGGACAACCTTTCTTCCATCAGTCTGTGAATCCCACAGGAAACACATAACGGACAAGTTAATCATTCCGAAAATCAATTGGCTAGTAAATAAATACAAGATTAAAAAACAAATGAATAAAAAAACAAATACAAGTAAGCCATCGGTTTTGTCTCTTTTTTGCTATCATTGCATCACTATTATTTTGATTGTTCAGTAACCCATAGAACAACCCCTTCACCAGTACGGATTTACACAATAACCCAACCAACAATTGACAACAAATGTGATGTGGGTTCCTCCTCCTCCTCCTCCTTATCATCATCATCATTATTTCATTATCAATAATCATTAATGTTTCATCAAAATAAGTAAGTAAGTAATTAAGTATATTCTTTAATGAGAAGCACAAGCAAATGCACAGCACTGTACATGGCAATGTTAGTACATTCAAACAAACAAACAAAATTTATATATTCAAGCCAAGCATTGAATGAGAGAAGTTACATATCAAGAGGAACATAGGGGAGGAAGAGTTAGGGTTAGTCATAGGGGAAAATGAAGAGCTTACATAGCCAGATCTAGGGAAAACATTGTTTATTTGTATAGCATCCTGGCAGGGAAGCATTTCTGAGTCAGGATGTCAAACATGAGGAGCTCACGGTTATGGGACCGGGGTGCTACATCAGTACCATCAGCATAAAATTTTAAACTCACAAATGTATGATGTCATCAAGGATGCTGTTGATCTGACCCTTGGCCTTCAAGTCATTGTCCAGTGACGACTTTCTGCCTGCAAGTCCCTTCACAGCCCCTGCATGATGTTCCGACCAGCCAAAGCGCCGGTCAAAAACGTGGCAGAGAAGAAACTTTAAATCATCATCTGAAAGACACAGTGAGCCCAAGCGAAATCTCAGGTCACATACAGGAGTTGGTACACCACTAGCCGAAGGGTCACTTTCGCTTTCACTTTCGTTTTCACATGACATCGCATGTTTCACAGACGAAAGGACTCGTAGTTCGGCGTCAAGTGAGTCAGCTCTTTGAAGACTGATAATGAGTTGGCTAGTCATTGCCTAATCTGCAGAAATCATACAAAACAGTTGCATAATGTAATGTAACAGAGAATTGTAACAGAAAACAGCATTTGAAATGGATGGCCCTGAATTAAATAGAATTTACAGGTAAAAAATGAATGACCCCGAATTACAACGAATTTTAATCTTTAGGACTGGTCATTTAGGCTAGCCTAAGCAGTGATTTTGTGAGATACTTAAAAGGATCTACAAAAAGTGTCTCGATGTGCACAATGATAAACAACAAAGCCTACATTGAAACAGTGTCATTGGAATAATGTGTAAAGTAACTTTAAACTAAAAAGCAAACACTGCAGAAGTTATAAAACAGCAGTGCAACATCGAAACACAAATTGGAAATTTTGGAAATCGAATACCAGAAGCACAAGTGACAGGCCGACGCGTTAACAGCTAACTAGCATCATACCTGCAGTAATTCTGCAAGTGTGAAAAGTTTAAAGGCTGCCGTTTAATCATTAATCATTTGTCCGTCCGTTGCTTAATGATGAAGAACGCGAATAAACTTACAGCAAATGTCTTCTTTATAAGTGTAATATACAATACAATACAACTGAAATTTGATAATACCCTCCTTACAAAGCCCATAGATAGATTCATGATGTTAAATATCGTTATGGGCAAACTTATAGTATCATGGGCTGAAGGATTATACAGTCTCTTTGGGTATGCTGCGCGGACGCCGGACGGGGTCAGCCCGAATCCCCGAAACCCGAATCCCCGAAAACGCTGAAAACAGACAAAAGCCCGATTCCCCGAAAACAGTTTTCTAGAAAGCGGCCGAGCTATTCAGAGTTAAATTGTAAACATGACATAGACTTAGCGTGGCCTTGATGTATATCTATATACTGCCTATTCAAATGTTTATTTTTATTATATTCATTCGGGTCGGACTTAGAAAATCAATTTCGGGGATCCGGCCGAATTTACGCCGAAATGCCTTTCGGGGATTCGGGTTTCGGCCCGCACCCCGCCGGACGGTACCAGGTTTTCTAATGACGACACGAACCCTAACCTAACCGACCCTCATGACGCCTAACCTGACCCTAACCGACACCCACGATGCCAGTAAACTTACGCACTATATCCTTCAGCCCTGATACTATAAGTTTGCCTCGTTATGAACAGAACATTTGTCACATGCAAACATTGCTCCGGTAACTTTATATCTCGAATGTTATTCCTTAACTCTTACTATGCTATTACTTTGTAACTATCTAGCTTTTCTATGCACACCTACAGCGTTATGTCTGTTGTTAACACAATAAACGAATACATGATGATGATGATGATGATGATGATGATGATGACGATGACGATGATGATGATGATGATGATGATGATGATAACTAGAAGAGTCACCAGTGGCAGGCTCGCGCACACTGAGCGTATGACAGCAATAAACTAAACTAAAGCGTATTACAGCAATAAACACCTTTTAATAAGAATCAAACTGAGAATCCAAAAAGCATGATGGGAATAAGTCAAACTGGTGTAAAACCGATTAAGACAATAAGACAATAATCAGAAGAAATATGAGTTCATAATCTGCAATGGGAAAAGGAATTTTCCGCCATTGGTGTGTACATCGCCGTCATGGAGATGTCGCCCGCTAGATGTCGCAAACATATTATAGAAATATCGTTATATATAAGAGGTCGTTGAGAAATATAGATTACTCGTTGCAAATCGTTATAGTAAGTAAGCGTATTTAACATTTGTCGTTCATTAATTCGTTCGTTCCTTCATTCATTCGTTAATTCGTTCATAGAATCTGTACGTTCTTATAGGATTCCTGGGAAATCTACACAGATTTATGTTTCGGCATCGTCATGGAATGCTTCCTAAACGTTTTGATACGTATTTTAAAACTAAGGAACAAATACATCAGTATGAAACTCGCACTAAGACGAATTATCAGTCTTCCACTTGCAGGTCTAATACCCGCCTATATTCAGCAATGGTACTTGGTCCAAAACTCTGGAATTCATTACCCGAAAAGTTTAAGATTATGGACTCCCTAATCTCATTCAAAATAAGCTATAGCCTAAACAGTTCTTGATTTCTGGCTACTAACCGGTTTATTCTTTTGTTTGTTCTGTTTTGTTTTATTTTATTTTGTTTCGTTTCATTCTATTTTATTTTATCTTGGTTTGAAGCACCACATTGAATGATGCATTCTGAAACTGGAAATTTGTTACTAATCACTCGATACATGTCACTTCTTGATGGTTAATTAACACTAGAAGTACCGAGAAATCGAACTTCCTAGAAGCACCAAGGGGGTCATTTTGACCCCAAATAATTTATAATGCAAAGTCAATTACAAATTCAATGAAATTGACTATCAACTTTATTAACATAAATTACATGAGCATAAACAAGTGTAATAAGTAAGTTGGAATGGAATAATAGGAGATCCTCTCCTCTCACCAGATCTCCTATCCTCTCGCCAGACCTCCTCCGCTCTCACTACATCTACTATCCACTCACCAGATCTCCTATCCTCTCACCAAATTTCCTACCCTCTCACCAGATTTCACCCTATCTTCTCGCCAAATCTTCTGTCCTCTCACCAGATTTCTTATCCTCTCACCAGACCTCACCCTATCTTCTCACCAAATCTTTTATCCTCTCACCAGATCTCCCCTCTCACCAGATCTTCTCTCCTCTCGCCAGATCTTCTATCTTCTCATCAGATCTCCTCTCCTTTCACCAGAAAACTCTCCTATCTTATCACCAGATCTCCTATCCTCTGACCAGATCTCCTCTCCTCTGACCAGATATTCCTTCCTCTCACCAGATCTCCTTTCCTCTTTCCAAATATCGTCTTCTCTCACCGGATCTCTCTCCTCTCACCGGATCTACTCTGCTCTCACCAGATATCTCTCCACTCACCAGATCTCCTCTCCTCTCACCCGATATCCTCTCACCAAGTCATCCTTCTTCTCGCCAGATCGCCTATCCTCTCACTTGATCTCCTCTCCTCTCACCAGATCTACTACCCTCTCACCTGATCTCTTATCCTTTCACTAGATCTCTCCTCTGACCACATCTTCTTTCTCCCACTAGATATCCTCTCCTCTCACCAGATATCCTCTTCTCTCACCAGATCTCCTCTTCTCTCCCAGATCTTCTTTCCCATCGCCAAATGTCCTCTCTTCTCGCCAGATCTCTAATTCTCTCGCCAGATCTCCTATCCTCTCACCTGATCTCCTCTTCTCTCACCTGATCTCTTCTCTCACCAGATCTCCTATCCTCTCACCAGATCTCCTATCCTCTCATCTGATCTTCTCTCCTCTGACCAGATCTTCTTTCCTTTCATCAGATCGCCTCTCCTCTCACCAAATCTCCTCTTCTCTCACCAGATCTGATCCTATCCTCTCACCAGATCTCCTCTCCTCTCACCAGATCTCCTCTCTTCTCACATTTATTACGTAATTAGCTTTGATATATAATATTATTGAATAAAAAACAAAAAATGCGTAAGCCTGATATGCAAGTACTGAAACAGGGGTCAGATTGACCCCTTGGTGCTTAAAGGTAGAACAGCAAAAATCTCAGAAATTGTGAATCCCCCGAGTTCAAATTTTGGCAGAGGGTATACCCTACGAAGTTAGGAAAAGTCATGAAATTACAGGACTCTGGCTATATCTGGGGCCGAGGTGCGTTCCGCTAAAAACCAAAAGGGGTCAGATTGACCCCTTCGGTGCTTCTAGTGTTAATTGCTGTCCACGATATTCGAACTACATTGTAAGGTGGACTCGATAAGCTCAGTTGAGCTTTTTTCCCCTTCCAGAATGACTCTTATGTTAAGCCAACACTTCGTGTATCCCATTATGTGTATAACTGTTCCGTTGTGTTGTGAAAATAAATTGAAATTGAAATTGAAATTGAATTGAAATTGAAATTGAAGCCCGACGAACAGTTTTGACCGTTGATAAAAGGTTATCAGAAAAAAAGGAAATTTAATATACCGGCATTATGCCTATTCATGAATTCCCAAGTAATAATTATTTCTGTATATATATATATATATATATATATATATATATATATATATATATATATGGACCACTATTTACTGACTTGAAGCTACTTAAACTAGAGCAGATTCGAACATTACAGATTGGCCTATTTATGTACCGCTATGAACATGGTTTACTTCCAGCATGTTTTAAGGGATTTTTCATCTAGGATCCGATGTTCATACTCACTACACCAGAAACTTTAACTCTTATCGCCCCATATACGCACACACCAATACTCGCTTATTCTCCATAAAATCTGTTGGCTCCACAACCTGGAACATGCTTCCCTCTCACATACGTTGTGCCCTCCACCTACGGCACTTTAAAAAAATGCTGCATGCCTACCTGATTAATGGAAATTAGATATAACCTACCCTGCCGGATATTCTTTTTCACTGTTAGTTAAGGTTTTCGGTTTTTCTTTATATTTTCATAGTGTTTTGAATCGAGTTAATCATTTACTGTGTAATATGTACTATACTGTTTGCATTGCTGTACGAAACTTGATATTGCACTGTTTATCAAGGATTTAGCTCATTCATATTTCTGAAATGTTGTTCTAGGTGTCCCTAGTTAGCGGGATCTTGATCCCTTTTGGGACTCCTCTTGCGGCCAATCCTGATACTTTATGTTGAAATGTTATGTGTTTTTTCATTTGGCTTCAATAAAAGAGATTTGATTTGATTTGATTCGATTTGATTTGATATATATATATATATATATATATATATATATATTATGTAAAGCATGCCATGGGTGGTCTAGAACAGCTGTGAAGAGACCGGTATCAGCCTTGCAGCAGAGCCGGTCAAAGGTTGGGTTGTCAACGGGGAGGTACCCCGCCGGATTTATATATATATATATATATATATATATATATATATATATATATATATATAACCAGCGCTAAACTATATTAGCCTCTTAGCCTCTTAGGCAATGCAAGGTTAAAAGCATAGGAAGCTTTTATTCTCTCCGCCCCAGGGCCCATGATCGTGTCATTCCTCCCGCTGATAGCCTGATGCGAAGAACCTACATCACTAGAATGATTTATAGGACTTGAATAAGATAGACTGGTTAATTTAGATTTATTGCGACTACTATGATGTGTGTACACCAAAATGCGGTTAGAAATTGGTTTATTAAAGGATATTCTTACTTACTTACTTACTTACATGTATGGCACCACGTATCAGAATACTAGAATGGTACACACTACTGTGATGAGACCTGAAATTTCAGATAGTGAGTTGATTCTAAGCATGGTGGGGTTTTGCTCATCAGAGGGATAAAAACAGGCTCCAATACATCATAAAAAGGATGATCCGGCGGGGGTACCTCCCCGTTGACAATCCAACCTTTGACCGGCTCTGCCGCAAGGCTTATACCGGTCTCTTCACAGCTGTTCTAGAGCAGTGTTTCTTAACCAGTGTTCGACCGAACCCCTGGGGTTCGGTGAGCCAGTGCCAGAGGTTCGGCAGAGGTCCTCTGAATATATACATATTCAGGGTCAGTGAGTGTGAGTGAAAAATCATTTGCTATTTTATTTTATTTTTCGACTTTTATTTAATAAAATAGTTAACTGTTAGTAGTTCATGTATTGAATGTATTAATATTGTATCACATTTTGGTACAATTTTTTATTTCCTTTTGTTCCCATTAGTTAAAAATTATTGTTCAAACTTGAGGGGTTCGGTGAGTGGTCATGGATTTCTCTTGGGGTTCGGCTCCCTTGAAAAGGTTAAGAACCACTGTTCTAGAGTCTAGACCACCCATGGCATGCTTTACATAAGTTGCCCTCACCAAGGAAAGCATGCAACTACCTGTGCCCTTAGCCCACAGTCTCATGACTCTTATCGACAATAATAATTATGAGGAAAACATTTATAGGAAGAATGCTGTAGGCTACTCCTATCGATCTTGTATTTGTTCTAAGTAAGTAAGTAAGTAAGAATGTTCTTTATTAAACGCAAGCAAACGCTCAGCGCTTTACATACAAAAGTCAGAAATAATTTATGTACACAGAAAATGATAATTAGAGGAAAATTAAGTCAACTACAAAACATATGTCTAACTGTACAACATCCTAGCTAAGAAGCCACGCCTGGTAAGGGAATCAAATCTAGGGAGAACACGATTATGTGAGCGTGGGCGCAGGTCATGACCAGTGCAATTGACAGGGGGGAGAAGGTCGTGGAGGATGTGGCTAGTATTTGTTTAGATGTTTCTAAAGAGGTCTATATCAGCTTTTTGCAAAGCTCCTCAAAGGTGGGGAAAGATTTAGGTAGGAAACCAAGGCGTACCAACTTGCGGACCAGCGCGCTCAGAGAGTCAAGTTCCTGCTTACTGGCGAAGCCCCACCATACTTAGGAACAGTATAGCATGCGGTTGATAGTGGTAGCCCTGACCACATCATGAAGCCTGACCCCCGAAAGCCCATGTGAGATCAAAATACGATGGGCATAAAGAGATTGCTTGGCCCGAATGCAAAGTCTTTGAACATAGGCCTACGGAGAAAAACCGAACTTTTCGGTAATCTCAATGCCCAGTATATTCAATGACACTACCCTTTTAATGCCAGGCAGGACTGGGGGGCCTGTATAAGATTCACTTTTGGTTTGGTAAATACAATCTCACAGGATTTTGAGTGGTTCAGGTGGAGATTACATTTACGAGCCCAGGTACTAATATGATCTAATTCTGCATCTGTAGTGGAGATGTTAGAAGCCAAGATCACAAGAATGCAGTCATCAGCATACTTGAAAATACGATTAAAGCTATAGAGAGGTTTTAGGCCGGAGATGGCAACCAGGAAGTTTGCAGGACCCATGCCAGAACCCTGAATTATGCTGGCATTGATTTCAGCCAAGGCAGATAAAAGTCCACGGAACTTGGTGCAATGACTACGATTGCTCAGGAGGGAGATAATCCAGTTGAATATATTAGTTGGGATAGGCAGAGAGGTCAATTGTTCAGCCAAGTATGAGTGTCTGATCGTATCAAAGGCCTATGATGTTTGTAAACCGGACGCTACCGGAGTGCGGCTCTCCTGCAACCGGTTTAATAAAGAATATGCTTACTTACTTACCTACTTAATTATTGCCATTATTAATATAATTATTATCACGTTTAAAGCATAACGTTTTATTAAAAGAGAGTGGAACTCTTTCGAGCGATAGACGATGCGATAATATCACATTGACGTCACTTCCGCCGGCCTGATTGTTGATTACGTCATCGCATCGTCATTGTCCACCCAGCTTTCTTGTGGTAGGATCTGAAGATCGCAGATTTGCGCGATTTCTTGGCTATAATTTGCGAATTTTGGCAACGTTTCTGCTTGATATTATGAGAGTTTATGTTTCGTCGGTTGCGTCGCCCTTTCGCGAGGCCCTTTGTGGACGTGACGCTCGATACGGACCGTTCTTCTCGTCGAGTTCGACCGATGGAAGACGACTGAAGTCCAGCGCTGCCTTCGGAAGCTCAACTTCGCCAGGAACAGAGGTATAGGCTACGTGACGCTTATTTCGAGGCGGGTTTTCTGTGAGATGACTCTGACCCTGTTGATGTCAATGAGGTCGAAATGCCGACCCTTATTCATACGGACACCCTGTCCGTTTATGAACATTAACAGTTTTAAGTAAGTAAGGATATTCTTTGTTTAACCAACTTCCCCTCCGCACTTTGACGTGCATGCATTAATTATAGATAAAATATAGTATTCTCGTTGCAGTTGCACAGAATAGATATTATAATTCTCTATTCTGTGCTCGTTGTGAACAATATTCACGTTCGATTATCTACCTTTTGAAACAATTTTGAAACAGAATGTTTGAAGTAGCTGGTCCAGCTGAATGGAACTCGGCAAGCTTAGGCAAGCTTATAGATTCGGGGACCTAAATATTCCGATATACGGGCCTACGGCAACGTTTCGGAACACTAGTCTTTACCAGAACCAGTCCGAAGATCATCCTCAAATAATATTTTTAAATCTAAACTTAAAACTTGTCTCTTCTCTAAGTAGCCCTACTATGATTAATAACTACATTGTAACGCGTCCTTTGTGTAAGACCATGTTTTATTAAGGCGTGTTATAAATACAAGTTGTATTGTATTGTATTGTGCCTGGGGACAGTGGCGTAACTACGGGTTCGTGCGCCCGGGGGCAAGAATTTTCCTGACATTCTTTTTTTTCTTAGTTCCGCCAAAATTTCTGATGACTTTTTTTGCTTTTTTCCGTCTTTTTTCCCTGAATAAAATTGTCTCAAGCCTCATTTTGCGCCCCCCCCCCGCGCCCGCGCCCCGTGCAAGACTCTCATGTATAATAGTTACTTTTTTCACTATTCGTGCCTAATTTCTTTCACACACAAATTCTCACAAGCCTAATTTTGCCCCCCCCCTGCCCTGCACCCGGGGGCGGCCGCCCTCTGCCCCCTCGTTACGCCACTGCCTGGGGATAATACGGTCGTGGACGCAAGGAGTAAGGCAGCGTCTTTACTGGGGGAAGGAGCCGATGCAACACATGGCGTGGGTTCCCCAGAACCGCAGTAAAGAGGCCTACATCGACGGCGGCATGGCACAGTTTCTCAAATGTGTGGATTAGGTTCTATTATCTGTCAGAAATTGCATACGTATCTATCCATTACTGACTGCACTCGGTTTCGCTCCTGCCGCCACGCAAACCACCACCAGGCCGGGGCGGCATAGAACTTTCGAGACACTGTTGTCGGCCGCACCACATCGTAAAACAGTGGTCCTGTGAGGCCATGCGTTACCATCTCCTTGGGCCGGGAAATGGTTGAATGGAAACAAGCTGGCATGAAGATCAGAAGGACGTGGGTTTAAAAGCCGTTAGCCCCTATAAGGTAGACTCAGCCTTCCATTTTCTAGGTGGCGTTGGTAATGTGGAGTCTCCTCCATTTTGTGTTCTTTATTTTCTTAAGGTTATTTAGTACTTAGATGAGGTCAGTTAGTACATACGCGAAAAGGTCGTCTAGTGCATTTTTGGTTAACCTTTGAGCTATTTTTAGCGGTTGGGTTATTTCGGTTAACTTGGGCGGTTAACCTTTGAGCTATTTTTAGCGGTTGGGTTATTTCGGTTAACTTGGGCGGTTAACATTTGGGCGATTTTAACCGGTTAATATGTGGTCTAATTGGGCGGTTAACTTTAGGATTTAACCAGGCATGATTCTTATGGGTTTTCTTGGTTAAGATCTTAGATATATTAACCACTGGTTCATGTGGTGGTAATGGGAGGTTAACTTTTAGAATTTAACCACATGCATTTCATTTCTTAACCGGCCTGTTTTCTTAACCAGAACTTCCTATAAAAGGGGTTCGGTTTTGTACAGTGAAGGATAGTGGTTGTTCCTCTTTTGGCCGAGTACTTGAGAGAGAGTCTTGAGTAGTAGTTGTTCTTAGATTCGTTGATGATTATTCTTCGCGTTGTATGAAGTAGACCGCTGCTGTCAGATTTAATAAACGTTGAACAGTTGACGCCGTCTGTTGATGACTTTCGTTGCTACTAAACCTCCTGACAGACCACGGGAGTGGATCCACAGGGACACAGCTGAATCGGAAGAGGGGTTGAAGGCATCCTGGTAGAGTCTGATATACCCCCTTCAGCAGAAGAAGACTTTTGCACAGGGAGGTTCCCCACAACTTGGTACCGCAGAAGTGGAGTGAAGTTTTCTGATTGCAACGAGAAATCAACGGACAGTTCAACATGACGGATGAAGAGCAGACCATCGTCTACAACCTGCTGGACGCGGATGAGCCGCCGCTACAACGGAGGAGCAGTTCGACACCAGCTGCAAGGAGAACAACAAGAGAAGACCAGTCGAATGAGTTTCGCCTGATGGAAACGATCGACTTCGATGGACCGGGATCCTTTCGAGCCCGAACAGAAATGCAGGAACCGAGGAGCCGAGGGAACTCTGGTGTCGTAATTGGGTATAAGAATTCGCCGATGAAACCAGGAAAATTTGACGGTACTGGTTCCCTGGAATCTTTCTTGGCACAGTTTGAGGTTTGCGCAAAGCAACAGATAGACGAGGCTCCACGATCGTTGGTTTTCATTAATTAGCAAATAAGATACATTGAACCATTTGAAGCTGTTGAGAGTGTTTAACTTAACCCCCTCCAAGGTAATTTTCCGGAATTGGAGGGGTTTAAAACTGAATTGGGAGGGCACGCCCTCTGACAATTCAATCCCAGGTAGGACGTACGTTTAAGTTTACTTACTCATCTATTCTCATTACACTATGACTAAGAACACAGCGCAAACGCGCTTTCGTGCAAGACTTTGTCTTGTTAAAGCGCGCTATAAATGCCTAGTTGTATTGTTGTATTGTATTGTATCTGCTGCTCGTGTGGTTAAGGCGTCATGCAATGAGTCATTCAGTTACAGGTGTGTATGTAAGAGATGCTCCGCTTTTGCCAGACGTGTCAAAGTTTTGTTAAAACAAAGCTCAGATGCCAGATTCTGCTCAGGAGCTACACAATGAATACTGAAATAACCATCCAAGGGTCACAAGCCCTTGGATGCGCTTAGTGGAACATGCGCTTAGTGGAACTATGCGCTTAGTGGAACATGGCAGCCGATTGGTTAACCCTTCGTCGGGCGGGGAAAAAACTATACAACAAAGGGTGTAGGGTCTATTTTGACCCCATAGCAATAATTATGTAATTTGAATAAAACAAGCACATAAATTGCATAAGAATGTCATTATTATTACTAATATTCACTGAAATGTCAATAGTTGTTTTACTTCCTCATGACATGACGTCATAACGTGACGTCATGGAACGACGTCACTTCATAATGTCATGATGCCACATACAAACATATGCTTGTAATAGTGTTTGTACACTAATGATTGCATGAGAAGGTCATTAGTGTAATTAATATTCACTGAAATGTCATTATTTGTTGTGCTTCTTCATGACATGACGTCTTAATGTGACGTCATGTAATGACGTCACTTCATGATGTTATGTTGCCACATACAAACATAGGCTTGTAATGGTGTTTGTACACTAATGATTGCATGAGAAGGTCATTAGTATTATTAATATTTACTGAAATGTCATTATTTGTTGTTTATGACATCATGACATGACGTCATAACGTGACGTCATGTAATGACGTCACTTCATGATGTCATGATGCCACATGCAAACAATTGCTTGTAATACTGGTCGTACACTACTGATTGCACGAGAAGGTCATTAGTATTATTAATATTCACTGAAATGTCATTATTTGTTGTTCTTCCTCATGGCATGACGTCATAACGTGACTCACTTCATGATGTCATGATGCCACGTACAAACATAGGCTTGTAATGCTGTTCTTATTCTAATGTATCCCTCATGAAATGACGCTAGAATGAACATGGGAGACTACTAGGAGTCTAGGAAAGTATTCCATCAATCAGCAGAGACATGACTTGTCTGAAAAGAGATCTGACAGTGGACAGGGCACACATTCTTATGGCATGCCTTACAGACAGCCGTAGCTTTTCTATCTGTCTGTCAGGGACAAACTTGGCAGCAACCTCGTTTGTTGGAGGTTCCTGAATGTCGTATACATACATGTTTCACTGGTGCTCTAATCAGCCCAAGATGAGATGCATAAGGTCGTCACTGTTCCTTTAGCTCTTGGCAAAGATCTTTCCCCAGTTTCTTGATGAACAGCCGACGCTTTCCCACTGGAGCCTTGTCCAACTTCAATTTCTCATGGAGGACGTCAGCGAAAGTGCCGCAATATCCAGTTGGTTGCAGAACAGCACTAACGGTCAACGTCTGGTTGAGAACTTCGTGCTGAATGTTTTTATCATCTGGTCAGCACAATTGACTCCTACTTTTGTCCAGTTGTAGAAGTTTATAACCTCCGGAAGTTTCCCAGACCAAAAATCCCACTGGAGGTGTGCATAGTCGACAAGACGACGACCACTTTGTCTTTCTTACACTTGTCGCCGGTCTCATTGAACCCGATAAGGGATGATTACAAATCGCATCCTCTGGGAGTCACAAATTCTTCGGGCAACTCAATTAGAATAGTACGAATATTAACAACCAAAGTCGCTTTCTTTGACTACAGAACATCTCTAGCCAGGAACAGCAAGGTTAAAAAATTATAACTGGTCATTTTGCGACCTTCACATTCAAGAGGTTGTATGAGCTGGCGGATAACGTTTCCTCCCAGATCTTTGGTTGGAGCTGCATCGGCGCTCTCTTTGCCGCTGGCATTGTACTTGACTACAGCATCGCAACACATCCCTAACTTGATGCCGTGTTTTGACGGCTTGTATTGTATAAATCTGCACCGACCTCGATATGGAGCGAGTCTGTCGTCAATTGTGAGAAATGGGCCTGGAATCATTGCAAAAGCGGAAGGGCAGCACTGATAAGTAAATATAACACGAAATAAGGAAGTAATATTGCGGGTTTTTGTGCAACTTTAGACTGTTTAATGAGAAAGAAACATCAATTACTGTCCTGGGGTCAAAAATGACCCCATGACCTTATGTGTATAAATGTCCTGTAATTTTTTGTCCATCTAAAATTCGTATGCAAACTCAACTGGAATACGTATTGACAACCTGTACAGTAATTCTCGTGAAAAATCAGAGCAGCCATTTCACTTTTTAATATCGATCCATGACTTGAAAATGCACTCTGGGGTCATTTTTGACCCCACGCCCGACGGAGGGTTAAAGGTCGTCGACGTATATTGGGTGGACACAGCATAGCGCTCGCTAAAGTTGTACTGTAAAGTGAAGCTTCCGCGTACAGAACTTTCTGCCAAACATGACGTCAGACAGAACTCATTAACATAATAGGTTCTGTGTTCATCCAATCAACGACCTCATAATAAATAACGCATCCAATAAACGTCGATGAGGTGACGTCATGTTTGGCAAACGGCTAGGCTTCAGCTTGAATCTCTTATGCTGAGTACACCTAATATACGTCGATGGTTAGAGTACTTCCCTGTAATCCGCAGAATACGGGTTCCAGCCTTCCCTCGGAGTTACTGCGTAGGCACCTTGGACTACTGCTCAGTACCATCGATGCTTGGTCATACGTACTGTACATACAGTGTTTAATCTACTCCCCTTGCTGTCGGGGAAATCTAGGGTTCTCGGGGGGGGATCAACATATTTGAAAAGTTGACAAACGCGAATTGGGGGTAGTAACAAGAATTCCAAGAATTTTTCGAAGAATTTTCGAGGGGTAGTAACAAGAGTTTTCCACCAAAAATTTTGCCCTCCTCGATCCACCCTGACCACGCGTGGGGAGACAATAAATCCTGGGGGAATTATCCATAACTTTCACACTTTCTCTACAAAATTACATCTCTTTAATATTTCGGGGCGGGGAACTCGATCCTGGGGAACTTCCCCTCTAGATTAAACACTATACCCCGCAGTCGATCGAGTCGAGTGTATACGATCGACTTGGCTCGGCCGACGATCGACTCGATCGACTTTGTCGACTCGCCGACCTTTCGACGACTCGATCGACTTGGCTCCGATGACGATCGACTCGATCGACTTGGACTGTATAGTCTCTTGGCCAAAATTGCTGACGGCTGTTGCATTCTTATATTCCAGTAAATAAATTACTCATGAATTTCAATTGCACACTATTCTTCAAACTGTCAAACTGTAATAGAACTGGTAAGTAACATGATTACAGGTTTTATAATGATATCGTGTGTGCCTGTGGTTGACTTGCAAGGATTAGGCCTAAGCCTCGCCTAATCCGCTAGGCAGCTGAGCTACTATGGAATCTCCTACATTACGGTACAGAAATTAGTACCAGCTCAATAAATAAGAGGTACTAGAGGACGTGTAATGACTAATGTCTATATTTTATCCTCCGCTTAGGCGCTATATAAATCTTTGTAATGAATTAGACTTAGAGTTAGTTCAAGAAACTTGAAACTGCTCGAGATTACTGAAGTTAGTCAGAGGTTCAGGCTTGGAATCTCTTGGAGGGTTTTGTCACAGTTAAGCATATATTTTATACTCCAGATTATAGACATACAAATGCTCTAAAACAGTGGCGTAACTAGGACTTTTCGTTTGGGGGGCTTTAAGCCTAGAACATGGCGAATGCGGTAGCCCGAGCCTATAGTGAAGCCTGGCAGTTTGATTTATTTGGGGGGCTTCAGCTTCGTTTGGGGGGCTTAAGCCCCCAAGCCCAACGCTAGTTACGTCCCTGCTCTAAAATCGTCTATTATATTGCAAGTATTTTTCCACGAATCCACATGACACTAATTGCATTTCATTTTATGACATTTACAATCCGGAAGTCAACAATGTAGGTATTTTTGGTTTTGAAAAAGATAGGACGACTCAGGCAAATAATGAATCGTGGGCGGCAGCTGCGGCTTCCATTAATACTCGCTGTAGAGTGGACCATAATGTTGCCACACATCCGAGTGAAAAGTCTTTAGAACGTTTTGAGATCATCGTTACTGACTACAGAGCTCAAGTTTGCTGAAAATTAATGACGGCATTCTTAAAGCATCTTAATCGCTTCAATTTTCACTGTGAAACTGTGAAAAATTGTCTCTATAACTTTTACTAATACGAAAGCGCCAAGAGGTTCATCGTTTGCACTGAACTTGATATTAGGTTCATACGGTAGTTGTGTGTTTACACAGAATTATGTCATTATATCATAAGGTCTGTCATTTTGTGAAAAAATAGTCAGTAAAATATTTCAGAGTCGAGTGGAGTCGAGGAAACAACGATCGACTCGACTTGACCGAGTTTACGATCGACTCAATCGGCGAGTCGATCGAGTCGACGATTTTTCGATCGACTCGACTTGGCCGAGTTTACGATCGACTCGATCGATCGACTCGATCGGCTGCGGGGTATATTAAACACTGCTGTACGTAGCAGTACTTAATAAATGTGCAATTATCCCACACGCCTAAAAATCAGAGGCGGATTAAGGCATGTTCAACATGTTCGTCCGAACAGGGGCCCATACACTTGAGGGGCCCCACACATGCCAAGAAAAAATTTTAATATTATATAAATATTGTGGCAATCCTCCTAAGTCCGGTCCCAAATTATTTCGCCGCACATGACGTTGGTAAGTAAGCACTCTACCGATGTCCATCATAACTGTCATCAATCCCGCTTCCATTTCATGCAGAATTATTTTTAATCAATCCAGCTTCCATTTAATGAAACAAATGACCCAACTTCTATTTAACCAGAAAAATATTTTCATCAATGGAACTTTTATTTAAGCAAAGAACTTTTCTCATGGGTCCAGCTTCGACTTACGGAAACAATTATTTTCATCATTCCAGCTTCTATTGCATCAAAAACTTAGTTTCATCAATCTAGCTTCTATTTACGGTAAAAAATATTGCCATCAATCCAACTTCTATTTAAAGATAGAAATGGTTTCATCAATCCCACTTCCAGTTAGCGAAACAATTTTTTTCCTCAATCCAGCTTCCATTTTAATTTTACGATATAAAATAATTTAGCAACCTAAACTACGGGTTTACCATAAACGGTTTGTAAAGTGACGGTGAGAAAAATGCTGTGAAATAATTTGGGACCGGACTTAGGAGGATTGCCAATATTGTTATTTGTTAAGTCTAATAGTCAAAATGAGCAAAAAAACTCAGAACAAATTATTCAAAACTACGCTTACTGTTGAGCGATGCTGCCCTCCATCTTGGCTTCCTCCATGCTGCTGAAGTAATTCTATTCGAAGTTCCCAACAGGTGAAGTCGTTCGGTTCAAAGTTTTTCTTCTTGCAGTAGGCTATAGTTAACGCTTTTCCAGCTTACTTCTAGCTAGAACTTGATGATTTCACGATGAATCCATAACCAAAGCAAGAGTTCGTAGCCTACACTTGCAAAAATTTCTGCTTAGGCGTTATAGCCCAAAGTCGTAGCAGGAGCGTAGCCAGACTTAAATTCAAGAGGAGGCAACTCCAGGAGTCATCCAGGTGTATTGGGGTTTGGTCAATCAAATTTCCAGTATATAAGAAAGCAAGAGGAGGCAACTGCCTCCTCGTGCCTCCATGTGGCTACGCCTATGAGTCGTAGGCCTACGTTCGATTCGTTACTGGCGTTAAACATCAACCCAATCAATCGCAAGTTAAACGTCTTAACTTACGATAGCCTAGTCCTCCAAAGTTCACAACGTTCGTATCGTTAAAGCGTGGTGCTTCTGCGGCGGGAATGCCACCACGCAACCCGCGAAAACTTACTTCTGCGGCGGAATTTTTTTTAACCTTTTATCTAAAAACTACTCTAATCCTAACCCTGACCCTAACCGACACTCACGACGCCAATTTATCGGAAGTAAAGCATTTTGAACAAGGATAAATCTTCTTGGAAAGGTTTGTCCTATCCGCAATTCAGCCATTTTAAGATGTTTTCAAGTCGTATGCGCATACGCGGCGCATGCGCAAAAGGTTACCGCCGCAGAAGTAAAATTTTCGTTTATATTGCGGCGGTATCTTCCGCCGCAGAGGATTTATCCATCGCGCAAACTCAACGAAGTGTGTCAATGGACAACCCCCCTAACGATGTTACACTTTCTGACCGTCCCTGGAAAACAAATCCTCAAAATTTGTTGAGCGATCAGGAGTTTGTTCGATTAAACTGCCTCGCAAGACTACCGAACAGTAGACTACGACCACTCTCTATTTTCTTAAATCCCAAGCTCTTGCCAGAAAAATCCCAAGATTGACCAAAAATGTACCAACACACCCCAATAGTTACCGAAATGGAAAAGTTGTGATGAAATATGAAATGCGTTTAAACTTTTATCAATCACAATTAGGTTATTCACAAAAATTCCTAGTTAAGAACTCGCAAAGGAAAAACCGGAGAATAACATCGAATTAACAATGTTTCCAGGTTACAATAGGCCTAATAATAAAAGTCTTTCAGACTGAGCGAGTTTTTCTAATCTGATTTGCTGCCACTGTTGCAAAGTACGGTAAAAACTAGTCTGTAGACCTGAATCACCTGATAAAAATCCCAAGATTGCTAGGCAAAATCCCCAGATCCGAAGTTGGACCCCCCAAATCGCAAGATCTTGGGAAAAATCCCAAACAGTGGCCGCACTGTTCACCTACACAACACACTCAATAAATGCATTCGAGCGTGAAGGCGCCAAACGCGGTTCAGTTGGCAGACGACAATTCTCAACCGTCAATATTTGAATTCGGCCAATCACAACTCACCAACATCTTCACGAAATAGCCCAGCACCACAGATTATCCCCGAATCCTAGCTAAATAATTTTATTATTAATTATAGCGCTGGTTTCGACACTGGTTCGATTAATTAATTAAATAATTAACCTTCTACATTACAATCATATTATCTTAACCACTAATGCAGCCATAGGCCTACACCTTAACTGTAGGCCTACATGTAGCCTATTATTACATGGAATAGACTTCCTCCTTCTCTACGCTCTACAATCATCGCTGGTAGTAGCATCTCTACCTCTTTCTCTCATCTTAAAACCTTCTTTTTTCTCTCGGAGTACCTCGCACTGGGAGCGCTTCTGAAAGGCTTATGCTATGAGAAGCGCTTTACAAATAAATACAATACAATCATAGGCGTAGCTACATGGAGCACGAGGAGGCATTTGCCTCCTCTTGCTTTTGTTATATAGGCCTAGTGGAGCTTCAATTGACCAATGACGCAAATGACCATGGTTTTGCTAATGGTCTGTGAAGTTGCCTCCTCTTGAAATGAAGTCTTGTAAGGCCCCTGTGGTTCCAGAGTTCCGAGAAAACTCTTGTTACTACCCCCTCGACATTTGGTGCCCCTTCGACATTTGATGTAAACCTGTCGTTAGAAATTCTTGGAGAACTGGTCGTTACTTCGTTACTACCCCCCTCGAAAATTCTGTGAAAACTCTCGTTACTACCCCCCTCGAAAATTCTCTGAAAACTCTCGTTACTATCCCCTCGAAAATTTTGGAATCACTCGCTACTCTCCCCCGGTTGTCGACTTTTTAAATATCTTGGGTATCCCCGAGAACCCTCCATTCGCTCCCACAGCAAGGGGAGTAGATTAAACACTGGTTTGTAATAATGTCTAAAAAAGGTCATTTGGAAAAATATGCACTGGTCTTGCACTGGTCTGTGAAGTTGCCTCCTCTTGAATTTAAGTCTGGCTACACTCTTGAATACAATACAATACAATAAGACTGCATAGGCCTATAGATCTATTCTACGGCATTTAATAATAAGATTTTTTGGTGTCTCAAGGACATACATTACAAAGATGTAGCCTATACTTCTAGGGCCCATGTGGCCTTTGTTGTGAATCTGTGGCCCACAGGTTTACTGAACAGGGCCACCACATTTGTTAATCTGGCCCTGACGTCTTTGCAGCCAATTATAGTCACCAGTGCATTATTAAGCCTAAGCCTCTGACTAACACAGCAATCTGCACAAAATAACCATTGTGTTTCTTTTGATGGGTTTGTTGGAGATCAGTGACAATCAAACTGTTCTTATATTTTAGTGTGCGCTCCACATAATGGTAAGTAAGGGCAGCAGAAGTCATCTACTCCCCAAAACCAAACTCATTCCTTTTGCAATTTGCACGCACTTCAAAGATGCAGTGTTGTGCTTTTTCGGATGTTGGGCCAACACTTAGAATATTAATGATTTCGTGGGGCACGGGGGTGTAGGGGTACGTTCGGTGCCTTGCAGCCGGAGGGTTGAGGGTTCGAATCCACCTCAAGCCGCCGCGTAGGGACCCTGGGCAAGTCCTTCACTCGCAATTGCTCATGCGCTTCGGCGTGAAACTCCGATTCAGTGTCCACGCTGTAGTCGGGAGTGCCTCTGAGTAGAAATCTTGATGGGGCGCTATAACAAGTGCTCATACAATACAATACAATACAACCATCCTTCAGATCTGCATGTTCTTTTAGCTAGGTACTCTACACCTGTTAAAAGCACTTGAAAAGACTCTTCTGTATCGCCAGATTTAGGCTAGGAGTTCCTCTGAGTAGGTGTCTTGGAGGGGCACTATGCAAGTCCTCTGAATGAATGGATGTCGCTGAACAAGTTCTTAAAAAACTTTGGACAGGTAACTTTATGACGATGATGATATGCAAAGAACAACACAGTCGCATTGCAGCACATTTTTTCTAACACTGAAAAAAAACTTTTCGTCCAAGTTCATGCACATAGCGTAGAGTCTTATCTACCGGACAGAAAACGCAAAATGCAGAAACAAAAAGACAAATCAGATTGAATGACAACAACAGAACAGAATTTTCAACACAAATTCAGAGACGCATCGCTAGCATTGAACGGCCGGCTGCACCCCAAGCGCCGCTAATCTACGATGGTCCTCGATTAAACGGCTGCACTACACGCTGACGACGAAATGCATCGGTGCGTGAAGGGAATCTTGTGGAGAGAGAGGAGGTACTCGGCTCGTTCAGCTGAGGAACTGGCTGTTCCGGTTGAATGGACGCCACTCCTTGGCCGGGTAGTGGCCTCCCTGGTTCTGAGAGTTTGCGCCACGGTAGTGGTCCTGCTGGCCGGCACCCTGGTTGCCGTAGTACTGGCCCTGGTTCTGCGACTGCCCGCCGCGTCCGCCGTGTCCCGTCGTGCCCTGGTAGAAGCGAGACTGGTCGGCCACTCCCTGCGATGGACCGGAGTGGTACTGCCCCTGCTTCATCATTTTCATCTCCATGTGGGACGTCGAATTGCAGTGCTACAGACAACAGCCAAACAATTGGGGGCTCAGCAGAAGTCACAACATACAGAAAGCCTATTACACATGCACTGACAGCGTTTGACTAAGGAACTTAAAAGAAATCTGAGCAGTAGTTGCCTTTCCAGATGACGCTACTGTATCTTCGCAAATAGTTACTAGTGTTTAAAGACAATCTTACATCTCCTAGGCATATTTGACAGTTTAGACATTCTTGACATGAAATTTCACATTCATCTGCTCTTCATTCTAACTGGCAGCCATCGCAAATTCATCTAGCTCCAGTTTTAATTATTACAACTATTTAATAAGCATTGCAATCATATGATAAAGCATCAATCGATGGCGCTGAACAGTTGTGAGCAAAAGACTTGTTCAAGGTCCCTACACAGTAACCGTCTCAGAGGAGGAGGATCGAACCCCTGCTCTGCATTACAAGGCAGGCACTCTAACCAATCAGCCACCACATCCCATAGTTGACCTACCTGACTAAGTGTGCCTACCTGACTAAGTGTGCCTACCTGACTAAGTGTGCCTACCTGACTAAGTGTGCCTACCTGACAAGTGTGCCTACCTGACTAAGTGTGCCTACCTGACTAAGTGTGCCTACCTGACTAAGTGTGCCTACCTGACTAAGTGTGCCTACCTGACTAAGTGTGCCTACCTGACTAAGTGTGCCTACCTGACTAAGTGTGCCTACCTGACTAAGTGTGCCTACCTGACTAAGTGTGCCTACCTGACTAAGTGTGCCTACCTGACTAAGTGTGCCTACCTGACTAAGTGTGCCTACCTGACTAAGTGTGCCTACCTGACTAAGTGTGCCTACCTGACTAAGTGTGCCTACCTGACTGTGTGCCTACCTGACTAAGTGTGCCTACCTGACTAAGTGTGCCTACCTGACTAAGTGTGCCTACCTGACTAAGTGTGCCTACCTGACTAAGTGTGCCGACCGTCGGAAAGCTCTGGTCACACGTTTCGCAGTACGGCCATTTCGACTTCATAATCGACTGGTTCTGCTGCCAGTTGGGTTCATACTGATTGAAACTGTCGCCCGACCGCATCTCCTGGTGACCACCGTAACCACCACCGCCAGCGCCACCGCCGCCCCCACCAGAGTACTGTCCGGACATTCGAGCGTTCGACTGTGCCTGACCGCGGACGAATGGCTGATTCGGAAACTTCTTGGCTGTTGAAAGACAAGATTCTCCAATTAAGCGAATATCTTAAGCTAAATTGGAACTAATTATACAAAGACAATGACAACAGATTCAAAAATTAGTACAGTGTTAAATCTAGCGCCCCTTCAAGACAGTCAAAATAGTAACTGTTAAACATTATTATTATTATGATTAAATATTATTATTATTATCAAAGTTAAACTTTATTATTATGCTTTGCTTATGCTTATTAAAGTTAAACCTTATTAATGCATCAAAATTAGAAATCAGTGCATAGCAAAAGTTGTGAGTAATTATCATATATCTAAAACGCATTAGCCAGAATCATTATTCAGTTTATTAGACTTTCATTTATTAGTTACAAATTTAATTATCCGTAATTAGCCACCTCTATAGTGCCTGTGTCTAATGCACAAGGCATCAACTGATGGCGCATCAAAACAAAGCCATAATCCTGTTAATACCCAGATCAGTTTATTTATTGTAGTGCATGCGTACAATCTTCCCCTTGTTGCATCAACTGCTGCCCCACTCCGTCTCCCTGCCTAGGTCTAGATAATAAGAGACTATGACGAGAGATTGACGACGTACACTGACCGCCAAAAGCAGGACGGCTATTCGGCGTGAACTGCGGCATACGTGGCCTCGGTTTGTGCTGCTGGGCGCCTGAAACAGGAACGAATAATCAAGAGATAGACGACGGCTGTTTTAAAATCAACGCAATATGAACGCACTCACATGTCTATGTTGTCAAAGAGGGATCCAGCTTTCGTTTAACTGCGCTTGTGTTCTGCATAGCATCTGGTCACAAAATGTCAAACAGGGGCTGTAGCCAAAGAAGGGGATGCCGTACTCGGACAAAACCCTAGCGGGCTGCATCGAGGGAGATGCCGCAACCACCACCATTCGACGACCATCCAATGCCACCTCCACCCAAAGATGGTGGACAGCTTTGTTCAATATTGAATGGCTGCGTTTTCAATTGGATGCACTGGGATTCAAAACCTCAAAGATCATGCGCATTGCATCTCAGTTCTCACGACATTCTCGATAAGGCTGCACCGTCAAGACAAGTATCGCACTTTTTCAGTAAACATTCTCTGAATCCCCGCAGATAAATAAAGACAGTGTCTCACTGTCTGTATTTAACTGCTGGGATTCAGAGAATTATTAAGCACTTCACGAAGTCCTGACTAAAAACTTCTTCTGAGCAAGTTCAACTATGCATTACTTTTATTAGTTTTAATATCTTCCATTTATTAGGTGCCACCACCTATGACCAAGTATCAATCGATGGTGCTGAGCAATTGTGAACGAAGGACTTGTTCAAGGTCCCTACATGGTAACTGTCTTGGGGTGAGGATCGAACCAGTCTGTACCACAAGTTGCAAACCACTTAATACAGCAACCTATGCTAACACATACTCTGAGATATTACCGACAGAACTAAACAGTCACTTCTGAAATACATCTGCAATCTTAGTTTCTTCTAAGAAAGACACAGCCTCTCTCAGAAATCGAAAGCAGAGGTCAAGCACATAGCAAAAATTCACTCGAAAAATCACACATCATTCCGAGAAGCTCTTGCGGATCCCTTGGCGCAGCTTGATCGGTTGAACGTTGGTTGATCATCTGAATGTTCATCCTGGATGCCTCGTCATCTCAAGGGTCATCTCGGTGGACATTACATCCGACCCTGAACCAATCTAGAGCACCAATTCAATGCAAACCAACCAAAAGATCAACCCCAAAAATAACACCACAAAAAGCAAATAAAATCTATCTTTTGCATCACCACCTACAAAAGATAGCGGATTTGATTCGCCAAAAAAACCACAACCCCTTGAAACAATACTAATATAAAATCATAATAATAGTAATAAAAATAATAATAACCTGCGATACCTGGTTGGAAGCCGCCAGCGCCTGGAGGCGGAGGAAATGGCGAGGCGCCAGGGCTGGTGGCGCCCCCTGCCTGGGAGAAGCGGGGCCCGGTCGGCAGAGGCACGCAAGGCGCCGAGGCGGCGTAGGTAAGAGGAATGCCAACTCCCCTCTGCAGACACTTGTTCAGGTGAGCCCTGCTCTCATAATGCTCCTCCGCTTGGGCCACGCTCTCTAGAGCATGGTTACATATTGAACACCAGGTCGACGATCTCTCTATAAGGAATAATAATTATAATAATAGGTAATAATAATGTCTTCAAAGTAATAATAATAATGCCTTCAAACCCCTGATTAAATATGAATAACAACAAAGTCGTAACAGTATAAATGGCAGACAATAATAATCTTTTGAATAATAGGAATAATACAAATAATAAGTAAAGTGATAAATGTTTTCATAAGCTTAGAATATTATCCCCTGGTTTGATAATAATAATAATAATAATAATAAAAAGCACAAAATATGAGCAAATGCCTAACAGCAGACTTTAATAATTAATTTGTTTAGAAATAATATAAAATTGAAACAATGAATAAGAAGCAACCATAAAAAGTCTAGAATTAGCAATTGCCACTTGGTGCTATATAAATTGTCATCAATAAACTAATGTTATGTGCAACGTACACATCATTAATAAACAGACACTGATAATATCATTGAAAGTAAATGCTCAATTTTAGAGTCAATTGTCAAAATAATAAAGCAATAGAAAGAAAAGAATTCACAGAGAACAATTTAATTTTACTGCATCAATTAATGCAGCTAATACCAATATAAATCACCTCCTTCCATCATTCATCAATTTCTCATGAATTAGGCTTTAAGCCAAAAACAACAATATTTTAATTTAAGACATTTACAATGCAATTACACCTCAATAGTAGCAATAACTTACAACAGTAAGAACATGTACAATCATCACAGAAGTAACAACCATTTAGGAATAACAATAAACAAATTAGAAATAATAATATCAGAAGTAGTGATGTAGCTTTTCCGGAAAAATATTTTGCGGAAAATTTTCCAAAATTTTCCAGAAATTTTCCGGAAATTTTCCACAGAACCGGAAAAATACATTTAACTCGTAATGTCAGATTTCAGTATGAGACGACACTAGAAAATTTCTGTTTTTTAAAGTTCCTTTAATTTACAGTATTTCTGTCAATGCAGGCAATGTTCACCTTGAAAGAATTAAAATTAA
Source organism: Aporrectodea caliginosa (assembly GCA_020284085.1). Lineage (NCBI taxonomy): Eukaryota > Metazoa > Annelida > Clitellata > Crassiclitellata > Lumbricidae > Aporrectodea > Aporrectodea caliginosa. The sequence continues at coordinate 2,940,334 of JACEVL010000021.1, read as the reverse complement.
GATTAAGGACTGTTCATTAGAGGTTCAGTTTGATATGTTTGATAATCGAGATATGTTTTGATATGTTGTTAGTGATAATCGAGATATCTTGAACTAGATAGCAATCACAACTGCCTCTAGATTTTACTATCTGGTAATGGGTGACCCTAATTTAGCGGGATACTTATCCCTTCAGGGCCCCTTGTTACCCTGACGATGAAAACTGTTTTTTGTAAATACACTGTTCGAAAAGTTAACAATAAATGATGATTGATTGATTGGTTGTTGGGCCTTGTGAACACATTGAACAGTAAGCACTAACACTGCCACAGTGCCATCTATTGAATAAACATCAGGAATAACTACCTGGTACATAAGATAGTATAGAGTGAATGATGTTTAAACATTATTATGCATAAATTAAATTGTTATTTAACCATAACCATAACCATAAATGTAGTAATATTATATTGATGGTAAAATATCGGAAAATTTTCCGGAAAAAAACACTGGAAATTTTCCGAAATTTTCCGGAAAAATATGAAATTTTCCAGACAATTTTTCCGCCTCACAACACTGATCAGAAGGATCGGGATATGCGTGACCTCTGACCTACCTCCCTCTTTGATACCGCTCGATCCGGGTACGAGAGAGATGCCGACTCCTTTCTGGAGACACCTGTTCAGATGAGTGCGGCTCTCAAAATGCTCGTTGCTCGTCTGCGGCTCAAGACTGACGCTGCACACGGAACACCAACTCAGTCCTAAGAGACAAGAGAATCATCGTAGAATTAGCAACCACTGATTAGATTAGAAGAAGATGATCAGGCCCTAAACCTAGCCCTGAATCAGCCATGGGTATGAGGTGTTAGCAACTTCATTTTCTTAGCCTCGGCATATGAAGGCAGGTGGCCAGTCCTCTCCTTTGCCGTCTCATCTTCCACTGACAGTGTACAGTCAGTGTATTCATTATAGCTGAGTTGGCTACGTGGTGCAGAACAATTATTAATACCAATTCACAAGTTGATTACTATTCCCATTCAATCACAAAGTATTCATATTCCTGGATAATAATTATCTACCTGACAAATAAGTACCTAATTGTAATAATAACAGTAAGTAAACTATAACGGCAGGCAAAACCAGGGGAAGGCAATGGCAAACCACCCCTGTTACCATGCCAAGAAAACCTTTATGAATCAAGCTAATTCAAACAAAGTAGTAGTCGCAGATGGTGAGACTCCCAGGCCGGAGTGCGACTCAACAGCTACTGGGAAAGAGCGAAATGGAGAGTTGAAAGCAATTCAGTCTAATGAAGCAACAGGACAAAAGCCGAAAGGAGGTTCAGTGGCAGATCGTACTGGAAAGCAAAGACTCATCCTGAGCTGTAAAAATAAAATGAAAATAAGCACATGGAATGTCCGTAGTATGCAGAGTGGAAAGATGGATATCATTCAGAGAGAGATGGAACGACTTGATATATCAATCATGGGGTTAAGTGAAACAAGATGGAAAGGACAGGGCCATTTCAATTGGAATGGTTATAGGATTATAATGTCAGGTAAAAAAGAAAAAGGAAGAAGTGGGGTAGCAATTATGTGTGATAGAACAAGCGCAAATGCAATAATGGGTTATGATACAGTGAGTGACAGAATCTTGAGCGTAAGATTTCGAGGAAAGAAAGTTAATATAACAATTATACAAATATATGCACCAACGTCAATGGCGATTGAGGAAGAGCACGAAAGCTTTTACAATGAATTACAAAGTGTAATTGATAAAACTCCTAAAGGAGATGTAATAATGGTCATTGGTGACTTTAATGCGAAGGTGGGAAAATATAATGGAGGAGGGGGAGACACGTTAGGAGGTCATGGGTTGGGAGAGCAAAATGATGCAGGAGAGAGATTAGTGGATTTTTGCGAAGGAAACAGCCTGAGAATAATGAATACATGGTTTGAACAGCCAAAAAGAAGGTTGTATACGTGGACGTCACCAGATGGAAAACATAGGAACCAGATTGATTACATACTGATAAATAAAAGATGGAATAGCACGATAAGAGATGTTAGAACAAAACCAGGCGCTGACTGTGGAACCGATCATGAACTACTAGTAGCAACAGTGCAAACGAAACTAAAAAAATTAAAAAAAGGAGAAAGATTGATCACATACGACTGCAAGGAAATATCACAGGAATACAGAGTAGAAATAAGGAATAGATTTGAAATATTGGAGAGGGACGATGCAGAAACAGAGGAGGTTGAGAACAATTTATGGGAAAAGACAAAGGAAGTGATCTTAGAAACTGCGGAGAAATATATTCCGAAGAAAAGAAAAACTAAAACAACTCCTTGGCTATCGAAAGAAGCTATTAACATAGCCATATGCAGAAGGGAAGCAAAAAGAGAAGGAGATAAAGATAAGATAAGAAAACTGAACAGCGCATTCCAAAAACAAGCGCGCATGGACAAAGAAAAACATCTAAATGAATTATGCAAGGAAATGGAGGAGGAGGGAAGAAAAGGAAGAACTAAAACTATGTTTTCAAAAGTGAGGGAAATAACGAGAAAAAACACACCAAAAATGGGGTCGCTGAAAGCAGGTGATGGACACATAATTGCGGATGAAGAAGGAATGAAGAAAAGATGGAAGGAATACACAGAAGAGTTGTACAACGAAGATAAAAGAGTAAAGGTAGAAAAAACAGATGTAACAGAGTATGAAAATGAACCGGAAATCATGGAAGCAGAGGTAGAATGGGCTATTAAACAATTGAAAGATAATAAGGCCCCGGGTCAAGACGGGATACCAATAGAAATGGTAAAAGCTGGGGATGGCGTGATGACAAAGACAATAACAAAGATTTGTAATAACATATGGAAAACTGGAAAGTGGCCAGAAGATTGGAAAAGTTCAGTCTTTATCCCTTTATTTAAAAAAGGAGACGCAAAAGAGTGTGAAAATTACAGGACAATAGCAATGATATCACACATAAGCAAAATATTACTCAAAATAATACATAAAAGAATGGAGAGTACAATAGAGAGAGAGCTTCCTGATAGTCAAGCAGGATTTAGGAAATTTCGTGGAACACGTGATCATATTGCCAATATGAGGTGGATAATGGAGAGACAAAGGGAGTTTGGACAGAAAGTATACATATGCTTCATTGATTATAGCAAAGCGTTTGACTGCATTAATCATGAATTGATGTGGAAAACCTTGGGAGAAATGGGAATACCGAAACACTTGATACAACTTCTTAGGGGTTTGTACGAAGATCAGATAGCGGTGATAAGGACTGAATATGGAGATACTGACAGATTCAGGATTAGGAAGGGAGTGCGGCAAGGATGCATTCTGTCTCCTTTCCTATTTAATATGTATGCTGAAAGGATAATGAGGCAGGCGGGAATGGATGAGGCTATGGAAGGAATAAAGATAGCGGGAAGAACAATGAACAATCTGAGATACGCTGACGATACAACACTATTGGCGGGTAAAAAAACCGATTTGGTAGAACTAATAAGAAGGCTCAAGAGTGAAAGTGAGAAAGCAGGACTCTACTTCAATATAAAGAAGACAAAGATCATGACAACAGAGGAGGAGGACAGTTTTGTAGTAGATGGAGAGGAAATAGAAACGGTAACTAGCTTCACGTTTTTGGGATCAGTAATAGAAAAAGAGGGAAAGTGTGATATGGAAATAAATCGTAGAGTAGCGATAGGAAAAACTGCAATGAATGGTCTGGAAAAAATATGGAAGGACAAACATGTGAGTATAGACACGAAAAAAAGATTGGTGAAGGCTCTGATCATACCAACAGTAACATACGGCAGTGAGACATGGACAATGACCAAGAAAATGAAAAAAAAGATTAACGCATGCGAAATGTGGATATGGAGGAAGATGCAGAGAATATCATGGAAAGAGAAAAGGACCAACGATTGGGTGCGCATGAGTATCGGAATTGAGAATGAAGAGACACTACAACAAACAGTGCTAAGAGCAAAGTTGAGGTTCTTTGGTCATGTCATGCGATCAGATGGATTGGAAAAGGAAATGATGTTAGCATATGGAGAGGGAAGGAGAAAACAAGGACGACCAAGGAAAAAGTGGATGGACGAGATACATGAAACAACTGGAATGAATTTGGCAGAACTGAGAGATGCGACGGTGGACAGAAGGAAATGGAGAGGCTTGATCATGAAGGTCGCAAGAGTTCCAGGAACTGACAGCACAAGGTAACAAGGTAAAAACTATAACTAAATAACAAAGGTTTTAATAAATCTGAAAGAGAGACGTTTGGTCCTTGTATTGCTCATATTTACCATAACTGCTCATTATTTATTAATTAAAGAGCAGTTAATTAAAGCTAATTAATAAAAATCTAAGTTAATTAATGTTCAGCATTAATTAACAAATGGCACAAAGTCTTTCACAGCCAAGAAGAAGACGTGAGGAAGGTGTTTGGACCTGCGGAGGAGTTGTTGGAAGCGTTGTTTTGGTCGGATGAATCCATTCCACGTTCTTTTAGTTTGTTCAGATGGACTCTTCCGACGTAATGCTGATCAGCCTGTGACTTGGAGTTTAATGAGACGCTACAGATGTTACACCAGAATCGGTTTCGACCATCATCCATCGGCAACCACCTCTCAGAAGTCCCTGCACAACAAAAGCGAGACAACATTTGTGTAGCTCCAACACAGAACCGATTAAAAGACTGTCGATTAGCAAAAATGAAAGCAGAAGCTGGGACAGCTACCCAGGAAATGCAAAAGACTGTGTAGAAACTGTGTAGAAACTTTAACTTAACCATCACAAATCTTTAACTTAATTATTGTCACCATTATAACCATAACCATGATTTTACTGAACCCATCGGATAATAAAAAAGACATAAAAACGAGTATTAAATATGGTTGTTAATATCGTTTTTTTGGCAAACCGATTATCGGTTTTAGAAATCCGATTTTAAACCGATTATCGTTTTTTTATTTGGCCTTCGTAAAAAATTTAATATATTATCATATAATGCAAGTTACTGAAAATCGATAATCGCTACATACCCCACCGTAACGTACATACACCTATGGGGCTCTACTATTACCTCGTTGGCTGTGGAAGACTCCGCTTTATATATGAGGCTTTATATATGAGGCAATAATACGTCGCTGTGGGAGTTCTACTATTACCTCGTTGGCTGTGGAAGATCCGTTTATATTATAAGAGGCAATAATACGTCGCTGTGGGGGTTCTACTATTACCTCGTTGGCTGTGGAAGTCTCCGTTTTATATATAAGAGGCAGAATTCGATAATCGTTTTGTCAATAATGAAAACCGATAATCGTTTTCAAAACCGATAATCGGATTTCCGATTATCGTTTAACATCCCTAGTATTAAACTAAAAATGTCAGAGAGCAATAGGGAAGAAACTCCCAAGGTACCAGGGCCCTGCTAAATGGGGTCACCCTTTCTTAACTTAACACTGTAGAGCAGCAGGTAGGGTTCAAATACAAAAGAAAGTCAGAATACCAAACTTAACTAGTTAACTAGACAAACAGTGCACACATTATTCTGATGACTGTGCCATTATTATTATTATTATTAAAAAAATTTAACACACGCAAAGTGACACAGAAATGCGATTCTGAGGCAGATAGAAATGCAATTCTGAGCCACATATGAGCCACATATGATCTGTCAATGATGTTAGGATGAGTTCCCATTAACTTGCCATCAGTTGTAATGTAATAAATTTATACAGTGCTATTTATGTAATACAATACAACACCACTGATCTTGATATGGTTCCAGGTTCCTTACATAGTTCAGAAATGCAGTGAAGCCGGGTAAATGCTCAAGCTGTGCTATCATAAATTCCAATATTTCTATTCATGCAATTAATCGAAATGTACGTCGTTGCTAAAAAAAAGTAACAGCTGAACCTCTACTGCAAACTGACTCCGTTAAGTGTATTGCTTTGAAAAGTCTGAATTCGAATGCAACTGCAACAATCTCAGAAATACGACCTATAGACCGTAACTACAGGTTCGAAGTGGCTAGTGTTTTATGCAAAAACCAAACTGATAATGGGGTTTTTATTGTTTGTACTCTGATCGAATGGAGGAGAATGTCTGTGAATGCGCAGAGGAGGATGGACACGTGATCAGAGATAATGGCGAATAACCAAGACTAGACTATGCGTCGTATAAAACAGAATTCAACGCAATTTCATTAAATTCAACGAATGAAACGGGTCGTTGCTACACTCACTAAATGCCACGAAGCTCGTGACTTCGATAAGTAGTAATTTATGTGACAAACAACTGATTTATGATTATTTAACGGATAAAAATGGAAAAATGCGATCAACTCAACAAAATGAGACAGCAGTGCCGAATAAAGCAGCCACGAGTCTTAAAATGAAATAGAGCAACCGCTTCTTTGGACAGTGCGCCTACACCGGCGCCGTTTTCGTTCTTCTAAAGTTGGCTAAATATCACAAATAACTCTTCAATTTAAATATTCACCTTTTAATTTAAGCAATAAATTCAATATTTCGAGCAGGTAGAAAAACTACATGCCTTACATGTTAATTTTGTAGCGAATTATGTATGGATATCTGAATGCCGCTGTAGTAGGACCAGCGTGAACTACAGCGTATTGAAGGAGGTAGGCCTATAATTAAGTAGGCCTACACTCTGAGTGTGAACCTCTGAAATTTACTAACCTAATCGTTTCTAAAAATTATACAGCACCGCTAGAGAGTGCACAAAGCATAAAGATAGGCCATTGTGAAAATCGTAAGCCTACAATCCGTTGGCGAGCCTAAATGAAGGAGGGGTTTAACCGTTTAGACCCTTTAGGAAGTTTAGGGTGAGGGCAAGGACCTATTATACCTAATATAGAGAAGAACAGAAGATCAGCATTGACGCGGGATCGATTCCCGCTACCATCCCAATTGAAATGTCATGCTTTCCCCGTTCTACCGTTTCTGATGCAAATTGTTAAAGAATTTTAAGTCTTCAATGAAAGTTTATAATCTCTTTAATTATCTCCCACGTATTCTACTGTATGTTGTTCCTCGCAACTTATAATTATTATAAGATAACAACTGATCCATGATGCTTCTTTTATTTAAGCTAATTAATTCATGTGACTTGTTAAATTACACGAATTTACATCATTAAAGAGTAACGTAGGCCAAATGTTTCTCGCTTGCTTCAGCAGTCAGTGGCACAGAGGAGTTTGGCTAGTGTGGACTTGATTTGATATAGCGCCGGTGGTTAAGCTGGTCTCCCTGACGTAGCTTTTGTGGGTGCTCAGAAATTTTCGAAGATTGATATTACAATTTTGACATTAGCCTACATTAATTGAGCGCTTCTGAGAGACTCTTAAGTGGCGCTTTATAAATGTTTTATTCAGTGCTTTTTTTCTAGAAAAAAGGTTCCGGAACTCAACAATTTCAGAACAGCTATAGGGGCATATTTTATGGGAATATTTCTATTTTATATTATATCAATAAACATTGAAAGCACCGAAATTAAAATAAAGTATATAATTAATTTTAAATAATTTTAAATAATTTTTATGAAAAATTTCGATTAACTAAATTATATTTTAATAGCCGAAAAACGTCCCGGAACGCCGTTCCGGACCGTTCCGGCTGAAAAAAGCACTGGTTTTATTACATTACATTACATTACACCGCACTGCACAGGTATGCGAACATGGATGCCAGACATAGGGCTATCTGCAGCCGTCAACATCGGACGTTGTTCAGCCGCTGACCAGACAGACCCGTCCTGTGATTTACTTCTGATTTTTGTCGGAATGCAGATTTCCGTCTAAACAAATAATTAATTATTGAAAGAAATCGATTTTAAACTTTTTAATCGGTTAGATTCAACAACCGTTGGCCTCTGAACTCGGTTCTTTACCGGTCTGAAGATGTCATCGCCGACTATTTCTGATCAGAGGGCGTTTTTCGAGGGTCCCTCTGGGTCCGTGGCCTCCGAGGGTCCCTCCTCAGATGCGGTCGAGCTGCTCCCTATCATGATCAAGGCGTTCAAAATGGCCGGAATTGCAGTGGCCGTCTGGGTCTGGGGTTACCTGGGCTTCAGCGTCGCCTGGGTGTTCGTGGCTCTCTTCTTCCACGTCGCCAGTGAGGAGTGCCGCAAGTACAAGGAGTCGAAGAAGACCTATGCTCTCCAGGCCGTCCTTAACGAACGAGAGGCCATTCTGTCACGAGTCGATGACCACTCGTCATGGGTCAGTGGCCAATGAAATATCACTAAGTCATTTAATCCTGCAGTCTGGAATAGGCTTCCTGGGGCACTGCCTAGTGGTGCCTAGAGCCCTTGCTGCAACGGTTTACTCTGACCTTAAGAGTATAACCTCCTTAGCCAGGGTCGGGTCGGGAGTTCTCCTGAGACCTGAGTAGATAATCTAGAAGAGGCGCTATATAAATCTCTTAAATGAATGTGACTTCATTTCATGATACAAAACAATCTAATGGAAACTTGACAGATCTGTACCTTCTGATGGAATCTTGTAGCAGCATGAATTAAAATCAGTTCCAGATAAATAATTCAGTTCCAGATAAATTTGATTTTTTCTACACATATAAAATACTTAAATCTTTAACTGAGTTGCTAATTGGTGGTGAAGTCATGCTTTTTAAACTGATAGTCATCTTGAAAGAGATTTATGATGTATTAGAGTAAAATTTATTTGACTTGTGATTTGCATTTACAGGTTTTCTTCCCAGATGTCGAGAAAGCAGAATGGTTTAACAAGGTAATTTATAAGTTGAGGAGGCATAGTCATTAAAATAGGCAATGCCGTTGTAATTGATATGGGCATCACTTCAAGAGGCATCATCTAATCAGCAGCACTCTAGTATGTATCTGCATTTATCAGTGAACGTGTAATTTAGCATCGTTAATCATTCCCTGTTTTTCTATCGTTTAGTTTAGCATCGTCAATTATTTAAGGAAGATAAATTATTGCAGTTAAACTGGAACTTGGATGAGCGAGTAGAAGTAGAAGTTGGATGAGTGATGTAAACATGGCTAAAATGTGCATAAAATAAGTTGCGATGCTATTTGTTTCATTCAAAGTAAGAAAATAATTTATGATGCTAAATTGTACATTTACCCTGAATTTAAATGTTTTTGATGTCATATTTTGTTGACGCATAAATAAAATTGGTGTAACCGTATGTAGGTAAGTATAATCTAGTTTAACCATTTGCTAATCGCACTTTGGTGCACAGACGTCTAATAAACAAAGTTAACAAGTATATAAGATGTTTCAGTAGTTTCCAGGGTTTAACGACATCTTTGGCTGCCATGGGCCGTCGTTGACTTTGCCCTGGTACTTGACGTCACTATCATGTAATTTTCTTATAAAATAGTGTTTAAATGGTAATCTAAATACAGTTTTGTTACATTACCTTCTGTTGTGCCTCTGATTGGTGTGCACTGTGAGAGGCGCTATATAACTCGATAGATACAATGCATGTGTCCATTGCATATTTTTTTAAACATGAGCATTTCTCTTTTGTCAACAAAAGGCCAATGACTTTCTTCTCCGTTTGTTTTTGCGTAAAAGGTCGTGCGTCAGATGTGGCCTTTCATCGGTGAATACGTCAAGGAAATTCTGAAGACTGTCGTCGAGCCTTCGATTCAGAGCAACTTACCAAGCAACCTCAAGAGTTTCAAGTTTGAGTCGATTGACACTGGAGACATCGTGAGTACAGCAAATGGACTCATTCCCCAGGGGTGAGCATGTAAACCAGGGTAGGGTGTGTTGTTCTGGAATGGCTAGTCTTCGCAGATGATTTTGTTGGTGGAAAAGGTGCTACAAAGAGAGACTGCATTGAAGTACTGGATAGCCATGGATTAGCAATGACAATTTTATTATTATTTATTAGGGCTGCAGAAGTTAGTGATTAATTAATCGATTAATCGTTATTTAATTTTAACTATTAAATTTATTTTTAATGATTTATCGAAGACAGCTTGTTATATTCGGTAAGGTGCTTAAGAACAGATTTGAATGCTAATATTGTATTTGTTGTTTCTTGTGGAATAGATTTAATCACAATTAACTATTAATTAATTGTTAATTCTTACATAGTTAACCACTAAAAATGTAATCTTTAACAACCCTAATTGTTATTATTATTATTATTATTATTATTATTAAATTGATAAATGTTGATAAATGCAATGAACATGCTAGATCTGATTTTAACATTGACACTTGAGAAACTTTCTTTGAATTTTACTGAAATTATTATTAATAGAAGTAGTTCATTGCGATAATGAAATCTTTTTGTAAGTCTGTTTTCTGGTTTCAGCCTCCAAGAGTTGATGGAGTGAAGGTCTACATTGACCCAAAGAAGAAAGATGAAATCATCTGTGATGTTGACCTTAAGTAAGCCTTCGAATTCTTTCAGGACTATTAGGTTACGTAATTGGAATACATGTGAAAGAAGAAGAAGAAGACGAAGTTGATGCATTGATGAACAAGATGAAGATGAAGAAGATGATGATGGTGATGATGAAGACGACGATAAAAATGATGATGAAGATGATGATGATGATTATGAAGATGATTAAGATGAAGAGGAAGAAGAAGTGGAAGAGGAAGAGGATGAATAAAAAGAGAAAGGGATGGAGGAAGAGGCAGTTGATGTCATATTATTCATTCATTAGCCACTCAGTTGAATTGGAGCAGGATATCATGGTTAACTGTTGATTGTTTCTCTTATGACCAGGTACAATGGCGATGCCAATGTCAAAGTCGCAGTGAAAGGAGTCATCGCAGGAATCAAGAATCTATCGGTCAGCTGTATGATGAGTCTCTCGTTGGAAACATTGCATCATCGAATATCTTTGTATACTCACCATTGCTTGCATTGCAATTGTTATTATAATGACAGATTTATGTAGCTCCTCTTAAAGACAGACTCATCAGGGGCATTGTTTCCATCAGATAAAACAAAAGATTCTCATTTTAATATGTTTCATTATCACTTGAAGAAGAAGAGGAAGAGCAGTCCCTTCAGCCATCCCTTCCCCAAAGAGGCAGCCATGGGTAACCCACTTCACGTCTTAGTCTTGGCATATGAATGCGTTCAACTCGACAAAAGGAGACAGCCATGCCGAATAAAGCAGCCTTGAGTGCAGATGGGGCAGAAATTTCTAACCACATTTCTGACCTCTCGCTTGACAACCCAAGACGCTAACCACTTCACTGTCCCGCATTCCATTATCACTTGAATCCTGATGTGATGTGATCGGATATGTGGATCCCATTTTATTTGTGCAAAAGTCCCTACACAGTAACCATCTCAGTGTATGAGGCTCGAACCCGTACTCTCCACGTTACAAGGTGAGTGCTGTGACCAATCAGAAGCCGTGTCCCACATACATGTAAATTGTTAATATTGTTATGTATGTAACAGTTTGTTGGTGAAGATGTGCAGAAGCAGAGAGCGGCGAAGTTGCTACCCAAAGAGAAGATGAGAATTCTTCTCCTCTCGTTCTTTACGAAAACAGCGTTCTTTTAAAAAAATGGAGAAATGATGTTTGATCGAACGTTGATCATTGTAGGTGAGCGGAACGATGCGCGTGATCATGAAACCACTTACAAGCGAAATTCCGATCATCGGAGGCCTCTCGGTCTTCTTCCTCAATAGACCGGTTCGTCTTTGGTTTCTGGTTCTTCTCTGCTTTTTCTTCTCTTGCTTCTTCTTTGCTTCTCATTAAACTCGGACTTTCAGTGCAGTTCTAATACAGCTTGATACAAGACAATATCATATGATGCTATACATTGTAATGCTATTACAATCATACAATGCAATACAATATCATACGATGTGGTACTATAGAATATATTAAATGCGGAAGAGGAGGTCAGTTTCCAGTTTAGAGCAAAATATAGTTCTTTAGTTGAAATTCCAATTGTCTGGTTATTTTTGCTGGTCTGTGTATGATTATTGATATTTGTTTCTTGTATTTCAGGGCGTGGACTTCAATTTGACAGCGGCTGCTAACATACTGGATGCCCCTGTGCTGAAGTATTTCAATTTGGTTTCCATATTAATGACAATTTGAAAATGAGATTGGCATTTGAAAATGAGATTGGCATTTGAAAATGAGATTGGAATTTGAAAATGAGATTGGAATTTGAAAATGCGATTGGAATTTGAAAATGCGATTGGAATTTGAAAATGCGATTGGAATTTTATATCGAGTTTTGGAATTTTAAAATAAAATTGGAATTTTAAAATGAGCTTGGATGTTTAGAATGAGATTGGAATTTTAAAATGAGATTGGTACTTTAAAATGAGCTGGGAATGTTGAAATTAGATTGGACTTTTAAAACAAGATTGTAATTTTAAAATACGATGAGAACTTAGAAATTTGTTTGCAATTTGAAACGAGATTATTCAGGTATTTGAAACTGACTGTGAGACTCACTTTCTGTGTTATTGGAATCGTAAGAATTACTGAATAGGTAAGTTGTTTTGATCGTGTTGTGTGCTGAGTTGGTATGGCACAGCTGAACTGTGTTATGTTTGACTTGTCAGTAAGTCATTGAGGTCAATCGTTGAGGATCAGCTGGACTACTATCTCGTCCTGCCTCATCGAATTCCTATACAACTTGCGTCCAACGTTGACTTCACCACTCTCAAACATCCATTTCCACAGGTAGGATGTGTTACCTGCTGTTCAAGCAATTAAGGTAATCCATTTCCACAGGTAGGATGTGTTACCTGCTGTTCAAGCAATTAAGGTAATCCATTTCCACAGGTAGGATCTGTTACCTGCTCGTAAAGCAATTAAGGTAATCCATTTCGACAGGTGTTATGTTACCTGCCGTCAAGGCAGTTTTAGATAATCCACCACCAGTCCACCACAGGTATGATGTTACCGGATTCTGAAAGCAGTTAAGGTTATGTGAATACTTCTAATGGTAGGTAATGTTACCTGAGAACTTCTAATGGTAGGTAATGTTACCTGAGAACTTCTAATGGTAGGTAATGTTACCTGAGAACTTCTAATGGTAGGTAATGTTACCTGAGAACTTCTAATGGTAGGTAATGTTACCTGAGAACTTCTAATGGTATGTAATGTTACCTGAGAACTTCTAATGGTAGGTAATGTTACCTGAGAACTTCTAATGGTAGGTAATGTTACCTGAGAACTTCTAATGGTAGGTAATGTTACCTGAGAACTTCTAATGGTAGGTAATGTTACCTGAGAACTTCTAATGGTATGTAATGTTACCTGAGAACTTCTAATGGTAGGTAATGTTACCTGAGAACTTCTAATGGTAGGTAATGTTACCTGAGAACTTCTAATGGTAGGTAATGTTACCTGAGAACTTCTAATGGTAGGTAATGTTACCTGAGAACTTCTAATGGTAGGTAATGTTACCTGAGAACTTCTAATAGTATGTAATGTTACCTGAGAACTTCTAATGGTAGGTAATGTTACCTGAGAACTTCTAATGGTAGGTAATGTTACCTGATAACTTCTAATGGTATGTAATGTTACCTGAGAACTTCTAATGGTAGGTAATGTTACCTGAGAACTTCTAATGGTAGGTAATGTTACCTGAGAACTTCTAATGGTAGGTAATGTTACCTGAGAACTTCTAATGGTATGTAATGTTACCTGAGAACTTCTAATGGTAGGTAATGTTACCTGAGAACTTCTAATGGTAGGTAATGTTACCTGAGAACTTCTAATGGTAGGTAATGTTACCTGAGAACTTCTAATGGTAGGTAATGTTACCTGAGAACTTCTAATGGTAGGTAATGTTATCTGAGAACTTCTAATGGTAGGTAAATGTTACCTGAGAACTTCTAATGGTAGGTAATGTTACCTGAGAACTTCTAATGGTAGGTAATGTTACCTGAGAACTTCTAATGGTATGTAATGTTACCTGAGAACTTCTAATGGTAGGTAATGTTACCTGAGAACTTCTAATGGTAGGTAATGTTATCTGAGAACTTATAATGGTAGGTAAATGTTACCTGAGAACTTCTAATGGTAGGTAATGTTACCTGAGAACTTCTAAAGGCAATATACCGGTAGGTTTCTGCTTCTGAAGGCCTTTGATATTACGAGAATCTGGGGCCTATGCATTGTGTTTCTTTTCCATAAAAGCCCATATGCATACATTAACTGTTTTCCTGTTTCGACTGCCTCTAGTCGTTCTCTCCGTTCGTTAGACCGACGTGACCTCTTGGTGCCTCGTATTCGATCTGCTACTGCCCAATGCTGCGCTTATGCTTCTGTTGGTCCTTTGCTCTGGAACGATCTTCCCTCTATGACTCGCTCTATGATCTTAACTGGTGATACTTCTGTCTCTGCCCGTACTCTCAAGACTTTTCTTCTCTTGTGGGCTTTTCGTACTGGGAGGTTGTACTGTGAGAGGCGCTTTAGAAATCCGTAAATACAATACAATACCGTACCAATGCCAATAGGGGTCATTGCATAATTACGTAAATTAACATCGAATGACACTTTAGACACGATGTGATAGAAGTTCAAACTTCATGCCATTGATTTAAAACTTAACTAAAAACTCGAAATAGTACAAATCATCACTAGGCCTAAGTTAATGTTTAATACACTGCCGCTGAAGGATCCAGTACCAGCAGATCGTCATTTTTGCAAACTGTCTCGCTTCTTCAAGATACTTGCCCGGATATTACGCGTTCACATAGTAAATGGAAAACGATTTTTGTAACAATAAATACGTAAAGAAGGCGGTGTGGGTGGGTCTAGGGGAACGTTACGAAGCGTTATAGGGTGGGTGGGTGTCAAAAACGGTCATTTTCGGCGTGGGAGACGGTTTGCAATGACCCCATACCAGTCTAGCACGTAAAGTAAAGCTATGTCTGTAACAGTCATGATAGTCTCGTTTCACTTCGTCTAATGACCTCTATGGCAACACCATCAGATTGATATAGGGCCATTGAGCAGCGCCATTGATTGGAAAGTGGTTAATTGTGGTCTTTGGTGGCAAATGAATGAATGTTTTTCCGGTTGACTTTCAGGGCGTCATGCGAATGGAGATTGTTGAAGCTAAGGACCTGAAGAAGGCGGACACGAAGGTCTTTGGAAAAGGTGGAAAGTCGGATCCCTACTGCAAAGTCATCGGTGAGTTGTGATCAGAGAAAAACTGTTTTTGTGGGAGATGGTATCTGATTGGTTTGAGTGCTCACCTTGTTATGTGGAGAGTACGGGTTTCAGCCTCCTTCCCTGAGACGGTTACTGTGTAGGTACCTTGAGTAATGTAATGTAATTGGGAAGTTCTATTGCGCCGGTGTCTAATGCACAAGGCATCAACCGATGGCGCATCAAAACAATCCGTAATCAGGTCAACATCCAAAGGTCAGTCCGTCTGAGACAGAGAGACAGCCTATAGGTGGATAAGCAATTTGAAAAAGAGAAAGTTTTCAGCCGAGAACGAAATGACACAAGCGACTGAGCACTGTTGAGTGTAGGAAGAGAGTTCCAAAAAGTAGGTCCAGATACTGAAAAAGCTCATTTGCCAAGAACAGTTCTTGATTTTGGTATGACCAGACAAAGATGATCAGATGACCTCATTGAATATTGATAAGTCTGGGGAATAAGAACTGTGAGTAAGTCTTTCATTCACAATTGCTCAGTGCCCACAATTGCTTGGTCATTAGATAGTGGCACTTAATAAATGCATATTTATAATAATAATAATAACAATAATAATAACTCCATATATGTTTTAAGCACCTTGGATTCGAACAGTCGGGAGACGGAGTAGTCCAGGACTGAGCTCTTATAAAAATATTGAAGCAATCAATTTAAATAGTCTGTGTACGAGTTTGTTGATTTTATGAAGAAATAAATTTGTCTCGTAATAATGATGGCAATAATAGTAAGCAGGGAGCGTATGAGTTCACAGTTGTTACGTAGGGACCTTGAGCAATTCCTTCACTCACAGCTGCTCGGCGCCTTCAGTTGATGCTTCATCATTATGCGCTGATTATGCTTAATAAATGCGTAATAGTATTAATAATAAAAATAATACTTCTGATCGCCGCATTTTTCTTGGATTTCTGTGCAGTTGGCGCTCGAGAGAAGAAGACTAAAGTTATCTCCAACTCGGTCAATCCGCTCTGGAAAGAACAGTTTGAGGTAGTAAGACCAGTCTTGTGTGTCTGTCATTGTTAGAGTGTCGGTGGCAGTATGTCTGTAGGTGTCAGTCTCAGTGTCAATCTATCAGTGTCAGTCTGTCATTATCAGTTTGTCAGTGTCTGTCAATGTTAGTCTGTCAGTGTCAGAGTCAATCTGTCAATCTGTGACTGTCAGTCTGTCAGTGTAAGTGGCAGTCTGTCAGTGTCAGTCTATAATTGCCGGTCTGTCAGTGACAGTCTGTCAGTAACTATCTTGAATAGTTAAGAAATTCGTTCTTTTACATCTCATTAAACTAACTTGGGTTGAACATCATTTGCATTTGTGTGTGTTTGTGATTCGATGTGATTGGTTTTCTCTCTTGTAGTTTGTCGTTGACCAGAAGCACGGCCAATTCATTGACCTTCAGATCTTCGACCTTGACACCGTCTCACAGAATGACGACTCTCTGGGAACGTACGTTGATCGTGACTATAGTTACACTGTAACCTAGATTTCTAGGTTACGCTATTATCTGTTACACTAGAATCGGGATTACCAGTACATTGCAGTCTATTTTACACGTTAAGCTGTTGCCTTGTAGCCTATATTGTGCTGCAATAAGTTACATCATAATCTAGTTTATACCTTAATCTGCTACATTATAATCAGTTACATCGTAACCCAGATTATGCTGTAATCAGGTACATCATGACCGGGATTGCCATGTAACCAGTATCTGTGGTTAATGTAATTAACTGTAATTGGTCATGTACTTAACCACAGTTGGTAGTGTAGTTAGCCGTAATTGGTAATGTAATTTACCATAATTGGTAATGTAGATCTGTATTTAATGAGATGTAAAGTTGGTAAATGCTATTGGTTCACCCACGGGACGATCATTGCTCTTGATAACGAAATAGATTTGATTGAAATGGTAAAATGATTAGATTTTGAGTTTTCGTTGATTCGAGTTGATGTATGTTAATGGATTTGAGTTTTTCTTTAGAGCAAACATCGATGTCGAAGTTTTGGGCAAAAATGGATTCATTGATCTGGTGAGGCATTCTTTCCATATCGTTTAATCTCTATTTAAAAACTATTATTGGTAATTTCTTTATTACTTTAATTCATTTTGCTGTAATAGATGATAAATGTAATGTTTTTCATGTATAATATTAATGAATACTTTACAATTTCACAAACATGTATTTAAATTTTAAAAAATTGCGATTTTATTCTAAAAAGTGTAATTTTGAAATCAGTATTCATTATTATTACACATAAAAAATATAGCAAGACCATACTGCCACACCTTAGAAATTTGTCAAACAGAACATTGCTATCCTATTATCCATAGTCTCTGTCTATGTAAGGAACATGCATAAATATTCCACTTGGTTCATTATGTAACGTAGCACTAGGTAACGTAAAACTATGTAACAATCTAATGACGAAGCATCAATCGAAGGTGCTGAGTATTATAATTGTGAGTGAAGGATTTGCTTAAGGTTGCTACACAGTTACCATTTCAGAGGAGAAGGATTGAACCCTTACCCTCCATGCCACAAGGCAAGGTTCTCTAACCAGTCGTCCACCGTCTGAGATGCTTTGTAGGCTGCTATTAGCGCCGTGTATTGCAGGCTGTCTGTTCTGTTAGTAGTTAAGATTTATGTCTTCTGTCATTTGTCTTCTTGTGAATTGTTTCAGTTGCATAACTGTAC